>CM060939.1:724988867-726238867 GCA_030765085.1 Allium cepa | reverse complement strand
TTTCAATTGTGAACCAATAGATTTTGAAGAAGCTAAACAAGACAAAAGACGAAGGGAAGCTATGAATGAAGAAATTAAAGCAACTGTAAAAAACACTACATGAGAGTTGGCTACTTTACCTAAAGGACATAAAACTATTGGTGCAAAATGGGTATATAAAATGAAAAAGAACGCTAAAGGAGATGTTGAAAGATACAAAGCAAGATTGGTAGCTAAAGGATACAAGCAAAGAGCAGGTATAGACTATGATGAAGTATTTGCTCCTATTGCACGCTTAGAAACTATAGGATTATTAATTTCTTTAGCAACCAAAATAAATGAAAAATACATCAAATGGATGTGGAATTCACTTTTTTAAATGGTAAATTAGAAGAGAAAATTTATTTGGAGCAACCACCGGGTTATAAAGTTAAAGGACACGAAGACAAAGTTTAAAATTGAAAAAAGCGTTTTATGGTTTAAAACAAGCCCCAAGAGCATGGAATACAAAATTGATAAGCATTTTTTAGAAAATAATTTTGTGAAATGCCCCCATGAACATGCTCTTTACATAAGGAGAAATCAAAATGGGAATATTTTAATTGTATGTTTATATGTGGATGACTTAATCTTTACTGGAAATAATCCAAGTTTTTGATGATTTCAAGGAGGAGATGGGTTTAGAACTTGAGATGACGGACATTGGACTCATGTCATACTATCTTGGAATCCAAGTGATTCAAAATGAGCATGTTATATTTATCTCTCAAGAATCATATGAAAATCAAATATTGAAGAAATTCAAAATGGCCGGATGCAAACCCATAAGCACTCCAGTAGAAAGTGGTACAAAGCTTTCAAAACATATGCAAGAAGAGAATGTGGATCCTACCCTATTTAAAAGCATGGTTGGTTGCTTGAGATACTTAACATGCACAAGACCGAATATACTTTATGGGGTAGGTTTTATTAGTCGCTACATGGAAGCCCCTACTACATCGCATTTGAAGACAACAAAAAGAATCCTTCGATATATTAATGGTACTACTAATTTTGGACTATTGTATTCATATTCTAATAATTTCAAGTTGATTGTTTATAGTGATAGCGATTGGGCTGGAGATATTGATAACCGTAAAAGTACAAATGGATTTGTATTCTTCATGGGAGATACAGCATTTACTTGGAGCTCAAAAAAGCAACCAATCATGATACTATCAACCTATGAAGCTGAGTATATTGCTGCTTCAACTTGTGTACGTCTAGCAATTTGGCTTCGAGATTTATTGAAGGAGTTATATATGTCACAGCACAATGCAACAGAAATATTTATGGATAACAAGTCGGCTATAGCACTCGCTAAGAATCCGATCTTTCATAGTCGAACTTCGCATATCGATACGCGCTACCACTTTATTCGAGAAAATATTGCAGAATAGGAGGTACAAACAAGGTTTATCAATTCAAAAGACGAAGTTGCAAATATCTTCACAAAAGCATTGAAGCATGACGAATTTGAAAGATTACGAGACATTCTTGGACTTACGAAACCATGTTTACGAGGGAATGTTGGAAATAAACTTGATTTTTAGGAAACGTCGGTTATGTTGATGAGTAAAATCTTCGTGTTAATGGAAATGTCAAATTAAGAATAGAGAACAATCCAGATTTAGCAGATATGTAATTTTGAGAATTCTAGAATATGTTTTATCAAGAAAATTATAGAATATTCTACAATATGAAAGATTAAAAAAAGTCTAGAGATTTTATCACATTATAAATATAAATGTTTTCACTCCTTTTGTAAATAAGCAAATAAATATAATTGTAAGCAAGCAAAAAGAATAAAAGTGAAGAGGAAAATAAATCTTTTTCCTCCTTTACAAAATATTCTCTCAATCTTCATTAGTAAATTAAAAAGTTTCTCACTCATTCTTCTTCCTATAGAAATTTCCCAACAGTAGTATCAAAGCTTGAAGATCATTCTAAAATTCCCAACAAGCAGATGCATGTTGAACCAAACTCCAGGGCTGCTATATAGCAGCTGCCCCTCCTCATATCTTCACTCTATAAATAGTAGAGCTTCTGCACAACAATGGTAGTCGAAATTGAGAGCTAATTTCAGTCAATTGCAGAACCATCCTAGAGAGCTAAAACTCCACAGAATTTTGTCTGTATTTTAAATTCATCTTATGTATAGCCTCTAAAAGTGAATCAATTTTGTAACTCTAATCTTTCAGTGAATAATAAAATTTTCTCTCTCCAAATGAACGTACATTGCCTCCCGGAAATAGAACCACTATAAATACTAGTGTTATTTATTTTTCTGCATTCCATTGATCTATGATTGCCTGTTCTGTTGTTTCTCTCTGTATGTATTGTCTCACTACAATCACGATCCAGTTGTTTTCCACTGCATTGGGTTTTTTTATACCCTTAGACTGATCATCTGAACGGATTTTCTCTAACAGTCTTCAGTAACAATTTGTACCTTATGCGGCTTTCTTTTCTAATTACAATTTTCAGGTGGTTATTTGTTCCGTAAAAAAAGTAAAGAAGATAGTTGATGTTCATGCCACCAGCAAACTTGCTATCTGTACGTGAATAAATGCATGTTTGTGAATACCATAATATCCGTATGTGGTTTCAGTTTAATGCAGATATGACCAGTTTCAAGAAAAAATAAAATTCATACAACTTTTAAGTAGCACAAACAATTTAATTCTTCTTATTTATATCGACTTGATAGATACAGGACGGTACTATGGTTCATTACCACGACCTCATGAGACTGAACCAACTCTACTGCAAATCACATGGTTGATACATCAATGGTTTTATACTGTTATTCAAGCATTCTTAATTAAGACCTACTTTTACTCATGCTGCAGATATAAATTTGCAGGTAACATGGGTTATTTAGTTTTTACCATAGGTTCTTGTATCGGACCATTTCTAAACAAAAATCTTTTACCACAAGAACTCCAAAGATAGCCTAAGGGATGAGAAAAAAATGGTTAATAGGTTTCAAGATTAATCAAGCAAGCATGTAAGTCTACGCTTCGGGGAAATTCGTCTTGTCATGATAATATGAAATGCTAGTCCTATAGACACTATTCCCATAAGTATGACATAATTTCAAAATTAATGCTCGGTAACTGTTAGGCACCCATCATTTAGCATTCAATAATATGCCAGAGTACGAATGTATGACTAAACTAAGTGTGTATGAATTTATTTTTTCATCTTGAATTTGATGATATGCTTTTACTAGTGTGATATTAATCTTGTGGTGTACCTTATAACTGATAAAATTGGAGAACCAAATAAATATACTGCTGGTTTGCCATAAAAGATGGAAGGATATGCATCGTACACACATGCCAACATACCAAGTATATATAAACACAAATATACGTATGTATGTAGTTACTTCCTATGTATCATGCATATATGTAAAAATCTTCTACATCTCATTTACAACCGCATAATTTTTAGAGCTACACAATTTGAATTCAAATAAATCTTTGCAAATATTGAATCTACTTTATGAATATCATATCTACCAAAAAATGAGATCATTTCGAACTCTAGCTTTTTTAAAATTTTAAGTTGATATTAGCAGTTGAATTCAACCTTTAATTTAGATATTATTTTTGAAATATCCAAACAAGCTATTTTTTCATGAAGATGGTCTTTAATTATATAAGAACATATCCCTAAAGTTTTATTTCATCTTGAATCATCTAACTCGAAAAATTATCAAGCTGAAACGTGAGAGGTGTGACAAAAGAAGGGGAGCTGATCCCATATACACACGGACACATGTACACATGGGCACACATTTATAACCCAACGAGTTTCTCTATCGGTGAATTGTGTATGTGGACTGTTAAGTGACGTTAACTGGCATGAATTTTAGTTCAGATAATGGATGCGCGGGCGTACTTGTATACATGCATATGAATGTATTTATGGGGAGAGATTCCTAGTCCCTTTGCAGCACCTTCGTAATGACCATTGGATTCAATAGATGTGTGGTTGGATTTAGTGCAAGCATACAACACTAGTCTTTCTCTTCTACTTTATCATTTTATCATGGTTATAACATCGTTGAATCAACTATTAGAAGAACTGAACGCGAGAAGAAAGGAGCAAGGAAGAGGTTTTTGTGGAACAAGTTTTTTTTGTTATTACTTATTCAAATAATGACCTGTTATTTCTGTCAAAGTAGTAGTTGTAGTTCTGTTTTTTTCTGCAGTTTTTTAGGATCTTCAGTTTGATGTAAAGGCTATATAAAGCCTTCGTTTGTTATTGAATAAAAGTAAGTTTCCAGTATCTAAACAAAGAGCCTTTTATCCTTCAAATTGGTATGAGAGCTCTGTTAGATCTTAAAACACCTGAAAACTTGAGAGAGAAGCCGCAGCTTCAAAACACAAGAGAGAAGAGAAATGGGAGATGATAAGATGAAGCTACCCCGTTTCGATAGGCATTGGGACCACTGGAGTGAGGTCATGGAAAATTTCTTCAGAGAAAAAGGTCTGTGGAATATTGTTGAGACCGGGTATGAGGAACAAACAACCGCAACTGTACTGTCGGCAGAGCAACAACAACAACTCGATAACGCCAAGACGAATGACCACAAAGTCAAGCATTACCTCTATCAATCCATTGATAGAGTAATGTTTGAGAAAATCATGGACAGGAAAACATCCAAGATCATCTGGGACTCAATGAAGAGGAAATTCGGTGGAAATGATCGAGTGAAGAGATCACTCCTGCAGAAGCTGAGAAGAGATTTCGAGGTTTTGGAGATGAAGGAAGCAGAAACTGTGGAGGAATACTTCACTCGGGTCTTAGCTGTTACAAACCAAATGAGGAGTAATGGAAAATCATGAGTGATTCAAAGGTGGTGCAGAAAATTCTCAGGACTCTCAACGAGAAATTTCTGTACGTGGTGGTGTCCATAGAAGAATCGAAGGACATTGAGAATCTGCCACTTGATGAACTGCAGAGCTCGTTGACAGTTCATGAACGAAAGTTCAAGACACCCAAGAAAGGCGATGATCATGTGTTGAAGATCACAAATGAAAGGGGGTCCGAAATGAGAGGAAGAGGCTCCGGTGGAAGAGGCTTCGGTGGAAGAAGCAGGGGACGAGGCCGGGGCAGAACATTCAGGGACAAAAGCACCGTGGAATGTTACAAGCGCCATCGTCTAGGACATTTCAAAAACGAATGTCCAAACTAGGATGAAGAAGCTAACTATGCCGATGAGGAAGAAGAAATGTTGCTGATGGCATACGATGAAGAGAGTGAAGAAGAAGCAAGCATGGAAATGCTAATGATGACACAGACTGGAGAACGAGAAAACACAAAAGGAAGACTTGGTTTCTTGACTCAGGCTGCTCAAACCACATGAGTGGAAATCGTGAGCTATTCACGAACCTGAACACAAATTCAAACACTCAGTCAGGCTGGGAAATGACAAGAGATTAGAGGTTGTGGGCAAAGGCAATGTAAAGCTAGTTCTAAATGATGTTGTATACATAATCAGCAATGTATACTACATCCCTGAGCTCAAAAACAATCTATTGAGCCTTGGACAACTTCAAGAGAAGGACGTGGCCATCATCATACAGAAGGAGTCTGTAAGATTTATCATGACGAGATGGGATGATCGCAGAGAGCAAGATGAGGAGGAACAGAATGTTCATGCTGTATGATCAGGCTGGTGATGGAGGACCAAAGCAACAGAGATGCTTACAGACAGTCGCAGAAGACATGCCAAAGTTATGGCATGAAAGCTACGGGCATCTCAGTTACAGCTGAACGAAGATATTGCAAAGCAAGAAAATGGTACATGGACTTCCAAGTTTTGATGTGCAAAACCTTACCTGTTCAGACTGTCTAGTGGGAAAACAATCAAGGAATTCTATTCCCAAAAAGAGTACGTGGAGAGCGAAGGAAGTTCTTGAACTCATACACTCAGACATCTGCGGCCCCATCAGTCCCATGACCACAAGTGGAAAGAGATATATTCTGTGCTTCATAGACGACTACAGCAGAAAGGCGTGGGCTTATTTCTTAAAGGAGAAACCCGAGGCATTAAATCAGTTCAAGAGATTTAAGAAGATGGTTGAAACGGAGACAGAAAGGAAGATCAATTGTTTGAGAACTGATCGCGGTGGAGAGTACACTTCAACTGAGTTTTCTGAGTTCTGTAAGAAGGATGGGATTCGCAGATAGCTGACCACAGCTTACACACCCCCAATAGAATGGCGTTGCGGAGTGGAAGAATCGCACAGTTATGAACATGGTCAGGTCCATGCTCTCAATGAGAAAGGTATCAAAAATATTTTGGGCTGAAGCTGTGAATTGGACTTTCTATATCCTAAATAGATGCCCCACTCACTCGGTAAAGGATGTAACTCCGCAAGAAGCATGGAGTGGAGTCAAGCCGAGCGTGAAACATTTCAAAGTATGGGGAAGCTTGGTGCATGTTCACATTCCAGATGAGAAATGTGGAAAGCATGACGATAAAAGCACCATCTGCATACTGTTTGGTTTCTCAGAAGAATCAAAAGGGTACAGATTGTACAATCCAAAGACCAAGAAGATCACAGTAAGCAAAGATGTGGTATTTGAAGAAATGAAAGGGTGGAACTGGGAAGGAGATCAAGATAATCATGAGTCCAAGTTGACATGGGACGGTGATGACCAAAATTGGGAAGAAAGTGATGATGAAAATGCAGGAGAAAGGGAACGAGGTAACGAAGAAGAACAACCTACAGAAGGTACAGAAGAAAAAGAACAACCAGCAAGAATCAGGGAGGGTCGAGTGACAAGACCTCCATGCTATATCAATGACTACATCACGGGAAATGAATTCGATGAGAACGAAGATAAAGTTAACATGGCAGATGTGAACTTATTTGATTCGATTACTTTTGAAGAAGCTGAGAAAAGTCTCAAATGGAGAGAAGCTATGGACGAGAAGATAAAAGCAATCGAGAAGAATCAAACTTGGAGACTCTCGAAGCTGCAAAAGGAGCAAAGTGTATTGGCGTTAAGTGGATTTACAAGACAAAACTCAACGAACATGGAGAAGTAAGCAAGTACAAAGCTCGGCTGGTGGCTAAGGGATATTCTGAGGAGCATGGGATCGATTATACAGAGGTATATGCACCTGTAGCTCGAATGGACACTATTAGAACCATTCTTTCTACAGCGGCAAGGAAATCTTGGGATATTTATCAATTGGATGTTAAATCGGCTTTTCTCCATGGAATCCTCGAGGAAGACGTATACATACAACAGCCGAAGGGATATGTGATCAAAGGTGAGGAAGAAAAGTCTACAAACTTCACAAGGCGTTGTATGGTTTAAAACAAGCGTCGAAAGCCTGGTTTAGTCGGATTGAGGAGTAGTTTGCCAAAGAAGGGTTTGCGAAGACAAAGAACGAAGAAACATTGTTTCTCAAGTCAAAAAACCACGGTAACTCTCTCTATATCAGTGTATATGTAGATGATTTGATATACATAGGAGATGATGCTTCGATGGTTGAAGAATTCAAGGAGTCAATGAAAAAGGAGTTTGACATGACAGATCTTGGAAAAATGAGATATTTTCTCGGAATCGAAGTGTTGCAGACACCACATGGGATTCATATCTCTCAAGCAAAGTATGCTCTTGAGGTTTTGAGGCGTTTTGATATGGAGAATTGCAACTCTGTATACGGTCCAATAGTACCTGGAAGCAAACTCGATTTAGACGTTGAAGGGGAGCAAGTATATGAGATTTTCTACAAGCAGATAATAGGAAGTCTCATGTACATCACCATCACAAGAACAGACCTGCAATTCTCTGTAAGTCTACTGAGTCACTACATGTCTAAGCCTACAACACTTCATTTACAAGCTGCAAAAAGGGTTTTGAGATATTTGAGAGGTACTGTTGATTTTGGTATTTGGTATAAGAGGGAGGAACAGGAGAAGTGTCGGTTTATACCGATAGTGATTTCGCAGGAGACGTAGACAGCAAAAAGAGTACATCCGGTTATTTATTTATCATGGATGGAGCTGCAGTCGCATGACTTTCAAAGAAACAACCGATAGTTACTCTCTCTACTACGGAAGCGGAGTATGTGGCTGCATCTATCTGTGCTTGTCAGGTGATTTGGTTCAAGAGGATCTTAGAAGAATTGTGATACAATGTGGAAGGAAGTACAGTCATTCTCTACGACAACACTTCAACCATTAAGCTTTCTAAAAATCCGGTTTTTCACGGAAGGTGTAAGCACATTGGAGTTCGTTTCCATTTCCTACGTGATCTAGTCAAAGAAGGAGTTATAAGTCTTGAGCATTGTGGATCGAATGAACAAGTGGCTGATATATCCACGAAGACATTGAAGCGGGAAACTTTTGAAAGTTTAAAGAGCAAGCTTGGAGTTTGTTCAATTTCAGATAAGCTCAAACTTGTGAACCAAGTTTAGCTTAGGGAGGGTTTATTGGAAGAACTGAACACGAGAAGTAAGGAGCAAGGAAGAGGTTTTGTGGAGCTAGTTTTTTTTTTAATTAATTATTCAAATAATTGTTAAAGTAGAAAAAGAGAGAGAATTATAATTTTAGAGGAGAATAGACAATTTTTTTTTATAACTTGTTTTTTGTCTTGCCTACAACTTGCATTCAACACAACAAAATGACCACATATATATAGTGGTTTACAACCCTTACAAACGGACATAACCTTTTTGAATAGACACTCTTTCACTTCAATAGACATGACTTTTACTTAATAGACACGACTCTTCATTTCAATAGACACGACTTTTCAGTGAACGGACACGACTCTTCACTGAACAGATATGACTTTTCATTCGAATAGACATGACTCTTCATTCGAATAGACATGACTTTTCACATCAGCAGACACGACTCTTAATTTTGGTTTACACCAACAATGCCTCTCCTACACCAAAATTCCTTCGAACACCTAATGCAGCAACAATTCTTGAGAAAGCAGTCACTCCAAGCGGCTTTGTGAAGATATCAGCAATTTGTTCTTCACTTCGACAATACTCAAGACTCACTTCTTCTTCACGAACGAGTTCTCGTAGGAAATGGAAACGTAGACGAATATGTTTTGTTCTTCCATGCAAAATAGGATCCTTTGAGACAGAGATAGTAGAACTATTGTCGCAATAAATGATCGTAGGATCTTTTTGCTTGAAGCTTAGATTTTCAAGAATTCCTCTTAGCCATAAAGTTTGACATCCTGCTAGAGATGCTGCGATGTATTCCGCTTCGGTGGTAGAAAGTGTCACAACTGGTTGTTTTTTGAACACCAAGAAATAATTCCACTTTCAAGGTTAAATGCATAACCCGAAGTACTCCTTGAATCATCGATGCTTCCACCTAGATCGCTGTCCGTATATCCAACAAGCTTCACAGGCACATGAGCTTCATAGAAAATGCCATAGTCAATAGTTCCTTTAACGTATCGTAAAATTCTTTTTGCAGCTTCCCAATGGTTTGAGAAAGGTTTCTCCATGAATCTGTTAATCAAGCTTACTGCGTACATGATGTCGGGTCTTGTAGCAGTGAAATGCATCAAATTTCCAACTAGGCTTCGAAAAATAGTTGGATCCACAAACTTTCCTTCACCATTTTTGCACAATTTCAAACCTGCAACATAAGGAGTTGAAACTGGATTTGCATTCATCATATTGAACTTCTCCAATACTTGAGCAGCATATTTTTCTTGTGAGATAAAAATCCCACATTTTGATTGCTGAACACCTATCCCTAGAAAATGATGTAATTCTCCCAAATCCATCATCTCGAACTCCTTCATCATTGAATTTTTGAATTCAGATAACATCTCCATATTATCTCCAGTAAAAGTCAGATCATCCACGTATAAACTCACGATCATGAAACCTCCTTTTGAATGCTTCTTCATGTAAAGAGTGTGTTCAAAAGGACACCTTTCAAAGCCATTCTTTAAGAAGAAATTATTAATACGATCATACCATGCACGGGGGGATTGCTTCAGCCCGTATAAAGCTTTCCGCATCTTATACACCTTTTCCTCTTCGCCCCTCTTCACAAAACCAGGAGGTTGTTGAAGATAAATTTCATCTTGAAGAAAACCATTCAAGAAAGCTGATTTCACATCCATATGCAGCAGCTTCCAGCCATTTTGGGCAGCAAGAGAAATCAACAATCGAATTGTATCAAGTCGAGAGACAGGAGCGAATACCTCATTGAAATCTTCCCCTTCCTTTTGCTTATACCCCTTCGCAACCAAGCGTGTTTTGTACTTGTTGATGGAGCCATCAAGATTTGTTTTGGTTTTGAACACCCATTTTACACCAATGGCTGATTTGTGTGAAGGCAAAGTGGTAAGCTCCCACGTACCAATTTTTCTCAATAGATTTGATTTCATCCTTCATTGCATTCACCCAGTTTTCTTCCTTTGATGCTTCTTCATAAGTGATTGGATCTTCTCCCGCAAAAAATGCAAAATATACATGATCCGTAGTGTCAACTTCTTCGGTTGCATCATAGATTTCTCTCAAGGACCGTGTCCTTCTTTCTGCCATTGGTGGTGAATTTTGCTCCTGCTCAACCCCATTATTTTTAGGCTGTTGTTCTTCAATACCAACATTAGCATCAACATCTTGTTCCAAAGAAGTTTCCTCTTCAAGATTTAGAGTTTGCCATCCAGGTAATTCTGCAAAATCTGAAAAATTATAACAACCATTTTCATCAAAGCGAACATCTCTGCTGATAATCATCTTCTTCGTCTTCGGATTGTAAATCTTGTAAGCTTTAGTCCTTTGGCTATAACCAACGAAAATGCCTTTTTCAGATTTGTCGTCGAGCTTCGATCTTAAAGCATCGGGAATATGAGAGTATGCAAGACAACCAAAAGTTTTTAAATGAGCAACATTTGGTTTCTTGCCATACCAGACTTCATTTGGAGTGGAATCCTTTAAGCTCTTCGTTGGTGATCGGTTGATTAAGTAAACGGCACAAGAGACCGCTTCAGCCCAAAAACATGCAGGCAAGTTCTTATTCTTCAACATGCATCTGACCATATTCATTATTGTTCAATTTTTGCGCTCTGCGACTCCGTTTTGTTGAGGTGAGTACCTAGCAATTAACTCATGGCGGATTCCATAATTTTGGCAGAATTCTTCAAACTGAGAGGACATGTATTCTCCTCCACGGTCACTCCTTAGATTTTTTTTATTTGATGACCAGAATGTTTTTCAACTTGAAATTTGAACTCTTTGAAGCAAGAGAAGGCATCTGATTTTTCTTTTGACACAATAAACCCAAAATTTTCTTGTGTAATCGTCAACAAATAACAAGAAATATCTGCTGCCTCCAAGCGATGGCACTTGCATTGGTCCACAGAGGTCGGTGTGAACAAGCTCCAGAGGTGATTGAGAAATCCACTTCGATTTGGATGGGAAAGATTCACGATGTTGTTTTCCTAATTGGCATTCCTCACATGCTTCGTTTATCACTTCAAGTTTAAGCAGCCCTCGGACTATTTCTTTGGTAGACATCTCCTTCAAACTCCGAATGTTTAAATGCCCAAACCTCTCATGCCATAACTTGGAAACTTCATCATTAGAAGTAGCAATCATGCACGTACTGCTTACGATGTCAAGTTTGATCGAAAATAATTTGTTGGATCCCATCACAATATTTGCCACTTGTTGGTCGTTCTTCTTCATGCTACATTGATCTCCAACGAATCGAAAATCAAATCCTTTCTTCAGCAAGTGACCGACGCTAAGAAGATTGCTACGTATGCCTGTTACATAAAGAACCTCCGACATTTTTTCAACTTTTTCAGCCTTGGTTTTGAAAGAAATTTCGCCAACACCTTGAATTTTGTATGATTTTGCATCTCCAATAGTAACATGACCATCATCAGCTTCCACAAGACTTGAAAATAGATTTTTATTTCCAGTCATATGCCTACTTGCACCACTATCCAAGTACCATACGTTTTCAACATTTCCATCCGAAGCGATCAACAAAGATTCAGATTTTTCTGCTTCATTATGCATAAAACCAGCAACTGGCTTCTTTTCAGGATGTTTCTCTCAATAATCATTTGCTTTATGACTCGACTTGTGACAGAAATTGCATTCAAAATATGGTTTTTTGCCTTTGTATTTGCCTCGCGCCTTATTATTTTGGAATGATCGTTTCTCCTCCTTTGATTCTTCACGTTTTCCACTATTCCTGCTGTTACTTTTGCCATGGGATGGGCCTTGAACTTTTATGGATGTGAATTGAGATTTTAAGGCTTGATCTTGAGAAGAATTTGTTTGTTTACTTCTCATCAAGATCCTAGCCTCATGAGCTTCCGGCCTTCCTTGCAAGCCTTCAAGAGAAAGTGAAGCAATATCATTTGATTCCTCAATTGCAACCACAATATGATCGAACTTGATTGGTAGGCTCCGTAGAATTTTTTCAACGGCTCTTTGAGTCTCCACGACTTCTGCGTTTGAAGCCATCTGATTTATGATGGAAGTGAGACGAGTAAAATACTCTGAGATTTTCTCACTATCCTTCATTTCGAGCTTTTCGAATTCAGCTCGTAGTGACTGTAGGCGAACCTTTTTTACTTGATCATGGCCAGAATACGTTGTATTCAATATTTTCCAAGCCTCCTGAGCATTTGCAACTTTTGAAATTCTCTCATAAACTTGAATTTCAAGTGTCTGGTAGATTTGGAAGAGAGCTTTCCGATCTTTCTGTTTTTTGCTTTTCAGAAGATCTCTTTGGGCAACTGTGAGTTGCGTTTCATCTTCCGGCGCATCAACACCTTCTTCAACTACTGTCCACAAGTCTTGAGATTCAAGACAGAGCCTCATTAGATTGCTCCAATAATCAAACTTTTCACCGTTGAATCGAGGAACAAGGGAGACAAGGTTGTTTGACATTTTTCAACCAAGCTCTGATACCAATTTGTTAAAGTAGAAAAAGAGAGAGAATTATAATTTTAGAGGAGAATAGACAATTTTTTTATAACTTGCTTTTTGTCTTGCCTACAACTTGCATTCAACACAACAAAATGACCACATATATATAGTGGTTTACAACCCTTACAAACAGACATAACCTTTTTGAATAGACATCCTTTCACTTCAATAGACATGACTTTTACTTAATAGAGACGACTCTTCATTTCAATAGACACGACTTTTCAGTGAACGGACACGACTCTTCACTGAACAGATATGACTTTTCATTCGAATAGACATGACTCTTCATTCGAATAGACATGACTTTTCACATCAGCAGACACGACTCTTAATTTTGGTTTACACCAACAATAATGACCTGTTGTTTCGGTCAAAGTAATAGTTGTCGTTCTGTTTTTTCTGCAGTTTTTTAGGATCTTCAGTTTGATGTAAAGGCTATATAAAGCCTTCGTTTGTTATTGAATAAAAGAATACAAAGAGCCTTTTATCCTTCAAACCTTCGTTTGTTATTGAATAAAAGAATACAAAGAGCCTTTTATCCTTCACTAACCACTAATTTATTAAATCCAAAGGTTATTATGAAAGAGCAACAAAGGGCTAAATATCTGAGTATTCATAGACAAACACACACATCCTGGTTTTTGTATTGTCGATTTCTGCCAATATTATTGTTTATCATCTGCGATCAATGGAATTTTATAATTTTTGATGGAATAATTTACATATCATCAACATCAGTTTTGCACAAAGATATCTTATATCATTGTTTTTAACCCATCAAAATTAATTACATAATATACTGCATACTTAAAAAACTAATCATAATAATCGATTTAAAAATACTACTCTTCGAGGGTCAAGCGATATCGAGATACAAATTTTTTTCTAAAGATATTCTCAATGATATGTGGATTTAACCTGCAAGAAGTTATCAAATTTTGATGATTACTGATATCGAAATATGAATCGAGCACGTATAAGCTAGGTTGTAGATTCCACATCACAGATATATACATACTGTGTGTGTTACATTAATTGTAGCATGTCACCATGTATAAGTTCCAAAAAGAATACCCATAATATTACTGGATTTGAGGCTGTAATTATTCACAATGAAATTTAAAATACTACATGAAGTTTTAACCATGTGGATGGTTAAACCGATAAATAATACATATTATTTGATTATGAGTCAATTAATAACCAAAGAGGCAGGCTAAAGAAAATTATTGCCTTCTTAGCCACTAGTCACCATGAGAGTTCTGGACATGGTACTTTGGAATATTTATGATATAAGTAGGTTGCTGCTTAGATAAACAATGTTTTTCGACAATTACTGCTGTTCATTAGTCCTTTATATCACCATTTCCTTGCACATATTATTTGTTAAACTTATTGATACAGTATGCTGAATTTATCATCTGAAAATTGGTAGTTGTTTGCTAAAACCATTTCCTTGCACTTCAAGTTTGTTGAAAAGATGGATGCTTTATGTAGTACTAATTAGTTGGTAGACTTATGTTTATTATTTTCAAAGGAGGCACTGCTGTCCTTTTTTGAATCAAGCCCAGATAGCTTCTTTATTCTGTCCTTTAGCTTCGTTATCTACCTGCATTGTTACTAGTTAACAGAGGAATGCAAGCAACATTTTTCCTTAAGAAGACTGTTCTTGTAATTTTAGCCTTGTCTGCAAAGAGTGCGGTGAAAGTTATTCTCACTGTTTCTAAGTTGCATAACTGCCCTTGCAACTTTTTTCTTTTGAATTGGCCGAGGAACCTAGCTTCGCTGCTAAACTCTAGGAAAATGTATGTCAGCCAAACACAAATCCCTACTTGTTACATGGTTGTTAGCTTCGAAATTCGAACTCATGATATTTGATCTTTCAGTTCGCACAATCAACCAACTGCACCATCCCTGATGTAGATTATTTTACAATTTTTCTATCGATGATTTTGTATCATCCTATATACACATCCTTTCAAGGACTATGACCCACTTATACATATGTGACGTGTGTCATTTTACTAGTATATATTTAATAAAAGATAAACGATAAAATAGGTTGTGTAAATGAATTCACATTCCTTGTTGAGGATGTTATTTTAAAATAATATGCATATTAGCATCTTTCCTGTAACTAGGAGACGAAAGGGAGAAAATTGCTGTTGTTGATGAAGGTTTCAAGTCTTTACTTGACTAATGTTGTCGAATTTGTTCTTGAAAGTAGTATGGCTGAGTAGAAGGACGAGCGCAAGCTTTCTTCACTTTAGAAAGAGAATATCACACACTAAAAAGGTTAGGCTTCTAAACACTCTAAAACTTCGTTCTAGGCTTTGATTCAACTCTGAAGCTCGTCTGTTCTCTAGTCGATGTCATTTCCATTTGACTTCGTTAGAGAAGTATGCGTGTGATGTTAAAATGACATATATTTGTGCCAATAATGGGGAAATATCCAAAAAAAAAAACAATTGCTTGTTGGGCCCTAGATTTGGTTGATGATCTTAGACTTTTATCGTTGAGTGTTAAACAGTTGTTCAGTAGCTTAAGGACTAGAACAACTGTCAATATATACTAGTTTATAAAGAGAACAATGATAGAAAAGTAAATGATACACGAGTCTTTCTGTGGTTAGATCGTTAGTGACATCTACATCCATTTTATAGTTGTCGTTGGTGGTGATTTTGCTATGTCTGAATTGGTTACAGTACAGTATCCTCAATGACAATATAAAATAATAGAGAGTTCAACATAGTTTCGTTAGCCTGTTCATGTTGATGTATGGTTGATATTTATGGATCTAGCGCGTTGTCTTGAGAAAGAGAAAAACTTTCTTAGAAGCTTCAAAATTTACGAAGGTAGTTGGTTGATTAAGATTCTTAAAAATTGAACCGAGACAGTGTCATTTCAAACCAAAATCTACTTACTGGGTTTTGGCTCGTGTTGACTAAAAATTTAACCAAAATTGAAATTATAGTTACGAATGATTATTGGTGAAAGTTAATCTCCTATAACTTAGTTTAAAAATGTATATGAGAAAATAAAGTGCGTAATAAATAAAGAGACATCAAATATAGAGTGTTTCGATTAAAGTTGATCTACATCTACTATGAGGATTTTCTTATTACTTTATTTCTCTTACAACAATTTTAGATTACAAGGGACAGTGACAAGAAAATATGATGTTTTCAACCATTGTAAAAATGCATAGTTTGATATATTTATAGCCGCTGGAATGCATAATGAACGCCTCGGCTGATGCAGTTTTGGTTCAGAATTTGCTCCGGACCGTAGATGGAGTTGTTCGAATGAGGTGTGAGCTAGTTGGAATACCAATTGGTTTGTATGGCTCATGTGTTTGGCAATTTGCAGTCTAAACATGAGCATGTCTTGGTCAAGGCATGCGGTATGACGTTAGAGAGTGGTTGTGAAGAAGCACTTTTCCAGGATAGCATTATGGAAAAGATTCGAAATTCCGTTTTCAGGTTCCGTTCCGACCATTGGTAATTTTAAAATTTCCGGATCCGTTTCGAAATTCCAGAAGTTCTGCTTTAATTCCGGTTTTTTAATTTTGGTATTTTTTTGCTTTAATTTGCTATATACGCTAATAAGTATCTAATACTGTCGTAAATTTATAGTACATATTTTACATTACATATAAAATACATACTTTAATTAAAAATGCACTGTGTAAGATTCTGTATTATTCATTTGATATTTTAAAACTTTGATCAATTTTAAAAAATTTGAATTTTTTATTATGATTCGATGTAAATTAATGAAAGTATAACGACTTTTTTATGAAACTACACGATTTCCTCTCCATTTATTTATTGTTCCTATTAACTTGTTTTATTTTTTTTATTTTTTTATATATTTGTTGTATTTTTTTTAACTTTTTATAAGTTTTTTTCAATATAGAAAAAGCATATCTGGAATTTAGAGCGGAACCGGAATTTTGACCTGATTCCGTTCCGGTTATGAACGGAACCGGAATGGAATAATCAGAATTCCACCGGAATTTCAAACCTTGGTATGGAACAATGAGTGGCCATCACAGTGTCGATTTTGTCAGATGAACAGTGTCGTATATGTCAGGTCCTTTAGAGAAATGGTGCCCTATACTTTCTTTTTGCAGTGTTGATTAGGCACCTATGACAATCTGGTGCTTATGACCAAAACCGGCGATGCCAAGATAAGAGAGCTTTACAAGGAGTGGGTGGCTGAGGTGGAAGAGTTGGGGACCTGGTTAAAGAAAGTATTACTAAACATTTGGTTTTGCACCTCGCTCAGTAACTTCACTTTAAATATTTGGTTTTATACCTATTTAAGTTTTTGCACCTCTGCTATTTTTCGATATATTCCCGTTTTATTCTTGCTATAAGTTTTTGCACCTCCACCGCTATAGAACCGCTAAACGCTTTAACATCACAAATGAGATTAAAGACGTGATTTGTAAGTAGAAATTTGAAAAGCAACATTTTGTTGCTTATGACTCATGGGTATATTTCAGAGGTAGATTTGAGTAATTTTTTTTTATATATTTCAACTTAGGAGTCAAATTACAGCTAAACATTTCAACCTATAAGTTGGGTTTAAAACTGTTTATATGTTACTAACTGTTTATTATATGTTATTGTTCAATTTTTTTTTTTTTATAAAAAAAAAGCAATGTCAAACCAAGTTGTTGCCGCATAGGCTCTTATTGTTAAAGGAAATTATACCTATTACTTGCTGGAAACTAAATCATACTTATAGAATAAGTAGTAAAAGTAGCTAACAAGTTACTGTTGAAATTTTAAGTGTTTGCGGCTTAAAATTTTGATTTAAAGAGAGCAAATAAGTTACAAGTCGTAAACAACAAATATTTGTTCATGACTTATTTTGAATTTTGCAATATATACCCAAGCTTTTACTTCATACTGTTCACTCTTTATAAGTTGTTATTCAAAACTAATTTTAAGTAAATTTAAAATAATTTGCTGCCAAACACACTTCTATCTGCTCAATAAAACCACATCAGCTGGTGCACCTTGAAGAGTGGCATTATGCAATGAAAAATAAACTGAACTTTTCTGGGTAGTGCCTTCATTGTAATTTGCTCTTGTTGCCTGTTTCGGATCCAAATTTGCTTTACCTTGAAAAAACATGCATTTAAAACCAACTTTTTGTACATTTATTTGCTGGGATTGCTTTGCTATTTTATTTCTATTGAGTTTGAAAATGAAAACTCATGCGAATTATATGTCTTGAGTAACAATCTGTACTTTCTGGTGTTATTTGTTCCATAAAGAAAATTAAAAAAGATAGTCGATGTTCATGCCACCAGCAAACTTGCTATCTGTACGTGAGTATCTGCATGTTTATGAATATCATAGTATCCGTGTGTGTGGTTTCAGTTTAATGTACATGACCAGTTTCAAGAAAAAATACAATTCATTCACAGTTTCTAATAGCACAAAGAATTCAATTCTTCTTATTTATATCGACTTGATCAATCTAATATTCAGATCCAGGACTGTACTATGCTTCATTACTACGACCTCTTGAGGCTGAACCGTTTCTTCAGCAAGTCACATGGTAGATTTATCAATGGTTTTATACTATTATTCAAGCATTCTTAATTAAGGCCTACTGTTACTCATGCTGCAGTTATACTTCCTGGTAACATGGGCAATGTAGTTTTACCGTAGCTTCTTATATCAGATCATTTCTAAACAGAAATCGTATGTGATGTTCCTTTCTCCTTTTATGATCCATTCATCATCATCATCATCATCATCATCATTTGTATTATTTTAACTACCAGAACCCCAAAGATAGCCTCCACGAAGGGCAGAAAATGGTTAATAGGTTTCGAGATTAATCAAGTAAGCATGTAGGTCTATGCCTCAGGAAAATTCGTCTTGTCATATGATAATATGAAATGCTAGTCATATGGACACTGTTCCCCTAACAAAAGCATAATTTCAAAATTAAAGCTCGATAACAGTTAGGCATCCATCATTTAGCATTGCATAATATGCCAGAGTACGAGTGCATGGCCAAATCAAGCGTGTATATAATTTACGATACCTACACATGGTTGATATGGTTGAGGCTGTAATTATTCAATTGGAAATAATCTGATATAAGAACCCCAAAGCGTGTATATCGTACATGGGTAATATAGTTGAGGCTGTAATTATTATTCATAATTATTTTTAAAATACCTGCATGGAGCTTTAACCATGTGGCTTAATAAAGCATCGAACACATCTGTTCTTTCACACTACAAGAAAAAGGCAGAATACCGACAGCCAAGACCGACGGCTTCCGACGGCCATTTTCCGACGGCTTTCGACGGGCCGTCGGCGGCCGTCGGAAGCCGTCGCAAATTTGCGATTATACCAGGCAGCCGAGCCCTTTCTTCCTCCTCCATTTCATACGAAAAAAACCCAAAAAACCCCCCAAATTCAACCCCTAAGCTTCCAATCCCTAATTTTTAGCTTCCGGATCTTCCAACGCACTCTAATCAAGCTTCAGTACTCTTAATCTCAGGTATAATCTCTTATTTTTATGAAAAATTCAGTTTTTACCCTAATTATAGATTTGCATAAATTGATAAATTAGGGCGAATTAATGATTGCAATTGTTTCCACTAGCGTAATAACGGTTTATAGCATCACATGGTATACCAATTTCATCTTTTATCGTGAAATTGTGATAAACACGTATAATTTGTGCATGTTCATGTATATGTATTTTGTTGTGTATGCCTTGATTCGACGATTGTATACGTTATTTGGAATAAGATAAAATGATTGAATGAACTAGGAGTATTATATTGTGCACGTTTTTACTTATGACACAAAAAAAATGCATTACTCTAAATTATAATTGTGTGTATTGAAAAATGACAAAATGTTAAACCAGCCCTAAGTTGATGCGTAATACGTCGAATAAATGTGTGAAATTAATATATAAATGTGAACAGTGAGTAAAACTGTATTTTTGAGTAAAATGCGCGCATGTTAACCGACAAATGTCCCTTAGAGAGTTTTTGGCCCCGTCTGACGAGTGTTGTACATGATCGTTGTATAAATAGTCGTTTTTTTCGAAAAACGACCATTTATATTCATCTGGTACAATGTTTGTCGGATTTGTCCCTGTATTGGACAAGTTATGAACACAGTAAGAATTTACATTTTGTATACTACTTCGTCTCAAACGGTTCATAAAATTTCGCCCTAACTTTTCTTTTTTGTTTCCTGCGTACACGCATTTGTGTACAATGCAGGGAACAAAAGGGAAATGCTGCCGAAATTTTATTGAATCGTTTGGGACGAAGTAATATACGAAATGTAAATGCTTACTGTGTTTGTAATGGGAGGTAGGATGTCTGACCAATGAAAAAAAATTATATATTTTTAATCGTTACGTACGTTAAAAAATGAAATGTGCCCTATTTGAAAATATTTTTAAATTTGTGAAGTTGTTCTTTAAATTCAAAATATTATACGAACATGAAAATAATCTTTTTCGAATGTGTATTCTTCAAAATAAATATTAAATTTTGAACTTCTCATTTTGTCAAATAGGAAAAATGATTGATTATTTTGTTGATCGAAGGAGATGGATGTACCAAAGAAAAGGAATGAGGGGCTCAATAAAAGAAGATTTTTATAACGGTATAAACGTGTTTGTTGAATTCGCCTTAAGTAATAACGGAAACGATCCAGAAATTCGTTGTCCGTGTAGTAGGTGTAGACATTTGAAGTTTTTGTTACCAGATATTGTGAAAGTTCATTTGTGCCAACACGGTTTCACACCCGAATATTATGTTTGGGATCGGCATGGAGAAGTTGTAGCAAATACTTCTGTAGAGTCTGAAAGTGTCGTTAACGAAATAGTTTCAACGACCCGTATAGAAAATATGGTCGAAGATGCAGCACGATCAATGTTTCCTATGGTTGAAGTTGACGACGATGATGTAAATGTTGAAGAACCAAATATTGAAGCTAAGAAAATTTATGATTTACTAGATGCAGCTAAAAAACCTATTTGGGATGGTTGTAAAAGCGGCACGCAGCTGTCAGTAATCGCAGAATACATTGCGATGAAGTCAAAATACAACATCACTGAAGCTGGGTTTACGGCTGTTGTACAAGCTGCAAAAAGACATATGCCGCCCGATAATCTAATGTGTGAAAATCACTACGAAGTTAAAAAACTTATGTCGGCTTTTGGTTTACCGTATCAGAAAATAGATACATGTTTAAAAGGATGCATGTTGTTTTGGAAAGAAGACGCAAACCTTAGAAATTGTAAAGTTTGTAACCAGGAGAGATACAAACCAAGAAAAAAGAAGGGTAAGGAAGTTCCGTACAAGCGTATGCACTACTTACCCATAACTCCAAGACTTCAAAGATTATACGCATCTTCTGTAACTGCGTCTAATATGAGGTGGCATAGCGTGAGAACGGAGGAAGAGGGTACGTTGACACATCCGGCCGATGGAGAAGCATGGAAGCATTTCGATAAAACGTATCCAAATTTTGCAGCGGAGAGTCGAAATGTTAGATTAGGATTATGTACGGACGGTTTTTCTCCATTTTCTCAATTTGGTTCTAAATATTCATCCTGGCCCATTATCGTCACACCGTATAATTTACCTCCATGGATGTGCATGAAAACGCAATATATGTTTCTTACTGTTGTCGTTCCTGGCCCCGACGATCCGACACAAGGAATCGATGTATATTTACAACCGTTGATTGAGGAGTTAAAAATACTGTGGAACGAAGGAGTAGAAACATACGATGTGTCAAAGAAGAAAAATTTTCGTATGTTTGCTTCTTTGTTGTGGACTATAAGTGATTTTCCTGCCTATGCAATGCTTTCGGGATGGAGTACTGCCGGTCGTCTAGCATGTCCACTTGTGCAATGCCCATCGCAAGCGCCACACCGTCCAGTTGTTACGTTAGCCCCCAAAGCAGATGGGTAAAAATTAAATCTTATTCATCATCTTATTTTTTCTATACTATACGTATGTACTTATCTGTATCGTACTTAAAAACAGGGGGTTCGAGCTACTACCCACTAAGGTAGTGTTGGACGTCTCCAGAGCAGCATATCGTAGTAGGATGAGTGCGTGCTGGCCAAAGTGGGATACCATCCCTCCGCACATCATAGAGTGCATATGGCAGGATGTCCTAGTATGTGTAATTTTTATGTTTTCCATTTTTAATTCGTTTTTGTCGTTTTTCTACCGTTTATCGTTTAAAGTGTAATCTTTTTTTAACACAGGCTGAGATAGACATCCAGACAGATGATATGCAGCTGGCACGAGCATACTGGATGAGGAAGATGCGAAAGAACTACAGAGACACGATATCTGAGGTTAAGAAATCCGGGAAGAGACCACGGTGGATGGGGGAGAGCGTGTGGCAAGCTTGGTTGAGCTACTGGGAGACGGACGAGGCGAAGGCAAGTATACTAATTTTTTTTCAATTATTAATTTAACGTGATTGAAAAATAATGTATCAAATTTTGAATGTACAGGCAGAGTCAGATAGAAACTCTGCAAATAGAAATAAGAATCCCGTTACTCATCGCGGAGGATCGAAGTCGTTTCAGCAGTATCGGCAGGAGTTGGTAAATTTAATTACTGAATAATAAATGTAAATAGTTTATGCTATATGATTTTAAATGTATAATAATTGTATGTAACAATCAACTTCAGGAAGCCGAGGCACATGGTCCTGTCAGCTATATGGACGTGTTCACCCGTACGCATGCTGTTGAGCATGTTAATCCAGACGGGACTGTTTCGTACACATGGCAGGACGATAAATCCAGTAAAAGCCATGTAAGCATATTTCATTTTATTCAGTATTAGTAATTGTTTTAGTTGTCAAATTATTATGAAATAAGATATGATATTATTAATTTGTCAATGCAGGAGATGTTTATGGAGCAGCGACAGAAACTCCTTTCTGATACGGGTCGAGAGCAGCTGACGACCGATGAAGAGGACATTATTTTTGAGTCCGTTATGAGTCCACCAGAGCATGGTCGACGATACGGATTTGGCAATTTAGCGGTAAATAATTTAATTTTTCTTAAAATACTTAAAATATGATATTCTTACCTTTTCAAAACAATAAACTTTGATTTTATTTATTTTTCAATTATTGCAGTCCAGTAGTCAGAGTAGGAGACGGCGGAGTAGACCTCAGAGCGAGCTAGCAAGTATAGAAGAATTACAGACTAGAGTTCAGCAGTTGGAGGAGCAGAACCGCCAACAGGCCATGCAGACGGCACAGTTATTTGAGTACATGCAGCAGTTTGGTGGCCGCTTCCCTTCATCGGCTGGCTCTGGATCTGGGGCAGATTGATTCATTGCTTTCTAATTCGTTCGTGCAGGTATGTTTAGTTTTAGTTTACAATGATTTGGTAGAAGGAACAATTAATTGTTGATATGTATAATTATGTATAATACACTTGGTTCTGTAGCTGTATCAGGATATGCATGATTAGAACAGTTATTGTTAGTATTATTGTTAATGTTGGAATGTTATGTATATTTTGTATTTTATTTTTATTCTAATTTAGTTTATTTCTGTGTCTATTGAATATTTTGGAGTATTGGTTTGCATGTTTGGTTGGATTATTGTTTATTTGATTGTGCAGTATTGATATTGTAGTGTTTGGAAGAGAAATGTGGTTGGAAGGCTCTATTTGCAGCAGATTTTAAAAAAAAACAACAGGTTTCCGACGGCTTCCGACGGCTCTCGACGGCTTATTGGTCGAAATTTTCCGGCGGTTTCCGACGGGTTCCGACGGCTTATTGGCCTGATTTCCGACGGTTTCCGACGGTTTCCGACGGCCGTCGGAAGCCGTCGGAAACCGCCGGAAACCGCCGGAAACCGTCGATAATGTATACGGCATCACCCGTCGGTAGCCGTCGGAAATACTGCTTCCCGACGCCTTCATTTCCGACGGCTTTTTCCGACGGCCGCCGACGGCTTCCGACGGCCGCCGACGGTTTTCAGCCGTCGGAAATCCCCCCTCCCCTTGTAGTGTCATCATTAATCCGGGCCAACGGTCTCAGTATATCACAGCCATTGGATCACATCAACGGTGCATATTTCATCTCAGCTGGCACATGGATTCCAAGACACTAGCTGGTCCTTCCAGTCCATTTATATTTGTTCTGTATAAATATAGCAGCTGTATGTTTTTGAGATGTAATGAGAGATTATTTTAAACAAAGCAATACAAAATATAATCAAAAGCTTTGTAACAGTTCTTTATGGTATCAGAGCAGACTGCTTAACGGCCATATCATCTCACTCTTTTTTTTTCCCCGCTCTTTTGAAAAGATTAAGAGTTTGAATCATATTTGGCTCCCCTCAGAAAAGTGTCATCATCGGGGAGGCTTACCTTCTCGATATCTGTGCAGAGTTTTGATCTTATCAGTGTCATCTTACCCTCTGTGCCATCCAAGAAGGAGATCAGATCCAAGATCTTCATCTCTTCCTCTGGTTGCATCATTCCTCACAGTCAAGATACTATAGGGATCTTTGTTTGTCATGTGCATTACTGCTTTGCACTAAAACAATAATACACATTACTTCTGTATCCTTTCACCATCAAATTTGTGATCCAGTCAACCTGCATCACCAAATACCTACTTCTTGATCAAGAAATCAAGCAAATCAGGGTTCTTGATTCATCATGGCCCTTGAAGAAGATGAAGTCACATCAGCTAACACTGGCAACAAACCCAAGGATAATCAAAATCCCGACTGCATTCTGATCAGACCTAAAAATCAAGCTATAAGTACATCATTAGATGAGGATAATTACATCATATGGAAATATCAAGTTGAAATAGCATTAAGAGGGTATGATCTGCAAGATTATGTCAAGGGAACCAAGGTGATACCACCCATCAACACAACAGATGAAAAAGGTAACACTGTTAGCAACCCAGATTACTCTTTATATCAAAAACAAGATAATTTGCTTGCATCATGGCTACTTTCATCAATTAGCCAAAGTCTCTTATCACAACTTGTTGGATGCTATACATCATATGAGATATGGTCATCAATTGAGAGAATTTTTGACTCACAATCAGCTAGAAGAATCATGCACTATAGAAGAGAGTTGCAAAATGCAAGGAAAAATAACATGAGCATGAGGGAATACCTTGCCAAGATTAAGAATCTTTGTGACAAATTAAAGGCAGTTGGTCATGAAATTTCAAATAGTGAACAGATTCTCATCATCACCAATGGTCTAGATCAAGATTACGAATTTTTAGTAACTTTCGTTGCCACACAACAAATCCTACCTGACCTTAATTATGTTCACTCAGCCCTCCTTGCTCATGAGGGGAGAGTTGAACAAATAAAACACATGCAAGAAGATTATTCTGCAAATTATGTTTCTAACACAAAGAACAAAGGTCAAAGAAACACCCCAAACAGTCAAAATTCAAGGGGAGGCAGCATTCAAAGAGTCAGAGGTAGGGGAAGATTTTTCAAGTAACAATAGAGTCAAATGCCAAATTTGTGAAAAATTTGGTCATATGGCAAACAAATGTTATTTTAGATTCAAGGAAGACTACAATACAACTCAACAGGGTCAGTCTAGCAAGCAACCAACATCAAATATAGCACAGACCAGTAATCAAGCAAGAAACAATTCAGATAACTCAGGGGATGGTGATGACAAGACTGATGACATCAATACAGCTGAGTGGTTCCCAGACTCAGGAGCCACAAATCATATCACCTACAATCTGCAAAATCTCAATTTGGGGAACATGAGCTACACAGGTAAACATACTGTTTTAATGGGTAATGGTGAAACTGCAAATATATCACACATAGGGACAGACACTATAAAAGGTATAAGGCTGCTTAACCTTAATAATTTACTAAGAGTGCCAAGTATCAAAAAGAATTTAATTAGCGTCTCTCAATTTGCTAGGGAAAACAATGTATATTTTGAGTTTCACCCCAAATTTTGTCTTGTTAGAGATTTGCTAAGCAAAAATATATTGTTACAGGGTAAACTGGAACAAGGCCTATACAAGTTCTGCAATGAGAAACAAAAACATCTGTAATAGTGCTGTATGGTGCAATAGTGCTAGCTTGGATCATAACAAACATGATGATATTTTTTTGTGGCATTGCAAACTAGGGCATCCTAGTTATGATGTAGTTAAGCAAGTGTTGAATGATAATAAAATTTCTTTTTCATCCTTAAACAATTTATCTATATGCACACATTGTCAAATTGGTAAAAGTCACAAATTACCTTTTCAAAATTCCGAAACAATCTATGAAAAGCCACTAGAGCTGATTGCAGCAGACTTGTGGGGACCATCACCACATGATTCAACCAAAGGAGACAGGTATTATCTATCTCTTGTTGATGCACATACGAGATATACATGGATTTACTTCTTAAAAGCCAAATCAGACACATGTAGTGCTATAAAACATTTCATTACTTGTGTTGAAAAACAACTCAATAGTAATGTAAAAGTCATACAAACTGATGGTGGGGGAGAATTCAAATCCTTAAAGGGTTTCTTTGATACAAAAGGAATCATACATATAACAACGTGCCCCTACACATCAGAACAAAATGGGTTGGTAGAGAGAAAACACAGGCATGTGGTAGAAACTGGATTAACACTCTTATCGCAAGCAGGCCTGCCAATGAAATATTGAAGAGAGGCATTTGCCACAGCAGTTTATCTTATTAATAGAATGCCAACAAGAGTGTTGAGCCATGTTTGCCCTTTTGAAAAATTATTTGGCATTAAACCAAATTATAAATTTTTAAGAACTTTTGGTTGCTTGTGCTTTCCCTACCTTAGACCCTATAACAAACACAAGTTGAGCCTAAGATCTAGCCAATGTACCTTTCTAGGGTATGCATAATCAAAAGGGATACATATGTCTAGATAATCAAGGCAGAATTTATATTTCTAGGCATGTTGTTTTTAATGAAAATGTTTTTCCTTTTGTAGGAAAGGAGGAACACAATCAAGGAACTGATACAAATCAAGGTATCACAAGTCATATATCTGATATATCAGAATGGTTCAACACAGAAGTTCAAACTCAAAAAGGTACAGCAACAGGTGGTCTTGATAATCATTCCAGACAGACTACTACAAGCAATCCACAGCTTAAAGAACAACAACAAATAGATACACAGCAATGTCAAAACTATGAACAACATGAAGTAGGTACTCAACAAAGTCACAACAATGAAGACATGACAAATGAGACCAGTGATGTTAATACCGAAGAACATCATGTGCAACAATCAACTACTATTCAACATCCCATGACTACCAGATCAAAGAGTGGGATTTTTAAACCCAAAATATACAGCACTCAACTTGATGAGATAGAGCCAACATCATATGACTCAGCGGTTAAAAATATAAAATGGAAAAAAGTCATGGATGAAGAATACAGTGCTCTAATTAAAAATCAAACATGGACTTTAGTTGACCTACCAAAGCATAAGAATGTTGTGGGAAGCAAATGGACATACAAAATCAAAAGAGATGCTAATAGTAATGTCATCTAGTATAAAGCCAGACTTGTGGCAAAGGGATACACCTAACAGTTTGGGTTTGATTTCAATGAGACTTTCTCCCCAGTCATAAAACCAGCCACCATTAGAATTATATTAACCATTGCTATGCATAAACAATGGAAGATAAGACAATTAGATGTACACAATGCATTCTTAAATGGAGACTTGGTGGAAGAAGTATATATGCAACAACCTAAAGGTTACAGCACTGAAGCCAGCAACAGTAAAGTATGCAAGTTACACAAGGCCATTTATGGTTTAAAGCAGGCATCAAGGGCTTTGTATGAAAAACTGAAGAGCAAACTGGTCAAGCTAGGATTTACTGCTACTAAATCTGATAACTCTCTCTATACTAGAAGAAAAAAGGAAAATAACATCTGCATTTTAGTTTATGTTAATGATATTCTTATCACAGGTGACAATCAACAGGAGATTGAACTCGTTATAAAACACTTGGACAGACAATTCGCCATAAAAGACATGGGAGATGCAACATACTTTCTGGGCATAAGAATTCAAAGGCAAGCAGATTCAAGCATCATTTTATCACAAAGACAGTACGTGTTAGACATACTAATTAGAGCTAACATGAATAAGGCAAAAGCACTTCCCACTCCTATGATCAACAATCTTCAATTAAGAAAGAACAAAGGCGAACATATTGAAAATGTCAAACAATACAGGAGCGTTGTTGGGGCTCTTCAGTACGCCACTATCACTAGACCCGACATCAGTTTTAGCGTTAACAAGGTGTGTCAATACATGCAAGCCCCAACAAGTGAACATTGATGTGCAGTTAAACGTATTCTACGGTACATAAAGGGGACAATCAACTATGGGCTAAGATTAATATCTTGCAGAAATTTAAGTCTACAAGCTTACAGTGATTCAGATTGGGCCAATGACTTGGATGACAGAAGATCCATCACTGGGTACTGTGGGTTTCACGGTAAAAATCTTATCTCATGGTGCACCAAAAAGCAGGCTACCGTTTCGAGATCGAGCACGGAAGCTGAATATCGCGCCATTGCAAGCACCACAACCGAGATTATACGGATCAGCACATTGCTCAAAGAATTAGGGCTTGAGCTCAATCAGAAGCCGATAATTTGGGTAGATAATATGAGCGCCATATCTTTATCCATGAACCCCATTCAGCACTCGAGAACGAAGCACTTAGAGGTTGATCTACACTTTGTTCGAGAACAGACAGGAAGTGGAAAGCTACAGATTCAACATGTTCCCTCACTCTACCAACGCGCAGATATTTTGACTAAAGCTATTTCATCAAAAAAATTCGCTCGCTTCAGAGATGAACTTAGAGTTTGCCCAGCCGCCATGGAAGAGAAAGAGGAATAAAACGCTAGTTTCGTTTGAGGGGGCATAATAAAGCATCGAACACATCTGTTCTTTCATCATTAATCCGGGCCAACAGTCTCAGTATATCACAGCCATTGGATCACATCAACGGTGCATATTTCATCTCAGCTGGCACATGGATTGCAAGACACTAGCTGGGCCTTCCAGCCCATTTATATTTGTTCTGTATAAATATAGCAGCCGTATGTTTTTGAGATGTAATGAGAGATTATTTTAAACAAAGCAATACAAAATATAATCAAAAGCTTTGTAACAGTTCTTTATGGCTGGTTAAACGGATAAATAATACAGACTATTTAATTATTGAGTCAATTAATAATCAAAGAGACAGGCTAAATAACATTATTGTCTTCATAGCCACTAGTCACCGTGGGAGTACTGGGCATGGTATTCCGGAATATATTTATTCCATAAGAAGTTTGCTGCTTAAATAAACATTTTGTTTCAATAATATTGCTGTTCGTTAGTCCTTTATCACCATTTCCTTGCACATATTATTTGTTAAACTTATTGATACAGTATGCAGAATTAATTATCTGATAATTCGTACTTATTTGCTAAAACCATTTCCTTGCACTTCTAGTTTGTTGAAACTTGAAACTATTGATACTTGATATAGTATTAATTAGTTGGTAGACTAATAATTCTCTAATAAACTTGATATGTTTATTATTTTCCAAGGGGACAATGCTTTTCTTTTTTGAATCAGTTCCAGATAGCTTTTTTATTCAGTCTTCTAGCTTAGTTATATTCCTGCATTGCTACTGGTAAATGGAGGAATGCTAGTAGCATTTTTCATTGAGAACTTACCGATCTAAATATGAACATGTAAGATGAATAAAAAAAAATTGATCGAAGCCATATGAAACACCAGATGAGCTAGATATTCATCCTAGTTGATTGATGAGTGCAACGTATAAGGGTTCTCGTATTATGATCAGTGACAAGGGGAGTCTGACTCTTCCCCTTCACGGCGCTAAAATGAGGGTTGGTTGAGAAGTCGAGAGACTGACCGTAAAACCAGTCTTGAAGGTACTGACAGCTATCACTTATAATTTACACCTTGATTACATACTCTTATTACTACTCATATAGATGATGAGAAAAAATTTCTCTTGCTAACAACTCAAGTTTGAGTAAAAAGAGGAGTGCAACTTTGTTTGCACTTTATATTGAACGGGCACAAAGTTATACAAATCCTTGTTGAGGATGTTATTTTAACATCACATGCATTTTTAGCATCTCCTATGACTATGGGACCAAAGGGAGAAAATGACTATTTTTGATGAAGGTTTCAAGTCTTTTCTTTACTAATGCTGTCGACGTTGTTCTTGAAAGTAGTATGACTCAGTAGTGGGATTATCTCAAGCTTTCTTCACTTTAGAGAGAGAATATCACGCTAAAAAGGTTAGGCTTACAAACAGTCTGAATTTTCGTTCTATTCAACTGTAGCTCGTCCGTTCACTAGTCGATGTCATTTCCAGTTGACTTTGTCAGAGAAGCATGCGTGCGATGTTAAAATGATATATATCTGTGCCAAAAAGAGAACATTGATAGAAAATTAAATAATAAAACGTCTACATCCATTTTATAGTAGTTGTTGATTTCCAAATGTACCAATATTCTCAAAGAATGAAAAATAGTAGAGATTTAAGTGGATCATAGTTTCGTCAGGCAATATCTTCAAAGACCGAAAAATAGTAGAGATTTGAGTTCAACACAGTTACGTCAGCCTCTTCATGTTGGGTTGATATTTCAGGGATTGAAGTTTACCCACTTAGGACTTGGTTAAAAATGTAAAATAAGGAGAAAAATGTGCTTCATAAATTAAAAGGCACAAGATTTAGAGTGGTTCGATTAAAATTGATTTATGTCCACTATGAGTATTTTCTTAGTACTTTGCTTCTTCTACAACAATTTTAGAATACAAGAGATGACAACAAGAAAATACGATGCTTAAGAATTTGAGATGTTCAACCATCAAGTTATCTGAATACGTAACAAACGGCCAAGATGATGCAGTTTCGGTCTAGAATTTGCGTCGGGTCGTAGATGGAGTTGTTCTGCTGATATATGTACCACCACTACAAGAAATGATGTCTATAGCGGCAGCCTATATGCGGCCTTTTGCGTTGGCTGTCGACGGCAAGAATAAGTGACCGACTCTAGCCGTCGCTAGCCGATGCACGACCTGAATATACAGATCGAAAACCCACGAGTTGGAAACATTCCAACTTTCCCACCAAAAAAAGGACGACGCCTCAATCTTGTCGCGCCGCCTACCCACGTCTACCACTGTCTGCCACGTCTATTATCTAAACCCTCCAAAGCTTGTTGGTATCTCCTTTTTCTTCAATTTTTGCTTAGTCTAGGTATGATTAAAACCTTAGTTTCAAAAATCGGTTGATTATGTGTTAGAAATTGATGATTATTCCGTATTGGTTGGTAATAATAGTGTATTCGTTGATTTGGAGATATAATTAAAATCCTAATTTCGTAAATTAGTTGATTATAGGTTTGAAATTGATGATTATTGTGTATTAGTTGACGATAATAGCGTATTAGTTGATTTGGGGATATTAATTAGTGATTTGATTTTTTGATTGTTTAATTTGCAATTAAAAATTAAGGTTGATTTAAAATCCGAAAATTAGTGTATAATTATTGATTAATATGCTTATTGATAAGTTTATGAGAACGTTTAGTATAGTTTAAAACAATGTATATTATAATTTACGCAAAAATTAGTGTATAATTATTGATTAATATGTTGCTTGATATATGATTAAATGTATTGTAAAATATGTTTTAAAATTAGTGTATAATTATTGATTAAAATAAGTGCAAATATTAGCGTATTATTATTGATTAAAATTAGTGCAAACTTCAAATTTTTCTTTACAAAATCGGTTCAAAATTTAAATAGTTAAATGAATTGTAAAATATGTTTTGAGATTTCAAATTTAGTTAATAAAATATGTAAATAGGTGAATGAGTTACAAAATTAAGAAATGAAGTGTAAAATAATAAATTTTAGTATGAAATAATAATTTTTTTGAAATAAATATTGTAAAAAAACTATTTTAAATTTTTTTTTCTTTTGAAAAAAACTAAGAAATGAATATAATGTTTTAGAGTTTATGCGAATGTTTATTATAGTTTAGAACATTGTTTTTTTTAGTTTACGTGAAAATAAGTGTATATTATTCTTTAAAATTTCAAATTTAGCTGATAAAACATTTAAATAGTTGAATGAGTTATAAAATTGAGAAACGAAGTGAAATAATAAATTAAAAAATAATATATTTTAGGTTTAAAATAAGCATTCAGTATTATTTTAACAAATACAACGACAACAAATTAAAGCCTTTACTTCCAGATGGCATTAATTTATTTTAAAAAGTATAACAACAATATACCCTTTGGATGCAAAGTTATGCGTAGAAGAAAAGTGAATTGAAGCACTATCGAAATTAGATAGAAGTATGGTGTATAAAGTCTTTAGTCCCAAAAGGCTTTACTTTTGTTTTAAATAGAATTTAGGTGTGGCCTAAATTAGTAACATATATTTTTAAATTAGCAACAATGCTCGATTATTTTTTCGATTGTACTTGGATGCATGAAATCAGAACCGTTATAAAAAGTTCGATGAAGGAACATTTCTACAATGGTGTACGCGAATTTATTAGATTTTCTACATCTAATAATCGAAATAATGAAGAATTTTGTTGCCCGTGTAATAAGTGCCAACATTTGAGGCATTGGAAACTAGATACAGTTGAAATGCATTTAAATAAATCTGATTTTGTGTCAAATTATTATTTATAGGATCGTTACAGAGAACTTGTTGCTCCTACACCTAATCTTTTAGTGTAAGAAAACGATTATGTTATGGCGAATCTGATAGAAGATATGGTGGAAGATGCAGCATGATCAATGTTCTCTACCAGTCAAGTTGATGATGAAAACATAAATGTCGTAGAAGAACCTGGAAGCGATTTTTTTTTGATTTATTGGATGTTGCTAAAAGGCTGTTGTGGGATGGTTGTAAAAGCGGAACCAAATTATCAGTAACCGCTGAATACATCACTATGAAATCAAAATTAAACTTTACAGAAGCTGGATTTACAGCAGTTGTACGAGCTGTAAAATGACACATGTCATTCAATAATTTGATGTGCGATAGTTATTATAAAGTGAAAAATACTTATCGACTTTCGATCTGCCATATCAAAAGATAAGTACATGTACAAAAGGTTGCATGTTGTATTAAAAGATGACATTAACTTTTGGAACTGTAAAATATTTAATGAGGAAAGATACAAACCAGGAAAAAAGAAAGGAAAGAAAGTTCCATACCAAAGAATGCATTATTTACCCATCACTTATAGGCTTCAAAGGTTGGTCTTCAGCTACGGTATGCCATGTGCGACGACATAATGTGAGAACATAGGAAGAGAGAACTTTGACACATCCATCTAACGAAGAAGCATGATAACATTTCGATAAGACGTATTCCGCATTTGCTGCAGAGAGCGGTAATGTCAGATTTGGTTTATGTATAAATGGATTTTCACCATTCTCTTAGTTTGGTACTAAATATTCATTTTGGCCTATTATCGTTACTCCTTATAATTTACCTCTGTGGATGTGTGTGAAAACTCCATATATGTTTCTCACTATTATCGTTCCCGATCCTAATAATTCGACACAAAGAATCGATGTTTATTTACAACTATTGATTGAAGAGTTGAATACATCGTAGCGTGAAGGAGTTGAAACATGCAACACTTTAAAATAAAATTCGTATGTTCGCTTCTTCGTTTAAATTATTAGTGATTTTCCAGCATATGCAATGTTTTTATGTTGAAATGTGGTCAGTCGTCTCGCTTGTCTTTATTGCATAGAAAAATCACGAGCATTTTCTTTACGGTATGAAAAGAAAATTTCATGATTTGATTGTCATCGGTGTCTCCTCCATCTCAATCATAATTTTAGAGGAGATTAAATAAAACTTTAAAGCTAACAGAAAAGAGATAATGCTACCACCAAAGATTTGACCAAGCGAAGAAATATATGAAATTGTAAAGGACTATCCAAAAATATATGAATTGGCGCACGAACTGAAATTACAGGTAAATCAGACATTCATAATTGGTGCAAACAAATTATATTTTGGGAGTTGTTTTATTGGAGAGGTCTCTTACTTCGACATAACATTGATGTGGTACACAATAAAAAAAAATGTGTTTGATAACATGTTTAATTCAATTTTGAATGTTATGGGAAAAACTAAGGACGATCTGAATTCAAGACTTGACATAGCACACTTTTGTAAACGTCCTGAACTTCATATGAAACCATACGACAGTAGAAAAACCAAATTATATTATGACCTAGATAATAAGCAAGTAAAATTCGTGCTAAAATAGGCGGAAGGACTAAGATGTCCTAATGAGATTTCTTATAATCTTCATAGATTCGTTAACTTTAAAACAATAAAATAAGTGGGATGAAAAGTCACGATTGCCACATCAATGGTGGAATATTTATTTCCCGTGGTTTTCAAAGAATTGTTGCCCGTAAAAGTATAGGGTGTTATAACAGAACTAAATTTGTTTTATAAATAGTTTTGTTCGACGACGTTAAAAGTCGACCGTATACGTAACTTGAAGTAGAAATCCCTATACTGCACCGCAAACTTGAAAAAAATATTTCCATCAGATTTCTTTAATGCAGTGGAGCATTTATCTGTTCATCTTGCATCCAAAGTACTTCTTCGAGATCCTGTGCAATATGGATGGACATATCCATTTGGAAGGTAATATTGAATATCCATTATATTTGTTTTAGTTTAAAATTCAAATTTACATAAGTAAATTTAAATTAAATTAATTATGTAATAAGTACTTGAATTATTCGAAGAAACAAATTAGACAAAAAGCATGAGTTAATGGATTGATTTGCAAATCATATCTTGAAGAAGAAGCTTCATTCCTTTTCTCTCATTACTTCAGTGACCATGTGAACTTATCGTTTGTAAGTGTTCTTCGTAATGATGAAGCTATTAGACAAGATTCTTTTTAAACAATGTCATCTATTTTTAGACAACATGGACCTGTTGGAAAATTATGGAAATATGGTTAAAATATAGAGATCATCATGTAGCACATACATATGTTCTACATACATATGTTCTTCTTAATTGTGCGAAAGTTGCACCATTTGTTAGGTAATAATAAGTTCATATTTATTTCTATTTTACTTACGTGTTAATTATAATGGAACATATTATATATATTTGCGGTATTTATGGATCAAAACATCCATCTGGCAATCTTAGTAAAAAATTTGCTAAATAGTTTTCGAACTACGTTTATGATCCAAGAAATTATGTCGTTGATGAAGGATTACAACATAATACGCTTAGATCAAAAAGAAATGTCAAGACTTATTCGATATTCTTCATCAATGGACTTACGTTCAACACCAATGATTAAGGCGCTGAAAAGTTAAAATATAACAGCGATGTAATTGTCAAAGATAGTAATGATCTAGATGACAATATAAAAGATTTTTAAGGCGTCTTAACACAGATTTTAGAATTGACATATTATATATAACCGGTAGAAAAAGTTTTTTATTCAAATGCAATTGGTTCTGCAATATTCCTGGTTCTGTAATCAATGTGCACAAAGATTATAAGCTTATTGAAGTAAATCATACTCCATATTACTATATGTACGATCCTTTCATATTAGTCAAGCAAGCATTACAAGTTTATTTTGCTCCTTATCCATCCTCAAAAAGAGATAAAATGGATTGATCAGCTGTTTTTAAAACAAATGCCAGATTTACGTTTGATGGAAATAATATTCTAGACGAAGCAGCTTATCAAGCTGATCTTGAGCCAAATAATGAAATAACAACAACTGATGATATTGATTTAGCATTATTGAACAATGAATCAAATGTTTTACCAAAAGCATTTGAGTGTACAGAAGAAAACGATATATAATACAAGGCCGGGTCCGAATTAGAAAATGACGAAGACTGATAATTCTAAATATTTGTACCACTTGTTGCAAAATGTACATTTTGAATTTCCGCTGTTATTAATAATGATGACTATGTTGTGATCTATGTATTATTCTATTTTGTTAATTCTATATATGTATTCAAAAGATCGGGTTTCGTTTATGATGTTTTAGTGGAAGTTTTATGTGACGATTGATAAAATATGTTTTCTAATAATAAATTCATATGTTTTTTCGTTATATGAAATGATATATTTGTGGCAGATATGTATGTCTTGCAGAAGACATTACAGCAGATCTCGACATTCTTCTTCTCCTAGTGCGGATGCAAGTGGCACGGCGCCAGATTTACGTCCAGTAGCGGAGGTCGTTTTGAGAAGTGTAGGGTAAGTATCAAATTTATTGCATGTATGTTTTTTAAAATTTATTAAATGGCTTCATCAAAATTTATACATGAGTTTTGAGGTGGAGCCTTCAGACTACTTCTTCAAGTCTTCAAGAAGGTATTCAAGAGTTGGATATCAGGATGCTGGGCTCATTGGGACAGCATCCCAGACCATGTTATGTACGCTATTTGTGCCGGCTTGATGGCAAGTATAAATTTATAATTCATTTGAAAGTTAATATAATGTATATAATTCGAATTAATTTCAATATGCAGGCTGCGGTACGTTTTGATCTGAAAGATATGGAAGTTTTTACAAATCATTGGAACCAAAAGATGAGGAATAACTATAGAGACATTCCCTCAAAGGAAAATAATGCGAATAAAAAACCCACTTGGATGAGCACTGATGTGTGGGCTGAATTTCTCCAGCTTTGGAATACTTCTGAATTTGAAGTAAGTTATTTAATTATATATTGTTATTATAATTTGTTTAAATTTCGTATATTAGTTGCATTAATGTAGTTAATAATATAATTAAATTTATAGGAAATATCATCGTGGAACCGTGCAAACAAAAATAAAAAACCTGTTGTACACCGTGGTGGCTTAAATCCTTCTAACAACATCGGAGGGAATTAATAAATAGGTTATTGATATTTAATCATATTGAATTGCGATTAAAAATAGATTATTGATATTTAACCATATTGGTAACATTATATATATATATATATATATATATATAAAATTTCAGTATAAGAAGTATAATAGTGAGCCCATAATGGCAGAGGTCTTCACACACACGCATGCAGTTGAGCAGACAGATGAGGATGACAAAGTTTCATATGTTTGGATGGACAATAAATCTTAATCCGTAATGATAAGCATGCTTAATTTTTTTTAACTTCAAGCTCCATAAGTTTTAAATTGAATATTTATAGTAGAAAACTTCTGTTCATCATCACAGGAAAGATATGAAGTGGAGCAAGCAAGAGTGGCGCAGTCCACTGGCCGTGAGTTGACCTTTAAAGAGTCGAACCATGTATGAAACGCTCTTATTGACCCTCCTTTGGAAAATAGACACTACAGTTGTGAAAATCAAGAGGTAAATTGCTTCATTAACTAATATATAAATTTTATTTAATATTCAACATAAATTATAACCCAATATTAACTATTTTACAGAATATAACGAATCAAAGGGCTTATAAAAGAGATCCTAGGCAAAAGAGGAGATAGCTCAGCTGAAACAATAGATGACAGAGTTTAATGATTAGCGGAAGAGCAAAGGATTGGCACAGCTGCTAGATAAGCAGATTGCGGCATATTTACTAGAGCATGGGAGAATGCCTGGGAAGGGTGGGTCGGGAGATGATGATGAGTAAGTACGACTGTGGTGTTTGATGGATTTTGTTCGTTTTATTTTATATTTACTTGACATGTATTGATGGATTCGATACTTGTTTGGCGATTGTGTTGCTTAATGGTTTTATGGATGCTTTATTTGATGTACATGAGTATTTGTCAATATGGTTGCATTATTTGAAGGATTAATGGATGTTTCGATGAACATGAGTATTATTAAGTATGATTGGGTTGTTTGATGAAATACAGATGTTGTTTGATGGAATGTTGATGTAGATATTGAATTTTGCATTATATACTTACTTATGTGTGATATGCGATGGTTGTAGTTGCGAAATTGGATTTACATGTGTTGTAGATGAGATGGATAGAGATATGGTGATATTTATGTAATTGGATGGCTCAAATAGAAACTGCAAGAAAAAATACCAATATTGCGTCGGCTAGCGACGCCCCACTTGTTCAGGCTTGCTTCGGATAGCAACGGCCTGCTACAGACCATTTATCCAGTTTTGCATCGGCTAACGTTGGTTAGTGGCAACCCAACGACCACTCTGGATTTTCTACGTGTCTAACTTTTCAACACTAGCCGTCGCTAAACTTGCGATAACCCCATTGCAAAACGTATTCCTGTGGACATTTTTTACATTGCCTTTAGCGATAGCTAGCGATGGCCGGTGTCGCATTCTAGTTGTCGTTAACAGTAATGCCTTTTGTTGTGGAATGCCAGCTAAGGTGCTAGTTTGTTTTTAGGGCTCATATGTTTGCTACCTAGCTAATGAAGCATGTCTTGGTCAGGACATATGGTATAGGATCATGGAGTGGTCTTTCAGGGACACTTTGCCAAGGTGACGGTAAAGAACAAGGAGTGGCTATTACAATGCTGATTTTGTCGGATGAACGGTTTGACATTCGTCTGTCCTATTAAAAAACGATGCATTCGTGCGTCCCTTTTGGAGCGTCAGCCAGACACATATGGCCGAAGTTGGCATGCCAAGATAAAAGAGCTTTATAAGCAGCGACCGGCTAAAGTGGAAGATGGGCGAGGGACCTTCTTGAAGGAAGGATTATGAAACTATCTGAGTTGATCAAAGCGTGGGACGCTGCATGGGTCGCTCGTCTGAGGATAACCATTCACATGTTTGGCCACTATTTGTTCCAGTCTATTAGCGACATTGTGGGTTTTGAATTGCTTACGCGTGTACCATCATCGAGTGAGTTGTGTTTGCAATAAACGCTTTATGCTTTGAGCAAGATGTAGGTCCAAACAAAATTGGTGAGCGAACTCATGATTTGATCTTACAATTCGCACCATCAACAACTGCACCAACCTTGTTGTCAATTAACTTAAACTTTCCTACCAATTGATAGAATACATTTTACATATATATTCTAGACGTTAGAATATTTCCTACATTTATTCTCTGAATTAACGATATCTTTTTGGGAAGTACTTATTCAGTTGCCTTTGTTTTAGCAAATCAGTTGGCTAATTTGTAGCCTCTTTATTTGGTTATTATTTATTTAGTTACCTTTATTTTAGCAAATCAGTTAGCTAATTTGTAGCCTATCTTGACTCTTATAACTATATATATATATATATATATATATATTATTGGATGTTGAATACAATGAGCAAGTAAATTGATTTCTGTCATGGTATCAAAGCTATTCTCTTTACCCTAGCCTCACCTATCTTCTTCTCCATTCTTCTTCTTCTATCTTTAATTCTTTTTCATGGTAGACTCGTCCAAGTTTCAACTCGCACTCACCATCACTAATGTTAAATCTTTTATTCCCATAACGTTAGATAATGAGCAAGCCATGTATCATTCTTGGGCTACTCTGTTTACCAATCTTGTTAGGTTTCATGATCTTTATGATCTCTTGGTTCCACCAACGGAGGAGAAGGCTATGGCCACCTATGTCCAGGCTAAGTCTGCTAATCCGGCTCTTTGGAGGCGTTTGGATGTCGTTGTCTTGCAGTGGATTTACAGCACCATTTCTTCCGATCTTCTCCTCGCTATCCTCAGACGTAATGACACGGTAGAGGGGGCATGTAACCGTCTTGAAGCTCTTTTTTAGGACAACAAAGCCTCTCGGGCTACCCATCTTGAGGAGGACTTTATAAATGCTGCTTTTGAGGCTTTCAACTCGATCGACAATTATTGTAATTATCTACAATCTCTGGTTATAGGTTGGCTGATGTTGATGCTCCGATGACAAATGGTCATCTGGTTTTACGTCTCACTGGGTCCTTACCAGAAGCGTATAGTGGTACGGTGGACTATATACAAAATCAAGATCCTTTGCCATCCTTTGAGAATTGTCTTTTAAGGTTGAAAACGGCTGAGCGTATTATCAAGGCTCGTCAAGCTCGTGAAACTGGTGGTTTTAGGAGTCGGTCCGGTGGTGTTGCCATGGTTTCCACTGATTCATCTGCGAGCAACAAGCGCAACAACAATAATAAAGGGATATTAATCTTGTGGTGTACCTTATAACTGATAAGATTGGAGAACCAAAATATACTGCTGGTTTGCCATAAAAGATGGAAGGATATGCATCGTACACACATGCCAACATACCAAGTATATATAAACACAAATATATGTATGTATGTAGTTACTTCCTATGCATCATGCATATATGTAAAAATCTTCTACATCTCATTTACAACCGCATAATTTTTAGAGCTACACAATTTGAATTCAAATAAATCTTTGAAAATATTGAATCTACTCTATGAATATCATATCTACCAAAAAATGAGATCATTTCGAACTCTAGCTTTTTTAAAATTTTAAGTTGATATTAGCAGTTGAATTCAACCTTTAATTTAGATATTATTTTTGAAATATCCAAACAAGCTATTTTTTCATGAAGATGGTCTTTAATTATATAAGAACATATCCCTAAAGTTTTGTTTCATCTTGAATCATCTAACTCGAAAAATTATCAAGCTGAAACGTGAGAGTTGTGACAAAAGAAGGGGAGCTGATCCCATATACACACGGACACATGTACACATGGGCACACATTTATAACCCAATGAGTTTCTCTATCGGTGAATTGTGTATGTGGACTGTTAAGTGACGTTAACTGGCATGAATTTTAGTTCAGATAATGGATGCACGGGCGTACTTGTATACATGCATATGAATGTATTTACGGGGAGAGATTCCTAGTCCCTTTGCAGCATCTTCGTAATGACCGTTGGATTCAATAGATTTGTGCTTGGATTTAGTGCAAGCATACAACACTAGTCTTTCTCTTCTACTTTATCATTTTATCATGGTTATAACATCGTTGAATCTAACAATTGGAAGAACTGAATGCGAGAAGTAAGGAGAAAGGAAGAGGTTTTTGTGGAACGAGTTTTTTTTTGTTATTACTTATTCGAATAATGACCTGTTATTTCGGTCAAAGTAGTAGTTGTAGTTCTGTTTTTTTCTATAGTTTTTTAGGATCTTCATTTTGATGTAAAGGCTATATAAAGCCTTCGTTTGTTATTGAATAAAAGTAAGTTTCCAGTATCTAAACAAAGAGCCTTTTATCCTTCAAATTTGTATCAGAGCTCTGTTAGATCTTAAAACACCTGAAAACTTGAGAGAGAAGCCGCAACTTCAAAACACAAGAGAGAAGAGAAATGGGAGATGATAAGATGAAGCTACCCCGTTTCGATGAGCATTGGGACCACTGGAGTGAGGTATGGAAAATTTCTTCAGAGCAAAAGGTCTGTGGAATATTGTTCAGACCGGGTATGAGGAACAAACAACTGCAACTGTACTGTCGACAGAGCAACAACAACAACTCGATAACGCCAAGACGAATGACCACAAAGTCAAGCATTACCTCTATCAATCCATTGATAGAGTAATGTTTGAGCAAATCTTGGACAGGAAAACATCCAAGATCATTTGGGACTCAATGAAGAGGAAATTCGGTGGAAATGATCGAGTGAAGAGATCTCTCCTGCAGAAGCTGAGAAGAGATTTCGAGGTTTTGGAGATGAAGGAAGCAGAAATTGTGGAGGAATACTTCACTCGGGTCTTCGCTGTCACAAAACAAATGAGGAGTAATGGGAAATCATGAGTGATTCAAAGGTGGTGCAGAAAATTCTCAGGACTCCCAGCGAGAAATTTCTGTATGTGGTGGTGTCCATAGAAGAATCGAAGGACATTGAGAATCTGCCACTTGATGAATTGCAGAGCTCGTTGACAGTTCATGAACGAAAGTTCAAGACACCCAAGAAAGGCGATGATCATGTGTTGAAGATCACAAATGAAAGGGGGTCCGAAATGAGAGGAAGAGGCTCCGGTGGAAGAGGCTTCGGTGGAAGAAGCAGGGGACGAGGCCGAGGCAGAACATTCAAGGACAAAAGCACCGTGGAATGTTACAAGCGCCATCGTCTAGGACATTTCAAAAACGAATGTCCAAACTGGGATGAAGAAGCTAACTATGCCAATGAGGAAGAAGAAATGTTGCTGATGGCATACGATGAAGAGAGTGAAGAAGAAGCAAGCATGGAAACGCTAATGATGACACAGACTGGAGAACGAGAAAACACAAAAAGGAAGACTTGGTTTCTTGACTCAGGCTGCTCAAACCACATGAGTGGAAATCGTGAGCTATTCACGAACCTGAACACAAATTCAGACACGTAGTCAATCTGGGAAATGACAAGAGATTAGAGGTTGTGGGCAAAGGCAATGTGAAGCTAGTTCTAAATGATGTTGTATACATAATCAGCAATGTATACTACATCCCTGAGCTCAAAAACAATCTATTGAGCCTTGGACAACTTCAAGAGAAGGACGTGGCCATCATCATACAGAAGGAGTCTGTAAGATTTATCATGACGAGAAGGGCTGATCGCAGAGAGCAAGATGAGGAGGGACATAATGTTCATGCTGTATGATCAGGCTGGTGATGGAGGACCAAAGCAATAGAGATGCTTACAGACAGTCGCAGAAGACATGCCAAAGTTATGGCATGAACGCTACTGGCATCTCAGTTACAGCGGAACGAAGATATTGCAAAGCAAGAAAATGGTACATGGACTTCCAAGTTTTGATGTGCAGAACCTTACCTGTTCAGACTGTCTAGTGGGAAAACAATCAAGGAATTCTATTCCCAAGAAGAGTACGTGGAGAGCGAAGGAAGTTCTTGAACTCATACACTCAGACATCTGCGGCCCCATCAGTCCCATGACCACAAGTGGAAAGAGATATATTCTGTGCTTCATAGACGACTACAGCAGAAAGGCGTGGGCTTATTTCTTAAAGGAGAAATCAGAGGCATTAAATCAGTTCAAGAGATTTAAGAAGATGGTTGAAACGGAGGCAAAAAGGAAGATCAAATTGTTGAGAACTGATCGCGGTGGAGAGTACACTTCAACTGAGTTTTTTGAGTTCTGTAAGAAGGTGGGGATTCACAGAGAGCTGACCACAGCCTACACACCCCCAACAGAATGGCGTTGCGGAGAGGATGAATCACACAGTTATGAACATGGTCGGGTCCATGCTCTCAATGAGAAAGGTATCAAAAATATTTTGGGCTGAAGCCGTGAATTGGACTTTATATATCTTAAATAGATGTCCCACTCACTCGGTAAAGGATGTAACTCCGCAAGAAGCATGGAGTGGAGTCAAGCCGAGTGTGAAACATTTCAGAGTATAGGGAAGCTTGGCGCATGTTCACATTCCAGATGAGAAATGAGGAAAGCTTGATGATAAAAGCACCATATGCATACTGTTTGGTTTCTCAGAAGAATCAAAAAGGTACAGATTGTACAATCCAAAGACCAAGAAGATCACAGTAAGCAAAGATGTGGTATTTGAAGAAATGAAAGGGTGGAACTGGGAAGGAGATCAAGATAATCATGAGTCGAACTTGACATGGGACGGTGATGACCAAAATTGGGAAGAAAGTGATGATGAAAATGCAGGAGAAAGAGAACGAGGTAACGAAGAAGAACAACCTATAGAAGGTACAGAAGAAGTAGAACAACCAGCAAGAATCAGGGAGGGTCGAGCGACAAGACCTCCACGCTGTCTCAATGACTACATCACGGGAAATGAAGTCGATGAGAACGAAGATAAAGTTAACATGGCAGATGTGAACTTATCTGATCCGATTACTTTTGAAGAAGCTGAGAAAAATCTCAAATGGAGAGAAGCTATGGACGAGAAGATAAAAGCAATCGAGAAGAATCAAACTTGGAGACTCTCGAAGCTGCAAAAGGAGCAAAGTGTATTGGCGTTAAGTGGATTTACAAGACAAAACTCAACGAACATGGAGAAGTAAGCAAGTACAAAGCTCGGCTGGTGGCTAAGGGATATTCTGAGGAGCATGGGATCGATTATACAGAGGTATATGCACCTGTAGCTCGAATGGACACTATTAGAACCATTCTTTCTACAGCGGCAAGGAAAGCTTGGGATATTTATCAATTGGATGTTAAATCGGCTTTTCTCCATGGAATCCTCGAGGAAGACTTATACATACAACAGCCGAAGGGATATGTGATCAAAGGTGAGGAAGATAAAGTCTACAAACTTCACAAGACGTTGTATGGTTTAAAACAAGCGCCGAGAGCCTGGTTTAGTCGGATTGAGGAGTATTTTGCCAAAGAAGGGTTTGCGAAGTCAAAGAACGAAGAAACATTGTTTCTCAAGTCAAACAACCACGGTAACTCTCTCTATATCAGTGTTTATGTAGATGATTTGATATACATAGGAGATGATGCTTCGATGATTGAAGAATTCAAGGAGTCAATGAAAAAGGAGTTTGACATGACAGATCTTGGGAAAATGAGATATTTTCTCGGAATCGAAGTGTTGCAGACACCACATGGGATTCATATCTCTCAAGCAAAGTATGCTCTTGAGGTTTTGAGGCGTTTTGATATGGAGAATTGCAACTCTGTATACAGTCCAATAGTACCCGGAAGCAAACTCGATTTAGACATTGAAGGGGAGCAAGTAGATGAGACTTTCTACAAGCAGGTAATAGGAAGTCTCATGTACATCACCATCACAAGACCAGACCTGCAATTCTCTGTAAGTCTACTGAGTCGCTACATGTCTAAGCCTACAACACTTCATCTACAAGCTACAAAAAAGGTTCTGAGATATTTGAGAGGTACTGTTGATTTTGGTATTTGGTATAAGAGGGAGGAACAGGAGAAGTGTCGGTTTATACCGATAGTGATTTCGCAGGAGACGTAGACAGCAAAAAGAGTACATCCGATTATGTATTTATCATGGATGGAGCTGCAGTCGCATGGCTTTCAAAGAAACAACCGATAGTTACTCTCTCTACTACGGAAGCGGAGTATGTGGCTGCATCTGTCTGTGCTTGTCAGGTGATTTGGTTCAAGAGGATCTTAGAAGAATTGGGATACAATGTGGAAGGAAGTACAGTCATTCTCTACGACAACACTTCAACCATTAAGTTTTCTAAAAATCCGGTTTTTCATGGAAGGTGCATGCACATTGGAGTTCGTTTCCATTTCCTACGTGATCTAGTCAAAGAAGGAGTTATAAGTCTTGAGCATTGTGGATCGAATGAACAAGTGGCTGATATATCCACGAAGGCATTGAGGCGGGAAACTTTTGAAAGTTTAAGGAGCAAGCTTGGAGTTTGTTCAATTTCACATAAGCTCAAACTTGTGAACCAAGTTTAGCTTAGGGAGGGTTTATTGGAAGAACTGAACACGAGAAGTAAGGAGCAAGGAAGAGGTTTTGTGGAACGAGTTCTTTTTTTTTTTTGTTATTACTTATTCAAATAATGACCTGTTATTTCGGTCAAAGTAATAGTTATCGTTCTGTTTTTTTCTGCAGTTTTTTAGGATCTTCAGTTTGATGCAAAGGCTATATAAAGCCTTCGTTTGTTATTGAATAAAAGAATACAAAGAGCCTTTTATCCTTCACTAACCACTAATTTATTAAATCCAAAGGTTATTATGAAAGAGCAACGAAGGGCTAAATATCTGAGTATTCATACACAAACACACACATCCTGGTTTTTGTATTGTCGATTTCTGCCAATATTATTGTTTATCATCTGCGATCAATGGAATTTTATAATTTTTGATGGAATAATTTACATATCATCAACATCAGTTTTGCACAAAGATATCTTATATCATTGTTTTTAACCCATCAAAATTAATTACATAATATACTGTATACTTAAAAAACTAATTATAATAATCGATTTAAAAATACTACTCTTCGATGGTCAAGTGATATCTAAATACAAATTTTTTTCTAAAGATATTCTCAATGATATGTGGATTTAACCTGCAGGAAGTTATCAAATTTTGATGATTACTGATATCGAAATATGAATCGAGCTCGTATAAGCTAGGTTATAGATTCCACATCACACATACATATACGTACTGTGTGTGTTACATTAATTGTAGCATGTCACCATGTATAAGTTCCAAAATTAAGAATACCCATAATATTACTGGATTTGAGGCTGTAATTATTCACAATGAAATTTAAAATACCTACATGAAGTTTTAACCATGTGGATGGTTAAAGCGATAAATAATACATATTATTTGATTATGAATCAATTAATAACCAAAGAGGCAGGCTAAAGAAAATTATTGCCTTCTTAGCCACTACTCAACATGAGTTCTGGGCATGGTACTTTGGAATATTTATTATATAAGAAGGTTGCTGCTTAAATAAACAATGTTTTTCGACAATTACTGCTGTTCATTAGTCCTTTATCACCATTTCCTTGCACATGTTATTTTTTAAACTTATTGATACAGTATGCTGAATTAATCATCTGAAAATTGGTAGTTGTTTGCTAAAACCATTTCCTTGCACTTCAAGTTTGTTGAAAAGATGGATGCTTTATGTAGTACTAATTAGGTGGTAGACTAATAATTCTCTAATAATCTTGATATGTTTATTATTTTCAAAGGTGGCACTGCTTTCCTTTTTTGAATCAAGCCCAGATAGCTTCTTTATTCTGTCCTTCAGCTTCGTTATATACCTGCATTGTTACTAGTTAACAAAGGAATGCAAGCAACATTTTTCCTTAAGAAGACCGTTCTTATAATTTTAGCCTTGTCTGCAAAGAGTGCGGTGAAAGTTATTCTCACTGTTTCTAAGTTACATATCTACCCTTGCAACTTTTTTCTTTTGAATTGGCCGAAGAACCTAGCTTCGCTGCTAAACTCTAGGAAAATATATGTCAGCCAAACACAAATCCCGAGTACTTGTTACATGGTTGTTAGCTTCGAAATTCGAACTCATGATATTTGATTTTACAATTTGCACAATCAACCAACTGCACCATCCCTGTTGTCGATTATCTTACAACTTTTCTATCGATGATTTTGTATCATCCTATATACACATTCTTTCAAGGACTATGACCCACTTATACATATGTAACGTGTGTCATTTTACTAGTATATATTTAATAAAAGATAAATGATAAAATAGGTTGTGTAAATGAATTCACATTCTCCATTAATGAGGTGAAGAGTATGACAACAATACCTTTAAAGAGAGTGTTGTTAGCATTACTCTTGTTACTACCTTTGAAGAGAGTGACATTAGCATTACTCTTATTACCTTTGAAAAGAGTGTTGTTGGTGTTACTTTTATTACTACTCGACCAAGATAAATATTTCTCCTTTTAACAACTCGAAGTTTGAGTCAAAAAGTCACTGCAAATTTGTTCGCACTTTATACTGAACACGGACATAATTGTTCAAATCCTTGTTGAGGATGATATTTTAAAATAATATGCATATTAGCATCTCTCCTGTAACTAGGAGACGAAAGGGAGAAAATTACTGTTGTTGATGAAGGTTTCAAGTCTTTACTTGACTAATGTTGTCGAATTTGTTCTTGAAAGTAGTATGGCTGAGTAGTGGGATGAGCCCGAGCTTTCTTCACTTTAGAAAGAGAATATCACACTAAAAAGGTTAGGCTTCTAAACCATGGTTCGAAATACCGGCGGAATTCTGGTCATTCCGGTGATTCCGTTCCGATTCCGTTCATAGCCGGAATGGAATCCGGTCAAAATTCCGGTTCCGTTCAAAATTCTGGATTTGCTTTTTATATATTGTAAAAAACTTATAAAAAATCAAAAAATACAAAAAATATATAAAAATTAAAAAAAAAAAAAACAAACTAAACAGGACAATAAATAAATGGAGAATAAATCGTGTAGTAGTATAAAACATAATTTACATCGAATCATAACAAAAAATTCAAAATTTTTAAAATTGATCAAAGTTTTAAAATCTCAAATGAATAATACTGAATCTTACACAGTGGATTTTTAATTAAACTATGTATTTTATATGTCATGTAAAATATGCACTATAAATTTACGACAGTATTAGATATTTATTAGCGTATATAGCAAATTAAAGCAAAAAATACCGGAATTAAAAAACCGGAATTAAAGCGGAACTTCCGGAATTTCCGAAACGGATCCGGAAATGTTACTATTACCAATGGCCGGAACGAAAACGAAAAACGGAATTTCGAACCTTGTTCTAAACACTCTAAAACTTCGTTCTAGGCTTTGATTCAACTCTGAAGCTCGTCTGTTCTCTAGTCCATGTCATTTCCATTTGACTTTGTTAGAGAAGTATGCGTGTGATGTTAAAATGACATATATTTGTGCCAATAATGGAGAAACATCCAAAAAAAACAATTGCTTGTTGGGCCCTAGATTTGGTTGATGATCTTAGACTTTAATTCTGGATGTTGTACCAATCGTTGAGTGTTAAACAGTTGTTCAGTAGCTTAAGGACTAGAACAACTGTCAATATATACTAGTTTATAAAGAGAACAATGATAGAAAGTAAATGATACACGAGTATTTCTGTGGTTAGATCGTTAGTGACATCTACGTCCATTTTATAGTTGTTGTTGGTGGTGATTTTGCTATGTCTGAATTGGTTACAGTACAGTATCCTCAATGACAATATAAAATAATAGAGATTTGAGTTCAACATAGTTTCATTAGCCTCTTCATGTTGATGTATGGTTGATATTTATGGATCTAGCACATTGTCTTGAGAAAGAGAAAAACTTTCTTAGAAGCTTCAAAATTTGCGAAGGAAGTTGGTTCGATCAAGATCCTTAAAAATTGAAGTGAGACTGTGTCATTTCAAACCAAAATCTACTTATTGTGTTTTGGCTCGTGTTGACTAAAAATTTAATCAAAATTGGAATTATAGTTACGAATGATTATTGCGAAAGTTAATCTCCTATGGCTTGGTTTAAAAATGTAAATGAGAAAATAAAGTGCGTAATAAATAAAGGGACATAAAATATAGAGGGTTTCGATTAAAGTTGATCTCCATCCACCATGAGAATTTTCTTATTACTTTATTTCTCTTGCAACAATTTTAGATTACAAGGGACAGTAACAAGAAAATATGATGCTTCAGAGCTTGAGATGTTCAACCATTGTAAAAATGCACGGTTTGATATATTTATAGCCGCTGGAATTCGTAATGAACGGCTCAGATGATGCAGTTTTTGTCCAAAATTTGCTCCAGACCATAGATGGAGTTGTTCGACTGAGGTGTGAGCTAGTTAGGATGCCAATTGGCTTGTATAGCTCATATGTTTACCAGTTGGCAGTCTAAACATGAGCATGTCTTGGTCAAGGCATGCGGCATGACATTAAAGAGTGGTTGCGCAGAAGCACTTATCCAGGGTAGCAGCATGGAACAATGAGTGGCTGTCACAGTGCCGATTTTGTTAGACGAACAGTGCCGTATGTGTCAGGTCCATCAGAGAAATGGTGCATGTACTTTCTTTTTGCAGTGTCGATTAGGCACCTATGACAATCTGGTGTTTATGGCCCAAGCCGACCATGCGAAGATAAAAGAGCTTTACAAGGAGCAGACGGCTGAGGTGGAAGAGTTGGAGACCTGGTTAAAGAAAGTATTATTAAACATTTGGTTTTGCACCTCACTCGGTAACTTAACTTTAAATATTTGGTTTTATACCTATTAAAGTTTTTGCATCTCCGCTATTTTCCGATGTATTCCCGTTTTATCCTCGCTGTAAGTTTTTGCACCTCCACTGCTATAGAACCACTAAGCGCTTTAACGTAACAAATGAGATTAAAGACGTGATTTGTAAGTAGAAATTTGAAAAGCAACATTTTGTTGCTTATGACTCATGGGTATATTTAGTAAAAGTTTTGTTTATTTTAACTTAGGAGTCAAATTACAGCCAAACATTTCAACTTATAAGTTGCGGTTTAAAACTGTTTATATGTTGTGTTCAATTTTATTTTATTTTTTTAAAAAAAAAAAGCAATTTCAAACCAAGTTGTTGCCGCATAGGCTTTTATTGTTGAAGGAAATTATACCTATTACTTGCTGGAAACTAAATCATATTTAATAAGTAGTAAAAGTAGCTAACAAGTTACTTTTGAAATTTGAAGTGTTTGCGGCTTGAAATTTTGATTTAAAGAGAGCAAATAAGTTACAAGTCGTAAACAACAAATATTTGTTGATGACTTATTTTAATTTTACAATCTATACCCAAGCTTTTACTTCATACTGTTCACTCTTTTATAAGTTGTTATTCAAAATTAATTTTAAGTAAATTTAAAATAATTTTCTGCCAAACACACTTCTTATCTGCTCAATAAAACCATATCAGCTGGTGCACCTTGAAGAGTGGCATTATGCAATGAAAAATAAACAGAACTTTTCTGGATAGCGCCTTCAGTGTAATTTGTGTTGGAATTCCTTAAGAAATAGAATGAATTGAAATATACAAAGTCCCACATCGTCAAATTGTTGAGAGCTATATTGCTTTATATATGGCTTTCTCATGAGGAACTTGGGGGTCTGAAGCTCCTAAATGTATGCTTCGTTGTGAGGAGGGAGATCTTGCATCACCACTATACACGCGCGCGCCGCCGCCGTCCGACCGAACCGGGCTCGGGTTTGGGTCTAATATGATACTCGTATTTTTACTGCAAACTGGACCTTTCTGACAGATGCGGATTTGTTCGAAAGCGGACGCGACTTGAATATGCGCGAACAGTGGCGGTTGCGATCCGTTAGAAGCAAACAGGTACGGCCGAACACAGGCGGGTGCGACCCGACTGAAGCAGACGCAGGCGAAAGGATGCAGCATGAGCGGGTGCGACCCGACTGAAGTGGCGCGGGCAAATAGCATGCGGATGAACATATGAGACTGTACGAAGAAGTACAGACGCGACTGTTTGAGTGAACGGGTGCAGACACGACCGTTCGGAAGAGATACGGACCAACTATAAATAAGAAGGAAAACTGATCAGTTTCCTCACTCATTTTTTTAGAAATCTGAATCTTCTTCTTCTCTTCTGCTGCTATGCTCTAAATCACAGAGTGATATACTTACTACAATTTCGAGCAGAATACGTCTTTTGTATCTTGAGGGAATTTTGAAATAAAATTCTTAAGAAAATTGTTACGACAAGTCTCAGACGATATTCGGTTAGATTCTAGTTTATTCTATAATCTTTCGTTTATACGTTGTGTTGTTTCTATAAATAGTATAACGTAGTTGTTGTAATCTATTTACAACGTAACTTACAGTTACAATTATCTAATACAGAATTCCAACGTAGTGGAATTCTAATTGATAAACTTGTACGACGAGTTTATAGTTACTTGCTATCTGTTTTAGTACACTAGCCAAATAACATCTTAAAATTTTTCTGTTTTCTTAGTAAAACAGAGATGACAACAGTAGAATTTTCAAAGAATAGTACTCACAACAGACCTGAACCGTTGAAGGGAGACGGTGATGCTTCCTTGACATGGCAGAATCAGATGTTGTTTTATCTCACCACACTCGGTCTGCAAAAGTACCTCGAGGAGGAGGAACCGATTCCTGCACCAGGAAACGAAGCAGAAGGTGAATACGTGGAAGCATTCTAATTTTTTATGCAGAAACTATATTCTAAATTATCTCGACAAGGTGCTATACCAAGTATATCAGCCTTTAAAGACATCAAAAGCACTCTGGAATGCACTTACCACGAAGTATAAGACGCATAATATCAGTCTTAAGAAATTCATTGTAGACAAATTCATGGACTACAAGATGGTTGACTCCAAACCAGTGACTGCTCAACTGCATGAACTGCAAATCATCATTCATGAACTCGAAGCGGAAGGTCATAAGGTTGGAGAATCGTTTTTGGTTGAAGCCATCACGGGAAAACTGTTGCCATCATGGAGAGATTACCGCAACTATCTAAAGCATAAGAAGAAGGAAATCTCTTTATAGGATCTCATAGTCCGATTGAAAATTGAGGCAGATAACCGTGGAATTACAAAACAAAGCAAGGAGGCATTTGTGGCTGAAGATTCAAAGATCAAAAACAAAAAGAAGAAGAATTTCCAAAAGAAAAGGAAAGCTCCAGACGACAAACCAAAAGACAACAAACGAACCAAAAATTTTAATGGTGAGTGTTGGGTTTGTGGAAAAGTTGGACATGCCGCTAGATATTGCAGACTCAAAAAGGACCGCAATAAAGAGGCAAATATAGTAGACAACATGGAAATGGACGAGTCCAACTTCTCGGCAGTTGTATCTGAATGCAACATGGTTCAGAATCCTAACCAATGGTGGGTAGATACAGGCGCTACTCGTCATGTTTGTTTTGACTAATCCATGTTTTCTACATACCAGAAATTCAATCACGAAAAAAAACTCTACATGGGTAATTCTGCAGTTACCATGATCGAAGGCAGTGGCACAGTAATCCTCAAGTTTACTTCTAGAAAAACTGTTAAGCTGAATAACGTGCTCCACGTTCCAGACTTACGCAAGAATCTCATCTCTGGTGCAGTCCTATCAAAGAAGGGACTCAAGAAGGTGTTCGAGTCAGACAAGATGGTTCTGTCTAAAGCTGGAATGTATATAAGAAGGGGATATTTATGTGATGGCCTATTTAAGGCAAATGTAGCCGTTGTCGGCAACAAAAATATGTATTCTGATTGTGCTATTAATAAAATTGAAGTTTCTTATTTGCTTGAGCATGAAATTTTACTATGGCATGATAGATTGGGACACATAAATTTCCACAAAATGAAAACATTATCAAACTTGAGATTAATTCCAAAATTCCAAGTAGATAAGAACTACAAATGTGAGACATGTGTAGAAGCAAAAATGGTCAAACAACTATTTAAATCTGTTAACAGAAGCATCGAACCATTAGGTATGGTACATACAGATTTATGTGATTTTAAATCACTACCTACAAGAGGTGGGAAAAAGTATTTCATTACTTTTATTGACGATTATACGCGATATTGTTATGTTTATCTTTTAAATAGTAAAGATGAAGCAATAACAGCGTTTATAAAATACAAGGCTGAGGTAGAAAACCAGTCAAATAAAAAGATCAAGATACTAAGATCTGATCGAGGTGGAGAGATTCATTTGAACAATTATGTGAAGAAAATGGAATAATTCATTAAACAACAGCTCCATATTCACCACAACAAAATGGTGTAGCCGAGAGGAAGAATAGAACGTTAAAAGATATGATTAATGCAATGCTTTTAACTTCTGGTCTACCGACGAACTTGTGGGTGGAAGCCCTAAATATGTCTAATCATATATTAAATAAGGTTCCTCACAATAAAACAGGAACAATTCCATATGAGATATGGAAAGACACGAACCAAGCTTTAAATACCTCAAAGTGTGGGGGTGCTTGGCAAAAGTTCCAGTTCCGCCTCCCAAGAGAGTCAAACTTGGACCAAAAACAGTATATTGTTATTATCTTGGGCCAGCCCAAAATAGTAGTGCCTACAGATTTTTGGTATTCAGGTCTGACATAACTGATATTCATGTAAATAAAATCATGAAATCAAGAGATGCCTCGTTCTTTGAAGATGTGTTTCCGCACAAATGGAATGAAGGAAATAATGTCCCAAAAAGGAAAAGGGAAGAATCAAACGATTCACATGAAGATGAAACTCATCATGAAATTGAGGATGCTGAACCAAGAAGAAGCATAAGGGATAGAACTTCCAAAACATTTGGTTCGGACTTTTTTACATATGTATTAGAGCACGAATCTCAAACGTACAAGGAAGCAATGCCATCTTCTGAATCCTCATGTTGGAAAGAAGCAATTCAAAGTAATATTGATTCAATTCTAAGTAATAAAATTTGAAAAATTGTTGATATTCCACCAGGAATAAAACCGCTTGGCTGCAAATGGATTTTCAAGAAGAAAATGAAAGCAGATGGCTCTATCGACAAGTATAAAGCCAGATTAGTAGCCAAATGATATCGTCAAAAAGAAGGAGTAGACTTCTTTTATACATATTCGCCGGTAACACGAATAACCTCTATAAGAATGTTAATAGCAATTGCATCCATCTATAATATAGAGATTCATCAAATGGATGTAAAAACAGCATTCTTAAATGAAAATCTCGATGAGGAAATTTACATGGAGCAACCTGAGGGATTTATTTCCAAAGGAAATGAAAACAAAGTCTGTAGATTAGTCAAATCATTATACGGACTAAAACAAGCTCCAAAGCAATGGCACGCAAAATTTGATAGTGTCATGATGAGAAATGGTTTTCGTATAAATGAATGTGACAAATGTATTTATTATAAACAACTTGGACAATCATATGTGATGATCTGTCTGTATGTGGACGATATGCTAATATTCGGTCCAAATACTCAGGTAATTGAGACCATAAAGAAAATGTTGATCAACAATTTCGACATGAAAGACTTGGGTGTTGCAGATGTTATTTTGGGAATAAAAATAATAAGAACACCTAATGGAATTGAGTTATCTCAATCACATTATGTAGAAAAAGTGATTGAAAGATTTAAAGATTTTGGAATTAAAGGAATAAATACACCTTTTAATCCATCAGAAGTACTGCATAAAAACACTAATGAGAGTGTAATGCAACTGGAATATTCTCGTGTAATAGGATGTCTCATGTATCTCATGAATTGCACAAGACCAAACATAACTTATGCAGTAATTCGACTGAGCAGGTATACAAACAATCCAGGAAAGGAACACTGGAAAGCACTAATGAGAGTGCTTGGATATTTAAAAAATACCACAAATTATTCCTTAAATTATGGAAAATATCCTGCCGTCTTAGAAGGATATAGTGATGCAAATTGGATTGCTGATTCAGAGGAATCAAAATCAATGAGTGGTTATGTCTTTACCTTAGCAGGGGCGGCAGTGTCATGGAAATCTACTAAACAAACATGCATAGCTCGATCCACTATGGAATCGGAGTTCATCTCTTTAGATAAAGCAGGCGAAGAAGCAGAATGGTTTTGTCACTTTTTAGAAGATATTCCATTTTGGCCTAAACCTGTACCGGCCATATGCATACACTGTGATAACCTAGTTGCGCTAAGCAGAGCGCACAACTTTGTGTATAATGGAAAGTCACGACATATTTGTCGACGCCACAACACAGTTAGGCAGTTACTCTCAAATGGAAATATTTCCATAGATTATGTGAGAACAAATGATAACCTAGCGGATCCATTTACTAAAGGTTTATCAAGAGAGAAAATTGACTGCACATCGAGGGGAATGGGTTTAAAAGCCTAAACCACAAAGAGTTATCTTATACGAAAACCTATCCTAGTGACTGGTGATCCCACGGACTAGGATCAATAGGCAAACCAGTTTTGAATAACTCAAGACGTAATGCATTTGCGTGGACATAGTCCAACTCCATTCCTATGGTGTACAACATAAATGCATGCCTACAGAAGTATTTAAAGGTTAAAACTATGTTTTTTAATGATGACCATATCTTAGAAATAACAAGTGGGGTATATGTAGGATACTCTTAATGGTTGCGATCACCTATGTTAGTGTGAGCTGGGTCGGCTCTATGAGAATATTAAAAGACTTTTTATTCTCTAAAACACTCGCAGAACCAAAAAAATTTCAGGACCAAAATGAACACAATCAAGAGATTGGACGAGAAGGGAATCAATGCTTCGTAAAGCTTATTGTCTGGATATACAATAAAGGCCGACGGTTCAAGATGAAATAATTTACCGATTAGCCAAGTAGATCCGATAAGTTTTAACTAGGGAAAGTTCAAAGTGAAATATCTACTTATCCACGATAAAGCATTATTCCATATGTACTCTGTGATATTTCGCTTTGTGTGGGGGATATGTATATTATCATTCATATGGGGGATTGTTGGAATTCCTTAAGAAATAGAATGAATTGAAATATACAAAGTCCCACATCGCCAAATTGTTGGAGCTATATTGATTTACATATGGCTTTCTCATGAGGAGGTTGGAGGCCTGCGGCTCTCAAATGTATGCTTCGTTGTGAGGAGGGAGATCTTGCATCACCACCACACACGCGCGCGCCGTCGTCCGTCCGTCCGTCCGTCCGTCCGTCCGTCCGACCGAACTGGGCCGGGCTCGGGCTCGGGTTTGGGTCTAATATGATACTCGTATTTTTACTACAAACTGGACCGGGTTTTCTGACAGTTGCAGGCCATACGAACAGATGCGGATCTGTTCGGAAGCGGACGCGGGTTGAATAGGCGCGAATAGTGGCGGATGCGATCCGTTAGAAGCAAACAGATACGGCCGAACACAGGCGGGTGCGACCCGATTGAAGCAGACGCGGGCGAATGGATGCAGCATGAGCGGGTGCGACCCGACTGAAGTGGCGCGGGCAAACAGAAGCAAATAGCAGGCGAGTGAACAGATGTGACTGTACGAAGAGGTACAGACGCGACAGTTTGAGCGAACCGGTGCAGACACGACCGTTCAGAAGAGATACGGACCAACTATAAATAAGAAGGAAAACTGATCACTTTACTCACTCATTTTTTTTTAATAATTCCGAATCTTCTTCTTCTCTTCTGCTGCTATACTCTAAATCATAGAGTGATATACTCACTACAATCTCGAGCAAAATACGCCTGTTGTATCTCGGGGGAATTTTGAAATAAAATTCTTAAGGAAATTGTTACGACAAGCCTCAGACGATATCCGATTAGATTCTAGTTTATTCTATAATCTTTCGTTTGTACGTTGTGCTGTTTCTATAAATAGTATAACGTTGTTGTTGTAATTTATTTACAACGTAACTTACAGTTACAATTATCCAATACAGAATTCCAGCGTAGTGGAATTCTAATTGATAAACTTGTGCGACGAGTTTATAGTTACTTGCTATCTGTTTTAGTACACTAGCCAAATAACAATTTGCTCTTGTCGCCTTTTTCGGATCCAAATTTGCTTTACCTGAAAAAACTTGTACTTAAAACCAACTTTTTGTTTATTTGCTGGGATTGCTTTGCTATTTTATTTTTATTGAATTTGAAAATGAAAACTCATGCGAATTACATGTCTTGAGTAACAATCTGTACTTTCTGGTGTTATTTGTTCCATAAAGAAAATTAAAGAAGATAGTCGATGTTCATGCCACCAACAAACTTGCTATCTGTACGTGAGTATTTGCATGTTTATGAATATTATATTATCCGTGTGTGTGGTTTCAGTTTAATGTACATGACCAGTTTCAAGAAAAAATATAATTCATTCACAGTTTCTAATAGCACAAAGAATTCAATTCTTCTTATTTATATTGACTTGATCAATCTAATATTCAAATCTAGGACTGTACTATGCTTCATTACTACGACCTCATGAGACTGAATCGATTCTTCAGCAAGTCACATGGTAGATTTATCAATGGTTTTATACTATTATTCATGCATTCTTGACGCAGTGGATATAACAGAAAATGGATGTGACGATGAAAATAGGAATCGATAGATTAAAAATACCCAAATGCCCAAATCCGTTGATCTCAAAGATACCGGATCTAGCTATCTCCAACACGTTGATCGTGCACGATGCCGTATTAAAAGATCTACGATTCTTCGACGTTGATCTCGAGCGCGAGATTCCGTGAATCGGCTTCAAATCCGTTGATTCGAGCGCACTCGAATATCCGAAGATGGAGAAAGGAGATAACACTCAACTTCCGATTTTAATAGTGGCACAAAGCACAAACCGAAATTTTTATTCCAAAATCAACAACCATTTACAACGACTTCACACCTCTATTTATAGAAATTTTACAACATAACAACGACTCAGCATAACATGATTCACGACTTAACATGTTCGACTTAACAGCAGAAATTACAACAAACGACTTAACAATCAGTAACGCCCTAAACTTGAGCGACTCAAGCATGGCAGCGTCCCAGGCCACTTCGGCAGCGACATAAGCCCACTTCGCGATGTAGGAATCTGTGCATTCGCGACCTAAGCTGGAAATTGAGAGCGATTTATGGCTTCGCGACTAATCATCAGGTGATGGGGTTAGGTCGCATGTGGGGTTAGGTCGTGGATATGGGAATGGAGTTAGGTCGTGTGAAGATGGGGTTAGGTCGTGAAGATGAGGATAGGGTTAGGTCGCGTGTGGGGTTAGGTAGTGGAGATGGGTTAGGTCGTGGAGATGGGAATGGAGTTAGGCCACGTGAAGATGGGGTTAGGTCGCGTAGCGACATAGGATGGCCTAGGTCGCGGAGCAATGGCGATGGTCGTTTACGAATTAAGGTACGTCTTGTTGACTCCTTCCCTCTCATGCCTTGCCGCGCTGCATCATCCTCTCCTGGTTGAAAAGAATTCGACCCCGAATTCGCACTTTCCTCTCCTTCGATATGCTTATTCTCGTGGTATGGAATTAAGTGTTTGACGTTGAAAACGTCGGTAGTATGGATATGATCTGGTAATCTCAACTGATAAGCATTCTTATTAATCTTTTTTACGATTTCCAAAGGACCAATCTTTCTAGCGGCTAGCTTGTTGTAAGTGCCAACAGGAAATCGATCTTTGGTCAATACTGCATACGCAAACTCTCCTTCTTTGAAGTCAACATGTCGTCGTTTAATATCTGCGGATTGCTTATATTTCTCGTTCGCCTTAAGTAATCGTTCTTGTACAACTTTGTGGCATTCTTGCAACTCATTCATCAAATCATTAGCTCGTTTAATAACCCCTTTCTGAAATGGAACTATCGATAAATTCAATGGTCCCTTTGGAACTGTTGAATAAACAATCTGAAATGGACTGAAACCAGTGCTACGATTAACTGCATGGTTGTGTGCAAACTCAGCCTGACATAACTTCGAATCCCAACTTTCCAAATTATCGTTCACGAGGCATCGCAACAGATTACCTAGGGATCTGTTCACAACTTCAGTCTGTCCATCTGTCTACGGATGATAAGTACTACTAAATTTCAACTTAGTTCCAACCATTTTCCATAGGCTCATCCAAAAATGACTCAGAAAACGAGTATCTCTATCCGAAACAATAGATTCAAGCAATCCATGAAGTCGATAGATCTCTCTGAAGTATATCTGAGCGATATTAACGGCATCTGCAGTCTTCTTACAAGCAATAAAATGTACCATTTTTGAAAACCAGTCAACCACACCACATAGATAGAATCATTGCCACGTTGCGTTCTCGGCAATCCCAACACAAAGTCCATACTAATATCCACCCATGGTTTAGTAGGTATAGGCAACGGCATATATAATCCTGCATTTGTAACTGTCCCTTTGAAAACTTGACATATGTGACATCTCTCCACAAATCTTTCAACTTCTTTTCTCATCGAAGGCCAAAAATAAGATTGAGAAATCAACTGTAACGTACGGTCTCTACCCATATGTCATTCTTCGTGTAATTCCTTTACAATCTTCATTCGTAAGCTACACTCTGGTATGCACAATCGATTCCACAAATCTTTCAACTTCTTTTCTCATCGAAGGCCAAAAATAAGATTGAGAAATCAACTGTACGGTCTCTACCTATATGTCCTTCTTCGTGTAATTCCTTTACAATCTTCATTCGCAAGCTACACTCTGGTATGCACAATCGATTCCCCTTGAATAGAAACCCATCTATCATCACATATTCAATCGTCTTCCCTTTATTGACTTCATCTACCATCTTCGCAAAGTAAGGATCTTCAGCAAACAATTCTGGAAGTACTTCAAACCCTGTCACTTCAACCTTCATTGTAGTCAACAAATGATTCCTTCTACTCAATGCATCTGCACACACGGTTTGTAACTCCCGATTTGTATTTCACAACAAATGTAAACCGTTGTAAGTATGCAATCCACGATGCATGTCTAGCTGAAATTTTCTCCTGCCCTTGCAGATGTTTCAAAGCTTCATGGTCTGTATACAAAACAAACTCCTTATGAAACAAATAATGTCTCCGGTGTTTCACTGCTTGCACAATAGCATAAAATTCCACGTCATAAGTATTATATCTCATCTTTGCCGCAGAAAGCTTCTCACTGAAATATGCTATTGGCCTTCCCTTCTGACTCAACACCCCTCCAATCCCCACTTTAGATGCATCAGTATGTAACTCAAACAACAACTGAAAATCCGGAAAAACTAGAATTGGTGCTGTCGTCAAAAGTTCCTTGATTCGCTCAAAAGCAACTTCTGCTTCCTCCAACCATGAAAACTGTTTGCCCCTCATACAATCAGTAACAGGTGCCATCACACTACTAAAGTGTGGTATAAATCTTCGGTAAAATGAAGCCAACCCATGAAAGCTTCGGACTTCTGTTATAGTCTTGGGCTGTGGCCAATCTCCGATCGCTTCAACTTTACTTTGATCCACCTGTATTACTTCTTCTGATACAACATACCCCAAAAATAAAACATTCCGCGCCATAAACACACATTTCTTCGTTGCTGCATAAAATTGTTCTTGACGAACAATAATTAGCACCTTTCGCAAATGCTGAATATGCTCTTCTGTACTAGCACTGTAAATCAAAATATCATCAAAGTAAACTACCACAAACTTCCCAATGTACGGCCTGAAAATTTGGTTCATCACCCCCATAAATGTACTTGGTGCATTCGATAGACCAAACGGCATAACCAGCCATTCATATAATCCTTCCCTTGTCTTGAACGCTGTCTTTCATTCGTCCCCTGGTCTAATTCGAATCTGATGATATCCACTCTTAAGATCAATCTTCGAAAAGATTATAGACCCACTGATTTGATCTAACAGATCATTAAGTCTCGGCATCGAAAATCTGTATCTGACAGTTATTTTGTTCAGTGCGTTGCTATCCGTACACATCCTCCACGAACCATCCTTCTTCGGCACTAACAATGCTGGTACAGCACAAGGACTTAAGCTCTCTTGTATGCGCCCTTGTTCAAGCAATTCTTCTACCTGCCTTCTCAACTCCTCATGTTCCTTTGGACTCATCCTGTAATGTGGTTTTTGCGGCAACACAGCTCCTGGAACAAGATCAATCTGATGCTGTATGTCCCTCAATGGTGGTAATTCTTTGGGCAGCTCTTCAGGAAACACATCCTCAAATTCCTCCAACACTGGTTTGACTTCCTCTGGAATTTCCACATTCTCACTACTTTCACGTCCGATCAACAAAAACACTTCAGGCTCATCTTCCACTTCCTTAACAAACTCCTTCAAAGATAGCAAAGTTTTCAGCTCTTCAATCTCCTCCAACTTGCTTTCTTCCTGTTGTCGCTTCTTGGAAATTAAAGTGATTTTTATGCCTTCGAACATGAAACTGTAGCTGTTAGTACGACCATCATGTTGCACAGCTCTATCATACTGCCACGGTCTCCCCAACAGCAGATGACATACATCCATGTCAACCACATCACACCAAATTTCATCTTTGTATTTCTTCCCAATTGAAAAAATTACACAAGCTCTTCTACTAACCTTCACCTCCCCACCTTTCCTTAACCAAGCTAACTTGTAGGGCTTAGGATGCTTCTCGGTCTTCAATGCCAACTTCTTTACAGCTTCTGAAGAGATAATGTTATCACAACTTCCAGCATCAATAACAAACTTGCAAACTTTTCCCAGAATAGTGCATGTTGATTGAAAAATGTTACTCCTTAGACAACTTGAATCATCCTCTTGCTTTGGTGTCAAACACGATCACCTCATCATCAAATTACAATCCTCATCTCCTGACAATTCTTCTTCCTCCTCAACTTGCGGTGAATTGGAACATTCTGCTTCTACATCCTCATCCTCAGCCTCCGCAATCATTGCTCGCTTCTTAGGTTTTGGACATTCGTTGCTCTTGTGACCAATTTCCTGACAGTTATAGCACTTGAAATTGTTGTTGACCTTGGTCTTAACAGCTTCATTGACAACCGGTTTATTGACTGTTTTGGAAACATTAGCATTGTTACTAGCCCCTTTCACTTGATTGTTGGCATTTGTAAACACAGCTCCTTCTCGTCTCCCTTGTTTCTCCCAAAAAAGTGCTTTCTGATGTGCTTCAGCGATAGATCTCGGATCAAACATATTCACCATATCTTGAATCTGCGTTCTCAACCCTCCAACAAATCTAGCGGTCAATTGTTTCTCTGTCTCCATGATATCATTCCTCGCAATTAGTTGATAAAATTCATCCGCATAATCATTCACAGACTTTGTTCCCTGTCTCAAGTTCTGCAATCGCTGATACATAAGAGATTGATAATTATAAGGCAAGAAAGTAGCCTTCATCAATTTCTTCATCTTCTCCCATGAGACAATCTTCGATTTGCCCATTCTCTCCCGTGTAAGTTTTGTTTGCTGCCACCATGCCATAGCTCTTCCTCTCAAACGAGTAACATCCAAGTTAACTCTACGATGCTCAGGAACTTCCTTGAAGTCAAAAATTTCTTCAACATTAGATAACCAATCCAAAAATTCTTCCGCTTGCATACCACCCTTGAATTCTGGAATTTCAGTTTTCATCCCCGACTCCCATCGACGATCATCTTCTACATCCCGGTTTTGACATCGTACTTGGTCTCGATCTCGATAATGAATACTTCCTCTGTCACCCTCTTCATCATAATCAAATGTACTTCGATCTCGACCATCAACATCTCTATGATCACGCATATCTCTTCGACTATGTCTTTCAGCATCACGATATGGCTCATACTCAAACTCACGTTGAGTTCTTCGTTCTTCATTTCGATAGTCATGGTGATCTCTCCTCATCGAAACTGACGATTCTCTTCTATCTCGATAAGACTGTGGCGACACCCTCCTCGCTTCCGTAACCGATGGCGAAACTCTGTTTCATCCATGGTTCGAGATTGGTGACCTTCTCCTTTGACTTTGATTCATATCGATCATCAATTTCTCCAACTTTCCAATACCTTCATCAAACTTTTCATTAATACGTTGTTCCATTTGCTCAGCTTCTTATCTTCTATACACATCTCCAATATTTTGAAATCGGTTAGCACGTCTCGGAGGCATGATTTTCCCTAACAAGCTCGGTTCCTTCTCTACTTAGCTAAAAAAAAGTGATGCACAACTCCAATACTTCTTCTCTGCTCCGAAAAGGCTCGGCTTAGCTATGATTGGCTAAGTTCAAGCTTTGATACCAAACTGACGCAGAGGATATAACAGAAAATGGATGTGACGATGAAAATAGGAATCGATGGATTAAAAATACCCAAATGTCCAAATCCGTTGATCTCAAAGATACCGGATTCTAGCTATCTCCAACACGTTGATCGTGCACGATGGCGTGTTAAAAGATCTACGATTCTTCGACTTTGATCTCGAGCGCGAGATTCCGTGAATCGGCTTCAAATCCGTTGATTCGAGCGCACTCGAATATCCGAAGATGGAGAAAGGAGATAACACTCAACTTACGATTTTAATGGTGGCACAAAGCACAAACCGAAATTTTTATTCCAAAATCAACAACCATTTACAACGACTTCACACCTCTATTTATAGAAATTTTACAACATAACAACGACTCAACATAACATGATTCACGACTTAACATGTTCGACTTAACAGCAGAAATTACAACAAACGACTTAACAATCAGTAACGACCTAAACTTGAGCGACTTAAGCACGACAGCGTCCTAGGCCACTTCGGCAGCGACATAAGCCCACTCCACGATGTAGGAATCTATGCATTCACGACCTAAGATGGAAATTGAGAGCGATTTATGAAAGAGGCTATGCGGTAGTATCGTGTAATATGGAATAATGAAATAGTCTTGGTATATAAAGTAGGTAAATGCAAGAAGACAACAGGATTTTATACTGGTTCGGACCTCTCGTCCTACGTCCAGTCCCTAAGCTTCACTTAGGAATTTTACTAACTAACACCCTCACTTCACCCGGAGGAATAGGTTTACAACTTACCCGAACAACCGAACGGGATTTCTTGCCTCAACTACCGAAGAGGACTTCAACTCAATTACTAAAATATAATATTCGACTTGTTGTGTTTTTGTCAACACTAATGAGTCTAATATAATACAATATTCCAATAGTCTTATCCTTGAGAATATGCAATGTGTTTGTGAAAATTTAGGAAATGTGAATTGCTATGAATCAAAAGAATGTTATAAACAAAAACAGTGATTCAAGCAATAGATTGGTGATTGCTTTGAGAATATCTAGAGAATATGAACAAGAGAATAGTAAGATTAAAGCAAGAGAATATCTAGAGAATTCGGTGAATTAAATGATGTTAGAATCATGTATATATACTTGTAGAAGAGATGCATATGTTGTCAAAGGTTGCAAACAAGAGATGCTTCCATTTGCATTAATGAATGGTTGCAACTCTTGGGAGGAAGAATGTGTCTTTTCAGAGAAAATTCGCAGGTTCAAATTCAGTCGACTAAGCAGGGAATTCGGTTAACTGAAAATATGAAGTAAAATTTTCGAGACCAAATTCAGTCGACTGTGCAGGAAATTCAGTCGACTGAAACTGTGCACAAATATGTTAAACTGCACAAATTCAGTCGACTGACTCAGGTTATTCAGTCGACTGAATTCTGTTGTTAAAAAAAACAGCAGTAGCTCATTTGGTTAGAGTACGTGCCTTCTAAACTAGTGACCCGGGTTCGAGCCTTGCTCCATGTATTTTTTGAAAACTTGATTTTGATTAAAATATGCAAGCAAGTTTATTTGAATGTGAATGATGATTCTTGAGGATAGATTTTAACAAAGCACTAAACTAGACTATATACATATTTGATAACTCTTGTTAAAATATATAACTATACAAACCATATTGAGCCGATGAGTCTAGATGTTATCGTAGTCGTAGATTCGTGAACTGTTGTGTATTGTCAGCAATCAAAACCTATGATCCAACATTCTCCCCCTTTTTGATGATGACAACTTCATTTGCTACGAACAAATTTTTGACAAGCTTTGTTGATCTTATCTCCCTCACTGAATATATTCCTGTAATTGTGCTTTAGATTTCTCCCCCTGAATCTATGCTATATATTCCTGTAAATAATTAATCTTTTCTCCCCCTTAATCTATGCTTGCTTTTCCCCCTGAATCTATGCTATATATTTCTGTAAATAATTAATCTTTTCTCCCCCTTAATCTGTGCTTGCATGGTTTATTCCTGCAAATAGTGTTAGAGCAATATCTTTCTCCCCTTTTGTCATCGACAAAAAGGAGAGTTTATATGATGATATAAAATATATTTTACATAAGTGTTAATATAGAGCAATATAAAACAAAATAACTACTACTTATAATGTAAGGTATCAAAAAAATTAACATTTAAAGCATGCGATAGCCAAGGTTCTTATAATTTCCTAATTGTTAGAAAACCATACCCATTTGGGTGTGGTTGAACCTTTATAAATATAATTTTCATTATTAACTACCATATCAAAATAATCATCAATGTATTTTTCTCTATTTTTCCAATTGACAGGAACCCAAATACTTAGAGAATTTTTGTTCATATTTCCTGTTAATGATTTTGTACTTCTAAAGAAATTACCAACATTATAGGTCATAGTAGTATTTGAATTTCTATAAAAATTGGATTTAGGCTTTACTCGAAATTTAGTACTAGCACTATCATTTTTACTATACATGAAAGCATATCTAGTGCTATTTCTACGATCAGTTTTATTATATCCTAAACCACTTTTATCATTGTGAGCTTTTGAATTCTTAACATAACCTAATCCCTTCTTATTTGAAGCAGGTTGAGAATTTTCAATAATCCTGGATAAATTTTCTCTCCCTTTATTAAAATTGGAAATATTTTTAGTAACGTCATCAAGCTTAGTTTTGAGACTAGTGTTATCTATCTCAACAATTTTAATTTTTGTTTTTAACTCATGATTCTCAGAAGCTAGAGCATTATTCTTTTCTTTTTGAGCTTCTATTTCTTGACTTAAGAGTGATAATTGAGTTTTCGAATTTGAATGAGATTCTTGAACTTTTTTAAGTTCTTCTTCTAAGATTTTATTTCATCTTTTAACATATCTCTTTCAAATTCAGCTTTGTTTTGATTTTCACGAGTTTCTTTGAGTTTCTTTTTAAGAGTTTTTATTGTGCTTAAAAGTTCAGTGTTTACTTCAATTAAATCGTCGAAAGTTAAATTATTTACCTCAGATTCTTGAGCCATGAAGCATACATTTGCCTGTTCATTGTCGCTATCACTATCATTTTCGGATGAAGTTGAATCTGAATCGTCCCATGTTACAGAAAATGTCTTCTTTTTGAATTTATCCTTCTTGTTTTTGTTGTTGAAGTTTTTCTGATTTTCCTTCATTTGTTCTTGACAATCTTTTTGGATGTGTCCTTTCTTGTGACAATTGAAGCATTCTATATTTGAGGATGAAGGTTTGTTCAAGAAATTCTTTTTGAATCCGTTTTTGTTTCCTTTTCTATACTTTAAGAATTTCTTGAAATTTTTGGCTATAAATGCTAGATCCTCATCTTCAGACTCTGATTCTTCCTTTTCCGCATGAAAAGCAACATTCTTTCTTTCTTGAGCTTGATCCTTTTTAGCTTGCATATTTACTTCATACGACATAAGATTTTCAATCAATTCTTCTGATTTCATTGTAGATAGATCATTTGCTTCCTCGATTGCTAGTACTTTTCTTTCCCATTCATCAGTGAGTGAATTTAGAACTTTAGACACAATGTCAAAATCCGTGTATCTTTCTCCTAGTCCGATTAGAGCATGATAAATGTCTTGAAATCTTGAGTACATGTCATTAATGGATTCATTTTGTCGCATTCTAAAGTTTTGGAATTGATTCTTCAGCATGAATATCTTTGTTTGTTTAACCTTATTTGTGCCTTCATGTATGACTTTTAGTGTTCCCCATATCTGATATGCAGTAGTACATATGCTAACACGGTCGAATTCATTTCTATCCAGGGCACAAAATAGCATATTCATAGCTTTGGCATTTGCACTAGCTTCATTCTTTTGAGTTTGTGTCCATGTACGATAATCGATTGTGGGTACAACGAACTCTGCTTGAGTAGCATTCCAGGCTTCGAAACTTGTTGCTTGCATATAAATCCTCATCCTTGTAGCCCAATAGTTATAGTTTAGTCCATTGAATAGAGGAGGTCTTTGGGTAGATTGTCCTTCCGTAAATGTAGAGCTATAGGCAGATGTTGTGCTCGTACTTGCGTTATTTTTCATATTATCAATATGTCTAATAACAGTGTTATGGTTATAGGACGACCTTACTCCGATACCAATTGAAAGAGGCTATGCGGTAGGATCGTGTAATATGGAATAATGAAATAGTCTAGGTATATAAAGTAGGTAAATGCAAGAAGACACCAAGATTTTATACTGGTTCGGACCTCTCGTCCTACGTCCAGTCCCTAAGCTTCACTTAGGAATTTCACCAACTAACACCCTCATTTCACCCGGAGGAATAGGTTTACAACTTACCCGAACAACCGAACGGGATTTCTTGCCTCAACTACCGAAGATGACTTCAACTCAATTACTAAAATACAATATTCGACTTGTTGTGTTCTTGTCAACACTAATGAGTCTAATGTAGTACAATATTCCTATAATCTTATCCTCGAGAATATTCAATGTGTTTGTGAAGATTTAGGAAATGTGAATTGCTATGAATCAAAAGAATGTTATAAACAAAAACAGTGATTCAAGCAATAGATTGGTGATTGCTTTGAGAATATCTAGAGAATATGAACAAGAGAATAGTAAGATTAAAGCAAGAGAATTCGGTGAATTAAATGATGTTAGAATCATGTATATATACTTGTAGAAGAGATGCATATGTTGTCAAATGTTGCAAACAAGAGATGCTTCCATTTCCATTAATGAATGGTTGCAACTCTTGAGAGGAAGAAGGTGTCTTTTCAGAGAAAATTCGCAGGTTCAAATTCAGTCAACTGAGCAGGGAATTCGGTCAACTGAAAATATGAAGTAAAATTTTCGAGACCAAATTCAGTCGACTGTGCAGGAAATTCAGTCGACTGAAACTGTGCACAAATATGTTAAACTGCACAGATTCAGTCGACTGACTCAGGTTATTCAGTCGACTGAATTCTATTAGTAAACAAAAATAGCAGTAGCTCATTTGGTTAGAGTATGTGCCTTCCAAACTAGTGACTTGGGTTTGAGCCTCGCTCCATGCATTTTTTGAAAACTTGATTTTGATTAAAATATGCAAGCAAATTTATTTGAATGTGAATGATGATTCTTGAGAAAAGATTTTAACAAAGCACTAAACTAGACTATATACATATTTGATGACTCTTGTTAAAATATATAACTATGCAAACCATATATTGAGCCGATGAGTCTGAATGTTATCGTAGTCGTGGATTCGTGAACTGTTGTGTATTGTCAGCAATCAAAACCTATGATCCAATAATTTATGGCTTCGCGACTAATCATCAGGTGATGGGGCTAGGTCGCATGTGGGTTTTAGGTCGTGGAGATGGGAATGGAGTTAGGTCGCGTGAAGATGGGGTTAGGTCGTGAAGATGGGGATAGGGTTAGGTCGCGTGTGGGGTTAGGTCGTGAAGATGGGTTAGGTCGTGGAGATGGGAATGGAGTTAGGTCGCGTGAAGATGGGGTTAGATCGCATAGCGACATAGGATGGCCTAGGTCGCGGAGCAATGGCGATGGTCGTTTGCGAATTAAGGTACATCTTGTTGACTCCTTCCCTCTCATGCCTTGCCGCGCTGCATCAATTCTTAATTAAGGCCTACTGTTACTCATGCTGCAGTTATACTTCCTGGTAACATGGGTAATGTAGTTTTACCATAGCTTCTTATATCAGATCATTTCTAAACAGAAATCGTATGTGATGTTCCTTTCTCCCTTTATGACCCATTTATCATCATCATCATCATTTGAATTATTTTAACTACCAGAACCCCAAAGATAGCCTCCACGAAGGGCAGAAAATGGTTAATAGGTTTCGAGATTAATCAAGTAAGCATGTAGGTCTACGCCTCAGGAAAATTTACAAAATTCGTCTTGTCATATGATAATATGAAATGCTAGTCATATGGACACTGTTCCCATAACAAAAGCATAATTTCAAAATTAAAGCTCGGTAACAGTTAGGCACCCATCATATAGCATTGCATAATATGCCAGAGTACGGATGCATGGCCAAATCAAGCGTGTATATAATTTACAATACTTACACATGGTTGATATGGTTGAGGCTGTAATTATTCAATTGGAAATAGTCTGATATAAGAACCCCAAAGCGTGTATATCGTACATGGGTAAATATAGTTGAGGCTGTAATTATTATTCATAATTATATTTAAAATACCTGCATGGAGATTTAACCATGTGGCTGGTTAAACCGATAAATAATACAGATTATTTAATTATTGAGTCAATTAATAATCAAAGAGACAGGCTAAATAACATTATTGTCTTCATAGCCACAAGTCACCGTGGGAGTACTGGTGATGCAGAACATCAAAGGAAGGAATTAGGGGTTTTCACCTGTAGGTCGTTGGCCGACCTAGCTTTGCCCCTCCACTGCATTCACCCAACTCGCGAGTCAACTCCGGTGCCACCATCCCCTACCGCGACCTTGTCCATGTCTCGCAAGCGACTGAACCTCTGCCGAGATAGAACCCTATATCGCGAACGACTCCCGAGATCCCTCTTTTGAACCACGTCACCGTGAGTCGCCCCACCATGAGTCGCGAACGACTCAATGCCGCGCGCGAGAAAATTATGTGTCGCGAACGACTCATCTACTTATCCCAGTGAGTCGCGAACGACCTAACCCTAATCTCATGCCTTAAAATTTCTCCACCGCGACTTAACTCCATGCTCTAAATCGATCCCGTCTCCATTTCGCCTAAGTCGTTTCCGCCTTCATTTCGTATGCCATGAGTCACAAGAGGATGAACCGCCGGAGTTTAATTTGAATCGTTCTTTGTTAAGTCGCTGTTGTGATGATTTAGGTTGTATGTCGCTTGAACTGTTTGTGTCGTTATTTCTTAAGTCGTTTGTGCTGTGCATTTTTTTTATATCGTAGGTCGATTGCTCCTGGGTCGTGAACCGCGAATGTTAACTCGCGTGAGATTTGTAGCGTGGGTTGTGATCTACTATAAATACCGGGTGTGTTGTACATTTTTTGGTTGTTGAAAATTGAATAAAATTCCTTTGATTGCTTTGTGCTTTCTTCCAATTGGTAGTCGAGCGTGATCTCCTATCTTCACCTACGTCATTCGAGTACGCTCGAATCTCCGTTTGTGAAGCCGATTCACGGAATCTTATGCGCAAGATCAACGTCGAAGAATCGTAGATCTCTTTTCCGGAATCTTCGGATCAACGAGTCAGAGATAGCTAGAATTCGGTATCTTCGGATCAACGAATTCGGGCATTGCAGTATTTTCAATTCACCGATTGCTAATTCCATCGTCAAAGCAAGTTTTTGTTAATCCGCTGCGTCAACTGGGCATGGTATTCCGGAATATATTTATTCCATAAGAAGTTTGCTGCTTAAATAAACATTTTGTTTCAATAATATTGCTGTTCGTTAGTCCTTTGTCATCATTTCCTTGCACATATTATTTGTTAAACTTATTGATACGGTATGCAGAATTAATTATCTGAAAATTCGTACTTGTTTGCTAAAACCATTTCCTTGCACTTATAGTTTGTTGAAACTATTGATACTTGATATAGTATTAATTAGTTGGTAGATTAATAATTCTCTAATAAACTTGATATGTTTATTATTTTCAAAGGGGACAATGCTTTTCTTTTTTGAATCAGTTCAAGATACCATTTTTATTCAGTCCTCTAGCTTAGTTATATTCCTGCATTGCTACTGGTAAATGGAGGAATGCTAGCAGCATTTTTCATTGAGAACTTGCCATTCTAAATATGAACATGTAAGATCAATAAAAAAAATTAGATCGAAGCCATATGAAACACCAGATAAGCTAAATATTCATCCTAGTTGATTGATGAGGGCAACGTATAGGTGTTCTCGTATTATGATCAGTGACAAAGGGAGTCTGACTCTTACGGCGCTAAAATGAGGGTTAGTTGAGAAGTCGAGAGGCTGACCTTAAAACCAGTCAGAAGGTACTGGCAGTGGCCACGGTGGGATCAACCGCGAAAGACACAGTTTACAGCTATCACTTATAATTAATTTACACCTTGATTACATAATCACTCTTATTACTACTCAAATAAGATGATGAAAAAAATTTCTCTTGCTAACAACTCAAGTTTGAGTAAAAAGACGAGTGCAACTTTGTTTGCACTTTGTATTGAACGGGCACTAATTTATACAAATCCTTGTTGAGGATGTTATTTTAACATCACATGCATTTTAGCATCTCCTATGACTATGGGACCAAAGGGAGAAAATGACTATTTTTGATGAAGGTTTCAAGTCTTTGCTTTACTAATGCTGTCGACTTTGTTCTTGAAAGCAGTATGGCTCAGTAGTGGGGTTATCTCAAGCTTTCTTCACTTTAGAGAGAGAACATCATGCTAAAAAGGTTAGGCTTCCAAACAGTCTGAATTTTCGTTCTAGGTTTTGATTCAAGTCTGAAGCTCGTCTGTTCACTAGTCGATATCATTTCCAATTGACTTTATCAGAGAAGCATGCGTGCGATGTTAAAATGATATATATCTGTGCAAAAAAGGGGAAACATTCAAAAAAACAATTGCTCGTTGGGCCATAGATTTGGTTGATGATCTTAGACTTTAACCCTGTGTGTTGTACGAATCGTTGAGTGTTAAACAGTTGTTCAGTAGCTTAAGGATTAGAACAACCGTTAATATATATAATAGTCTATGAGGAGAACATTGATAGAAAATTAAATAATAAACGAATTTTTCTGTGGTTCAATCGTTAGTGACGTCTACATCCATTTTATAGTAGTTGTTGATTTCCAAATATACCAATATTCTCAAAGAATGAAAAATAGTAGAGATTTAAGTGGAGCATAGTTTCGTTAGACAATATCTTCAAAGACTGAAAAATAGTAGAGATTTGAGTCCAACACAGTTACGTCAGCCTCTTCATGTTGGGTTGATATTTCAGGGATTGAAGTTTACCCATTTATGACTTGGTTAGAAATGTAAAACAAGGAGAAAAATGTGCTTCATCAATTAAAAGGCACAAGATTTAAAGTGGTTCGATCAAAATTGATCTATGTCCACTATGAGGATTTTTCTAGTACTTTGCTTCTTGTACAACAATTTTAGAATATAAGAGATGACAACAAGAAAATACAATACGATGCTTAAGAATTTGAGATGTTCAACCATCAAGTTATCTGAATACGTAACAAACGGCCAAGATGATGCAGTTTCGGTTCAGAATTTGCGTCGGGTCGTAGATGGAGTTGTTCCACTGATATATGTACCACCACTACAAGAACTGATGTCTATAGCGGCAGCCTATATGCGGCCTTTTGCGTTGGCTGCCGACGGCAAGAATAAGTGGCCGACTCTACCTGTCGCTAGCCGACGCACGATCTGAATATACAGATCGAAAACCCACGAGTTGGAAACAGTCCAACTTTCCCACAAAAAAAGGACAACGCCTCAATCTTGTCGCACCGCCTACCCACGTCTACCACTGCCTGCCACGTCTATCATCTAAACCCTCCAAAGCTTGTTGTTATCTCCTCTTTCTTCAATTTTTGCTTAGTCTACGTATGATTAAAACCTTAGTTTCGAAAATCGGTTGATTATGTGTTAGAAATTGATGATTATTCCGTATTGGTTGGTAATAATAGTGTATTAGTTGATTTGGAGATATAATTAAAATCCTAATTTCGTAAATTAGTTGATTATGGGTTTGAAATTGATGATTATTGTGTATTAGTTGATGATAATAGCATATTAGTTGATCTGAGGATATTAATTAGTGGTTTGATTGTTTAATTTGTAATTAAAAATTAAGGTTGATTTAAAATCCGAAAATTAGTTTATAATTATTGATTAATATGCTTATTGATAAGTTTATGAGAACGTTTAGTATAGTTTAAAACAAAGTTTATTATAATTAACGCAAAAATTAGTGTATAATTATTGATTAATATGTTGCTTGATATATAATTAAATGTATTGTAAAATATGTTTTAAAATTAGTGTATAATTATTGATTAAAATAAGTGCAAATATTAGCGTATTATTATTGATTAAAATTAGTGCAAACTTCAAATTTTACTTTACAAAACCGGTTCAAAATTTAAATAGTTAAATGAATTGTAAAATGTTTTGAGATTTCAAATTTAGTTAATAAAATATATAAATAGGCGAATGAGTTACAAAATTAAGAAATGAAGTGTAAAATAATAAATTTTAGTATGACATAATAATTTTTTTTGAAACAAATATTGTAAAAAAACTATTTAAAAAAAAACTATTTTTGAAAAAAACTAAGAAATGAATATAATGTTTTAGAGTTTATGCGAATGTTTATTATAGTTTAGAACAATGTTTTTTTTTAGTTTACGTGAAAATAAGCGTATACTATTCTTTAAAATTTCAAATTTAGCTGATAAAATATTTAAATAGTTGAATGAGTTGTAAAATTGAGAAATGAAGTGAAATAATAAATTAAGAAATAATATATTTTAGGTTTAAAATAAGCATTCAGTATTATTTTAACAAATACAACGACAACAAATTAAAGCCTTTACTCCCAAATGGCTTTAATTTATTTTAGAAAGTACAACAACAATATACCCCTTGGATGCAAAGTTATGCGTAGAAGAAAAGTGAAGTGAAGTACTGTCGGAATTAGGTAGAAGTGTGGTGTATAAAGTCTTTAGTCCCAAAGGGCTTTAATTATGTTTTAAATAGAATTTAGGTGTTGCGTAAAGTAGTAACATATGTTTTTAAATTAGCAACAATGTTCGATTATTTTTTCGATCGTACTTGGATGCATGAAATCAGAACAGTTATAAAAAGTCCGGTGAAGGAACATTTCTACAATGGTGCACGCGAATTTATTAGATTTTCTGCATCTAATAATCGAAATAACGAAGAATTTTGTTGCCCGTGTAATAAGTGCCAACATTTGAGGCATTGGAAACTAGATACAGTTGAAATGCATTTAAATAAATATGATTTTATGTCAAATTATTATTTGTGGGATCGTTACAGAGAACTTGTTGCTCCTACATCTAATCTTGTAGTGTAAGAAAACGATTATGTTATGACGAATCCAATAGAAGATATGATGGAAGATGCAGCACGATCAATGTTCTTTACCATTCAAGTTGACGATAAAAACATAAATGTCGTAGAAGAACCGAATGTGGAAGCGATTTTTATTTATTTATTGGATGTTGCTAAAAGGCTGTTGTGGAATGGTTGTAAAAGTGGAACCAAATTATCAATAACCGCTGAATACATCACTATGAAATCAAAATTCAACTTTACAGTAGCTGGATTTACAGCAGTTGTACGAGCTGCAAAATGACATATGTCACCCAATAATTTGATGTGCGATAGTTATTATAAAGTGAAAAATACTTATGTCGACTTTCGATCTACCGTACCAAAAGATAAGTACATGTACAAAAGGTTGCATGTTGTATTAAAAATGACATTAACCTTTGGAACTGCAAAATATTTAATGAGGAAAGATACAAACCAGGAAAAAAAGGGAAAGAAAGTTTCATACCAAAGAATGCATTATTTACCCATCACTCATAGGCTTCAAAGGTTGGGCTTCAGCTACGGTATGTCATATGAGACGACATAATGTGAGAACATAGGAAGAGAGAACTTTGACACATCCATCTGACGGAGAAGCATGAAAACATTTCGATAAGACGTATTCCGCATTTGCTGCAGAGAGCGGTAATGTCAGACTTGGTTTATATATGAATGGATTTTCACCATTCTCTCAGTTTGGTGGTAAATATTCATTTTGGCCTATTATCGTTACTCCTTATAATTTACCTCTGTGGATGTGTGTGAAAACTCCATATATGTTTCTCACTATTATCGTTCCTGATCCTAATAATTCGACACAAAGAATCGATGCTTATTTACAACTATTGATTGAAGAGTTGAATACATCGTCGCGTGAAGGAGTTGAAACATGCAACACTTCAAAAAAAATTCGTATGTTCGCTTCTTCATTTTAAACTATTAGTGATTTTCCAGCGTATACAATGTTTTTATGTTGTGCGGTCAGACGTTTCGCTTGTCTTTATTGCATAGAAAAATCACGAACATTTTCTTTACGGTATGAAAAGAAAATTTCATGATTTGATTGTCATCGGTGTCTCCTCTATCTCAATCATAATTTTAGAGGAGATAAAATAAAACTTTAAAGCCAACAGAAAAGAGATAATGCTACCACCAAAGATTTGACCAAGCGAAGAAATATATGAAATTGTAAAGGACTATCCAAAAATATATGAATTGGCGCACGAACTGAAATCACAGGTAAATCAGACATTCATAATTGTGAGAAATGCGGATTACGGATCTTAAGGCTAAAATTAACACTAGAGGGGGGTGAATAGTGTTTATAAAGAATTACTAAATATTTTTGAGTTTATGTTAATTTAAACACGGGTGTTCAATATACAGACACAGATATGATCAAAGAAACAAACACAGATGCAGAAATAAAATAAAAAACAGTAAAGGAAAGAACACACCGGATTTTATACTGGTTCGGAGTTACCCTACATCCAGTCCCATAACACAAGTACGGATTTCCTTTCAAAAACAATTGTATAATTATACCCTCGATTTCAAGGCTACGAGGTACACCCTCCAGAATCACAATCCTTTGGGTAGAGATACTTGATTTTCCGGGCTACAAGTTCACCCATTTGATTTTACGGGCAACAAGTTCACGCAATTGATTTCCCAAGGCAACAATCACACCTTATCACGCTTGATTGATTTTCAAGGCTACAATCACACCTTTTCTCGCTAAGTTGATTACAAAAAGCCTATAACTCTGAATAGCACTGAAGATCTTGTTGAGATAGTGATAGAGAATCAAACTACAAATGATCGAGTTCAATTCAGTGTAAATTTCGGCAGAGTAATGATAAGAATTTTTATTAAGAAAAGTGGAAGAAGAAGTGGAGTGAAAAACTAGAAAATCTAATGTAAAATTCGTTGAAACTGACCCGTATTTATAGTAGAACAACAGTCATGTCCATTCGTGAAGAGTTATGGCTAATAGACACTTCTTTTGAAATTGAAATTTTGAACTCAACTGACACCATGTCGACATGGTCACCATGAGTATGTCGACATCCCAAAGCATTTTTTGATGATTTGATTTTCTCTGAAAATAACCTTTATCATATATTAAAACTATTTTAAACTTTATAAATATACTTGACTATAGTTAAAATTCATAAGTAAATATAGAGAATAATATATATATATATATATATATATAAAATTTAACTATGATTTTATATTTAAATCTAAGTATAAATATATTATATTAAAAGATAGTTTAAAATCAGGAGTAATTTGACTTTGAAATTAAAGATGGTTTTGAGGCTAAAATTATTTAAAATCAGGATAGATGTTTTTGATGCTTTTAAAAGGAATGTTTTTAAATCATTTTGAAAACAAGATATAATTTTGAAAAATCACTTTGAATAAAAGGTTAGCGGATACAAAACAATGTTCCACTAGATTTTTCGGAGATTTCATCCTACTTAGGGTTCCATCCCTTTAACATGCTCGAAGTGGATTTCATTCCACGAATAAATTGGATTTTAAGATGCCGGTGCTTTTCTAGGAGTTTTAACAAAATTTTATAATTAAAGAATAAATTACTTGAATTATTGAACTCTTGATAATCTTAATACTCATGAGTCTTCAATCTTGATATCTTGAATCTCTATACTGTACAGTCTTCATTCTTGGTACCTGCATGATTAAATCCTGCATATACATATATATCTAAACTTATAATATTAGTATTTATATTTTATGATCTATTCTAAGGTTGTTGTCATCAAACCATCATCTCACGGACTAACAATCTCCCCCTTTTTGATGATGAAAACCTTTGTTTATAAAATATTACTTATATCCTAATAACTCCCCCTAAAACTAATAACTCCCCTTTAATCTATGCCCTAATTACCTTATTTTATACTTCTCCCCCTTTGTCATCAACGAAAACAAACTCTAAACTTTATAGCTCCAAACTATATAACTCCTCCTAAATCTAATACCCTATGATATGTGATTATAATGATAGCGTTGTCATAAATAATCAACACATAGATAATCCTAATCCTAAACTACTAACTATTCTAAGTATATGATAACCATATAGTTATATTTATTAATAGGGAATAACACATATAAGAACACAATTTATTTATTAATCATATAATTATATTTACATTTTCATTGTAAACGTAAGAGGGAATAAACAACAAAGGTAAAGAAAGAGAAGAAACTAATGTGTGTTTTTGAACATGGGAGATCTATGAATCGAACAGTTTGGATAATGGAAATAGAAATTTCCATGTTGTTCGACAAGATTCCCATCTTTGTCAAAACACACTTCTCCAACGCACACAACTTTGTCGTCATCTTCCGCTTGTGCTTCTTCCATGGGTTCTTCTTCTTCTTCGCTGGCCTCTTGTTCTTGGTTGTATGAAGAATCTTCATCAATCAAGATAGGGTTGGCTTGATTATCCATTAGAAATTTTTGCAAATTCCTTAAAATCTTGCCTTGCCTCTCTTGTTCATTTGTCATACGGAGTTGAATCACTTGAATTTCAATCATCTTCTGAAGTGCATCCTTCAGAGACTTCTCTATTTTTATTACACAAGCGAGAGTGGTACGTTGAAATGGACCAGAAGTAGGAGAGGGGAACAAAAAAGTTGAATTTATGTTTGACTTGCAAGATGATGCCATGATTTTATTTGTTTCAGAAGATAAGATAGAATAGAGAGAATGATCAAAAATTCGAAAATAAGAAGAATATATAACCAATTTTTTGAATTTTGGTGGGAAAATTTTTTAAAAAATAAAAACGTTGTATGTCGACATGGGTATATGGGGGATGTCGACATGCTCCTTTATATTTCTACTATTTGATTTATTTTAGTATTAATTATTTATTATAATGGATATTTATATTTTATATTTCAGTTATTGAACAAACACCTAATTCTCTTCTCAATTTAGTAAATATTGATTCATTTAAGGGTTTTGTTAAAATATCAGCAATTTGATTCTCCGAATTGATATAATCGAGAGTGACTACTTCCTTACTTATATTATCTCTGAGAAAAAGATGTTTGATATCAATATGTTTAGTTCAAGCATGTTGAGTAGTATTTTTGGATAAATTTATTGCACTAGTATTATCACAATAAATTGGTGATTTTGAGATATTTAAACCATAATCTTTTAAAGTTTATTGCATATATATTACTTGAGAACAAGCCAAAGCAGCAGAAATATACTCTGCTTCAGTTGTTGATAAAGAAACCGTGTTTTGCTTTTTACTAAACCAGGAAATCAGAGAATGCCCCAAAAAGTGACAAGTCCCACTTATACTTTTTCGTCTGATTTTCAACTAGCATAATCAGCATCACAGTAAGATATTAAGTCACAAGAATCATTTTTAGGGTAAAATAAACCATAATCAGATGTGCGTTTAACATATCTTACGATTCGTTTTACGGCTTTTAAGTGTGTCTCTTTAGGTTCGGATTGATATCTGGCACAGAGACAAACACTATGCATGATATCAGGTCTACTAGCAGTAATATAGAGTAGTGATCCAATCATTGCTCTATATAATTTTTGATCTACATCTTTCGAGAGATTTTCTTTACTAAGGTACATATTGGTTGCCATGGGAGTGGGTTTTCCACTTGCAGTAGTCAAACCAAATTTACTAATTAGGTCTTTAACATATTTTTCTTAACTAATAAAGATACCGTTATCTAATTGTTTTATTTGTAATCCTAAAAAAAATATTAATTCACCCATATGACTCATCTCAAACTCTTTTATCATTATTTCAGAAAATTCTTTATTCGTTTCAAAATTAGTTGATCCAAAAATGATATCATATGCGTAAACTTGTACTAGTTGAATATCATTTTTATTTCTTTTAATAAAAAAAGCATTATCTACTTTACCAATTTCAAAATTCAATTGTAATAAATAAGATCTTGGTCTATCATACCAGGCTCTAGGAGCTTCTTTTAGACCATATAAAGCTTTCGTAAGTTTGTAAACATGATTTGGTAATTTATCATTTTCAAAAAGTGGTGATTGTTCAACATATACTTCTTCTTTTACAAATCCATTTAAAAAGGCACTTTTAACATCCATTTGAAATAATTTGAAATTATTATGATTTGCGAAAGCAAGTAGAATCCTAATGGCTTCTAGTCTTGCTACGGGAGCAAAGGTTTCATTAAAATCTATTCCTTCTTCTTGACAATAACCTTGAGCGACTAATCGAGCTTTATTTCTAACTACCTCTCCTTGTTCATTCATTTTATTTTTATAAACCCATTTAGTTCCAATTATAGTTTTATTTTCAGGTTTAGGAACATGTTCCCAAACATCATTTCTAGTCAATTGATTTAATTCTTCCTGCATAGCCAAAATCCATTAATCATCAGTTGATGCTTCTTTTGGATTTTTGGGTTCAATAGTTGATATAAAAGCTACATTACTCATTTGACTTAGTTGATTTCTAGTTTTAACAACAGATTGCATATCTCCTAGTATATTTTCTATAGGATGATCTTTTAAAAGTTTAGTCCTTTTATTAGGATGATTAATTTCATTATTAGTTTCAATTGATTCTTGATTTTGAGTGATTAAATCCTCTTTATCATTTGTATCTTCAAAATTTTTGAAATTTTCATCAAATGAAACATGCATTGTTTCTTCGATGGTGTTAGTTTTTAACTTAAACACTCTGTATGCTTTACTTCTATTAGAGTATCCGATAAAGATTCCTTTGTCGGATTTAGGATCAAATTTATCTAAATTATCTTTTATATTTAAAATAAAACATTTACTTCCAAAAATTCTGAAATAAGATACCTTAGGTTTCTTTTAATAAAAAAGTCATAAGATGTCTTACCAATTAAAGGTCTAATTAAAATTCTATTAAAATATAACAGGCAGTAGCAACTGCTTCTGCCTAAAAATTCTTTGGTAAAATTACTGTCTTAAAGCATAGTTCTCGCACACTCTTGAATCGTCCTATTTTTACGTTCTACTACTCCGTTTTATTGTGGAGTTCTTGGAAATTAAAAATTGTGAGTTATTCCCTTTTTATTGCAGAATTCCTCAAACTTATCATTTTCAAATTCACCATCGTGATCACTTCGAATAGTTATAATTTTTAGAGAAAATTGATTTTGAGTTCTTTTTGAAAAGGTCTTAAAACATTCAAAAGTATCACTTTTATGTTTCAAAAATATTGTCCATGTAAATCTAGAATAATCATATACAATTACAAAAACATATTTACTATGATTTATTGACAGAATTTGAGATGGACCAAATAAATCAAGATGAAGTAATTCAAGAGGTTTTAAAGTTGAAATCATACCTTTTAATTTAAAGGAACTTTATCTAAGTTTTCCTAATTGACATGCATCACATAAACTATTTACTTTAAAATTCATTTTAGGGAGACCTCTTACTAGATCATGTTTTGACAGTCTAGATAAGAGTTTGAAATTCAATTTTCCAAATCTCTTATGCCAAATCCAAGGGTCACTTGTATTTGCCAACAGATACAGGTTATCATTTGAAATTTTCATACTAAGAATATAAATATTCTATTTCCTTACTCCCTCAAATATTATGGTTGAATTATTATCTTCAATGTGACATTTATCTTTTTCAAATTTTATTTTATATCCTTTATCGCAGAGTTGACTTATACTTAGCAGATTATGTTTCAGATTCTTAACTAGAAAAATATTAGTAATAGTAGGAGTTTTAGAATTACCGATTTTGCTGATGCCAATCACATATCCTTTTGAATTGTCTCCAAAATTAACCAGTCCTCCACCTTTGTATATAATATCATTCAGTATATTTGGATTGCCAGTCATGTGTCTAGAACATCCACTATCAAGTATCCATTTGTTCTTTCTGATCTGCACAATTTGCCCATTGTGGATTGATTCCTCAACAGCCATAAAGCATGATTCCTGCACATCAAACAATTTTGGTAGATAACTTGAATTTGAATATTGATTATATGCAGACTCATGAAACAATGAAGATTTGAATATTTCTAAACTAGTATTAACAGATATATCCATTTTAAAAGCTTTTTCAAAAATCAGATTATGAAACTTTGAAAATCTTGCTCTGATACCAAATGTGAGAAATGCGGATTACGGATCTTAAGGCTAGGATTAACACTAGAGGGGGGTGAATAGTGTTTATAAAGAATTACTAATTCTTTTTGAGTTTATGTTAATTTAAATACGGATATGTGCAATATACAGACACATATATGATCAAAGAAACAAACACAGATGTAGAAATAAAATAAAATGCAGTAAAGGAAAGAACACACCGGATTTTATACTGGTTCGGAATTACCCTACATCCAGTCCCGTAACACACGTACAGATTTCCTTTCAAAAGCAATTGTACAATTACACCCTCGATTTCAAGGCTATGAGGTACACCCTCCAGAATCACAATCCTCTGGGTAGAGATACTTGATTTTCCGGGCTACAAGTTCACCCACTTGATTTTATGGGCAACAAGTTCACCCAATTGATTTCCCAAGGCTACAATCACACCTTATCACGCTTGATTGATTTTCAAGGCTACAATCATAGCTTTTCTCACTAAGTTGATTACAAAAAGCCTATAACTCTGAATAGCACAGAGGATCTTGTTGAGATAGTGATAGAGAATCAAACTACAAATGATCGAGTTCAATTCAATGTAGATTTCGACAGAGTAATGATAAGAATTTTTATTAAGAAAAGTGGAAGAAGAAAAGGAGTGAAAATTTAGAAAATCTGATGTAAAATTCATTGAAATTGACCCCTATTTATAGTAGAACAACAGTCATGTCCATTCGTGAAGAGTTATGGCAAATAGACACTTCTTTTGAAATTGAAATTTTGAACTCAACTAATACCATGTCGACATGGTCACCATGAGTATGTCCACATCCCAAAGCATTTTTTAATAATTTAATTTTCTTTGAAAATAACCTTTATCTTATATTAAAACTATTTTAAACTTTATAAATATACTTGACTATAGTTAAAATTCATAAGTAAATATAGATAATGATATATATAGAATTTAAGTATAATTTTTTGTTTAAATCTAAGTATAAATATATTATATTAAAAGATAGCTTAAAATCAGGAGTAATTTGACTTTGAAATTAAAGATGATTTTGATGCTAAAATTATTTAAAAGCAGGATAGATGTTTTTGATGCTTTTAAAAGGAAGGTTTTGAAATCATTTTGAAAACAAGATATAATTTTGAAAAACCATTTTGAATAAAAGGTTAGTGGATACAAAACAACGTTCCACTAGATTTTTCGTAGGTTTCATCCTACTTTGGGTTCCATCCCTTTAACAGGCTCGAAGTGGATTACATTCCACGAATAAATTGGATTTTAAGATGCCAGTGCTTTTCTAGGAGTTTTAACAAAATTTTCTAATTAAAGAATAAATTACTTGAATTCTTGAACTCTTCATACTCATGAGTCTTCAATCTTGATATCTTGAATCTCTATACTGTACAGACTTCATTCTTGGTACCTACATGGTTAAATCCTGCATATACATATATATCTAAACTTATAATGTTAGTATTTATATTTTATAATCTATTCTAAGGTTGTTATCATCAAAACATCATCTCACGGACTAACAATAATTGGTGCAAACAAATTATATTTTGGGAGTTGTTTTATTGGAGAGATCTCTTACTTAGACATAACATTGACGTGATACACAATAAAAAAACGTGTTTGGTAACATGTTTAATTCAATTTTGAATGTTATGGGAAAAACTAAGAACGATCTGAATTCAAGACTTGACGTAGCACACTTTTATAAACGTCCTAAACTTCATATGAAACTATACGACGGTAGAAAAACCAAATTAAATTATGACCTAGATAATAAGCACGTAAAACTCGTGCTAAAGTAGGCGGAAGGACTAAGATGTCCTAATGAGATTTCTTATAATCTCCATAGATGCGTTGACTTTAAAAATAATAAAATAAGTGGGATGAAAAGTCACAATTGCCATATCAATGGTGGAATATTTATTTCCCATGGTTTTCAAAGAGTTGTTGCCCGTAAAAGTATAGGGTGTTATAACATAATTAAATTTGTTTTATAAACAGCTTTGTTCGATGATGTTAAAAGTCGATCGTATACGTAAACTTGAAGTAGAAATCCCCATACTGCACCGCAAACTTGAGAAAATATTTCCATCAGATTTCTTTAATGCAGTGGAGCATTTATCTGTTCATCTTGCATCCAAAGTACTTCTTCGAGATCCTGTACAATATGGATGGATATATCCATTTGGAAGGTAATATTGAATATCCATTATATTTGTTTTAGTTTAAAATTCAAATTTACATAAGTAAATTTAAATTGAATTAATTATGTAATAGGTACTTGAATTATTCGAAGAAACAAATTAGACAAAAGAACGAGTTAATGGTTTGATTTGCAAATCATATCTTGAAGAAGAAGCTTCATTCCTTTTCTCTCATTACTTCAGTGGCCATGTGAACTTATCATTTGTAAGTGTTCTTCGTAATGATGAAGCCGTTGGACAAGGTTCTTTTTAAACATTGTCATCTATTTTTAGACAACATGGACCTGCTGGAAAATTATGGAAATATGGTTAAAATATAGAGATCACCATGTAGCACATAAATATGGTTAGAATTGGTTCTGCAATATTCCTGGTTCTGTAATCAATGTGCACAAAGATTATAAGCTTATTAAAGTAAATCGTACTCCACATTGCTATATGTACGATCCTTTCATATTAGTCAAGCAAGCATTACAAGTTTATTTTGCTCCTTATCCATCCCCAAAAAGAGATAAAATGGATTGATCAACTGTTTTTAAAACAAATGCCAGATTTACGTTTCATGGAATAATATTCTAGACGAAGCAGCTTATCAAGCGGATCTTGAGCCAAATAATGAAATAATAACAACTGATGCTATTGATTTAGCATTATTGAACAATGAATCAAATGTTTTACGAAAAGCATTTGAGAGTATAGAAGAAAACAATATAGAATACAAGGTCGAGTCCGAATTAGAGAATGACGAAGACTGATAATTCTAAATATCTGTACCGCTTGTTGCAAAATGTACATTCTGAATTTCCACTGTTATTAGTAATGATGACTATGTTGTGATCTATGTATTATTCTGGTTTGTTAATTCTATATATGTATTCAAAAGATCGGGTTTCGTTTATGATGTTTTAGTGGAAGTTTTATGTGACGATTGATAAAACATATTTTCTAATAATAAATTCATATGTTTTTTCATTATATGAAATGATATATTTGTGGCAGATATATATGTCTTGCAGAAGACATTACAGCATATCTCAACATTCTTCTTCTCCTAGTGCGGATGCCAACGGCACGACGCCGGATTTACGTCCAGTAGCGGAGGTCGTTTTGAGAAGTACAGGGTAAGTGTCAAATTTATTGCATGTATATTTTTTTTTTAAAATTTATTAAATGGCTACATCAAAATTTATACATGAGTTTTGAGGTGGAGCCTTCAGAGTACTTCTTCAGGTCTTCAAGAAGGAATTCAAGAGTTGGATATCAGGATGCTGGGCTCATTGGGACAACATCCCAGACCATGTTATAAATGCTATTTGTCGAAACTTGATGGCAAATATAAATTTATAATTCATTTGAAAGTTAATATAATGTATATAATTCAAATTAATTTCAATATGCAGGCTGCAGTACGTCTGGAAGATATGGAAGTTTTTACAATTCATTGGAACCAAAAGATGAGGAATAATTATAGAGACTTTCCCTCAAAGGCAAATAATGCGAATAAAAAACCCGCTCGGATGAGCGCTGATGTTTGGGCTAAATTTCTCCAGCTCTGGAATACTTCTGAATTTAAAGTAAGTTATTTAATTCTATATTGTTATTTTTTTTTAAATTTCATATATTAGTTGCATTAATGTAGTTAATAATATAATTAAATTTATAGGAAATATCATCGTGGAACCGTGCAAACAGAAATAAAAATCCTATTATATAACGTGGTGGCTCTAAATCCTTCTAACAACATCGGAGGGAATTGATAAATAGGTTATTAATATTTAATCATATTGAACTGCGATTATAAATAGATTATTGATATTTAATCATATTGGTAACATTATTTATTTATATATATACTTTCAGTATAAGAAGTGTAATAGTGAGCCCATAATGGCAGAGTTCTCACACACACGCATGCCATTGAGCAGGCATATGAGGATGAGAAAGTTTCATATGTTTGGACGGACAATAAATCTTAATCCGTAATGGTAAGCATGCTTATTTTTTTTTAACTTCAAGCTCCATAAGTTTTAAATTGAATATTTATAGTAGAAAACTTCTGTTCATCATCACAGGAAAGATATAAAGTGGAGAAAGCAAGAGTGGCGCAGTCCACTGGCCGTGAGTTGACCTTTGAAGAATCGAACCATATATGAAACGCTCTTATTGACCATCCTTTGGAAAATAGATGTTACAGTTGTGAAAATCAAGAGGTAAACTGCTTCATTAACTAATATATAAATTTTATTTAATATTCAGCATAAAGTATAACCCAATATTAACTATTTTACAGATGATAACGAATCAAATGGCTTATAAAAGAGATCCTAGGAAGAAGAGGAGATAGCTCAGCAGAAACAACAGATGACAGAGTTCAATGATTAGCGGAAGAGCAAAGGATTGGCACAGCTGCCAGATGAGCGGATTGCGGCATATTTACCAGAGCATGGGAGAATGCCTGGGAAGGGTGGGTCGGGAGATGATGATGAGTAAGTATGACTTGGTGTTTGATGGATTTTGTTCGTTTTATTTTGCATTTACTTGACATGTGTTGATGGATCCGATACTTGTTTGGCGATTGTGTTGCTAATGGTTTTATGGATGCTTTATTTGATGGACATGAGTATTTTTCCATATGGTTGCATTATTTGAAGGATTAATGGATGTTTAGATGAACATGAGTATTATTAAGTATGATTGTGTTGTTTGATGAAATACAAATGTTGTTTGATGGAATGTTAATGTAGATATTGAATTTTGCATTATACACTTACTTATGTGTGATATGCGATGGTTGTAGTTGCGAAATTGGATTTACATGTGTTGTAGATGAGATGGATAGAGATATGGTGATATTTATGTAATTGGATGGCTCAAATAGAAACTGCAAGAAAAAATACCCAGTATTGCGTCGGCCAGCGAAGACCCACTTGTTCAGGCTTGCGTCGGATAGCAACGGCCTGCTACAGACCATTTATCCAGTTTTGCGTCGGCTAGCGTTGGTCAGCGGCAACCTAACGACCACTCTGGATTTTCCATGTGTCCAACTTTTCAACACTAGCCATTGCTAAACTTGCGATAACCCCATTGCAAAACCTATTGATGTGGACATTTTTTACATCGCCTTTAGCGATAGCTAGCGATGGCCGATGTCGCATTCTAGCCGTTGTTAACGGTAATGCCTTTTGTTGTGGATTGCCAGCTAAGGTGCTAGTTTGTTTTTAGGGCTCATATGTTTGCTAGCTAGCTAATGAAGCATGTCTTAGTCATTGACATATGGTATAGGATCATGGAGTGGTCTTTCAGGGACACTTTGCCAAGGTGACGGTAGGGGACAAGGAGTGGCTGTTACAATGCCGATTTTGTCGGATCAACGGTTTTACATTCGTCTGTCCTATTAAAAAGCGATGCATTCATGCGTCCCTTTTGGAGCGTCAGCCAGACGCATATGGCCGAAGTTGGCATGCCAAGATAAAAGAGCTTTATAAGCAGCGGCCGACTAAGGTGGAAGATGAGCGAACTTCTTGAAGGAAGGATTATGAAACTATCTAAGTTGATCAAAGCATGGGACGCTGCATGGGTCGCTCGTCTGAGGATAACCATTCATATGTTTGGCCACTATTTGTTCCAGTCTATTAGCGACATTGTGGGTTTTGAACTGCTTACGCATGTACCATCATCGACTTAGTTGTGTTTGCAATAGATGCTTTGTGCTTTGAGCAAGATGTAGGTCTAAACAAAATTGGTGAGCGAACTCATGATTTGATCTTACAATTCGCACCATCAACAACTGCACCAACCATGTTGTCAATTAACTTAAACTTTCCTACCAATTGATAGAATACATTTTACATATATATTCTAGGCGTTAGAATATTTTCTACATTTATTCTCTGAATTAACGATATCTTTATTTGGGAAGTACTTATTTAGTTACCTTTGTTTTAGCAAATCGGTTGGCTAATTTGTAGCCTCTTTATTTGGCTAGTATTTATTTAGTTACCTTTATTTTAGCAAATCAGTTGGCTAATTTGTAGCCTATCTTGACTCTTGTAACCATATATATTATTGGACATTGAATACAATGAGCAAGCAAATTGATTTCTATCATGGTACCAGAGCTATTCTCCTTACTCTTGCCTCACCTATCTTCTTCTCCGTTCTTCTTCTTCTATTTTTAATTCTTTTTCATGGTAGACTCGTCCAAGTTTCATCTCGCACTCACCATCACTAATGTTAAATCTCTTATTCGCATAACGTTAGACAATGAGCAAGCCATGTATCATTCTTGGGCTACTCTCTTTACCAATCTTGTTAGGGTTCATGATCTTTACGGTCTCCTGGTTCCACCAATGGAGGAGAAGGCTATGGCTACCTATGTCTAGTCTAAGTCCGCTAATCCGGCTCTTTGGAGGTGTTTGGATGTCGTTGTCTTGCAATGGATTTACAACATCATTTTTTCCGATCTTCTCCTTGTTATCCTCAGACGTAATGACACGGCAGAGGGGCGTGGAACCGTCTTAAAGCTCTTTTTCAGGACGACAAAGCCTCTCGGGCTACCCATCTTGAGGAGGACTTTATTAATGCCGCTTTTGAGGCTTTCAACTCGATAGACATTGATTGTAATTATCTACAATCTCTGATGATAGGTTGGTTGATGTTGATTCTCCGATGACAAATGGTCGTCTGGTTTTACGTCTTTCCGGGTCCTTACCAGAAGCTTATAGTGGTAAGGTGGACTATATACAAAATCAAGAGCCTTTGCCATCCTTTGAGAGTTGTCTTTCAAGGTTGAAAATGGCAGAGCGTACTATCAAGGCTCGTCAAGCTCATGAAACTGGTGGTTCTGGGAGTCGGTCCGGTGGTGCTGCCATGGTTGCTACTGATTCATCTGCAAGCAACAAGCGCAACAACAATAATAAAGGGAGGAACAATTTGAAAAACAATGGGAAGAAAAAGGTCCATCAAAGTACTGATGGGTCCAGTCTTAGTCTGCCGCCATAGTGGCAGCAGTCTGGTTGGAGAGGGTGGACTATTCTTCCTTGTCCATTTCCCACGTACTCTTGGCAGCCAAGGCCCAATCCAGCAGCGCAACGTCCCTCCTCTACTGGGCCAGGCTTACTTGGGTCCAGACCTCAAGCTTTCAATGTCGTTGCTCCTCCTGCTCCTAGCTACATGCCCACCGACATTGAGGCCGCTATGCATGCTCTTTCATTCTCTCAACTAGATGGGAACTACTACATGGATACTGGTGCTACATCTCACATGACGGTGGATGCAGGTATTCTCTCTTCTTATTTCAATTAACCAATAAGCATCATAACATTGTTTTTGGTAATGGTCATTTAATTTCAATTATTGGTCACGGTAACACTGCACTGCCTCCACCTTATCCACCATTTACCCTAAATAATGTGTCACATGCTTCTAAGCTCATTAAAAAATATGGTCTCTGTTCGTAAATTTACCACAGATAATATGGTTTCTATCTCTTTTGACCCTTTTGGTTTCTCTATTAATAACTTACAGATGGGGAACATACTAATGAGATGTGATGGCACTGTGGGATTATATCCACTTTTCTCCAACTCTCAAGCTATTTCATCCAACAACCATTCTATTTTTACTGCTTTGCCTTCGAATATTTAGCACAATCATTTAGGTCATCTTGGCGATGCTATTCTTAAGTCTCTTTGAACTTGTAATAAGGCTTGTAAAACTTTTTGTTCTTCTTGTCCTCTTGGGAAACATTCTAAGCTACTTTTTTATGATTCAGTGTTATATACGTTTCTTCCATTTGATATTATTCATAGTGATCTTTGGACTTATTCTATTGTTAGTACTTACGACCATTGTTATTTTGTTCGTTTTCTTGATGACTATACTAAATTTTTCTGGACCTTTCCTATTGCAAAAAATCTCAGGTCAAACAACTTTCCTTAATGTTTCATGCTTTTGTCTAGACACAATTTGAATGTAATATTAAGACTTTTCAGTGTGATAATGGTACAGAATACATTAGTGGCACTTTTAAGGATTTTCTTAAGCAACATGGCATGCTTTTCCATCTCTCATGTCCTCATAAATCTCCTCAAAACGGGAAGGCCGAAAGACACATAAAATCCATAAATAATATTATCCGGACTATTCTTGCTCATGCATCTATGTCACTCTCCTTTTGGCATCATGCTCTTTTCATGGCTACATATCTTCTCAATATCCTTCCTTCCAAGGTATTGAATTACCAATCTCCCACTCAAATCCTCTATCAAAGTGATCCGGATTATTCGGGTTTGCGTGTTTTTAGTTGCTTATGTTTCCTATTATTCCCCTCTTATACTATTCATAAATTACAAGAAAGTTCGACTACTTGTGCTTATTTAAGTCCGGCTCCTAATCATCGTGGCTTCAAATGCTATGACATGTCTAGTGGTAAAATTATAATTTTTCGTCATGTTAGTTTTGCTGAAAGAGAATTTTCATTCTCCAAACTCCACAAAACAAAAACCTTCAAATTATGATTTTTTGAGTGACAATATTAATTCTCAATTAATACATCATTTATCTCAAAATACCACACCACAAAATATGAAGCTTGACCAACAACGAAGCCCAATAACTCATCCTCTCTTCCTCAATCTGGGCCACAGTCTCACACAGGCCTAAATTCCACACCTCACACTGCTGCCCACACTCGATCCTCTATTCCTCCTCTGACCCATCCTCTCTTCCCCACAGCCCAACCCCGTCTATGAGCTCCTCCACTTTGACCATTCCTCCCACCACCCCTAGGCCTCCCAACTCTATTTCAACCCGCATGACCACTCGTGCATCAAATAGCATTTTAAAACCCAACCCCAAATACTCTTCTAATTACCACACTACCACCACTGCAGATATTTCTCCTGTTCCGAAAAATCCTGTTAGTGCGCTTAGTGACAATAATTGAAAAGGTGCAATATTGGATGAATTTAATGCTTTAATTGACAATAAGACTTGGGAATTAGTGCGTAGACCATCTAGTGTTAATGTTATTCGGTCTACGTGGATTTTTCGTCATAAATATAAATCTGATGGTTCGTTTGAGCGTTATAAAGCTCGTCTTGCATGTTATGGAAATACACAGCAACAGGGCGTTGATTGTGATGAAACGTTTAGCCCCATTGTTAAACCGGCCACCAATAGGGCGGTTGTCAGCATTGCTCTTTCTAAATCTTGGCCCATTCATCAAATGGATGTCAAGAATGCTTTCTTGCATGCTCATCTCAATGAAGCAGTTTATATGCATCAACCCATGAGTTTTCATAACAAAAATTATCCGAACCATATTTGCCTTTTAAAGAAATCTTTGTACGGATTAAAATAGGTTCCTCGAGCATGGTACCAAAGATTTGCTAATTTTATTGCTACCATTGGCTTCTCTCATAGTACGTCGGATCACTCTTTATTCATCTACAAGAATTGTTCTGATATTGCTTATATTATGTTATATGTGGATGACATTATACTTACAGCTTTTTCTGATCGTCTTCGTAAGTATATTATGACTCTCTTAGCTTCTGAATTTGCTACGAAGGATCTAGATCCTCTAAGTTTCTATTTGGGTGTTGCTGTCACTCGTCATGCCTATGGTTTTCTCTTATCTTAGACACAATATGCTGCAAAAATTATTGAAGTGCAGGAATGTCTAACTGCAATTCATGTCCTACTCCCGTTGACACTAAGTCCAAACTAAGTGCCACCCCAGACACTCCTTATGATGATCCGATTAAGTATCGTAGCCTTATAGGTGCTCTTCAGTATCTTACTTCACTCGGCCAGACATTTCCTATGCCATGCAACAAATCTTCCTTCATGTGCAGGCCCCGACTAATGAGCATATGAAAGCTCTTAAGCGTATCATACGCTATCTGCAGGGTACCCTTTCTTTTGGTCTCCACTTGTACAAATCCAGTATTAATCGTATTATCTCATATACAGATGCAGATTGGGGTGGTTGTCCTGACACCCATCATTCTACCTCTGCTTATTGTATATTCCTTGGAGATAATTTGATTTCTTGGTCTTCAAAACGGCAACCTACTCTTTCCCATAGTAGTGCTGAGGTGGAGTACAGGGGTGTTGCTAATGTTGTTTCTGATTCGTGCTAGATCAGAAATTTGCTTCTAGAGTTGCATTGTCCTATTTAAAAGGTTACTCTAGTTTATTGTGACAATGTGAGTGCTATATAATTATCCGACAATCCTGTTCAGCATCAACGCACTAAACACATTGAGATGGATATTCATTTCGTCCGTGAGAAAGTAGCTCGTGGCGAAGTGCTTGTGCTTCATGCACCATCCCGTTACCAAATTGCTGATATTTTTACAAAAGGGCTTCCGTGCGTATTATTTAATGATTTTAGGGACAGTCTAAGCATACGAGAACCTCCCGTTTCGACTAAAGGGGTGTGATAAAATATATTTTACATATATTCTAGGCGTTAGAATATTTCCTGCATTTATTCTCTGATTTGACGATATCTTTATTTGGGAAGTATGTATTTAGTTACCTTTGTTTAGAAAATCAGTTGGCTAATTTGTAGCCTCTTTATTTGGTTAGTATTTATTTAGTTACCTTTATTTTAGCAAATCAGTTGGTTAGTTTGTAACCTATTTTGACTCTTGTAACCATACACATTATTGGACGTTGAATACAATGAGCAAGCAAATTGATTTCTATCACCAATGATTTTATATCATCCTATATACACATTCTTTCAATGCCGCTTTCATACTCCAATTATAATTTCGTGAACTATGACCCACATATTCATGTGTGATAAAACGACCGTGTAAACGAAGTCACATTCTTCATTAATGAGGTGAAGAGTATAACAACAATACCTTCGAAGTGTTACTCTTATTACTGCTTGATGAAAGATAAATTTTCTTTTCTTTCTGACAAATCGAAGTTTGAGTACAAAAGCCGAGTGCGAATTTGTTCGCGCTTTATATTGACCGAGCGCAAATTGTACAAATCATTGTTGAGGATGTTACTTTCACATCACATGCATATTAGCATCTTGCCTATGACTACAAGACCAAAGGGACAAAATGACCATTTTTGATGATAATTTCAAGTTTTTGCTTTACTAATGTTGTCGAAGTTATTCTTGAATGTAGTATGGCTCAGTACTGGGTTGATTCCAAGCTTTCTTCATTTTAAAGAGAGAATTCACACTAAAAAGGTTAAGCTTCCAAACACTGAACTTCCTAGGCTTTGATTCAATTCCGAACCTCGTATATTCACAAGTCGATGTCATTTCCAATTGACTTTGTCAGAGAAGTATGCGAGTGATGTTAAAATGACATATATTTGTGCAGAAAAGGGGAAAACATCCAAAAAACAATTGCCTGTTGGGCCTAGATTTGGTAGATGATCTTAGATTTTAATTCTAGATGTTATATGAACTATGAACTGTTGAGTGTCAAACAATTAAGTGACTTAAGGGTTAGAACAACTGATAATATATAATAGTTTATGAAGAGGACAAAATTGAAAAGTAAAAATTAGTTGTTAAGTAAATTATTCCAATTTTAGTGTTTGACAACTTCTAAGTAGAAATGGGAAAGGCAACGACATTTTGTTGCTTATGACTTATGGGTATTTTTCATAGGTAGATTTAAGTAATCTTTTTTTATTTATTTTAATTTGAAAGTCAAATTGCACATAAACATTTCAACTTATAAGTTTCCTTTAAAATCGTTTATATGTTACCATTCGATTTTTTATTTTTAAAAGCAATTTCAAAGCAAGTTGTTCCCAAAAACAGACTGTTATTGTTAAAGGAAATTACACCTGATAATTGTTGGGAACTAAATCGTGCTTTTAGAATAAGTAGTTAAAGTAGCTAACAAGTTACTTTTGAAATTTGAAGTGTTTGACAATGGCTTAAATTTTTAGTTTAAAGATGTTATATGTCTAGTATACCAAAACAGAGAATAATCAATTATTAACTTATCTTACAAGTTTATCGATCAGATTTCTACTACTCTGGAAGTCTGTATTTGCTAAATTAAGCAATAGGTACATCGTAATTAAATTACAACCAGAAATTAACAACTATAGTAATGATAACTGTAGCGATAGATCAAACGTTATACTATTTAAAGAAATAGTACAACGTAGAAACGAAAAATGATATATATATAAATAAATATATAAATCAATTATAAACCTAACCAGTTGAAGAAGGAAATTTCATCTGAGGCTTGTCGTAACAATTTCTTAAGACTTTATTTAAAGTCTCCCAAGATACAACAGACATAATCTGCACGAGATTGTAATGAGTATGTTAACTCTGTGATATATTTTTTAGAGCAGTAGAGAAGAAGAAGAAATTGGAATTGGAATTGACGGAGAATGTGATTAGGATTCTCTCCTATTTATAATTTCGTCCGCATTCCTTCGAACAGTCGCGTACGCTTGACGGGTCACACCCGTTGCCTTTTGAACCGCTACTGTTTGTTGACGGGTTGCACCCGCCCGCTCCTAGCATCTATTCCGCTGTGCCTTTTCAGTCGGGCCGCACCCGCTTCTATTCGCCCGCGCTTATTCAGTCAGGTCGCATCTAACGGTTCGCACCTGCTTCCGTCTATTCGTCAGAAACACGCGCCCGCTTCAGAAGTCACATCCCCTCAGTCAATCCGCGTCTGTTTTATGAACAGTCGCGTCTGTTTGTATAGCCTGCAATGTTAAAAAACCCGGTCCAGTTTTGTAGTAAAAATAGGATCATATTAGACCCAAACCCGAGCCCGAGCCCGGCCCGGTTCGGTTCGATCAGTCGGACGGATGGCCACGGCGGCACGCGAGTGTGTGTGGTGGAGGCGCATGATCTCCCTACTCACAACGAAGCATACATTTGGGTTTCCCTAGGCCCTAACCCCTTCATTGTAAAGCTATTAATATACTAGAATAGCTTTGCAATTTTGGCGATATGGGACTATGTGTTTTCATTCATTTTTCTATTAGGAATTCCAACAATCCCCCACATGAATGATAATATACATATCCCCCACACAAAGCAAAATTTAACAGAGTACATATAGAATAATGCTTTATCGTGGATAAGTAGATATTTCACTTTGAACTTCCCCTAGTTAAAACTTATCGGATCTACTTGGCTAATCGGTGAATTATTTTATCTTGAACCGTCGGCCTTTATTGTACATCCAGACAATAGGCTTTACGAAGCATTGATTCCCTTCTCATCCAATCTCTTGGTTGTGTTTATTTTGATGCTGAATAATTTTTGGTTCTGCAAGTGTTTATAGAAAATATAAGCCTTTAATATTCTCATAGAGCCGGCCCAGCTCACACTAACATAGGTGATCGTAACCATTAAGAGTATCCTACATATACCCCACTTGTTATTTTCAAGATATGGTCATCATTAAGAAATGTAGTTTTAACCTTTAAATTCTTCTGTAGGCATGCATTTATATTGTGCACTATAGGAATGGAGTTGGACAATGTCCACGTAAATGCATCACGTCTTGAGTTACTCAGAACCAGTTTTCCTATTGATCCTAGTCCATAGGATCTCCTGTTGCTATGATTGGTTTCCGTATAAGATAACTCTTGGTGGTTTAGACTTTTAAACTCATTCCCCTAGATGCGCAGTTAATTTTCTCTCTTGATAAACCTTTAATAAATGGATCCGCTAGGTTATCATTTGTTCTCACATAATCTATAGAAATAGTTCCATTTGAGAGTAACTGCCTAACTGTGTTATGGCGTCGATGAATATGTCGTGACTTTCCATTATACACAAAGTTGTGTGCTCTACTTAGCGCTGCCTGGTTATCACAGTGTATGCATATGGCCGGTACAGGTTTAGGCCAAAACGGAATATCTTCTAAAAAGTGACGAAGCCATTCTGCTTCTTCGCCTGCTTTATCTAAAGCGATGAACTCTGATTCCATAGTGGATCGAGCTATGCATGTTTGTTTAGTAAATTTTCATGACACTGCTGCCCCTGAAGGTAAAGACATAACCACTTGTTGATTTTGATTCCTCTGAATCAGCAATCCAGTTTACATCACTATATCTTTCTAAGACGGCAGGATATTTTCCATAATGCAAGGAATAATTTATGATATTTTTTAAATATCTAAGCACTCTCATTAGTGCTTTCCAGTGTTCCTTTCCTGGATTTCTTGTATACCTGCTCAGTCTACTTACTGCATAAGCTATATCTGGTCTTGTGCAATTCATAAGATACATGAGACATCCTATTACATGAGAGTATTCCAGTTGCATTACACTCTCATTAGTGTTTTTATGCAGTACTTCCGATGGACTAAAATGTGTTCTTACTTCTTTAATTCCAAAATTTTGAAAATTTTCAATCACTTTGTCTACATAGTGTGACCGAGATAATTTAATTATATTAGGTGTTCTTATTATTTTGATTCGCAAAATAACGTCTGCAACTCCTACGTCTTTCATATCGAAATTACTAATTAACATCTTCTTTAGGGTTTCTATTACCTGAGTATTTGGACCAAATATTAACATACCGTCAACATATAAATAAATCATCACATATGATTGTCCAATTTGTTTATTATAAACACACTTATCGCATTCATTTATACGAAAACCATTTCTCATCATGACACTATCAAATTTTGTGTGCTATTGTTTTGGAGCTTGTTTTAGTTCGTATAATGACTTTACTAATCTATAGACTTTGTTTTCATTTCCTTTGAAAACAAAACCATGAGGTTGCTCCATGTAGATCTCCTCATCGAAATCTCCATTTAAGAATGCTGTCTTTACATCCACTTGATGAATTTCTAGATTATAGATCGATGCTATTGCTATTAGCATTCTCATAGAGGTTATTCGTGTTACTGGCGAATATGTATCAAAAAAGTCTACTCCTTCCTTTTGACGATATTCTTTGGCTACTAACCTGGTTTTGTACTTGTCAATAGAGCCATCTGCTTTTATTTTCTTCTTGAAAATCCATTTTAGCCAATAGGTTTTATTCCAGGTGCAATATCAACAATTTTCCAAGTTTTATTACTTAGAATTGAATCAATCTCACTTTGGATTGCTTCTTTCCAACATGAAGACTCAGAAAATGACATTGCTTCCTTGTACGTTTGAGGTTCGTGTTCTAATACATATGTAAAAGATCCGAACCAAATGTCTTGGAAGTCCTAGCCCTTACACTTATTTTTGGTTCAATTTCCTCAATCTCATGATGAGTTTCATCTTCATGTGAATTGCCTAATTCTTCTCTTGTCCTTTTAGGGACATTATTCCATTCATTCCTTTTGTGTAAAAACACGTCTTCAAAAAATGAGGCATCTCTAGATTTCATGATAGCATTTACATGAATATCAGCTATATCAGACTTGAATACCAAAAATCTATAGGCACTAGCTACTACTTTGGGCTGGCGCTAAGTAGTGACAATCTACCGTTTTTGGTCCAAGTTTGACTTTTTTGGGAGGCGGAACTGGAACTTTTGCTAAGCACCCCATACTTTGAGGTATTTAAAACTTGGTATGTGTCAATTCCATAACTCGTATGGAATTGTTCCCGTTTTATTGTGAGGGACTTTGTTTAATATGTGATTAGACATATTTAAGGCTTCCCCCACAAGTTCGTCGGTAGACCAGAGGTTAAAAGCATGGTGTTAATCATGTCTTTTAGCATTCTGTTCTTCTTCTCGGCTACACCATTTTGTTGTGATGAATATGGAGCTATTGTTTGATGAATTATACCATTTTATGCACAGAACTTTTCAAATGGTGATTCATATTCTCTACCTCGATCAGATCTCAATACTTGATCTTTTTATTTAACTGATTTTCTTCCTCAGCTTTGTACTTCATAAACGATGTAATTGCTTCATCCTAACTATTTAAAAGATATACATAGCAATATCGTGTATAGTCATCAATAAAAGTGATAAAGTATTTTTCCCACCTCTTGTAGGTGATGATTTAAAATCACACAAATCTGTATGAACCAAACCAAGTGGTTCGGTGCTTCTTTCAACAGATTGAAATGGTTTTTTAACCATTTTTGCTTCTACGCATGTCCCACATTTGTAGTTGTCATCTACTTGGAATTTCGGAATTAATCCCATGTTTGATAATATTTTCATTTTTCGGAAATTTATGTGTCCTAATCTATCATGCCATAGTAAAATTTCGTGCTCAAGCAAGTAAGAGACTTCAATTTTATTAATAACACAATCAGAATACATAGTTTTATTGTCGATAATGTCTACATTTGCCTTAAATAGGCCATCTCATAAATATCCCCTTTCCATATATATTCCAGCTTTGGACAGGACCATCTTGTCTGACTCGATTACCATTTTGAATCCTTTCTTTGATAGCACTGCACCAAAGATGAGATTCTTGCGTATGTCTGGAACGTGGAGCACGTCATTCAACTTGACATTTTCTCCAAAAGTAAACTTGAGGATTACCGTGCTACTGCCTTCGATCATAAATACTGCAGAATTACTCATATAGAGTTTTTCTTCGTGATCGAATTTCTGGTATCTAGAAATCATGGATTTGTCAGAGCAGACATGATGAGTATCGCCTGTGTCTATCTACCATTGGTTAGGATTCTGAACCATATTGCATTCAGATACAACTGTCGAGAAATTGGACTCGTCTACTTCCATGTTTTCTACTATATTTGCCTCTTTGTTGCGGTCTTTTTTGAGTCTGCAATCTCTAGCGGCATGTCCAACCTTTCCACAAACCCAACATTCACCATTAAACTTTTTGGTTCATTTGTTGTCTTTTGGTTTGTTGTCTGGAGCTTTCTTTTTCTACTGGAAATTCTTTCTTTTGTTTTTGGTCTTTGAACCTTCAGCCACAAATGCCTCCTCGCTTTGTTTTGTAACTCCACGGTTATCTGCCTTACTTTTCAGTCGGACTATGAGATCCTATAAAGAGATTTCCTTCTTCTTATTCTTTAGATAATTGCGGTAATCTCTCCATGACGGATGCAGTTTTCCCGTGATGGCTTCAACCAAAAATGATTCTCCAACCTTATGACCTTCTGCTTCGAGTTCATGATAATGATTTGCAATTCATGTAGTTGAGCAGTCACTGGTTTGGAGTCAACCATCTTGTAGTTCATGAATTTGTTTACAATGAATTTCTTAAGACTGATATTCTGCGTCTTATACTTTGTGGCAAGTGCATTTCAGAGTGCCTTTGCTGTCTTTAAAGGCTGATATACTTTGTATAGCATATTGTCGAGACAATTCAGAATATTGTTTCTGCATAGAAAATCGGAATGCTTCCACATATCAACATCTGATTCCTTGCCTGGTGCAGGAATCGGTTCCTCCTCCTCGAGATACCGTTGCAGACCGAGTGTGGTGAGATAAAATAACATCTAATTCTGCCATATTAGAAAATCATCACCATCTCCTTTAAAAGGATCAGGCCTGTTGTGTGTAGCAGTCTTTGTTGATAATTCAACTGTTGCCATATCTGTTTTAGCAAAAAATAGGAAAGTCTTAAGATGTTATAAGTCTAGTATACCAAAACAGAGGATAATCGATTATAAACTTGTCTCACAAGTTTATCAATCAGAATTCCACTACTCTGAAAGTCTGTATGTGTTAAATAATAGGTATGTCGTAATTAAATTACAACTACAAACTAACAACTATAGTAATGATAACTATAGTAATAGATCAAACATTTAAAGAAATAATATAACGTAGAAACGAGAAATGATATATATAAATAAATATATAATCAATTATAAACCTAACCAGTTTGAAGAAGAAATTCCGTCTGAGCATTGTCGTAACAATTTCCTTAAGACTTTATTTAATGTCTCGCAAGATACAACAGACGTAATATGTACGAGATTGTAATGAGTATGTTAACTCTGTGATATATTGTTTAGAGCAGTAGAGAAGAAGAAGAAATTACAATTGGAATTGATTGAGAATGTGATCAGGATTCTCTCCTATTTATAATTTCGCCTGCATCCCTTCGAACAGTCGTGTTCGCTTGATGAGTCGCATCCGTTGCATTTTGAACCGCTGCTGTTCGTTACGGGTCGCACCCGTCCGCTCCTCGCATCTGTTCGGCAGTGCCTCTTCAGTCGGGCCGCATCTGCTTCTGTTCGCTCGCAGGTCGCATCTAACGGTTCGCACGCGCTTCTGTCTGTTCGTCAGAAACACGCGCCCGCTTCAGAAGTCGCGCTCCCTCAATCGATCCGCGTCCGTTTTATAAATAGTCGCATATGTTCGTATAGCCTGCAACTGTTAAAAAAACCGGTCCAGTTTTGAAGTAAAAATAAAATTATATTAGACCCAAACCCCACCTTACCCGGTTTAGTCGATCAGTCGGATGGCAACGGCAAACACATCTGATGGAGATGCATGATCTTCTTCCTCACAACGAAACATACATTTGAATGCTCCTAGGACCTAACCCTTTTGTTGCAAAGCTATTAATATACTAGAATAGCTTTGCAATTTTGAAGATGTGAGACTATGTGTTTTCATTCATTTTGGTATTAGGAATTCCAACAAAAGAGGAGCAAATAAGTTATGAGTTGTAGATAACAAATTTTTGTTTACGATTTATTTTGAATTTTATAATCTATACACAAGCTTTTACTTCGTACTGTTCACTCGAAACAACTTACACGTTGCTATTCAAAACTAATTTTAAGTAAATTTAAAATAATTTGCTGTCAAACAGACTTCTATATGCTCATAAAATCATATCAGCTGGTGCACCTTGAAGAGTGGCTTTATGCAATGAAAAAACAACTGAAGTTTTCTGGGTAGTGCCTTCAGTGTAATACTCTTGTTGCCTGTTTCGGATCCAAATTTGCTTTACCTTGATATAGATACATATATATATAGATACACATATATATATATAGATACATATATATATATATACATATATATATATATATATATAACCAACTTTTTGTTTATTTGCTGTGATTGGTTTGTTATTTCATTTCCAGGACATGTGAAAATGAAAACTCATGCTAACTACATGCCTTCAGTAAGAATTTTTACCTTACGGATTTTCTCATCAATTTAAAGATTTTCTTTTCTAATTACTTTTATCTGGTGGCTGTTTGTTCCGTAAAGAAATTAAAGAAGATCGTTGATCTTCATGCCACCAGCCAACTTGCTATCTGTACATAAATAAATGCATGTTTGTGAATATCATAATATCCGTGTGTGTGGTTTTCAGTTTAATGCAGATATGACCAGTTTCAAGAAAAATAAAATTCATACAATGTCTAAGTAGCACAAAGAATTTAATTCTTCTTATTTATATCGACTTGATAAATCGAATTTTTAGATCCAGGACTGTACTATGCTTCATTGCTACGACCTCCTAAGGCTGAACCGAATCTTCTCTGCAAGTCATATGCTAGATTTATCAATGGTTTTATACTGTTATTCAAGCATTCTTAATTGAGACCTACTGTACTCATGCTGCAGTTAAATTTCCAAGTAACGTGGATTATATACTTTTACCATAGCTTCTTGTATGAGACCATTTCTAAACAGAAATAGCATGTGATGTTCCTTTCTCGCTGTGATTTTATTTTATTTTATTATTTATTTATTTATTTATTTTTATATACTACCAGAACCCCAAAGATAGCCTGCAGAAGATGATGAATAGGTCTCGAGATTAATCAAGTAAGCATGTAGGTCTACGCTTCAGGAAAATTCGTTTTATCATGATAATATGAAATGCTAGTCATATAGACACCATTCCCGTATAAGTAAAACAATAATTTCAAAATTAAAGCCCAGCAACTGTTAGGCACCCATCATTTAGCATTGCATGACATGCCAGAGTACGAATGTATGACCAAACTAAGTGTATGAATTTATTTTTTCATCATGAATTTGATGATATGCTTTTATTAGTGTGATATTGATCTTGTGGTGTACCATATAACTGATAAAATTGGAAATTCGAAATATGCTGCTGGTTTGCCAAAAAAGATAACACATATATATAAACACAAGTGCGTGTATGTAGTTACGTTCCTATGTATCATGCATACTCGTATTAATCCGCTACATCTCATTTAAGCCCGATTGATTTTTAGAGCTACATAATTTGAATTCAATTAAATCTTTGAATACATTCGATCTACGTTATAATATCATATCTACCAAAAAATGAGATTCATTTCTAACTCTAATACTTTTAAATTTTTAAGTTAATTTTAGCCGTTGAATTTTTATTTTTGAAATATGCAAACAAGGGAATTTTTCTTGAAGATGATCTTTAATTATATGATAAATTTTGTATTTAGACCAAATTTATAAACTATTTATATAATTTGCAAACTATTTACAAAACTAGACCGGTTCTTGCCACATTTGCGCCACGTGTGCTAGCGGCATCTCAAATGTCATCAGTACACGTGTATTGTGCAAATTAAAAGTACACTGGCGGCATTTGAGATACCGGCAATATGCAGCATCTCAAATGCCGCCAATATCTGCTGCTTTATTAGACAGCCACCTTTTTATGTTTGCCTTCTTCCAAATTTTTCTTAGATCTACAAAAATCCTAAACTCCAAACTGTTAAAATATTTGCGTATTGTAATTTAATCTTGATTGGATTCAGCTACAGATGAGGAGCAACATCTAATTCTTCCTCTTGAACAAGGAATTAGCTGTAGCAGGTATGTTTTTTTGGAAACCCTAGTTTAATTTTTTCTTCTCATTTGCTGTTTGGTAACAAATGATAATAGATAACTAGTTGACTGAATAAATTTTAGAACGACTCTCAATTATGTACCTATGATTTGTTATTTCGATGGCAAATTTTTTGTTGATGAACTTAATTGCGGAAAATATGTCGGTGGCTCATGTAAGCCAGCTAAAGTGTTGAAATGTTGTAATTTGGTGCAACTGAAAGAATTGATTTATAAAGCTACGAAGATAAAATCTAAAGAATTTGACAGAGAGTTGGTGTGTAACTGATCGACGGACTCATGATCGAGAAAGCCATTAAAATAGTCGATGATGAAGATGTGGAGCTAATGTTTTCAGTGACATCGAAATCAATTGAGCCGTTTGTTGGGGAAATTAGGCGCTTGCAAGTCGAAGAATCCGTACGAGAATAAGAAGTTAACAGTGTTATTGAGAAGCACTGAAGAACGGTTGAGACACTAAGTATCAATCGTGGAAACGTGTACCCGTGTTTCATTAATCCGACCATGACAGTGATTTACCGTCAACAACAAGGCCAATATAGATATCCTCCGTGTATGACCTATCCACAGGATGTTTAGTATACGTAACCCTATCCAAGTCAATGTAGCTTTACGCATTTGCTTGGAATGTGAAACATTTATTTATGAAATTTAGGTTGTATTAATTTGATAATTGTGCGCTACTTGACATTTTTTTCACTGTATATGCAGTTATCTTTCTTGTCGACCAACACGGCCTAGTCCTGCTGGACCATCACACTGCCACATGTCTCAATTTATGTTCCAACTCCATCCGAGTTATATGATCTTAATCAGAGGTATGTATCATGAAGAATCAAAATTTGGTAGGTAGTAATTACGGTACTGGTTTAAATAATACATATGTTTGAATAGCAAATTCCCCGCGCATGATATTGCTACACAATCTAATGCTGATTTGGAGAATGTAAACGTAAACGTAAACGCAAACAACGAAGATGTTGATACTGAAATGGACGAGGATGAAGGTAAAGATGTCAATGACGAACCCCCAATAAATAGTATGGATTTAGTGAAAATGGTAGAGAACGACATGTCGTGGATATGTAGTATGCAAGTGAACTATGATTTTCCGGTTGAAGACAATATTTTCGAAGATAGTGATGAGGTGGAAATAGAAGTTCCTTTGGATGATGATTTGTGCAAAGCACAAATTATGGCAATGTCATTCATTGCAAATCTTGAGTTCAACAATGAGCAGTTTTTAACCGTAAGCGTTTAGAATGGATTTAAAGTTGGTTTGATTTTCGAGACAAAAGCCAAATTGTTACAACAGTTGAGCGAATGGTCGATTTTGCATGCCATTTCTTTTAAAGCAATAAAATCAAATAAAACTAAATACACCATCGTTTGTAATATAGATGCAAACTATCCATGGACAATTCATGCTATTATCCCCAAAAAATCAGAGCAGAACTGGTGGATTGTAAAGAAATATCCTAACGAACACAATTGTATTAACCCAACGGTGAACTCCACTCACAAGCATGCGACGTCCAACTTTATAGTAGTAAAAATATTGCCTTTTGTGAAAGCTGATTAGAATATTACAGCCGGGATGGTACAAGTTTTGATGAAAGAACAGTTGTTCGTGATAATTATTATATGAAGGTTTGGAGAGCTTTAAGTAAGGCGGTGGAAAGAATTTTTGGCAATTGGGTGGAGTCATATAGCACTCTAAGACAATATTTTGCTGAAATAACTAAATCGAACCCGAGAAGTGTTGGACACATTATGACCGATGATTATGGAGTCTTCAATCTAGCTTTTCGGGCCTTTAGACCTTATATTGAAGGATTTGTTCATTGTCGTCCGTTGTTATGTATTGACGGGACATATTTGTACGGGAAATATAAAGGGACACTACTTGTGGCCACTGCTGTTGATGCGGATGATCACCTATACCATTTAGCATACGCAATTGTAGAGTCCGAATCTGGGGATAATTGGGGGTGGTTTTTTTCCTACATGCGGCGGTTCATTCACAGTGTTAACAATCGACGAATTACCTTCATTTTGGATCGAATAAAAGGAATACCATCAGCCTTGGAATCAAATTGGTGTTTGCCACATAAACATAGACTTTGTGCTAGACGTATTAAAACTAATTTTCAAGATGTAGGGTCTAGAGAAAAACGATTAACCAGAGCTTTTTATGATGTAGCTTGTGCTGTGGAAGAAGCCAAGTACATCAGAATAGGTGAAGAAATTAAAACTATAAGCATGAGGGCTCACAATTGGATAGAAAGGAGTTTACGAGCGCACAAGGAGAATTGGGCATTGTGTAAAGATGATGGTGGTCAATTTTATGTCATGACCACCACCTGTGCAGAATGTTTCAACGGTGTTCTTAAAGGAGCTAGGTCTTTACTTGTCAAAGCTTTAGTTGCACACACCTTTTTCAGGTCGGTTGATTATTTTTGTCAACGAAGAGAAACGGTAGCAAAACTGACTTCCCGTCTTACTTCGAAGTGGGAAGCCAAAATTGCCGAAAGAGATAACGAAGCTAGGCATACGAGAATAATTGGATTTAGTCAATCTAAGTGGCAAGTTGTGCACTACTTCGGTGAGAGTTCAAAGTAATAATCAATGATAATAGTTGCTCTTGTACATGCAACATCCCTCTTAAGAGCACATATCACGTATGCCTGTTATGGCCGCTTGTTCAATAGTTTCCAGTGGAGCAAATAGAGCCCATCACGACTTCGCCTTAATATGGTATTCCACAGCGAAATACTTGGCAGCTTACACCTCCGAGTTTCACCCGGTACGAGATAAACGCTATTGGAATTCAAGTGACAATCAATTGGTCCTACCTTTGTTAGCTAAAAGACAAGCAGGATGCCCATGTTCAACTATAATTAAAGGTACAATGGACGGGATGCATACCCCTAAAGGAAATAGGTGCAACAAATGTGGTGTTCTTGGTCTTGAAAAAATCGTTGTAATACAGCAACTTAATGTTTTTTGTTTTATTTTGTTTGTAATTCTAATTCGAATGCATTCTAGTTTGTACGAAAACAATTGATTATGTAATCTTATGTTGTACGCAAAGTTTATTCGACACTTATTTATTTTATCATTAACATTCTAACGCAAAGTGTATTCAAAGTTTATTGTGGACTTAATCATAAATTTGAATACATTAATGAGTAATTAACAGAGCGACATTTCAAATGCCGCTTATGTACTACATTTGAAATGCCACGTGAGGAAGAATTTGAAATGACGCCGTGGGCGTCATTTGAGATGCCGCACCTTGGCAGCATTTGAAAAGTCGCTCTGTTGCCTATATATTTGCTAATTTTTTGTAACTAACCCACCCACACCCTAACTTTATCAAATTTATTTCGTCAAAAGCTCTAGGTTTCATATTGCTATACTATTCTCGTTCAATCTCAACAATTTGCAACTACCCACCCCATATTTCAATTCAACATTGTCGCGTCAAAGGTAAATATTATACTTTTCGCCTTCAATTTCAACAACTGTTTTCCCAATGTATTATTTGGTTGTATTCATAGGTGTATAATGGACAATTGTGAAACTGATGACGTAACAATGATGAAGTTGTACGGCGAATTTGAATAAAATAGTGGAAAGAGGATTTCAAGTGGCGCCGACCTTGAAATTGATTTTGTATCAGCGCACAATTCGAAGAAGAACCCTCAGTTGTGGATAGTGGAACGTCACGTGGAGAAGCCGCGGTTGATAGACCAGTCCAGCAATCGCTCCATGCACGTAATTTAGGTTTCCTTGGTCGGCAAAATCATGCAAGCTCAAGCTCCCATGCTACATGTGCAGTTTGTGACTGTGGAGAGGAATGTGAAGTGGTCGTTTGCAGAAATGATAGAAACACTGTACGTTGTTTTCTACCGCTGCACTGGATATAACGATCACAAGATTCGGCCGCACCGAGTTGAATGCTGCAATTTTTTTAAGTGGCTCGATCCACCATTGTGGTCAAGTGGGGTGGAATATGCTTTAGAAATGCAAGCGGATGTTAGTCGTTTGTAAAAGTTGAACCTTGAATACCGAAACGAATTGTTGGTTCACGGATACAAGTATTCGACGTTGTGGCTACGTAGATCGTTGAAAGATAATTAAAATATAACGTAATGATATTAGGAACTTGTTGTATGATAAATAAATATATGAAACAATTGCGTAAACTTATTGAAGCATTATTCGAAATAATATTTATATGTTCGAAGTATGTTATGTCTGATTGAACTCTGTTGTTTTGAAAAGTCAGTCTACATGTTTGCCGAACCTACAACAAATGCACACCACACTGAGGTATCTGAAATGACTCTGAGAAAACCAAACCATGGCATCCGAAAGGCCGCATTTATCGACATCCCCACGCGGCGTTTCAAATGCCGCTACACGCGGCCTTTCAAATGCCGCTCCACGCGGCCTTTCAAATGCCGTCCCTAGCGGTCTTTTAAATGCCGCCCAAGCGACATTTCAAATGCCGCTCTGTTACTTACTTAGAGAAACTACAAATCAGGAATACAGCGTCAGTTTTTCGACACCAATGTAAACAAATTTGAGCGGCATTTCAAATGCCGCTCGGTTACTTACTCAAAGAAACTACAAATTGGAAATACGGCGTCATTTTTTCGACATCAATGTAAACAATTTCTGAATATTAACTACTACAAATTTCTAAGCTCATGACTACATTTAGCATCAACAAATACAAATCTACAATCAATAACATTAACACAAACATCGAAATACTAGAGTCACTTCTACAATCACAGCGACAAACAATATTCTACATTAGTTAACAATCAAACATCCCAAACAAATAAATAGAAATCATGATCAATCAACACTACAGTCAACATCCCACACAAATGATCAATTAACACTACATTCAACCGGTACTACAGTCAACAAATAGAAACCACGGTCCACTACGATTAGTCTCAAATTTCACCTCAAAATTTTTAATTCCCGAGGAGTTTTCTTCTTCGGTCTTCTCGGCATGAGCATGAATTCCTCCTCTTTTAATGACAATTATTCACCGCCTTCCTCCTGCGTTCTTTCAGTTGGGGGCGGCGATGGCCCGACGGGTTGTGTATGCTGGGAAGATATCGCTCCAGAACTCTCACCCTCAATTTTCTTCCTTCTTCCATACTTTCTCTTCGGTAAGGGAACCGATGAGACTGCAGCTATGTCCTCATACGATGCGGGAGGGGCAATATCCTCGATAAGTGGTGGCACGGATGGGGAGGAAGAGGCGAAGGTGGGATGGGCCTTGACATCTTGTTCTTCGACAAACAAGATAGTATAATTTGTTTGATAAAGAAGCATTTCGCCTTGCTCGTTTTAGGAACCTCCTCCGCAAGCCCGTCGACTATGTCCAACACATGATACATACCATCCGCCTACATATAACATAAACCATTATGAGTTTTGTAAGTACTATACAAGTTGTCAATATTAATACGTACCACATTCCATTCTAGCGGAGCTCGTGGAGTGTAAGGTGCCACCTCTTGCTTGGGTTCTTCCGCTCGTCTTCGTAGCATATAACCACGAGTGATATTCCAATACCAGCTAAGATACTCCTCATCAGTCAGAGTGACTTCGTGCTCATCTTCCCTAGTTATGAAACGGTTGTTCCATAACTCAATCATCGTTTCAAACTCATCCTCGTCGTATGGAAGCGTGTAATATGGAGCAGGATATGATAGGTTCCGTTCGAAGACCAAACTGTCTCATCACTCAGTCTGGTAGATGGTATGCTAAATCTCCGAAACAAAAAATCATAAGACTTGCCCAGCATAACGGCTTATCCACTGTACAAAGAGCCGGAAGAGCCTGAAGGTCTGCCTCGGAGCACAGATTCCATGTTACTTCATTGTAACCTAAGACATCAAATTTGTTTCGGTAGAAGGCTAAATTGCGTCTGGGTGTCATTTTTGTATTCTTCGGGTCAATCCATCTGTAATAGCAACATGTTATAGGAAGTATTCAAATTTACCTTGTCGATACAACAACACTGTTTTACCTCACTCCATATGGCTTTGAATTGTCAATTATTTGCGTCTTTATAGAAATACGACCAACCTGAAGGTAGGTCCATGACCAAAGCTGCAAGTGTGAAACTTAATTTTAGTTACGGTTTTACAAAAAACTCAAATGTGCAACAACGAATGACTATGTCCGTACCTGAATTAGAGTCATACAACCTCTAGTGGACCGTTGTTCGACCAAAACAACTCTCGTAAGCTCTGTATAGGTGAAAGCTAGCACCGCATTACCCCATGAGTGTTGCCGACATGAATCGAAGTCTTCTAATAATGTAAGCCACTGAAGGCCCACTTTTGTCTTCGATCTATTGCAAAAAAGACATTACATGATGATGTGCAACATAATAGTGCAGGGGCGCTGGGCAATCTGCAAAGGAGAGGCACGACGGAAAATATCACCTGCCAACTGCTCCCTAAAACACGTGGTCACTATCGACTTATTTCCCCACCTCACGTATTCTGATGGAGCCAATCTAAGCAAGGGCTCACACAATTCCATATAATCTTTTGAAAAATCCGGTATCAAGATGGAGTCCCCGTTAATCGGCAATCCAAACGATATAGCTACTCTTTCAAAGTGATTGTCATCTCACCTCTGGTCGCCATCTATCGATCAAAGCCATCAAAAGATTCCGGTCGAGCTTTGTATATCCCAACTTGTTGACAACACCAAATCCAACTCTGTCTAACAGTTTCAATACGCTTGGATGCGCTGACGCTATGAGTTTTAAAGTGGACAATGGTTAATGAAGCCGTCCGGCTCAACCTCTTGTCGATAAATAATAACAAATGAAAGCAATTATGATAATTACCTACATTTTGTAGAAGTAATGACAAATTATGTGACCTTGTACCTCCATCATATCGATGTTGAGGTAAAACACACTAGAATTGATCGGTCCGGGTGCCATTTCGTCATAATCTATCATAATAACATTACATAATCATAGTCAAGTTCATTAGGTATACAACCATAAATTTGCAATTATACAACTTCATTGTTCACAATAACAAACAATAAAATATGTGTTCTAGGTGATTACTCAACTTCATTGTACTATACAACCGTAAATTTGCAATTGTATAACAATTTTAGCCCTAAACCCTAAATTGAAAAAAATGATAATTAGCGACCAAATCGATAAATTTCATACTTATAGGATGTGCTTGAGGCGATGATGAAGTTGTAGTTCAAACTCTAGCTAGATTCAAGTAGTTTTTTATTTATAAATTTGATTTTTGCCGATTGAAAGAGGGGTTGGGCTCGTATTTTTTTGAAGAGAGATTGAGAGAAGGGGGGTGAGAAAGTATTGATGGAATGAGCTGCAAATTTACATAGCAAAAAAATAGACGGCATTTGAGATGCCGTCAGTATGCGGCATCTCAAATGTCGCTAGTGTATTTTTACTCAATACTCGTGTACTGACGGCATTTGAGATGCCGCCAGCACACGTGGGGTCCAACGCGGCGAAAACTGGTCTAGTTATGTAAATAGTTTGCAATGTGGTATATTTTTATAATTTGTTTACAACTTTGGCTTAAATACAAATTTATCCTTAACTATATAAAAACTTATCCATATAGTTTGGTTTCATCTTGAATCCTCGAAAAATTGTCAAGATGAAGTGTAAGAGGTATAACAAAAGGGGTGTAGTTGACCACCCTATACGCAAGCACATATACACTCATGCACACATTTCTAACCCAAAGGGTTTTCCTATCAGTGAATTGTGTGTTGTGACTGTTGACTGACCTTAAATCACACGAGCTCGAGTCCAGGTAACGAGGGAGGGCATATGAAATTATGTAATTTAGTTTGAGTATGTGTTGTGAATTGATACATATTTTTGTTTTTTATGTCTGTGTGTGCGGGTGCATGTGCGCACAAATACACACGCATATGTTTTGAAGAGAGATTCTTATTACTCTCTTTGTAGCACCTTACATAATGACCATTGAATTTAATAAATTTGTGGTTCAGCCAAGTATACAACTCACATATCTCTCTCTTTCTTATTATCTAAGACCATTGGAATTTGATAGTTTTTGCTGGTATGAACATCAGCATCAGCTTTGCAAAAGGATATCTTATGCCAATGCTTTTAACCCATCAAAATTAATTACTTAGTATATTGTGTATATATTTATTATAATCATTGAATCAAAAATATTACTTTTTCATGGTCAAGAGATATCAAAATACAAATTTTTTTGCAAAGATATTCTCAATGATATGTGGATTACACTTACAAAAAGTTATCAAATTTGACAATTGCTGATATCGAAATATGACTCAAGCACAAGTAAGCTAGGATGTCGATTCCACAGCACACATACATATACATACTGTGTGTGTTAAACTCATTGTAGCATGTCACCATGTATAATTAAGTAGAACACCCATCATAGTGCTGAATTTGATGCTGTAATTATATGTTCATAATGAAATTTAAAATACCTACATGGAGCTTTAACCATGTGATACCGATAAGTAACACAGATTATTTAATTACGAGTCAATTATCAAAGAGGCAGGCTGAAGAACATTATTGTCTTCTGTGGTAGTTCTTGGCATGGTATTTATTCCATAAGAAGGTTGCTGTTTAAATAAACAACGTGTTTCGACAATTATTGCTGTTCATTAGTCCTTTATCACCATTTCCTTGCACGTATTATTTGTTAAACTTATTGATACAGTATGCAGAATTAATTATCTGAAAATTAGTACTTGTTTGATAAAACCATTTCCTTGCACTTCTACTTTTGTTGAATCTTGAAACCATTGATGCTTTATATAGTATTAATTAGTTGGTAGACTACTAATTCTCTAATAAACTTGATATGTTTATAAATTTCCCGGTTTGGGGGGGGGGGGGGGGGGGTGGACAATGCTTTCCTTTTTGGAACCAATTCCAGATAGCTTCTTTATTCAGCTCTCTAGCTTAGTTAAATTCCTGCATTGCTCCTGGTAAATGAAGGAACACGGAAGTTACCGTCGCAAATATAAACATGTAGAATGAATAAATAAAATTTGATCAAAGCGACGTTAGACACTGGATGAGCTAGATATCCATTCTAACTGGTTGATAGGGGTTCTTGCATTGTGATCAGCGGCGAAAAGTATAACTCGCGGCGAAAAGTATAACTCTTACCCCTACACGGTATAGAAATAAGGATTGGTTGAGAGGTCGAAAAATTGACTGTAAAATCAGTTTATACTGTACCATAGCCGCCACAACAAGACTGGGCTCGAATATGGGTCTGAATAGACTCAGGGACTGCTTTTTCATTGCGTCGCATCTGCGGACGCATGCATTACTCTTGTAACTGCTCATATAAGATGAAGATAAAAATTTCTCTTGCTAACAACCCAAAGCTTGAGTCAAAAGACGAGTGCGACTTTGTTCATGCTTTATATTGAATAAACACTATTTTGTACAAGTTGAGGATGTTATTTTAACGGTAGCTAGTGTTATCTAAGTGGTATGTCTATCTACTAAAGTTATCAAACTCCTTGAAAGTAGTGTATATGGCTCAGTGGTGGGATGATCCCAAGCTTTCTTCGCTTTAGAGAGGGAATATCACACTACAAAGGTTAGGCTTCCAAACACTCTGAAACTTCGTTCTAGGCTTTGATTCAACTCTGAAGCTCGTCTGTTCTCTAGTCGACGTCATTTCCAATTGACTTTGTTAGAGAAGCATGCGTGTGATGTTAAAATGACATGTATTTCTGCCAAAAAGAAGGAAACATCCAGAAAAAAACAATTGCTCGTTGGGCCCTAATTTGGTCGATGATTTGGACTTTAATTCTGGATGTTGTACGAATCGTTGAGTGTTAAACAATTGTAGTTCAGTAGCTTTAGGATTAGAACAACTGGTAATATATAATATAGTTTATAAAAGAATAAAAATAGAAAAGTAAATAATACAGAAAAAAAAAATTTGTGGTTCGATATCACGTCGCCTTTACGTCTGTTGTTGTTGATTTCACTGTATTTGAATAGATTATGGTACAATATCCTTAAAAGACAATGAAAAATGGTAGAGATTTGAGATTAACATAGTTTCTTAGGCCTCTTCATGTTTGATGCACTGTTGATATCTGTAGCTTTAGCATGTTGGCTTAGGAAAGAGAAAACGTCCTTAAAAACTTCAAATTTTTATGTTGGGAGCACATTAATGGGGACGAATTTCAACCAAATCGAAAGCAATGTCCATTAAGTTACGGATCGTTGGTTTTGTTAATCTAAACACAAGTATAACAGAATAAGTTCAATATAAACTCTCAGTGGAATTAAAAAATATATTCTAACGTACGTAATGACTAAGGTTACTACCTCGGAATATCATTTCTTGCATATTTAATTGTCTTGTCAGTGCCAAACATGAATAAAAAGACTTCTCCATTTACCGTTTCCATCTTGCTTCAATATCATGTTTTTCTAAACCTATTATGTGTGTAATGAAGAAGAGGTTAGAACAACGTTCAGGTGATTGAAAGATCACACAGTTTGCTCATATCATTAATTTATACTGATTGATTTCCATTTAAGTATTATGTCCATTATTTAGGACTAATCCGTTAAATTTTATATGCACGTATAATACATCTATTGTACCCTTCTCCAAGATATAGCCATTAAGTATATGTCTATTTGCATATATGTCTAACTATTTAACTACCCAAAAACCCCGACCACTTAATACTTCTTAAATAGGAAGCAAGCCGGTCCAACTATCATTTTATACCTCGGTCCTCGAAGCGGGTCCTCAGCAACGTAAATGATAGTCAATTGGTTTTATCTACAGAGACTGATGACCCTTATATATGACTTTATAATTTATAATTTAATTGTTGTACTACCAACGCATTTCAAAAATTTATCTAAGGGTTAACTAGTCCACCTTCGACAAACAAATTTTCATTTAACCATCTATTTTGATGTCTGTGCGTATCCTATACGATTCTACACTAGTAGAAAGCGAAATCTGTCAAGGCTTATAATCAAGTCTTTGCTATCACTCGTTCGGGACCGCTAATGGTCATAACTTATATGCCAGACCTTCTACTAAATGCCGATATCTAATAACGACATGGCCCGCCGACCTTTCACAACTGACATCCTTTTAGGCTAACCTAAATAAGTCAAGGAAAAATGTCCATTTCGGTTAGTTTATATCTCTTATTGGAAATGAAGCAAATCTCATTTTCTTAAAAGTAATGAACCTTTTAATACCTCAAATCTGAGGCGAATCCTCAAGATATTTTTCTCTCACTAATCCGCAACGCGTATCCTTTTCTCACGGGTCATACAGTCATAGATGCCTCACATCGATAGTGAGTATACACAACCGCTGACAGTCTCTATGTGAAGAGCAAACTTCTGCTGTGTAACTCTATCGACCTCGCGTCCAACCCACTAAACTAAACCAAACACTCAAAGTCTAACTGTTGGGCTAGGCGCACTAATTCACGCTTATTCTAAACGTTTAATTGAAGCCATATAATTTCCTACTATAAAAATTATATTGTCATCTACATATATTTAATAATATCAATGCTTGCTTGTTCGCTGCGTAGGATTTTGTTTCTTTATTTCCTTCTTTGTCTAATAAATATCCATTGTCCGTAATGATTAGTCATTAATGTCAAAATTGGATATTCTCTAATGATACTTATTTATTCGTTTTAAACTCCACATATTCTGCCTACTCAATTTTCATCAATGCCACATTAAATTCTCTAATTAATCTCTATTTGATTCTTTCAACTTTCTATTAACTATAAAGTTATTTCTTTTAATGTTGTTAATGTCCATAAATTTTGGAATTCCTATTCCTTTCTTTTTAGTCCTATAATTTAATATGCTATAATAACTAATACGAATATTGTTGTAAATTACGCTGTGTGTGTGTGTGTGTGTTTATTTTTATTTTTTAATCTATATGCATGGTTTTACATATATGTGTGTGTTTTAATTAATTTCTAACTAGAACATTCATTTCTACGTTTTAATTTATCAGTGTTATCTTTTCAAAAAGGATTACCGTTATACATTTTCATAAATTATCCAAAAATTAGTCTTTTGCTCCTTTTAAAATTATTTGGAATTATCTCTTTTCTTTTATTGAAATAGACAGTGCAACCTACGGAGTAGAATATCCATACTTTACACATCTGTTTCTTTTTTGATATATTCCTTGTTAATTCAAATAATGCATTTTTATATATATTTTCGAAATTGAATAATTTATGGAAATTACACGGTAATAGATATAACTAAATTATAAGCCATTTCAAAAAAAATTAAAATATAGAAATTCACATTCTAAGTCAAGTAGGGCAGCCTAATTTACAACCCAATTATAAATTTGGAATAAACAAACATTCTACAATAATAGATATTTAGAACTGAATTAAAATTTCTAGATAAGTTGTTCATACTATTCCTATTCCAGTTATCTATTTTGTGGGATATTTAGGATCCTATACATTTGTTTTAAGCTTATAATTCATCAGAGGACAAATTTTTGAAAAAGGCTTCAGAAAATGACCTGTTGCGAAAATAGGCTTCAGTTCAAACTATTTACAAAAATAGGCTTCGTTTTTGCCCCAGTACTTTGCAAATGCACGTATATGGAACGCATGTGTGTGTATGTATGTATGTATGTATGTATGTATGTATGTATGTATATGTTTCTAAAGCGCATTCCAAATATGCGCACTACAGAAACTACTTTGTACACATTTTTGGAATGTGCATGAATAATATAACAATATTGTGCATGCGCTTTCCAAAAATGCGCACAATGAACTTTCCTTAGTACGCATATTTGGAACGCGCATTAAAAGGACACGAGCTTTAACAGTCAATCCCCCACTTTCTCCCCCATTTTTCATATTTTCCCCAATTTCTAAACCTAAACCGATCCCCAAATCCCCAAAATCAGCAAATTCGGTGAAGATTTGATTGAAGATTCCTAAATACAACTATTTGATCAAAAAATTATGGTAATCTATTTGGATTTTATTAGTTTTGTTTGTAGAATTTGGAAATGCTTATCGAACAACTAAGTGAATGGGCTATTAAATGTTCGGTATCTTACAAAGTTGTCAAGTCCCGTGCAAATGAGTATACGGTTCGATGTGATGTTGATGAGAAATGTGCATGGAGGTTGCATGCCAGTATATCGAAGAAAAGCTCACAAAATTTGTGGTAATAAAAAGGTATGGAGGAGATCACATATGTTTGAACCCCACCATTAATTCTAATCATCGACAAGCTACCTCTAAGTTTATTTGTAGCAAAATACTAACATTATTTAAGGCTGATATAAATATGAATGCACGATCGGTTCAAGATACGCTCTTGAATATGTTCCATTTCAAAGAAAGCTATTCTAGTGCATGACATGGGTTGCAAAAGGCGGTTGGAATAATTTATGGAGATTGGGAGTCATCATATGCAAGTTGCCTAGATATCTTAGTGCAGTGAAAAAGACCAATCCCGGAACCGTATATGATATTGCTACTAGTTAGGGTATACTGCTCATAAGTGACTCATTTTCACTTCTATGACTTGCTTGTAAATACAATCCATTTTTGTCAACGGTTCCGATTCTAAATCTACACAAAATTAAAAATTATTTAGAATTTAAGAAAAAACTGTCATAAATTTGGAAATGATCAGCTACAATAACTTCTTCATGACTACATTACGATGTTATATCAACCAAAAAAATAACCAACTATTAAAATAACAAATTACAAAAATCTGAAATTATTAATGAAATCACAAATTTAAAGATGAGTATGTACCTATCACTTGTTAGGATGAAGATGTGCATTCCATTTGATAAAGATTGATTGAAACAAGAGACAAATTGAAGTTGGATTTTGGAATAGGGGATGAGTTTAGGTTTAGGAATTAGGAAAAAAACCGAAAAATAGGAAGAAATGGAGGAGAAATTGGGGGACTTGCTGTTAAAGCTCGTGTCCCCTTAATGCGCGTTTCAAATATGTGTACTAAGGTGTTATATTGTTCATGCGCGTTTCAAAAATGCGCACTAAGGAATTTCCTTAGTGCGCATATTTGAAATGCGCTTTAATACCAAATATATATACGCATTCCATATACACTCATTTGCAAAGTACTGGTGCAAAAACGAAGTTCATTTTTATAAATAGTTTGAACCGAAGTCTATTTTCGCAATAGGTTATTTTTTGAAGCCTATTTCAAAAATTTATCCTTCATCAGATCTTAGTTATACGTAATAATTAAATAAAATCCAACAATATAAGTATCAATGTTATAAATAAATTATATAATTTCCCACTCATGTTTCTATCTTTCCAAATCTCCTAAATTTGAATCCATTTGTGACGACCCGCCCTTCTATTAACAGAAATACGTATCATCAATAAAAAAAGAAAGGGATAGAAATAGAAAAGATAGAAAGAAAGAATAACAACATCAGAATCACACAGTGGAACGGAATAAAATATAATAAATCACATAACTATTACATAGTTTACATATATCAGAGTTACACAATATCATACACAAGACAGTCATAAATATACATATCTGTCAATACATACATCCCAAAATATAACATACATTAACAAACACAGCGGAACTAGATAGATATATAGATACGTCTGGACTCCTGCTCCAGCTCCTCCAAAAACTCAACAATCCAAACCCTATCACTTGGCTACTCATAAAAATTTGAGTACCCAAGAGTTTATGAAAAAAATATATAAACTCCGGGTCAGACATGGGTATGGTATGAGTAAACGGTTAAAGTTGTTTAACTTTGGAAAACTTTGAAAATAAAGGTATCACGCAAGGACTCCCCACACATAAATACGAGTAAGTTTTTACCTTACACTAACCAAAACATTTTATAGGAAATCCAGTGATATTATAGTAGTGTCTAGGGTTTTCAAGTAAAATACAGAAATAGCTGAAATGCTTACATCTCACATTCCAATATATTTGGGCACAATCAAAACGTACGTCTCTTATTGGAAATTGGATTCCACACAATGGCAGGGCTACTGGGGTACCGCCCGTCACAGTACGGGGCCTAGATCACTGTACCGAGGATCACTCCCAACCCCCTACAACACAAGGCCGGAACCATTCCTTACTGAACAGTCCCGAACAAGATAACCTCGCAGTTGTAGCTAGCAACCGTCCACAAAGCTGGAATAAAAAAGGGACATCTAGACAGGGGTGTATCTCGTCTTGCTTCAGTGCTACCCACCTAACCTTGCAGCACATCCCCTGTTTTAGCCATTCTCGGTTGATGAGGCTTGAGGTTACGATTACCTTTATAGCATATACCTCTTAGAATGCTCATCATCCGCCAAACGATGTTCTGAAAGCATTCAATCCATACAAGTTCGTTTCGGGTTCGAACGAAACCGAAGGCATTACCTCGTTACACCCATTTTGGAATCACCTTCAGAGTTAATGACAATAACCCTTTCATTCTGAAACACCATCTCGATCTTCACTTGAGATTTACGACCTAACGTTTAAGTTGGACCGATGTGGTTTTCGGAATATCAAATTGACACCCGATCCCGGTCTCATCGAAATCCAAACGCCATTTTAAAGGTCAAGTTGTTTAACAGATTTAAACAGTTTAGCTCAACACTTTGAATTCACATAGCATTTACCACAGATAAATCATACACATCATCATAGATATATCAAAAGCATATCACAGAGCATCACAGAATATCACTAAGTAAATATCGCAAATCAGATATTTTACATATACAACATTCATAAGCAAACATCTTTAATTCTTATTGTAATTATTTAATTAAATCAATGAGAATGAATTACTTAACCCTGTTTAATTAATCATTAATTACCAATTCATTACTTATTCCATTTCAAATCATTTAATTAATTAATCACTTTCTAATCAATTTATTAAATCTTAATTACTTAATTAATTACCTTAATCATTAATTAATAACCTTAATTATTAGTTAATAAAACTTAATCACCCATTTATTAACCACTAATTACTTAATTAATCAATTATTAATTCTTAATTAAATTACTTAATTAGTTAACTATTAATCATATATTAATTAACTTTCAGTAGTTAATTACAAATTTTATTTATCACTTAATCATTAATTACCAATCTCTTATTACAATTATAAATTAATTATTCTTACTTACTTTTCAAAATAATTAATTGATGTTAATTATTCTTCTTAATTAACATTTAAAAGTCTTCTTTAAATTTTGAAAATCAATTTATTACTAACTGCACAACTTTAATGTTAATAAATTTTATACTTATCTTAAAGTAATTACTTAATTAAAATAATAATTAAGAGTTAAAACATTGTTAAGCATTAGCTAAAATAATTAAAACTTGTATTTAAGTCTTAACTCAAATTGTTAAACCTTATTAAGTTTACAGTGTTTAAACTTGTTGAAAACAATTTACTTAATTTTTACTTTTTATAACATTGCAGTTTGAAAGGAAAAACCCGAGAACTACCCTGATTTAGTTCGAGAAACTCACGCGTTTCTCACCAGCTTTCCCCCGAGACTCTCTTCTGCACACATCTTCTTCTTTTTTTATTTCCTGTAGTTAAGTTTTTAAACTTAGGTTATAGATTCAGTAAAACACGTTTACTCACTCGATCTAAAACTCGAAGCAAATCGACCTCTTCCTCGAGTAATGACTCGAGACCGTTCACCAACCCCAATACTGCCACCCATCCCCACGCCGTACACGTGTACGGCGACGCGCCTTAGCTCCGACAAACTCCAACACCATCGGCAAGTCACAAAACCTCCAAATACTCGAAATCCAAATTCGATTCGACCCCAAACATTTCAAAACGAAATATAGCATTTCGTTCGAAACCTGAAGCTTAACTCAACACACAGAACCACCTCGCCACTGCCGCTCAAGCTACCGTAGACGACCAAACTTCGCCCCTACGACGACAACACGCCACTCTTCCACTCCCTTGAATCTCGTGAAACTCGATCACGAATTGGAAACGAACACTACTTGTTTCTTAACCTTAACAAAAACTGACCTTAAACCCTAAAATGAATTCGTTCCTTTAATTTATGCAATTTTCTCGAGATTAATGATGTTTCTACTTGCTTCAAACCATATTTCAACATTTTAAATTGATTCAATCACCAGAAATTTGTAAAAATGCCATTTTTGTTCAAATACAAACTGCTCTTTGAATATGAAATTAAAATCTTCATTTTTGTTTTAAAAATCATAAATTGCAGTAAGAATTCAAGATATAAACTTTAATAAATATTTTACCACAGTCAATTTTATCAGATTATCACTTGATTTTCCTGTAAACAAGATTATTGAAGTATATTCCTCTAACATTTTTAGAACAACATTTAAAAATTCTGATTGAAGTTTAAGCATTTAGTTTTGTTGAAAAATTAAAGCTTTACCATAATCAGATGAAAATAATTCGAGATTGAATAGTTTTCAACCCTGTAACAAATAAACATAGAAGTATGGTGTACAGAGCAACATATAAATATACACAGAATTATATTCAAACTGAAACATATATAATGAATCATGAACTGTTTTTAATTAACTTAAAGCTTTTAAAATTCTTGTTTACTCACTTGGAAATTCTTTTGAACAGAGAGCACTTTGATGTTTGAGAAAACTGCAGTTGAATCTGCCTGAGTTCTTTTCTTCTGTTTTTGGTTGGAATTTAAATTTGAGCTTGCTTTTTTTTTATTTTTCTTTCTTATGTGTTACTGAATGAACTGGAACTAAAGACATACACATATATATAAAAGAAAATAGATTGTGTAAGGGAAGGTTTTACTAGTCAGCTGTTTTCTTCATTTTGTTTTAACTTGATCAGATTTTTATAAGTATTTTGAATTGACCTATTTTAGGCTGAGATGATGGCATTTAATGCCAAGGTTTCCTAATATGTTTACATATTATTATTATTATGTTTTGCTATATGAAGATATTTGTATGTAAATATTCATTTGTAGGGGACATTTGTTTTGTGAATGAAGATATTTTATATGTAAATATTTGTCTTTATGCATGAATAATTCATATATATACGCTTTATCTAATTTTAACTTTATACATTTGTGTTTACAAATTTCAGCTTACGTTACAAGCATTTATATTTACCAAATGTAAATAGGGTAAGACATTTTAATTTAACTATACAAGATAGATTTTATTTTAAATATATTTTAAGAGACTTATTTTAAATTTTCAAAATCAAATTTCCTTTTCAAAAATACAAATCTATATAAACAAATGGCATATATTTCCAAAAATCCTATTCATTTTATTTAATTGGATTAAATATTTATTAAAATATTATTTCCAAAAATTCGGGTCGTTACATTCCTCCCCATTAAAAGAATTTCGTTCCCGAAATTTAAAACAAAAGATAATTCAAAAGTTTTTATATCAACCATTCAAACATGCATATCATTCATACATTAGCAAACAATCAAACAGTCTATCCTAACAAACATCACTAGCTATCTGGACACAAATCCGGATAAGCTTTCCTAAAACTATCCAGAGTTTCCCAGGTGCAATCTCTAGGATCCTCACTCCACTGCACTTTGACAAGCTTCACTACCTTACTCCTGAGTTGCCTCTCGTCTTGATCAACAATCCGAACTGGATTCCTGACCACAGTCAAATTAGGCTCGACCTCCAAATCTTCCTGGACTACTGGTTCTACAACTAATGATGGATCATAAACAAATTCCCTAAGATGGGATACATGGAATACATTATGGATTCCAGACATCTGTACTGGCAATTCAACTCTGTAAGCTACCGCACCAACTCTTTCCAATACCCGAAATGGTCCAATATATCTCGGGGAAAGTTTTTCCGTCTTTCCGAATCTAATAGCTCCTTTAATCGAGAAACTTTAACAAAGACAAAATCACCAATCTCAAATTCCAATTGTCTTCGCCTCTTATCTGCGTACTTCTTTTGACGGTCTTGAGCACTCTCATCCTTTTCTTGATAAGCCCAACTTTAGTAGATGCTTCACGAATCAAATCTGGCCCAAGCACAAGATGATCTTTCGATTCTATCCAACAGGATGGGGATCTACACGGTCTTCCATATAGAGCTTCATAAGGAGCCATCTTAATACTCTATTGGTAACTGTTATTATAAGAGAATTCCACTAGATGAAGACGGTCTTCCCACGATTCTCCAAAATCCAAAACACAAGCTTGTAGCATATCCTCAAGAATACGACTAAGCCTCTCCGTCTGTCCATTTGTCTGAGGATGATACGCTGTACTCAATCTCAAATTCGTTCCCATTGCTGATTGCAGAGCCTCCCATAATTTTCTTGTAACATCCCGCCTTTTCACACGATTTAAATCGACACACGTGCCAATTCAAACCATACGGAATGGCGGATTGTTATGGGGTAAATAAGAAAAACAAAGAAGGAAAAAAACTAAATAGAATCTCACAGCGGAAGGATAAAATATAATAATAAATATATAGTTCACAAAAACTGTTTACAAGACATTTGATTCTTCTTTACACAATAAATATCAGAGTTCACATACCAATAAATATCAATGCAGCGGAACACAGTGTGTAGTGGAACCATATAATATAATAATAATAATAATGAAATCTTTGTCTTCGTCCTCCAAAAATAAAGTCTTCAAATCCTGAAATGCTCGGACTGACCCGAGCGAATTTGAAAAGACAAAAACACTCGAGTCAAAACTAAAGATATTATGTAAGTTAAATTAGCAGAAATAAATATGAGTGCAGTAACTCAAGAGATGCTCGGGATTTACATCTCCTAAGGATCCGTTAAACTATTTACTATGTAGTATATTGCACTATTATAATAGTGTCTAATTGTAAAATAAACTTACTTTTAAATAGCATTAAGGCTTTACATTTTCCACCTTAACACGTAATATTTCCAGTAGTCCATCCAATATCATAGTCCCTCCTGATCGGGAAGCCACCAGAGGATACCACACGGGCTACGGGAGAAATCCAAACTCGTACAAGGCTCGATAGGGTAGGTGACACGGCACAACTAGACAATGCCAGGGTAGATATACCAATTGCTATCCGGGCTGGTGGAAACGCGCAGCGCGCAGCTGCCGCCCACCTCGAACAAACTTCCCCAAAATCAAAAATAAAGGTGGCCACCAAATCAATCCAAAGTCAAAGTATAGTATCGAAGAGGAGTGTCCGATCAGAGGAATGACCTCATTGGCCCGAGAATCGCTCCTGTTTTAGCCACCTTATGCCAACTCACGGGAGTTGGGTCCACGTATTTACCTCAAAGGAAATGCCGCCACCAACCTACTTCATTCAGGAATCTCCACCGCGTACACGGTTATTAAAGTGGTTTTCGGAGTTGGCAGAGAGTATGACAACTTCCGATCCCGGTCTCTTCAACAACCAAACGTTATTATAACACCGCGGTCATTTAAAATAATTTATGCTTTTAAAACCCGAATAAAATATCCATTTCAAAACCATATAAATATGATATCATTTCCTTTTAAAACCCAAAACAATATGGTATCATCTTTATTTTCCAATATATTCTTCTCCAAAATCATAGGGCTTTCAAAGAAAAATATTTAGAAATCAAAACTCTTGAATATATTATTTTCAAATTATACTACCTTGAAAATCATAACTTTGAAACAAGTTTCCATTTCTTAAATGGTTAAATATTAAATTACTTTTATAAAACAAAATAGCTTCTTTAGATTTCACAAATCAATTTCAAATATCGATTTAAACTAACAAATACCATTTCAATTTTTATGTTTCAAAGCTTTAAATATTTTCACCATTCCAAAAACAACTCATTTGACAAATCCATATATATTAAATTCAATTACTTATTTTTTTTTAAACTTGAAATCTTTACTTAACGAATTCAATATAATGTAAGAAACCTTTAACTTCACATGACTGGAAAATCTTTTAATTTATTATATATTCATTTAAATCAACCCGATATTCATTTAAATCACTCTACACAAAAATCAAGTTATAAAAATCATATTCTTTTAAAATTCTAACTTTTAATCAAATTTCAATTTAACTTAATATTCATCTTCTAATCTTGTTCTCTTTTAAGTCCTTAAAACTCCAGAAATTAAATTTTAAATAAATTCTTAATCGTATTTGATCTCGAAAATCAAACTTTATTTTATACTTCAAATCAAATTTATACAAAGCTTAAAACCTGAAAATTACTACATAGATATATATATATATATATATATATAACCAAATCAATATCCATAAACCATATATATATAGCTTTACAAAACCAAAAACATTTCAAAATATATTTTATATATATACCGCGGTGCCTGTATAAAATTTTCTACCCTATGGTCAAGTGATACGGATATTTATCATTTCAATCCGCAATTTAAAATAAAAATGCGGTCGTATATCATTTCAAACCGCAATCCCGAATGAAATGCATAGCAACCTGCAATTAATAAAATTAATCATCCATTCATTCATTTATCACAGTCATCATCCAATTTCAAACAATCATCAATATATAACAGGTGATAAATAATGGTGTCAATTACCAGTTTATACTCAAAATAAATTTAATAACTGTTAATTGGCAGTTTATATGCAAAAGTAAACTAAATTTAACTGGCAGTTAATATGAAATAAAAATTTAACATAACTATGACTGGTAGTTAATATGCAAATAAATAAATTCTAACTGTCAAATTTATATGCAATAAATTAATTAATAGTTATATTAAATAAATACGATTTAACAGAGATAATGAATAAAACATGCCAAACAGTCATAAATAAATCTCTACTCATATCTAAAGTCAAATTAACAAACATAAGAAATTTTAGAAGTTGTGAGTGGGTTAAAACACTCACCTTTTGAATTTAAATCAAATTTAAATCCGATTTAAACCCAAAAATTCGATGGTCTCCAAATATGTCCAAACTAGCGTCAAAAGATCTGGAATTTTATTACGATCCTAACAAAAATAATCTCGCATGAAACGGAGTTCGTAGGAGAAAGTTATACGCATTAATGGTGATTGAAATTTCAAAAAAAAAGAAAAAAGAATAGAAATAAAAGAACGCCTTCAAGCGCCACGTCATCCCCCTTTCTTTCCCTCTCTGCCTCATGCGTTTTGCTTCCAAATTTTTCTGAGAAGTTTGAATTTTAGCTTTTGATTTGGTTTGGAATTTTTATTTGGATCTAAGATTTGTTTGTCTGCCATTGAGGAGGAGAAGGAGCTGATGAAGTTTTATGCGTAGACAAATGAGAATAGGCGGAGGCTAGGGTTTAGCAGGGTATTTATAGATGAAGTTGGAATAGACAGATGGATCCGAATTTCAATGAATTCACAATTTGTCAAATTTAAATTCCAATAATCCATTTATTTGATTTTTATATCTTATTATGAATAAATGGTCAACTTACCATTCCTATCATTTCTGATTGCAATTAGCTTCAAATTTATTAACCAAACCTCCATATCAAATAAAGATTTATTGCAAAAATTTTAGTGTTTACCTTTAATTAAAGTAAATTCAATAAATTATAAAATCTTATTTCAAATGAAATTTTATACCATTCGTATTCAATTCTCTTTATTAAATCAATCATCATCTTATGTATATACTTAACATTAGTATATATCAATTTACCCCAATTAAATAAATTTTTATTCCCAAATTGATTTACAGCCTAATATAACATTTGAATTTTATTCCCAATTCATAAATTACTACCTTAACTAAATTTTACGTTTCCCTTTTAATTTACATTTTCACCTTACGTTACTACATTAATTATCCTTAAAGTAACGTCTATTATTAATAACAATATTATAATTACTTACCATTTTATTTCATAAATTAATCCATTTCATCTAAATTCTTATCTATGTAATATTTCAACATTTAATTTCATCAAATGTAATTGTTTTCCAATACGTTAATAACTTTATTTCCAAGTCTTATATTACAACAAATTATCCAATACGAAAGTCTTAACATTGTTACAAATACTACTTTAATTAACATTAACGCAATACTCAATTAAAAATTATTCAAAATTGTAAATTAACAAGCTACCAAAATAGGCAACATACAATAATCGTACTCTAACCTTTAGTCACATTAATACGCTTTTATTTCTCAAAATCAAGGTTCCCATTTAACTAAATCTCCATAAATGAATTTGACGTTATCTTCAAAAAGTACTTTATATTAACATTAACGTAAAAATTTATTTATATTTATTGCAATCGATTTAGTACTGTTTTCTCAATATTTAAAATGATTTAACAAATTTTATATGTCAATTTGTTAAAGATTAAATCAATATAAATATTCAATTCCATAAAATCCAAAATTGTTGATAAATTTCCAAAACTTCCTTTTTTTATTGAATCAATCTATATTTATTCCTTTCATTAATCTCAAATATAAGGGTTTACCCTTTGTATTAAAAATTATCACATAAATATCCTATTTCAAAGTAATTTTTAATTTAACGTAATAAATAAAAATTTGATTTCATTTATCTCAATAAGTCCTACTACTATAAAATAACCAATTGACTCACTATTCAAATTCACATTCTATAATTCAAAATTTTTCTATCACCTTGATTTACTTAACTTTATAATTCCTTAGACAAATCTCTATCTCAAATCTTAAATGTAAATCATTCTACTAATTATAGTACTTAATATTTTCTTAAAATAATCTTTCTATTACGCTTGAATCCAATTTATTAAATAAGTTTCCAATTAGATCCAATTTCAACCTTGCACATAAATTTAGGTTATAATTAACTTATAACGTATACTTCCCTAGATATTTCTTTATATACTCCCCATATTAATTCCATAATTAACCATTATTATTAGAATAACGCTTATAATAAATACCATCATATAATTTACTCAACACTTAATTATTTCCTTTTCCATTAGGGTAACATTCCTTTATCTTATTATTACTTATTACACATTATAATTCCATTAACAAGGAAGCAGGTAAATTATGATATATGCTACAAATTTTTAATGTATTACTATTCATTATTATTAACCTAAATTCAGCATTACTTACCTCGCATTAACCTTATTACTTAAAATCCTTATTCAATTGAAATTAATTCTCTAAATAAATACATTTACTCCTTTCGTTATTTTATTAATTACAATTAAGGCACACCTAATTATCTTTATAGGTAAATGAGTGAATTTACTAGTAACCTACTATTACAACCTTTAATATACTTGTATATGGTTATTTTACCCTTTTATAATCCATTTATAAATATATGCACATCTACAAATTAAGATTCTAAATCCAGTTTCCTATTCCATCTAGGTTCCATTTCTTCACTTTATGAATAACTAGCATTTCCTATTCATTTGTTTCATCTACTTATATTCACTTTATGAATAGTTTGATATTCCATTTATTACTAACTTTAATTATTGCAATTTATTATCTACATACAATTTGAATCTATTTTCAAATTTTCACCTTCCAATAATAAATAAAAAGGATTGTACTAAATAAAATTTTATTTTCATTAATGAATTCAATCCTTGCCTTTGTTTACTTATTTCTAACCTTATATCCCATTGCAAAAATTTCCACTATTACAATTAATTGCAATAAATAATTTAATTTGTACATTTTAATTACCCTTGATACATCAAATTTTAACATTCTCTTTTATATAAATAAATAAGATTTTCATTCCTTTCTAAATTTAAATTAAAAATCCTATTAATTTAATTCATTTTAAATATCGAATTCACACGGGTTGTTACACTCTCCCCCACTCAAAACTTTTCGTCCCCGAAAAGGAAAAAAAAGGAAAAGAAGAATTAAATAACACCACATCTTATTCAAAATATTTAACTTATAACCAATAATTTACTAAATTTATTTCCTTAAATAAAATAAACCCATTTTATAATCATTATATCTTTTTATACTTAAATTACTAAAGATCGGAAAATATTTTCAAAATATTCTAAGTCTAAAATTTTACGGGAAATTTTGGCAGAGTCTCCTTTGTATGGAGGGCTCGGGAGAAAATATAATATAAATATAACAATATACACAAATACTTTCCAAAATAATATATATCCCTGCACGGGAAAATATATAAAATAGCACTATAAACCGTAATTCGAAACGTACCTATTTGTCGGGCATTTTACGCTTATTTTATGGAACCAAAAGCAGTAGCAATTGCTTCCATAACCTGTATTTCACTTATAAAATCCAAAGGGTTAACAATTTATATAAAGTGAAATATTTAAGTGGTTTCAATCACTATCAACAAATCAATACAACAACCAACAATTTCAACAAACATCATATACAACAATACAAACAACCATTCAATCAAACAAACAAATAGTTGTTCGGGTTCAAAACTTTTAAGTTATACGGAATGAAGAATAAACCATCAAGTGCATCATTTACTCAACAGTCTTAGATTAAACACAATGGATTATTCATCCATCCCAACAAGATTAAAGTTCCCTTACCCAACAACTCCAAACCACGACAAACAACAATTTCAATCAACAAATTAAATTAACTTATTATAAAATTTATTTCATACATTAGTTGTTTGATTCTTTTCATTTATTTCATTCAATTTTATTTCCATTTTATTTCTTTCAATTATATTCAGAAATAACTCTACCCTATTTCTTAAATTTACAATTTCTCTTTATTATATTACATTCATTTATTTTCACTTTAATTACTTAAGTTTATAATCGTTTATTTACCATACTTACCTTTAATTATATTACTTGGTAAAATTTCAATTATAACTTAAGTTTATAACATTAAATTTTCATTTAACAGCAATTTCATTGAATACTTCATTACCTATCTTTACTTGTACAATTTTCATTACATTTCCTGTTAAAACATTTCAACTTTTAATATTTGGTAAGTTATATATGTTATTTAAGAGTATAATTGAAAGTTATACAAGTTTGTTCTATTTCCTTAAATTAAATTAAAGTTCAATAATAGTAATCTTTATTTCATAGGTTACAAATTTCCAATTTCATTTAATACCATTTTTACTTTACTTAAAGGTTCGAATTTGCTACACTTAATTGTCCTATTAATTAACTGGAACCTAAGAACCAAATACCGGGTTTAATTTTAAATCATTTAAAATAATAGATAGATATCTACACTTAACATATATATCCAATTATAATTAAAACGATAAAATTTCTTAACGATTCTGCAATAAATTACTACAGTGGCCTTCCCACTTCGAAACTCGAAAATGAATGTCGATGATGCGTGCACTCATCACCGAAACTATTTTCCAGCGACAGAGAGGAAAGTACAAAACTTATTTTCTCCAAAAATCTTCTTTAAAACAATTTCTTTTAAATTATATTAAATATTCATATCATAAAATACTTATAACAATATTATTATATTCCAAATCATTTGAAAGAAGTTTTCAAAAACCCCGGAACTTAAGTTCTAAATTCCCAAATTACATTTATTTATTTTTAATCTTATTTACCTATTATTTATAAATTTTATTCCTAACAACCAATATATTGCAACCAAATATAGATATCATTTGAAAATTTTATTTTATATATAGAAAATATAATAGGCAAAATTATTTCATTCACCTATATTAAAAACAAGTATTATGTCGGTCTGTCCTATTAATTGTTTAGAAATTCCTATTGATGTCACAGTGTCCCATGCACCAACCAGAATTTATAAATACCAAACAGAACAAATTAACACAATATTAAAACCTTTTATAACACTAACAAATACGCTCTCTCATATATATACACTCAGCGACTCCCATAGGGTATTACTACCCTATTAGTAAAGAGTCAAACCCCACAAAGCTAAGGTTTATCGCTAAACCAAAGCTCTGATACCAACTGTAACATCCCGCCTTTTCACACGATTTAAAACGACACACGTGCCAATTCAAACCATACGGAATGGCGGATTGTTATGGGGTAAATAAGAAAAACAAAGAAGGAGAAAAACTAAACAGAATCTCACAGCGGAAGGATAAACTATAATTATAAATATACAGTTCACAAAAACTGTTTACAAGACATTTGATTCTTCTTTACACAATAAATATCAGAGTTCACATACCAATAAATATCAATGCAGCGGAACACAGTGTGTAGTGGAACCATATAATATAATAATAATAATAATGAAATCATTGTCTTCGTCCTCCAAAAATAAAGTCTTCAAATCCTGAAATGCTCGGACTGACCCAAGCGAATTTGAAAAGACAAAAACACTCGAGTCAGAACTAAAGATCATATGTAAGTTAAATTAGCAAAAATAAATATGAGTGCAGTAACTCAAGAGATTCTCGGGATTTACATCTCCTAAGGATCCGTTAAACTATTTACTATGTAGTATATTGCGCTATTATAATAGTGTCTAATTGTAAAATAAACTTACTTTTAAATAGCATTAAGGCATTACATTTTCCACCTTAACACATAATAGTCCCAGTAGTCCATCCAATATCATAGTCCCTCCTGATCGGGAAGCCACCAGAGGATACCACACAGGCTACGGGAGAAATCCAAACTCGTACAAGGCTCGATAGGGTAGGTGACACAGCACAACTAGGCAATGCCAGGGTAGATATACCAATTGCTATCCGGGCTGGTGGAAACGCGCAGCTGCCGCCCACCTCGAACAAACTCCCCCAAAATCAAAAATAAAGGTGGCCACCAAATCAATCCAAAGTCAAAGTATAGTATCGAAGAGGAGTGTCCGATCAGAGGAATGACCTCATTGGCCCGAGAATCACTCCTGTTTTAGCCACCTTATGCCAACTCACGGGAGTTGGGTCCACGTATTTACCTCAAAGGAAACGCCGCCACCAACCTACTTCATTCTGGAATCTCCACCGTGTACACGGTTGTTAAAGTGGTTTTCGGAGTTGGCAGAGAGTATGACAACTTCCGATCCCGGTCTCTTCAACAACCAAACGTTATTATAACACCGCGGTCATTTAAAATAATTTATGCTTTTAAAACCCGAATAAAATATCCATTTCAAAACCACATAAATATGATATCATTTCCTTTTAAAACCCAAAACAATATGATATCATCTTTATTTTCCAATATATTCTTCTCCAAAATCATAGGGTTTTCAAAGAAAAATATTTAGAAATCAAAATTCTTGAATATAATATTTTCAAATTATACTACCTTGAAAATCATAACTTTGAAACAAGTTTCCATTTCTTAAATGGTTAAATATTAAATTACTTTTATAAAACAAAATAGCTTCTTTAGATTTCACAAATCAATTTCAAATATCGATTTAAACTACCAAATACCATTTCAATTTTTATGTTTCAAAGCTTTAAATATTTTCACCATTCCAAAAACAACTCATTTGACAAATCCATATATATTAAATTCAATTACTTATTTTTTTTTTAAACTTGAAATCTTTACTTAACGAATTCAATATAATTTAAGAAACCTTTAACTTCACATGACTGGAAAATCTTTTAATTTATTATATATTCATTTAAATCAACCTGATATTCATTTAAATCACTCTACACAAAAATCAAGTCATAAAAATCATATTCTTTTAAAATTCTAACTTTCCATTAAATTTCAATTTAACTTAATATTCATCTTCCAATCTTGTTCTCTTTTAAGTCCTTAAAACTCCAGAAATTAAATTTTAAATAAACTCTTAATCGTATTTGATCTCGAAAATCAAACTTTATTTTATACTTCAAATTAAATTTATACAAAGCTTAAAACCTGAAAATTACTACACACACACACACACACACACACATATATATAAATAACCAAATCAATATCCATAAACCATATATATATAGCTTTACAAAACCAAAAACATTTCAAAATATATTATATATATATATATACCGCGGTGCCTGTATAAAATTTTCTACCCTATGGTCAAGTGATACGGATGTTTATCATTTCAATCCGCAATTTAAAATAAAAATGCGGTTGTATATCATTTCAAACCGCAATCCCGAATGAAATGAAATGCATAGCAACCTGCAATTAATAAAATTAATCATCCATTCATCCATTTATCACAGTCATCATCCAATTTCAAACAATCATCAATATATAACAGGTGATAAATAATGGTGCCAATTACCAGTTTATACTCAAAATAAATTTAATAACTGTTAATTGGCAGTTTATATGCAAAAATAAACTAAATTTAACTGGCAGTTAATATGAAATAAAAATTTAACACAACTATGACTGGCAGTTAATGTGCAAATAAATAAATTCTAACTGCCAAATTTATATGCAATAAATTAATTAACAGTTATATTAAATAAATGCGATTTAACAGAGATAATGAATAAAACATGCCAAATAGTCATAAATAAATCTCTACTCATATCTAAAGTCAAATTAACGAACATAAGAAATTTTAGAAGTTGTGAGTGGGTTAAAACACTCACCTTTTGAATTTAAATCAAATTTAAATCCGATCTAAACCCAAAAATTCGACTGTCTCCAAATCCGTCCAAACCAGTGTCAAAAGATCTAGAATTTTATTACGATCCTAACAAAAAAAATCTCGCGTGAAACGGAGTTCGTAGGAGAAAGTTATACGCATTAATGGTGATTGAAATTTCAAAAAAAAAAGAAAAAAGAATAGAAATAAAAGAACACCTTCAAGCGCCACGTTATCCCCCTTTCTTTCCCTCTCTCCCTCATGCGTTTTGCTTCCAAATTTTTCTGAGAAGTTTGAATTTTAGCTTTTGATTTGGTTTGGAATTTTTATTTGGATCTAAGATTTGTTTGTCTTCCATTGAGGAGGAGAAGGAGCTGATGAAATTTTACGCGTAGACAAATGAGAATAGGCGGAGGCTAGGGTTTAGCGGGGTATTTATAGATGAAGTTGGAATAGACAGATGGATCCGAATTTAAATGAATTCACAATTTGTCAAATTTAAATTCCAATAATCCATTTATTTGATTTTTAGATCTTATTATGAATAAATGGTCAACTTACCATTCCTATCATTTCTGATTGCAATTAGCTTCAAATTTATTAACCAAATCTCCATATCAAATAAAGATTTATTGCAAAAATTTTAGTGTTTACCTTTAATTAAAGTAAATTCAATAAATTATAAAATCTTATTTCAAATGAAATTTTATACCATTCGTATTCAATTCTCTTTATCAAATCAATCATCATCTTATGTATATACTTAACATTATTATATATCAATTTACCCCAATTAAATAAAATTTTATTCCCAAATTGATTTACAGCCTAATATAACATTTGAATTTTATTCCCAATTCATAAATTAGTACCTTAACTAAATTTTACGTTTCCCTTTTAGTTTACATTTTCACCTTATGTTACTACATTAATTATCCTTAAAGTAACGTCTATTATAAATAACAATATTATAATTACTTACCATTTTATTTCATAAATTAATCCATTTCATCTAAATTCGTATCTATGTAATATTTCAACATTTAATTTCATCAAATGTAATTGTTTTCCAATACGTTAATAACTTTATCTCCAAGTCTTATATTACAACAAACTATCCAATACGAAAGTCTTAACATTGTTACAAATACTACTTTAATTAACATTAACGCAATACTCAATTAAAAATTATTCAAAATTGTAAATTAACAAGCTACCAAAATAGGCAACATACAATAATCGTACTCTAACCTTTAGTCACATTAATACGCTTTTATTTCTCAAAATCAAGGTTCCCATTTAACTAAATCTCCATAAATGAATTTGACGTTATCTTCAAAAAGTACTTTATATTAACATTAACATAAAAATTTATTTATATCTATTGCAATCGATTTAGTACTATTTTCTCAGTATTTAAAATGATTTAACAAATTTTATATGTCAATTTATTAAAGATTAAATCAATATAAATATTCAATTCCATAAAATCCAAAATTGTTGATAAATTTTCAAAACTTCCTTTTTTTATTGAATCAATCTATATTTATTCCTTTCATTAATCTCAAATATAAGGGTTTACCCTTTGGATTAAAAATTATCACATAAATATCCTATTTCAACGTAATTCTTAATTTAACGTAATAAAGAAAAATTTGATTTCATTTATCTCAATAAGTCCTACTATTATAAAATAACCAATTGACTCACTATTCAAATTCACATTCTATAATTCAAAATTTTTCTATCACCTTGATTTACTTAACTTTATAATTCCTTAGACAAATCTCTATCTCAAATCTTAAATGTAAATCATTCTACTAATTATAGTACTTAATATTTTCTTAAAATAATCTTTCTATTACGCTTGAATCGAATTTTTTAAATAAGTTTCCAATTAGATCCAATTTCAACCTTGCACATAAATTTAGGTTATAATTAACTTATAACGTATACTTCCCTAGTTATTTCTTTATATACTCCCCATATTAATTCCACAATTAACCATTATTATTAGAATAACGCCTATAATAAATACCATCCTATAATTTACTCAACACTTAATTATTTCCTTTTCCATTAGGGTAACATTCCTTTATCTGATTATTACTCATTACACATTCTAATTCCATTAACAAGAAAGCAGGTAAATTATGATATATGCTACAAATTTTTAATTTATTACTATTCATTATTATTAACCTAAATTCAGCATTACTTACCTCGCATTAACCTTATTACTTAAAATCCTTATCCAATTGAAATTAATTCTCTAAATAAATACATTTACTCCTTTCGTTATTTTATTAATTACAATTAAGGCACACCTAATTATCTTTATAGGTAAATGAGTGAATTTACTAGTAACCTACTATTACAACCTTTAATATACTTGTATATGGTTATTTTACCCTTTTATAATCCATTTATAAATATATGCACATCTACAAATTAAGATTCTATATCCAATTTCCTATTCCATCTAGGTTCCATTTCTTCACTTTATGAATAACTAGCATTTCCTATTCATTTGTTTCATCTACTTATATTCACTTTATGAATAGTTTGATATTCCATTTATTACTAACTTAATTATTGCAATTTATTATCTACATACAATTTGAATCTATTTTTAAATTTTCACCTTCCAATAATAAATAAAAAGGATTGTACTAAATAAAATTTTATTTTCATTAATGAATTCAATCCTTGCCTTTATTTACTTATTTCTAACCTTATATCACATTGCAAAATTTCCACTATTACAATTAATTGCAATAAATAATTTAATTTGTACATTTTAATTACCCTTGATACATCAAATTTTAACATTCTCTTTTATATAAATAAATAAGATTTTCATTCCTTTCTAAATTTAAATTAAAAATCCTAGTAATTTAACTCATTTTAAATATCGAATTCACACGGGTTGTTACACTTCTGGTGAAAATAGGATCACGATCACTTACTATGCTAACAAGAACACCATGCAATCTAACTATCTCTCTCTCAAGAAAATCTCTGCTAGAGAAACTGCAGTACGAGTTGCCTTAACCGGTATAAAATGGGCATTCTTAGTTAACCGATCCACAATAACCCATATTCCGTCGTTTCCTTTCTTGGTTCTTGGTAAACCATCGATGAAATCCTTCGAAATCATCTCCAACTTCCATTCTGGAATTTCCAAAGGTTGCAGCAAACCAGCCGACTTCTGGTGATCTCCCTTTACTTGCTGACAGATAGCACAACTATTAACGAAAGCAGCTACATACCTCTTCATGCTCGGCCACCAGAAAACTCTTCTCATATCTTTATACATCTTAGAGATTCCTGGGTAAATATTCAGCCTGGAGCGATAACACTCAGATAAGACTTCTTGCCTCAATCCATCTATATTAGGCACACACAAACGACCATTAATCCTTAAAGCACCTTGATCGTCCACCTTGAAATCCGAATATCGACCATCCTTAGTTCCAAGAATCAGTTCCTCAAAAGATCTATCCTCCATTTGCTTACTAATGATTCTGTCCTGGAGAGATGGAACAACTTCCAAAAGAGACAAAACTGCATTCCTGCTAAGAGCATCAGCCACAACATTCGCCTTTCCCGGGGTATACAGAATATCCAAATCATATGATGCCAGAAACTCGACCCATCGCTACTGCCTTAGATTAGGATCCTTTTGAGAAAAAAGATATTTCAATGGTTTGTGGTCCGTGAATAACTCGAACTTCTCTCTCAAAAGATAATGTCTCCAAGTCTTCAAAGCAAAAAAAATTCAAGATCGTGCATAGCATAGTTCCTTTCATGTGGCTTTAATTGCCGACTCGCATACGCAATCACTCTTCCATTCTGCATCAACACTGCTCCCAATCCAACTATACAAGCATCATTATAAACTTCAAATTTGATTTTCCCATCCGGAATAGCTGGCACTAGTGCACTGGTGAGTCTCGTCTTCAACTCCTGGAAAGCTTGTTCACACTGGGGTGTCCATTTTAAATTTAGCTCTTTTCCTTATCAACTTAGTCAGATGTGAAGAAATCTTGGAATAATCCTTGATAAACTTCCTGTAGTAGCTAGCCAATCCCAGAAAACTGCGAACTTCCATCGGTGACTTCGGTTGCTTCCATTCCAAAATAGTATCCACCTTCGCTGGATCTACAGAGATACCTTCACCAAAAACAATATGCCCTAAAAATTTGACTTTCGATTTCCAAAAATGGCACCTAGAGAACTTTGCCTTCAAAACATGCCTCCTCAGTGTCTCCAACATTATCCTCAAATGCTGCCTATGCTCTTCTTCAGACTTAGAATAGACCTGGATATCATCAATGAACACCAGAACAAACTTTTTCAATACATCTCGAAAGACTCGGTTCATAAGGTCAACAAAGTAGGCAAGAGTGTTGGTTAACCCAAATGGCATAACCAACCACACATAGAAAGAATTTGGTCCCCTAAATGCAGTCAAGGGAAACTATCCTCAGCTACCCTCAACTGATGGAAACCTGAAGCTAAATCCAGTTGAGAAAAGATAGAAGCTCCATGCAACTGGTCAAAGAGATCATCAATACGAGGAAGAGGATATTTTTTATGGATAGTCACTTTGTTCAACTCTCTATAATCCACACAGAACCTGAGCGATCCATCCGATTTGGTGACAAACACCGCATCAGAGCCCCAACAAGAAAAACTGGGCCTATTCAACCCCTTCTCCAAAAGATCCTGAGTCTGCTTAATTAAATCCTCTCTCTCTCTCTAGGAGCCATTCTCCTACTAGGTTGAATCACCAGCACTGCTCCTGGAATCAAATCAATATGAAACTCTATCTCTCGATGGGGAGGCAAACACTTGACTTCCTCGAATGCATCAGGGAAATCTTGGACCACATCGATATCTTCAACCTTCTCCTGAGAAGTCTCAACTCCATGTAAAGACTACTCAAGTGAATTCCAGAATTATCACATGTCACTCTAGCAATCCTACCTAAATAGGTTTCTAAAGAAACTGTTCTCTCTTACAATTCAGAACTGCATTATACTTATCAAGCCAATCCATCGAAGAAATGGATCCACTCTGCTACTTCTGAAATTACCTCAAGAAAAACTGATAACCATAAAACCTTCTCGATGGCATACATAACACTTCGAGCTACATTGCTAACCCAGATGCCCAAAGACTTCCTATCCAAAGCTCTTCGAGAAACTCAGACCTCGGACCAAACAGAAACACCCTAATCAACTTAGCCACAACACCGAAGCAAACATACTTCCTAAACTTGTTCCATAGAAACATCTTAGGAGACATCTATAGTCACTGTGTCTCATCACACAACTACTACATCCTGAGGTATCAAGATATCATGACTTGCTTCCGTTCCACCAACAGATCCAAACTCTAGCTCATCCAAACTTACACTTCAAAGATGAACTCTGAACCTTAACAGGTTTCCTTCAGAGATCGATGAAGTCCTTACTCCACCCTAAGCTCACTTGAAAAGGTAATAGGTCTGCAGTCTCGACAGATACCCTTCCAACCTCAACCATTCAAACTCCAACACCATCGGTAGTCGTGTTACACACCACTATCTTATCTATCTTTATAACTTATATTGGAAAACCAGAACAGGTAACCCAACAAATAGGTAGAAATATATATATATATATATATATATCAAATTACAAATATGCTCACTCAAAAAAGAAATCACTCAAGAGCCTAGGTATTCGCCCAACCTAGCGCTCTGATACCAACTGTGACGACCCGCCCTTCTATTCATAGAAAGACGTATCATCAATAAGAAAAGAAAGGGATAGAAATAGAAAAGATAGAAAGAAAGAATAACAACATCAGAATCTCACATCGGAACGGAACAAAATATAATACATCATATAATTATTACATAGTTTACATATATCAGAGTTACACACTATCATACACAAGACAGTCATAAATATACATATCTGTCAATACGTACATCCCAAAATATAACATACATTAACTAACACAGTGGAACTAGATAGATATATAGATACGTCTGGACTCCTGTTTCAGCTCCTCCAAAAACTCAATAATCCAAAACCTATAACTTGGCTACTCATAAAAATTTGAGTACCCAAGAGTTTATGAAAAAAAATATAAACTCCGAGTCAGTCATGGGTCTGGTATGAGCAAACGGTTAAAGTTGTTTAACTTTGGAAAACATTTGAAAATAAAGGTATGACGAAAGACTCCCCACACACAAATACGGGTAAGTTTTTACCTTACGCTAACCAAAACATTTTATAGGAAACCCAATGATATTATAATAGTGTCTAGGGTTTTCAAGTAAAATACAGAAATAGTTGAAATGCTTACATCTCACATTCCAACATAGTTGGGCACAATCAAAACGTACGGCTCTTATTGGAAATTGGATTCCATACAATGGAAGGGCTACTGGAGTACCGTCCGTCACAGTACGGGGCCTAGATCACCGTACCGAGGATCACTCCGGACCCCCTACAACACAAGGCCGGAACCATTCCTTACTGAACAGTCCCGAACAAGATAACCCCGCGGCTGTAGCTAACAACCGCCCACAAAGCCGGAATAAAAAGGGACATCTGGACAGGGGTGTATCTCGTCTAGCTTGGGTGCTACCCACCTAACCTTGCTACACATCTCCTGTTTTAGCCATTCCCGGTTGATGATGCTTGAGGTTACGATTACCTTTATAGCATATATCTCTTAGAATGCTCATCGTCCGCCTGCCGATGTTCTGAAAGCATTCAATCCATACAAGTTCGTTCCGGGTTCGAATGATACCGAAGGCATTTTCTCGTTACACTCATTTTGGAATCACCCTCAGAGTTAACGACAATAACCCTTGCATTCTGAAACACCTTCTCGTTCTTCACTTGAGATTTACGACCTAACGTTTAATTTGGATTGATGTGGTTTTCAGAATATCAAATTGACACCCGATTCCGGTCTCATCGAAATCCAAACGCCATTTTAATGGTCAAGTTGTTTAACAGATTTAAACAGTTTAGCTCAACACTTTGAATTCACGTAGCATTTACCACAGATAAATCATACACAATCATCATATATATATCAAAAGCATATCACAGAGCATCACAAAATATCACTAAGTAAATATCACAAATAAAATATACTACATATACAACATTCATAAGCAAACATCTTTAATTCTTATTGTAATTATTTAATTAAATCAATTACATGAGAATGAATTACTTAACCCTGTTTAATTAATCATTAATTACCAATTCATTACTTATTCCATTTCAAATCATTTATTTAATTAATCACTTTCTAATCAATTTATTAAATCTGAATTACTTAATTAATTACCTTAATTATTAATTAATAACCTTAATTATTAATTAATAAAACTTAATTACCCATTTATTAACCACTAACTACTTAACTAATCAATTATTAATTCTTAATTAAGTTACTTAATCAGTTAATCACTAATAATATATTAATTAACTTTCAGTAGTTAATTACAAATTTTATTTATCACTTAATCATTATTTACCAATCTCTAAATCAATTATAATTTAATTATTCTTACTTATTTTTCAAAATAATTAATTGATGTTGATTATTCTTCTTAATTAACATTTAAAAGTCTTCTTTAAATTTTGAAAATCAATTTATTACTAACTTCACAACTTTAATGTTAATAAGTTTTATACTTAACATAAAGTAATTACTTAATTAAAATAATAACTAAGAGTTAAAACATTGTTAAGCATTAACTAGAAAAATTAAAACTTGTATTTAAGTCTTAACTCAAATTGTTAAACCTTATTAAGTTTACGGTGTTTAAACTTGTTGAAAACAATTTACTTAATTTTTACTTTTTATAACATTGCAGTTTGAAAGGAAAACACCCAAGAACTACCCTGATTTACTTCGAGAAACTCACGCGTTTCTCACCAGCTTTCCCCCGAGACTCTCTTCTGTACGCATCTTCTTCCTCTTTTTTTATTCCTGTAGTTAAGTTTTTAAACTTAAGTTATAGATTCAGTAAAAAACGTTTACTCATTCGATCTAAAACTCGAAGCAAATCGACCTCTTCCTCGAGTAACGGCTCGAGACCGTTCACCAACCCCAATACTGCCACCCATCCCCACGCTTTACATGTACACGGCGATGCGTCTTAGCTCCGGCGAACTCCAACACCATCGGTAGGTCATAAAACCTTCAAATACTCGAAATCCAAATTTGACTCGACCCCAAAAGTTTCAAAATGAAATATAGCATTTGGTTTGAAACCTGAAGCTTAACTCAACACACAAAACCACCTCGCCACCGCCGCTCTAGCCACCGAAGACGCCCAAACTTCGCCCCTACGATGATAACACGCTACTCTTCCGCTCCCTTAAATCTCGTGAAACTCGATCACAAATTGGAAACGAACACTACTCGTTTCTAAACCTTAACAAAAACTGACCTTAAACCCTAAAATGAATTCGTTCCTTTAATTTATGCAATGGAAAAATCCTCTGATAATTTTCTCGAGATCAATGATGTTTCTACTTGCTTCAATCCAAATTTCAACATTTTAAATTGATTCAATCACCAGAAATTTGTAAAAATGCCATTTTTGTTCAAATACAAACTGCTCTTCGAATATGAAACTAAAAATCTTCATTTTTGTTTTAAAAATCATAAATTGCAGTAAGAATTCAAGATATAAACTTGAATTAATATTTTACAATGGTCAATTTTATCAGATATCAATTCATTGCCTGTAAACAAGATTACTGAAGTATATTCCTCTAACATTTTTAAGACAGCATTTAAAAATTCTGATTGATGTTTAAGCATTTATTTTTGTTGAAAAAATAAAGCTTTACCATGATTAGATGAAAACAATTTGAGATTGAATAGTTTTTAACCCTGTGACAAATAAACAGAGAAGTATGGTGTACAGAGCAACTTATAAATATACACAGAATTATATTCAAACTAAAACATATACAAACTATACTATTAATGAATCATGAACTATTTTTAATTAACTTAAAGCTTTTAAATTCTTGTTTACTCACTTGGAAATTCTTTTGAATAGAGAGCACTTTGATGTTTGAGAAAACTGCACTTGAATCAGCCTGAGTTCTTTTTTTTTCTGTTTTTGGTTTGAATTTAAATTTGAGCTTGCTTCTTTTTTTTCCCTTTTTCTTTCTTATGTGTTACTGAACGAACTGGAACTATAGACATACACATATGTGTAAAAGAAAATAGATTCTGTAAGGGAAGGTTTTACTGGTCAGTTGTTTTCTTCATTTTGTTTTAACTTGATCAGATTTTTATAAATATTTTGAATTGACCTATTTTAGGCTGAGATGATGCCTTTAATGCCAAGGTTTCCTAATATGTTTACATATTATTATTATGTTTGCTGTATAAAGATATTTGTATGTAAATATTCATTTGTAGGGGACATTTGTTTTGTGAATGAAGATATTTTGTATATAAATATTTGTCTTCTTGCATGAATAATTCATATATATACACTTTATCTGATTTTAACTTTATACATTTGCGTTTACAACTTTCAGCTTATGTTACAAGCATTTATATTTACCAAATGTAAATAGCGTAAGGCGTTTTAGTTTATTTATATAAGATAGATTTTAATTTAGATATATTTTAAGAGACTTATTTTAAATTTTCAAAATCAAATTTCCTTTTCAAAAGTACAAATTTATATAAACAAATGGCAAATATTTCCAAAAATCCTATTCATTTTTTTTAATTGGATTAAATATTTATTAAAATATCACTGCCGAAAATTCGGGTCGTTACACCATTCCTTTACCTGAATCCTTTTCCATTTTAGTCCAAAAGAATATGTATAATAAGGTATATACACACTATTATTAAAGGTCTAAGAAGTGAGTTGGGCTAAGGAGAATATAGGTTTATAATTATAATATCTTATCTTTTTCTTTCACAATATTGATTCGCTTCTTCTCTTCTTCTCTTCTTCTCTTTTATTGTTCGACCCTTCTTTGACTTTTTTTTGTATATATAATATATTTTATTATTTTTAGAAATAGTAGAGAAGGAAAAATAATAGAGTTTTACTACTTTGATCAGAAAATATGAGAAGAGAAGTGAGGGTTAGGCCTATATTTATGGGCTTCATATCAACCGTAACCGTTAGATTAAAATAATTAAATCTGTACCGTTTGACCAAGGTTTAAACCCTAGCTGTCCCCTATCTGGTCGACCACCCATATAAGCGACCAATCAGCCCAAGTAAGAGGGTTGACCGTGGATCTCGCATGTATTATTATTTATTTTCTTTTTCGCCTTTTATTATTTACGCTTCGAAAACTTCAAACGCTAATGACTTTTTTGTTTAAACTCTTATCCAAAACTCAAAATATAAAATCTGCTCAGAAAATTGTCACGAACGCAATGGTGTAAGTTTCATTGAAAAATTATATCTTTTGCTCAATGTCATTTTTGGAGCTGTATTAATTATTTAATAATTATCATAAATTTTATACGGTTTTACATTCTCCCCCTTAAAAAATTTTGCCCTCGGAATTTCTCAAGGGTTAGATAATGTAACATAGTGCACAACCAATCTAAGCTATCCAACAGATTAGTGTACAACCAATTTTGTAGCCAAACGTGTACATGTGCACGGTGTATACAAGTGCACAGTGTGTACAAGTGCATAGTGTACCAAAGCATATAAGACGTGCATGTATAATGACTCTAAATCGACGCTTCATATATGAAAGAATTTTTTAAAAAACATTTTTAAAACATAATGCAATAAGCCTAGATATACTGGCAGTTCTATATGAATGCAAGTTTTCAAAATTTAAAAATCATTTTTCAAGGAAAAATTTCCACACCCGCACAAGTAGAAATGTGGTTTAGCTAATTTTTCATCTAATCCCTACTATCCAAACCCAGCACATAATTTTTGACATCCAAGAATTTTAAAAATCTAGTTATTTTGAATCCGTACTCCTATGTCAGAAAAAGAATTCAGATGGAAAATTTACAATTTCATCCTTCTTTTGGATGTCTATTCTATTGCACCTTGAAACCTTTTCTTCTGGCCACAAAACTTTTTCAACCTTTTCAAGTACAATACGCATAAGGAGGCTTATTTTTGGATGTTGAAACATAATTATCCTAAGCGCAAGTTTCATTTCACTATTAACAAACTATGGAAATAGAGATTCCAAAGTTAAAACAACCATTTTATTGTCTATGTTTTGTATACAATCAGCCTTGTCGGACAATAAAATTCATGTTTACTAAGACATCAATGCTTCCCATGCTAAGTATGTGTCGTTTGAAAATCAAAAAAAAAATTCTCATTTCAAGAGAAAGCGTTTCCCCTTTGAACAGTCTTGCAAAATAGTTTTAAAAATTAAATTTCCAAAGCATTTAAATACCATTTTATTTTTTAAAAAGAAATTGATCTAAATTTTCTAAAAACATTTTAACCTCATTAAAAGCATTTAAACAAAAATTCCCGAACCATTTGCCTCTCCATCATTGAAAAAAAGTCAAGCCATCTCTTAACACAATCAGAACTCAGTCAACGGGTTAGTATATATGATTGACACTAGTATTATGCAGTTTATCTTAGATTTGCAGATCCTTTTCTTTTACTCTAAAACAACAAACTACATATTGGCATACTTATAAATTTTAGCTTTTAAGCTGTAGGGATAGTGACCCATGATTTTGCAACAATCTTTCCCTGTCCTTTGCTCGTTAAAAATTATTTTTTCCAAATTCCTAAACATTATGGATTATAGCATTTTTAATTTCTAGTTACTAACTTAATTTCCTAATTTATTTTATAAACTTCCAGTCTTACTTAAATTTTTCGCTATTTATGAGATTTTCTTATTTACACTGTTTTTAATATATTCATATAGCAGTCAAAGCTCTTCCGAACTATAAATATAGTAATAAAATAAGAACATATCTAATAACATATCATAAACTTTTCTATTAATTTAAGGGAGACAACTAGTGATTGCAACCCAAAATCCTAAAAGAAAATTTTGTTGGAAGCTGCCATTCATCATCAACTGGGATTAATGATGTTCTGGCCTTAACATTCTTTACTAAATTAGGATGGACAGTTCTAATATGTTACTCAACTATGACTTAATTCCTTGAATTCTAATAAATAAGGTTTAGCCATTACGTCAATTATTACAACCGACTATGGGATAAATTGTACATTCCCACACTATAGTGGGTATAAATTATAAACCGTACTCATCTTGGTGGAATAATTTTCCTACCACCTATCTTGCCTTCTATAGTCTTGATTCAACCAACATTCTTTATGTGAGTTTTCCATCTTATTACCCTCTTCTCCAGCCATACTTCCATCTTCTCTAAATCAAATATTTTGACAGTATTCTCAAACTTTTGGTATCTATCTTCTTTTCTTGATCTTTCATACGAATATATAATATGACCCACAAAAGTGTACTTTGGAACTATTCCCCATTCCTTTAAGGGTACTTCTCGTGGCTTCCATACATCTCTAATAAAATATTCCTATATTTATACCCATATTCCTTATATTCAACGATGATTCCTTATTGCTACAATAAAAGCATCCATAATTATTTTGTTCCTAGTCTAATCCTTTACCTCTTCTCATCAATACATTGATCCCTATCTATTCTATATTAAAATTTTGGTTTGGTTCTCACCATTCTTTACAAAATTAAAGCTTTACAATTAGGAATACTTAATCCAAACTTTTATCTTTAAAAATATGAACTTAGAAACCTTAAACTTGCTTAGTTTCTAAAAAGGAGCCATTAAATTTTTTCCTTTTCTAATCAACGTTACTTATAAAGGACTTTCTATAATAGAGATTGACTTCATTTAAAAGCAAGATTTCTAACTCAAAACATTCAAAACCAAATTATCACATATAACCATTTTTTAAAAAGCATCTTCTATAATTTTAAACAATAAAAAGTAGAGTAAACAACGTTAACTTCCATCCTATTATTTTCCTATTACGTATGCTATTTTCGCTTCCGCCTTTGTCGAAGACTGTAATAGCGTATGCGAGGGACTTCTAAAAGATATGTATAATTGTTGCATCTATCTAAGTATCTATCTAAAATATATGCGCAATTGCTACATATCTATGAAAAATTTCCATTCCTCCTATCCTATTTCTATTGTTTTTCTCCTATACTGTTTCTAACTAGATTATTAACTTTATATATATATATATTTATTAATGCTATTTCTACTAAATTTCAAATACTACTATAAAAATTTCTTCTACTTAAACTGCCTTCAAGTGGCTTCCACTTCTTTAATAATATATTCCTTCTATCTTAATTATTTGGCATTCTTATTCTTTTATTTTCTTTACCCCATTTTAATCAAGTATCATTTCCATTTATCCACCCTTTGGAGGGAAATTTTTAAAAACTTTTAAACTTACGAAAAATAGAAAAAATGGTCAAGCCATACCTACGCTCCATTTTCCATTCATTTTAAAAATAAAAATCTCTTTATCAAAATCCTTTATACCAAAAGTTTTTGACTCGATCAATGTTATACTCAAAATTTCCTTGCTTTTCTTAACAACAATTTCTCAATAAATCCTTTGATAGATCCATTCAAAAACGTATTAAAGAATTTAAAAAAATCTTTTTATCAAGTTCTTTTCCATAGGGTTGGAAATAGAAATAGACTTTAATCATCCTTTCTTTTAGACTTCCTTCTTTCTACTCCTCCTTAACTCTTCTTCGTTAAAAATCCGACTATCGTCTAGTGGTGATTAATGTACACCTTCTTGTGAGAACTTTCTTCACTTCTATTATTCCTTGCTTTTGGATATTTGCAACATATAATTTTTTACATCCCATTTGTCTGGATGAAATGTGCATCTTCAATTGGTAATCCATAAAAATTTACGATCATAAGGCATCCTCAACAAAGCAATCAAGTACCATCTAGCCTTTAGGATTCTTTTGTATGTTGTGCTCATGCTCTTCTTGGTCCACTCCTTCGGCTATGGCCAACACTTTATGGGGTAATAGGGTAGGTGCATAAATCTAACTTTATTTATTGGCCCAACTCATATTTGGCTCCTCCATCCTTTTAGAATATGGTTGCTACTACTTCTATAGTTCATATTTATAGAGTTTGGTGTATTAAATATATATAATTATAGGTAAAAATACAAATACATTCTCTCAGCATATCATAATTCCTATGATCGACTAACCTAAGCTTAGTTACTAAATGCAACAATTCGCACTTGAATGAGCTCTAATTTTGACTAAATCGAAACCCAAGTCCATTAAGGCACAGATCGTTGGTATTGGTAACCTATAATAAATACATGTATATCAAAGTGCAATTAATAAAAACTTATAGTGGAACTGATAAATATAATATAACATTTGTATTGACTAAGACTACTACCTTGAAATATCATTGCTTTGATATTTAATTGCCATGTTCACGCCGCACATGAATAAAAAGAATTCTCCATCTATCGTTTCTATCTTGCTCCAGTATCATGTCTCTTAAATCTATCTCATATACTGTAATGAGGAGGGGGTCAAAATAATGTTCTAGTGATTGGAGAATTACATACTTTACCGTACTATTAATTTTTGTCGATTGATTTATATTTAAATGTTATGTCTATTTTTTGGGAATGTAACACCCCACAAAATTTACGATAATTAATAAGACTTCAAAAATGGAATTTTAGAGAACGATGGATTTCGGCTATAAAATATACACCACTGCGTTCATGGTGATTTACTAAACAACTTTTATATTTAGAGTTTTACGATCGAAGTTCAAATGAAAAAGTTATTAGCATTTAAAGTTTCGAAGTGAAAATTATTAAAAGCAAGAAAGAAAATAAATATGATAAATGTGAGACCCCATGGTCGACCCCGCTACTTGAATAGGTCGACCTATTATATGAGGGCGGTCGATCGGTTGGGGCGGCGGCCAGGGTTTGAACCTTGTTCCAACAGTCTAGGTTTAGTTATTTCAATCTAAAGGTTATGGTTGATTCGAGTACCTATAAATACAGACCTAACCCTCATTCTTTTCTCATATTTTCTAATCAAAGTAGCATAGCTCTAAATTTTCAATTCTCTGCTATTTCTAGAAATTATACACACATAAAAAAAGTTGGAGAAGGGGTGGAAAATAAAAGAGAAGAAGAGAAGAAGTGAATCAACAATGCGAAATAAAAAAGTAAGATTTTATAATTATAACCTATATTCCCCTTCACCATCAATCGCTTCTTGGATCTGTAGTTTTAATAGTATGTAGGTACTTATAATATATATTCTTTGGATTAGAATGGAAAAGGATTCAAGTAAAGGAATGGATTAAGATTTGAAAGATTTGGAAAGCCAGAAAGATGAGTAGGAATATGTTATTTATTTATGAAAATTGAATTTTATATTGTTGGATTTTATTTAATTATTACGCCAAATTGTAGGCTTAAAATAAATGTATAGGAATGACGCCTACATATTCTATCTAATAGGATATTGAAATAGGAATAGTATTTACAACATTATTTGTAAATTTGAATTCAGTCTCAAATGTTTATTATTGTAGAATGTTTGTTTATTCCATGTTTACAATTGGATTGTAAATTAGGTCGCCATAATTGACTTCGAATGTGAATTTCTATATTAGAATGTAATTTTCACAAATTATCCAATTTCTAAAATATGTGCAAAAGTGCATCATTTGAATTAACTAGGCATATACCAAAATGGAAAGAGACATATAATGCATGAATATTCTTCTCTATAGGTGCATTGTTTATTTCAATAAAAGAAAAGAAATAATTCCTTGTAATTTCAAACATAGTAAAAGTCTCATTTTTGAATAATTTATGGAAAGTTATAACGATACTCCTTTTTGAAAAGATAACTTTGATAAACTAAAATGTGTAAATAATTGTTCTAATTTAGAAACTAATAATAAGAAAATAAGAATACACATACAAACGTATGTAGAACCATGCATATCGATTAAAAAATATTGCGTAATTTATGAAATTTTATTGGTTATTTTAGCATAGCAACTTATAGACTAAAATGAATTAGCAGGAATTCAATTTATGGACATTAGCTACAAATTTAATGGGCAATAAATTTAAGTAATTAGAGAGTTAATAAAATTAATTTGTGGACTGATTATGGAATCCAATGTGACATTGATGAGGAAACTAAATAGGGAGCATAACTGGATTTGAAACGTTTAAACAAATACCATTGGAGATTATCCAATTTTGGCATTAATGACTAATAATTATAGACAATGGACGTTTATTAGACAAAGAAGGAAACAAGGAAACTATAACGATCCGCTTTTTACCCTAAAAAGTCGATACTAATACATCTACGATATTAAGTACTGAGTATCAAAGTGTCGAAAAGGTAGATGGTTGAAGGAAAGGAAAGAAAAGGTAGAACATAATCTCATATCGTGACGAGTAACATATAATATACAATAGAACTTTATAGACGAAAGTTGTATTATACATACCTAAATTAGAGCACACGAATCTATCATTAGCCAATAAAATTATAACAATCTACCCTCACAAACACTGGTAAATATAAACAATAATGCAGTGGAAATAAAACTATACGTGAATATGTCTTGGAGAGATCATCTCTTGAAGCTCTAAAGCATCCATACTGAATCTATGAATATGTACGGATTGACCCCAGCATTATAAGTTCCTGATCAGTCTGGTAAACCTGCATGAGAAAACACACTTGAAATGGATTTTTAGTGTTATAAAGCCTTTTATAAATAAAAGTATCTTGTAAGACCACACCGCATCTAAAGATGAACGTGTTTTTACCTTACGATAACTAAACTATTTTATTGTAAAATTTAGTGATATTATAATGTCTAGTGTTTAAAGCAAATTATTAATTTAGCTGAAATGCGGGCATCACACATTGCAGCATAGTTAGGCACAACTATGTCTTCTCGACGCTTATTGGAGAATGGATTTCATATAATGACAAGGCATTGGGTACCAACTATCACAATACACCTTTAGAAAAATGCACGGAGGTCAACAAAAACATCTTGTACCCTTACTACACAGAACCGGCCTACACCTTACTGGATAATACCGTATATGTCACTATCTCTATTGCTTTACAATATTTTTTCGAGAACTCTCATGCACAAACAAATCCACGCACACACATACACATATATAAGCGTGATGACGTACCCTAATGGGTGCGACCCACATAGCCCTGCTTCATTTTTCCTTGATTTTATTCACTACTGGGTTGTGAGGCTTGTGGCTATGGTTTATCTTTTTAGCACATCCCACTTGAAATGCTAACACTGCCCTCCAAGTAACTATGCGATACCACATTCTTCCATACAAGTTTGTCAGCCATACAAGTTTGTTCTTGGACTGAACGAAACCGAAGGTACTACTTTTACTACATTGCTTTTGGAATCACTCTTAGTATTATTAGCAGTAGCCCTTGCATTTCAAAAAACTCTGTCTTTGCTCATCTTCAAGATATCCTTAATTCGAATATAATTATGCCAGTTTGAAGTGGTTTTCAGATAATATATCCAATCTTAGTCTCTTGGAAACGACAGCGATAGTTTTAAATCTGACTAACTTGTCACGACCCGACTTTCCACTCCCAGAAAATCGCGTCATGAATCAAGAAAGAAAGGGATAGAGAATAGAATAGAAAGAAGAGAAGAAGAAACAACATCAGAATCTAACACAACGGAACGAATAAATTATATTAATAACATAATACTTTACATAGTATCATTTACATCAGAGATACACAGCACAATCAACTCATACTAGACAGTTATAGATACCTGTCTAGTTATACAACTCAATACAACAACTCAAAGAAAACACACAGCGGAAAACTCTATAGCTATACGCGGAAGCCTCCTGCTCCATTGCTCCTCCATAATTCGTCAAAGCTAACCAGATTCCTAACCTCAATTTCCCTTGGCTACTCGTAAAAATTTGAGTACCCAAGAGTTTATGAAAAACAAAAATAAACTCCGGGTCAGACATGGGTCTGGTGTGAGTAACAGGTTAAAGTTGCTTAACTTTTAAAAACCTTTTGAAAAGAAAGATATCACGTAAGACTTCCCACACATAAACATGGAAAAGTTTTTACCTTACGCTAACCAAAACATTTGATAGGAAATCCGATGATATTATAATAGTGTCTAGGGTTTTCAAATAAATAAGAAATAGCCGAAATTGTTACATGATTAAATTCCAGCTACTAGCCACAAAAGTGGGTAATACAATCAAAACCGTTGGCACTTATTGGATTTTGGATTCCATACAATGGCAGGGCTACTGGGGTACCGCCCGTCACAGTACGTGGCCTAGATCACCGTACCGAGGATTACTCCCTTCATCCCCTGCAACACAAAGCCGGACCCGTTCCTTACTGAACAGTTCCAAACAAGACAACCCCGTGGTTGTAGCTAGCAACCACCCACACAGCCGAATATAAAGGGACTTCTAGACAGGGATCAATCTTGCTCTCCAGTGGGCGCGACCCACGAAGCTTTGCTGCACCTCCCCTGTTTTAGCCATTCCCGGTTGATGAGGCTTGAGGCTACGATTACCTTTATAGGACATATCACTTAGAATGCTCATCGTCCACCTGACGATGTGCTGAAAGCATTCAATCCATACAAGTCCGTTCCGGGTTCGAACGAAACCGAAGGCATTATCTCGTTACACTCATTTTGGAATCACCCTCAGAGTTAACGACAATAACCCTTGCACTCTGATTCACCATCTCGAATCTATAAGGACTAATTCCGTCAACTCATTACGGAATCACCCACAGAGTTATAATGACTCATAGTCCTTACACCTCGAGTCTTCATAAAGCTCCACTTAGATTCACGACCTAACGTTATTTGGAAACGATGTGGTTTTCGGATATCCAAATATGGAAACCCGATCCCGGTCTCATTGAAATCCAAAGCGTGTCTTTTAAGGTCCAAGTTGTTTTAAAGTTTTAAAACAATTCAATTACAGTATCTATATACACACAGATAGATAACTTAAAACATAACTGATAATCAACATTATCATATAACAGGTGATCCACATCATCAATATCAAATAGATATACCACATATCAACATCACAATAGATAACCTATATTATCATCACCATACAATCAACATCCATACCACACAATATTATTTATCTCAATACTGAGATCACAAAGCATCCAAGACAATCAAGTTCAACCATTCATCCATAAGTAAAGATTTACTCATCACCATATAATTAATTTAAAATGAATTAAATTAATTATCTATATCTCAAATTAATTTAAAATGAATTAAATTAATTCCTTCATCTATAATTAATTTAAAATAAATTAAATTAATTACCTCACCAAATTATCTTGCTTACTCAATTGATTACAATCAATTAATCAATCATAAATTACTTTAATTAATCACTCTTGATTAATTATACTTAATTACATCCATGTAATTATCCTCAACTAAACAGTAATTAACCCTTAATTACTTTAATTAAATTAATTAATCATAATTAATTATCTTAATCCTTAATTAATTATATTAATTAATTACCTATTATTGATTAATTAATCCTAATTAATCATCCTTAATTACATCACTAATTAAATAATTAATGATCTTAATTATTTCTTAAATTAATTACTCACAGTAATTAACTAACTCAATTACTATATTAACCCAAATTAATTATCCTTAAATTAACTTCTTAGATTAATTACTAAATAATTAATCCAAATTATCTCATACTTAAACATTTCCACTTAATTACAATCATGTAATTACTAATTAATTACTTAACTAAGTAATTACCCAAATCACCAATTACATAAAGTAATTATCCTTAAACCAAGTGTTTAAAACTAATTAAACTTAATTAATTAAATTAAACAATCTCAATCAATTAAATTAATTACATTAAGTAATTAATTTCTTAATTACTTTATCAAGTAATTACTCAAACCATTTATATTTGATTATTATTAAATTAATTAATCCAATTAATTATAAAAATTAACTACATTAATTAATTGTTAAATAATCATGGTTAATGACCTTCATTAACCATCCTCTAATTATTTTAAAAAGTAATTAACTTAAATTAATTACCAATTAAATTATTTTTAATCATTATTAATTAAAGTTAATTATTAAATTAATTAACCTTAAATTAAAACTTAATTACATAATTAATATTCATTTATCATTAATTAATAACTTAATTAATGATCTTAATTTCAAATTGATTAATCATTAATCAATTATTAACTCCAAATTTAATTAATTAATTTAAATAATTAACAAACCTTAATTACCTTGTTAATTAATTCTAAAACATAAATCTAAATTTAAATTTCAAAATAAAACATAACTTAGTTATGTTTAAAACAATTTGATTTAAAACAAAGTTCTTTTGAAAATTACCTTTAAATTTCAATTAAAATTCAAATTTAAAATAAATTAATTTTAACTTATCAAAGTTTTAAATAAATTTAAAACTTATTTAAATTCTAGAACAAATCAAAAGTTGTCTTAAAAATCAAATCATATAAACTTGAAGTTAAATTCATTTCAAAATTTTAGAAGTTTAAATTCAATTTTAGTTTAAAAACTTTCAACTTTGAATTTTCCTTTAAATTTGAAACTGAGCTTCACTTTAAAAACTCAGATTTCCAGATTTTAAAATCTATTTTTAAACCTTGCTTCATATTTTAAAAACTTCATTACTTAAAATTTGAACTATTTACTAAAACTGAAATAGTTAGTTAAGTTAAGAATTTAAACTCTATTTCAAAACCTGGATTTAAATTTGAATCTAAAATTCAACTTACATTTGAATTTGTACTAAATTCTTACTTTAACTAAATCTGCAGAATTCCAAATTTTTAAAACCCAGATTTTAAACTTTCAAATCCAGATTTTTAAAAAAATAGAAAAACAGTTTTCAACTTAAAACCTGAAATTTAAATACCAATTTGAAATTCAAACTTGAATTAAATTTAAACCTAGACCTTATTCAAACCTATAACTACAGATTTTAAATTTTCAAAACCCTGATTTTTTTTAAAAGTTTTAAAAACCCAGATTTTTAAATCAAAACACAGTTTACTGTGTTTTCTGTAAAACTACAGGTTAACCCCATACAAATTTTACTTCGAGTTCTACATGCTATTGCTTCGGGTTTCTGCCATACTTACTTCGAGTTCCACACAGACCTACTTCGAGTCATTTTACAATTCTTCCCACATCTCCCCTGAATCACTTCACATCCAAAGTAGTTCACCAGAAACATGTCAACTCCACCTCTACCGTTCATCAATGATGACCCCACAACTACATGCATCCCTTCACTACTTAACATCAACACATAAACAAGAGATTATACTGGAATTCAAAGATTTTGCTCAGAAACCCCAAATTACAAAACCTGAAAACAACTTACAGGTTTTACTCCAAACCTGTCATCCTTCACATCAAACTGCTCCGACCATCGAACTCCCGCCCCCTTTGGCCATGAACTCCATTACACATCCACTACCCATACCCCAAAACCCAGAACACTCAATCCATCCAAGACTTCCCACTGATCCCATGTTCAACCCCATTTCAAACTAGAGTGCAGTTCTAAAAACCCAAAACTGCAATCAATCTATCAAACTTTAACTAACTCTCAGATTTTTACCAGGATCTATGATCCTTTCTAAATAATTCAAAAAGATCCTGAGTCATTTAAAATCACAAATTGCAAGAATTTGCTCATATTCATATTTTTGCTCCAGGTCAAACTGCATATAGAATAAACACTAAAAAAAAAAAATACCAATACTTGATTTAAAAATCAAGATTCATTTTATACTTTTGATTGGCATTACTGAATTATTATTAATTAGGTTTGGTTTGATTAAAATTGAACATGCAATGATGTTTTTCTGTTTTACAGAGGCAACTCATATTTAAACTTCTTGACATTTTTTTTTAAACATTAACTTATGAAACTAATACAACTTTACTTTGCATTTTCTTTTAACAGATAACTGACTTAAAGGCAAGAGTAGTTAATAAAGTTTTACCTGGAAATAAATTCAAAAACAGAACAGGTGATATAAGTCATTTCCACATCAACAACCATAGATAGCACAAAAATATTATTTGCATTTAGTAAAACATGCAACTTATTTTTAAAACTAAAGAGTTTAAATGTTACTCACCTTCAATGCAGACCCCCTCTGTTGTTTTAGTTTGAAATTACAGAACACAAAGATGCAGGCTTGACCCCTTTTTGTTGAAATCTGAGTTTGAATTGATATGCAGTTTGCCAGTTACCAAATGCATGCTAATGCTTATGATCCCAACCCAAATTGCTTACATACAGGCTTATAGAAAAAAATGCAGGTGCTTTACTCCTCTCTGCTACTCATGATCCAAGATGCTTGCATGCAGGTGTTCATCTATGCAGAAACAAGCATATGCAGGCACTTCTTGAATTTGAAAATGAAATGCAGTAGCTAAATTCCCCAAACACAAGCATGCAGGTGCAGATGCTCATTCCACCCAGGATCAAGCAGAAAGGCAAAGATCTTCATTTTGATTTTGGAATGAAGTGGAGTATGCAGATTTAGGATTTGAGGGTGATTGGATTTGAATGTGCAGGTTTAGTTGTTTAGAGGAATGCAGATTTGATTGTGCAGGCCTTGGATTTTGAATAGGGTTTAGGTGAATTTGTATATGCAGATTTGTAGATTTGAATTCGTGGTGTGTAATGAAGGATTTGAACATGTAGATTGATGTTTTGATTATACTCCAAACTGTGGTTGTGAAGAAACAAAATGCAGATTTTTATGAACAGATCTTCAAAAATGAATTTTGAAGATGGGTTTGATCTTTGTTTGATTTTGGAGATGAAAATGCATTATGTATGAACATGCAAACTAATTGTATTTTCAGATTTTAAGAAAATAAAAGAAAAGAAAAATTATAAACAAAATCTTACACTTGTCTAATGGTTATGCTAATTTCTAAACACATGTCAATTTGAATGCATATGAATTTACACTTGTTTAATTAAGATAATTGAAATTTAATGTATATGTATTTAACACATGTTATCTTTTAAAGATAATTAGTGTTTGATTTTCAACTAAAGTGTGTATTAGCTTAAATGGAATTTGTTAATTTATATTTATCATATGTATAAATTTTACAAATGGAAATAAAACAAATCTTGTTAATAAATGAACTTATTCATATCAAAAATTATGACAATCAAACAATATAAAAGTTTATACTTTTAAATTTAAATTCAACTAAATTCAAAATCAAATATTTTTCAAATTAAGTTATAAATAAAAATTCAAATTTGAAATAACCAATTGCAATTTCTATTCAAAATTTATTTTAGAAAGACAATACAATATTAATATTATTTTTATAAATTTCTTTCATTATAAAAAAAAAACATTTTACAAGAGATTATATTTTTAACAATAAAATATCCATTTTATTAAACCATAAAACATTTTATTGAATTTATTCTAAATTTAAAACAAAACCAATTTTATTTAAAAACATTCCAATATTTTTCTTATCAATTTTTAAAACCATATTTTTATTTGTGAAATAAATTTTAAAACTCAATACCAATTTAAAATAAAATTTCCAAATTACTATAAATAATAAAATTAGAAAATATGTTTTACTTATAAAAATTGAAACAAATGCTAATCTATAAACCAATTATTTATTGTAAACATAAATTAATTTATATCATTTAAAAGATAAAATGACCAATTTAAATAATTATTGAAGAAGATTATTAAATTTATCTGAATAATTATTATCAGATTATCAATATCAATTTAATTTTAACTACAGATTATTAAATTGATATTGTCAAAAATCCCGGGACGTTACAATCCTTCCCCCTTAAAAGAATTTCGTCCTCGAAATTTAAAACAAAGGTAATTTAATAATCTCATTAAATTTTAATTCAAACACAAGCATACACCAAACATATGCTAACAACCAAACAACCAATTCAACCAATCAAACAAATCTAATTATCCAGACAAATTCTGGATAAAATTACATCGAGTTTCCCCAGTGTATATATATATACCCACCGGAATACTCGCTCTAGAAAATCCAAACAAACAATACTACGAAGCTACAAAGCTCCTATATATCTATAACGCTAGACAAGATATCAGACTACAAACGAGTCTGACTCAGCACCCAAAACTCCAGAACTGCTGGTTCCTCAACCAAAGATAGATCATACACGTACTCCCTCAGAGATACGTGAAACTCATCGATCCCAGTTATCCAAACTGGCAATCCAATCCTGTAGATCAATCACTTACTCTCCAAGAATACAGAAAAGATCCAAAACACTTCAGAGCTAGCTTCTCAGACTTATCCAATCTTATAGCTCTCTTTTGATCGGAGAAAACTTATCCAAAATTAAATCTCCGACTTCAGAGTCCAAATCCCTCCGACTCTTATCCACAAAACTCTCCAAACGATCCTGGGCTACCTACAGCCTTCCTGATCAGCTAAACCTTCGCTGATGCTTCTAAAAACAACTAGACCAATCAACCAACAAAATGATCTCCTCAAGATCAACCAAAACCAAGAACTCAAACTCAACTCCTCAACATCAGGGAATAACAACTTACTTCTCCTGTCCGGGCAAAGGAAAACAGATACACTTCCCAATTGCTTCCGCTGCTCAACTCTGATCCGACAAAGAAGAGAATGCTGAAGAAGAACACAAGCACAAACAGGACAACACACCCCAGAAATATGGTTCAACAAATCCATAAGAATCATTCAGGAGTTCCTCCAAAACTCCGAGCTGCTACACCAACTCAATCACTTAGAACCATTTTACTAAAAAGCTGAACCACCGGTACCACTACGGAATCCCAGTCGATAAGAAAGCTCAATCTCCAGATGCGGACAGAACTCCGACTTCCTGAGGACATTTAGAAAACTCAGATAACCCAAGAGAACACTCAACAATCGCAAGTCACTTTTGCGATCCACCCAAACCAAATCCAAAGAATATTGTTCATCCTTAACCAAATAGAACAGCTTAAACTTAATTAGTCAACCCATTGAAGTAACGGGTCTACTAAACTGCTCCTGAACTCTACTTCAGAAAAACTGCTAAATCAGAAGATCTCTTGCCAATGCCGAGAACACCCCAAACTACACTGCTGCCACAGATGCCAAAGAATTCCAGAACAAAGCTCTCCGAGAAATTCGGACTTCAAAGCAAACAGAAACTCCGGCTGAACACAGCCACAACACTGAAGCAGACTCACCTTCTTAAACTTGTTCCAACGAAAACATCTTCGGGAACATCCATAGTCACTGCATCTCATCACGCAGCTACTACTTCCGGAGGTATCAAAATACCATCACTTGCTTCAGCTCAACCAAACAGATCCAAACACTACTCATCAACTTCAGAAATAAACTCTGAACCTTAACAGGTTTCCTTCAGAGATTAATGAAGTTCTTCATCACTACAGGACTCACTCGAGACGGTATTAGGTCTACAGTCCCAACAAAACACCTCCAACCTCAAACATTTAAACTCCAACCAATGGTAGTCGTGTTACACACACTACTACCCCATCTACCTTTATAACTCAAATTGGAAAACCTGAACAGGTAACCCAACAGATAGGTAGAAATAATTATATAAATATATATATAATAAAACTACAAATACGCTCTCTCAAGAAAGATACCACTACAGAGCCTAGGTATTCGCTCAACCTAACGCTCCCTAAAGAAAGATACACTTCAGAGCCTAGGTATTCGCTCAACCTAAAGCTCTGATACCACAATGTCACGACCCGACTTTCCACTCCCAGAAAATCGCGTCATGAATCAAGAAAGAAAGGGATAGAGAATAGAATAGAAAGAAGAGAAGAAGAAACAACATCAGAATCTAACACAACGGAACGAATAAATTATATTAATAACATAATACTTTACATAGTATCATTTACATCAGAGATACACATCACAATCAACTCATACTAGACAGTTATAGATACCTGTCTAGTTATACAACTCAATACAACAACTCAAAGAAAACACACAGCGGAAAACTCTATAGCTATACGCGGAAGCCTCCTGCTCCATTGCTCCTCCATAATTCGTCAAAGCTAACCAGATTCCTAACCTGAATTTCCCTTGGCTACTCGTAAAAATTTGAGTACCCAAGAGTTTATGAAAAACAAAAATAAACTCCGGGTCAGACATGGGTCTGGTGTGAGTAACAGGTTAAAGTTGCTTAACTTTTAAAAACCTTTTGAAAAGAAAGATATCACGTAAGACTTCCCACACATAAACATGGAAAAGTTTTTACCTTACGCTAACCAAAACATTTGATAGGAAATCCGATGATATTATAATAGTGTCTAGGGTTTTCAAATAAATAAGAAATAGCCGAAATTGTTACATGATTAAATTCCAGCTACTAGCCACAAAAGTGGGTAATACAATCAAAACCGTTGGCACTTATTGGATTTTGGATTCCATACAATGGCAGGGCTACTGGGGTACCGCCCGTCACAGTACGTGGCCTAGATCACCGTACCGAGGATTACTCCCTTCATCCCCTGCAACACAAAGCCGGACCCGTTCCTTACTGAACAGTTCCAAACAAGACAACCCCGTGGTTGTAGCTAGCAACCACCCACACAGCCGAATATAAAGGGACTTCTAGACAGGGATCAATCTTGCTCTCCAGTGGGCGCGACCCACGAAGCTTTGCTGCACCTCCCCTGTTTTAGCCATTCCCGGTTGATGAGGCTTGAGGCTACGATTACCTTTATAGGACATATCACTTAGAATGCTCATCGTCCACCTGACGATGTGCTGAAAGCATTCAATCCATACAAGTCCGTTCCGGGTTCGAACGAAACCGAAGGCATTATCTCGTTACACTCATTTTGGAATCACCCTCAGAGTTAACGACAATAACCCTTGCACTCTGATTCACCATCTCGAATCTATAAGGACTAATTCCGTCAACTCATTACGGAATCACCCACAGAGTTATAATGACTCATAGTCCTTACACCTCGAGTCTTCATAAAGCTCCACTTAGATTCACGACCTAACGTTATTTGGAAACGATGTGGTTTTCGGATATCCAAATATGGAAACCCGATCCCGGTCTCATTGAAATCCAAAGCGTGTCTTTTAAGGTCCAAGTTGTTTTAAAGTTTTAAAACAATTCAATTACAGTATCTATATACACACAGATAGATAACTTAAAACATAACTGATAATCAAAATTATCATATAACAGGTGATCCACATCATCAATATCAAATAGATATACCACATATCAACATCACAATAGATAACCTATATTATCATCACCATACAATCAACATCCATACCACACAATATTATTTATCTCAATACTGAGATCACAAAGCATCCAAGACAATCAAGTTCAACCATTCATCCATAAGTAAAGATTTACTCATCACCATATAATTAATTTAAAATGAATTAAATTAATTATCTATATCTCAAATTAATTTAAAATGAATTAAATTAATTCCTTCATCTATAATTAATTTAAAATAAATTAAATTAATTACCTCACCAAATTATCTTGCTTACTCAATTGATTACAATCAATTAATCAATCATAAATTACTTTAATTAATCACTCTTGATTAATTATACTTAATTACATCCATGTAATTATCCTCAACTAAACAGTAATTAACCCTTAATTACTTTAATTAAATTAATTAATCATAATTAATTATCTTAATCCTTAATTAATTATATTAATTAATTACCTATTATTGATTAATTAATCCTAATTAATCATCCTTAATTACATCACTAATTAAATAATTAACGATCTTAATTATTTCTTAAATTAATTACTCACAGTAATTAACTAACTCAATTACTATATTAACCCAAATTAATTATCCTTAAATTAACTTCTTAGATTAATTACTAAATAATTAATCCAAATTATCTCATACTTAAACATTTCCACTTAATTACAATCATGTAATTACTAATTAATTACTTAACTAAGTAATTACCCAAATCACCAATTACATAAAGTAATTATCCTTAAACCAAGTGTTTAAAACTAATTAAACTTAATTAATTAAATTAAACAATCTCAATCAATTAAATTAATTACATTAAGTAATTAATTTCTTAATTACTTTATCAAGTAATTACTCAAACCATTTATATTTGATTATTATTAAATTAATTAATCCAATTAATTATAAAAATTAACTACATTAATTAATTGTTAAATAATCATGGTTAATGACCTTCATTAACCATCCTCTAATTATTTTAAAAAGTAATTAACTTAAATTAATTACCAATTAAATTATTTTTAATCATTATTAATTAAAGTTAATTATTAAATTAATTAACCTTAAATTAAAACTTAATTACATAATTAATATTCATTTATCATTAATTAATAACTTAATTAATGATCTTAATTTCAAATTGATTAATCATTAATCAATTATTAACTCCAAATTTAATTAATTAATTTAAATAATTAACAAACCTTAATTACCTTGTTAATTAATTCTAAAACATAAATCTAAATTTAAATTTCAAAATAAAACATAACTTAGTTATGTTTAAAACAATTTGATTTAAAACAAAGTTCTTTTGAAAATTACCTTTAAATTTCAATTAAAATTCAAATTTAAAATAAATTAATTTTAACTTATCAAAGTTTTAAATAAATTTAAAACTTATTTAAATTCTAGAACAAATCAAAAGTTGTCTTAAAAATCAAATCATATAAACTTGAAGTTAAATTCATTTCAAAATTTTAGAAGTTTAAATTCAATTTTAGTTTAAAAACTTTCAACTTTGAATTTTCCTTTAAATTTGAAACTGAGCTTCACTTTAAAAACTCAGATTTCCAGATTTTAAAATCTATTTTTAAACCTTGCTTCATATTTTAAAAACTTCATTACTTAAAATTTGAACTATTTACTAAAACTGAAATAGTTAGTTAAGTTAAGAATTTAAACTCTATTTCAAAACCTGGATTTAAATTTGAATCTAAAATTCAACTTACATTTGAATTTGTACTAAATTCTTACTTTAACTAAATCTGCAGAATTCCAAATTTTTAAAACCCAGATTTTAAACTTTCAAATCCAGATTTTTAAAAAAATAGAAAAACAGTTTTCAACTTAAAACCTGAAATTTAAATACCAATTTGAAATTCAAACTTGAATTAAATTTAAACCTAGACCTTATTCAAACCTATAACTACAGATTTTAAATTTTCAAAACCCTGATTTTTTTTAAAAGTTTTAAAAACCCAGATTTTTAAATCAAAACACAGTTTACTGTGTTTTCTGTAAAACTACAGGTTAACCCCATACAAATTTTACTTCGAGTTCTACATGCTATTGCTTCGGGTTTCTGCCATACTTACTTCGAGTTCCACACAGACCTACTTCGAGTCATTTTACAATTCTTCCCACATCTCCCCTGAATCACTTCACATCCAAAGTAGTTCACCAGAAACATGTCAACTCCACCTCTACCGTTCATCAATGATGACCCCACAACTACATGCATCCCTTCACTACTTAACATCAACACATAAACAAGAGATTATACTGGAATTCAAAGATTTTGCTCAGAAACCCCAAATTACAAAACCTGAAAACAACTTACAGGTTTTACTCCAAACCTGTCATCCTTCACATCAAACTGCTCCGACCATCGAACTCCCGCCCCCTTTGGCCATGAACTCCATTACACATCCACTACCCATACCCCAAAACCCAGAACACTCAATCCATCCAAGACTTCCCACTGATCCCATGTTCAACCCCATTTCAAACTAGAGTGCAGTTCTAAAAACCCAAAACTGCAATCAATCTATCAAACTTTAACTAACTCTCAGATTTTTACCAGGATCTATGATCCTTTCTAAATAATTCAAAAAGATCCTGAGTCATTTAAAATCACAAATTGCAAGAATTTGCTCATATTCATATTTTTGTTCCAGGTCAAACTGCATATAGAATAAACACTAAAAAAAAAAAATACCAATACTTGATTTAAAAATCAAGATTCATTTTATACTTTTGATTGGCATTACTGAATTATTATTAATTAGGTTTGGTTTGATTAAAATTGAACATGCAATGATGTTTTTCTGTTTTACAGAGGCAACTCATATTTAAACTTCTTGACATTTTTTTTTAAACATTAACTTATGAAACTAATACAACTTTACTTTGCATTTTCTTTTAACAGATAACTGACTTAAAGGCAAGAGTAGTTAATAAAGTTTTACCTGGAAATAAATTCAAAAACAGAACAGGTGATATAAGTCATTTCCACATCAACAACCATAGATAGCACAAAAATATTATTTGCATTTAGTAAAACATGCAACTTATTTTTAAAACTAAAGAGTTTAAATGTTACTCACCTTCAATGCAGACCCCCTCTGTTGTTTTAGTTTGAAATTACAGAACACAAAGATGCAGGCTTGACCCCTTTTTGTTGAAATCTGAGTTTGAATTGATATGCAGTTTGCCAGTTACCAAATGCATGCTAATGCTTATGATCCCAACCCAAATTGCTTACATACAGGCTTATAGAAAAAAATGCAGGTGCTTTACTCCTCTCTGCTACTCATGATCCAAGATGCTTGCATGCAGGTGTTCATCTATGCAGAAACAAGCATATGCAGGCACTTCTTGAATTTGAAAATGAAATGCAGTAGCTAAATTCCCCAAACACAAGCATGCAGGTGCAGATGCTCATTCCACCCAGGATCAAGCAGAAAGGCAAAGATCTTCATTTTGATTTTGGAATGAAGTGGAGTATGCAGATTTAGGATTTGAGGGTGATTGGATTTGAATGTGCAGGTTTAGTTGTTTAGAGGAATGCAGATTTGATTGTGCAGGCCTTGGATTTTGAATAGGGTTTAGGTGAATTTGTATATGCAGATTTGTAGATTTGAATTCGTGGTGTGTAATGAAGGATTTGAACATGTAGATTGATGTTTTGATTATACTCCAAACTGTGGTTGTGAAGAAACAAAATGCAGATTTTTATGAACAGATCTTCAAAAATGAATTTTGAAGATGGGTTTGATCTTTGTTTGATTTTGGAGATGAAAATGCATTATGTATGAACATGCAAACTAATTGTATTTTCAGATTTTAAGAAAATAAAAGAAAAGAAAAATTATAAACAAAATCTTACACTTGTCTAATGGTTATGCTAATTTCTAAACACATGTCAATTTGAATGCATATGAATTTACACTTGTTTAATTAAGATAATTGAAATTTAATGTATATGTATTTAACACATGTTATCTTTTAAAGATAATTAGTGTTTGATTTTCAACTAAAGTGTGTATTAGCTTAAATGGAATTTGTTAATTTATATTTATCATATTTATAAATTTTACAAATGGAAATAAAACAAATCTTGTTAATAAATGAACTTATTCATATCAAAAATTATGACAATCAAACAATATAAAAGTTTATACTTTTAAATTTAAATTCAACTAAATTCAAAATCAAATATTTTTCAAATTAAGTTATAAATAAAAATTCAAATTTGAAATAACCAATTGCAATTTCTATTCAAAATTTATTTTAGAAAGACAATACAATATTAATATTATTTTTATAAATTTCTTTCATTATAAAAAAAAAACATTTTACAAGAGATTATATTTTTAACAATAAAATATCCATTTTATTAAACCATAAAACATTTTATTGAATTTATTCTAAATTTAAAACAAAACCAATTTTATTTAAAAACATTCCAATATTTTTCTTATCAATTTTTAAAACCATATTTTTATTTGTGAAATAAATTTTAAAACTCAATACCAATTTAAAATAAAATTTCCAAATTACTATAAATAATAAAATTAGAAAATATGTTTTACTTATAAAAATTGAAACAAATGCTAATCTATAAACCAATTATTTATTGTAAACATAAATTAATTTATATCATTTAAAAGATAAAATGACCAATTTAAATAATTATTGAAGAAGATTATTAAATTTATCTGAATAATTATTATCAGATTATCAATATCAATTTAATTTTAACTACAGATTATTAAATTGATATTGTCAAAAATCCCGGGACGTTACATAACTTTTGATGGTTGGTTATTTAATTATCAAATGATTAAACCATTCACCTAGAGATTTTATTCGATAAGGAAAATAACGCTAGTCAAGCAAGAAGCAACCACTAAGCCTCTTCAATTAATCTTTTCGTTAATTAAAACACTTTGTAAATACTTTTATCAAAGTACTTTCATGAAGATATATTTACAAACCTCTTCTTCCTATACTTAGGAAATATTCATATACTTATCTTTAAGGTATGTCTATATTCACAAACTATTTCACTTATTAATACTTAAAAGCTCTCTATTAGTTATATCAATAGTATAATTATATTTACAAATCACTACATTTCCCATACTTAGGAAACGTATTCATGTATTTATTTCAATGGTATAGGTATATTTACAAATTTTAAACAAGATTTCACTTCTAAAACATATTATTTGGGTTAAAAAATGCAACTTAAACATTTAAAAAAAATTAAATGATAATACTTTTGTGTAATTAAATAGATCATATAGAAATTAGACCAACTATACTCACTGCTTCCTAGTTTCAAAAGTACTATCTCTCGATTTGCAATGAAATCGGACAATTTAGAAAACTGCCTCGATACATAATTTTTCTTCTCAAGATAAAGACGAGTTTTCATACCTCGGAAGCCAGTGTTAAGTATGAAAAGAATATTTTCCATACCACCATATTTAAAATAACCACTTATGGAAATTGAATGTCAATGTTTTTATAAAATCTTTTTTAATAAAATTCCTTTGTAAACTCCTTAGATTTACAAATTCCTTTTATGAAACATTATTTATAAATCACAAAATTCCCCTTATAAATATCTAAGCATAATTAGAAATCTCCTTTTATAAATCTCCAAAATTATTTAATAAGCTTCTTTATAAACATCCTTTGTACTATTTAATCATTTATAGAAGTCATCCTATAAAATCTCCAAATTTATTTGCAACTCTTTTATAAACTTCAATTCATTTATAAAAACCCTTTTACGAATTTCTAAATAAAACTACAAACTCCAAATATAATTATAAAACTCCAAATATAATTATGATACTCTTATACTTGCATCAACGTGATCATCCATATATTCCAGTAAATTCACAAATGGAATTAATTATTCCAATTTATCAAAAAGATATTGATTTCCTTTTTGTAGGATATTATTGATAAAACCACTCTTTTATTTATAAAACTATCTTCCACTTATATAAAATAATATATATATAAAGCTATCCCATTATACAACATTTTGTATAAATGAATTGCAAATATTTCTACCTTCTTTCAAAAATAGGGTCACTTTTCAAATAATGAACAAACCCCTTTATTTTCTCTTTTAAAATAATACGCTCATTATTCAAATAAATTTCCTTATACGAACCCCATACTTTCCAAAATAAATTTAAAACATTTACATATATACATTTAGAAAAGAATAATAAAAGAAATTGAAGTAAAAAGAGAAGTACGAAAAAAAATTTAAAATAAAATCACAAAAAATCCAAATGATCCGACTTAAATCATTTTTTCAAATCATAAATCATTTCCAGAATCAAACAACAATTAATAGTATTTTGGAAATACTATATCGAGGCCAATAGTTACTTAGCACTTAACCAGTGTTATTATTATATTTTCTCTAAAATGGTTCAATTTTTAACGTATGTTGGTGTCACATCCAAAATGTTCAATGTCAAATTTTGACATTAAACAATCTATATAACCGATATATAACTGAAATTAAATCAACAGGAATATAACTGAAAATCAAAAATCGCAATATCGAAAAATTTGGATCTCTCTATAAGTTTTCTTGTATTTCATTTTAAGTATTTCAGTTTAAATGTCATTAACTTTTAAAAGCGAATATTTAACCAAACCGACTAATATTTCATCCAAACACAAACAAAAATTTAATCTACCATTGTCATACCGATTATCCACAAAGGTGAGTTTAACTCATTGAAATTCTAGCGGACCCTTAGGCATTCATATTTGAACTAAAATTGAAGAGCATTTGAATATAGCCTATTACGAGTGCAACACAAATGACCACATCCCGATTGAATGGTGTATGACAGAGATATACCATTTATAAGATATTAAGATTAAATTATATGATTAATTTACTTTAATCACTTTACATTAGTCCTTAATTACCATTTAAAACCATCCCCTCCAAATTAGACTCCTACCACTCAAACCCATCACCTTGGCTTTGGCAAACAACCTCCCATGCCACCTCGGACCACTATATCTCCTATTGTCGCCACCTACACTCACGTTAACGTGATACAGACCCATCCATGCCTATAAATCCATGCCTGAAGGTCTCAATCAAATCGCGACCGAGCTCCCTAAACCTATGACCTAACCATGTCGTGACCCGCCATCAAGCACCGCCTCCTTCCAAACTCTGACCGTTTTATTCCATACTTTACCACAAATCCATATCCAAGCTTCAATTTGCCTAATGATGATCGAAGCTCATGTAATCACAAGCCCTAGATCCTCAAAGCTCACGTCTTCAAATGTCGCTCCCCCAAAACTCTAATACACATAACTAAACTCATCCATTTTGTAGATCTCTCCATTTTACACTCAATTTTTTTAGTTTTTCAATGAGTAAATCTTTTTATTTGATTTTTTAAAGGTGGAGGATTTTTCTTAGATTTGAGTTTCAAGAAAAAAAACAATAGAACATCAAAGTAAAGAATAAGGGAAAAGTAGAGATTTGAGATTAGAATAGATTATGGTACAGTATCCTTTAAAGACAATGAAAAGTAGTAGAGATTTGAGATTAGCATAGTTTCTTAGGCCTCTTCATGATTGATGCACTGTTGATATCTATAGCTTTAGCAGGTTGGCTTAGGAAAGAGAAAACGTCCTTAAAAACTTCAAAATTTTATGTTGGAAGCACCTTAATGGGGATGAATTTCAACCAAATTGAAAGCAATGTCCATTAGGTTACGGATCGTTGGTTTGTTAATCTAAACACAAAAACATCGGAGTAAGTTCAATATAAACTCACAGTGGAATTAAAAAATATGTTATAACATGAGTAACAACTAAGGTTACTACCTCGGAATATCATTTCTTGTATATTTAATTGTCTTGTCTGTGCCAAACATGAATAAAAAGACTTCTCCATCTACCGTTTCCGTCTTGCTCGAATATCATATTTCTCTAAATCTATCATGTGGGATGTAATAAGGAAGAGGCCAGAACAACGTTCTAGTGATTGATAGATCACATAGTTTACTCATACCAATAATTTATCCTGATTGATTTCCATTTAAGTATTATGTCCATTATTTAGGACTAATCCGTTAAATTTTATATGCAAGTATAATACGTCTATCGTGCCCTTCTCTAAGATATAACTATATAAGTATATGTCTATTTGCATATACGTCTAACTATTTAAATATCCAAAAACCACGACCATTTAGCACTTCTAAAATAGGCAGCAGGCCGACCCAACTGTCATTTAGTACCTCGGTCCTCGAAGCAGGTCCTCCGCAACGTAAATGCTAGTCAATCGGTTTTATATACAGAGACCGATGACCCTTATATACGGATTTATAATTTTTAATTTAATTGTTGTACTACTAACACATCTCAAAGATCAATCTAAGGGTTAACTAGTCCACCTTCGATAAACAAATTTTCATCTAACCATCTACTTGGATATCTATGTGTATCCTATACGATTCTACACTAGTAGAAAGCGAAATCTGTTAAGGCATATAACCAAGTCTTTGCTACCACTCGCTCGGACTTGCTAATGGTCATAGCCCATATGCCAGACCTTCTACTAAATGTCGATACAAAATAATGGCATAGCCCGTCGACCTTCCATAATTGACACCCTATTTAGGCTAACCTAACTAAGTCAAGGAAAAATGACCATTTTGGTTAGTTTATATCTCTTATTGAAAATGAAGCAAATCTCATTTAATTAAAAGAACCGAACCATTTAATACCTCAAAACTAAGATGAATCCTCAAGGTATTTTTTTCTCACCAATCCGAAATGCATATCCTTTTCTCACGGGTCATACAGTTGGAGTTGCCTCACATCAATAGTGAGTATACACAACCACTGGCAGCCTCTATGTGAAGAGCAAACTTCTGTTGTGTAACTCTACTGACCTCGCATTCCAACCCGCTAAACAAAACCAAACACTCAAAGCCTAAGTGTTGGGCTAGGCCTACAAATTCATGCTTATTCTAAGCGTTTAATTGAAGCTATATAATTTCCTATTATAAAAATTATATTGACTTCGACATATATTTAATAGTATCAATACTTACTAGTACGCTGCGTAACTATAAATATTTTATGCTCTTAGGATTTTGTTTCTTTGTTTCCTTCTTTATCTAATAAATATCCATTGTTCGTAATGATTAGTCATTAATGTCAGAATTGGATATTCTCTAATGATACTTATTTACTCGTTTTAAAATCCATATATTCTGCATATTCAATTTTCTCATCAATGCAACATTAAATTCTCTAATTAATCTCTGTTTGATTATTTTAACTTTCTCTTAACTATAAATTTATTGCCTATTAATTTATTGTTAATGTCCATAAATTTTGGAATTCCTATTCCTTTCTTTTTAATCCTATAATTTAATATTCTATAATAACTAATACGAATATTATTGTAAATTACGTTGCGTGTGTGTGTGTTTATTTTTAATCGATACGTGCAGTTTTACATGTGTGTATATTCTAATTAATTTCTAAACTAGAACATTCATTTCCACGTTTTAATTTATCAGAGTTATGTTTTCAAAAGGATCACCGTTATACCCTTTCATAAATTATCCAAAAATTAGGCTGTTTCTCCTTTTGAAATTAAAAGGAATTGTCTCTTTTCTTTTATTGAAATAGACAACGCAACCTACGGAGTAGAATATCACACTTTACACAACTATTTCCTTTTCGATATATTCCTGGTTAATTCAAACAGTGCACTTTTATATATATTTTCGAAATTGAATAATTTGTCGAAATTACACGGCAATATATATTCCTAAATTATACACCATTTCCAAAAAACTTAAAATATATAAATTCACATTCTAAGTCAACTAAGGCAGCCTAATTTACAACCTAATTATAAACCTGGAATAAACTAATATTCTACAGTAATAAATATTTAGAACTGAATTAAAATTTCTAGATTAGGTTATACATACTGTTCCTATTTCAATTATCTATTTTGTAGGATATCTAGGCTGCCTATACATTTGTTTTAAGCCTACAATTCATCAGAGTACAAATTTTTGAAATAGGCTTCAGAAAATAACCTATTGCGAAAATAGGCTTCGATTCAAACTATTTACAAAAACAGGCTTCGTTTTTGCCCCAGTACTTTGCAAATGCATGTATATGGAATGCATATATATATATATATATATATATATATATATATTTTTGTTTCTAAAGCACTTCCAAACATGCGCACTAAGAAAATTACATAGTACACATTTCTGCAACGCGCATGAACAACATAACAATATTGTGCATGCGCGTTCCAAAATGCGCACTAAGAAATTTCCTTAGTGCGTATATTCGAAACGCGCATTAGAGGGACATGAGCTTTAACAGTCTGTCCCCCACTTCCCCCCTTCCATTTTTCAATTTTTGTAACGATCCCGAATTTTAATTTATTTTAAATTGATAATTAAATTTACTTTTGATTTAAAATTTTGAAATTAAATGATAGTCGATTGGATTTTTTCTAAATTCATATGGTTTGAGTTATTTATTAATAAGAAAACGGTTTCTTTTATAAATTATTTTTTAAAGCTAATATTGAGTTATTTTGATAAATAAAATACAAGACTATAAGATAAATTAGGAAAAAATATATAAAATAAGACATATAATACAATATAAGCACAAAAGTAATAAATACACTTAAACTTGAAAACAAAACTTTAACAAAGAATACCAAAACAAAGTATGTATACAAACAAGTAATAAAGTATTTGTAGGCAATATAATATGTACATAAAGAAAAATAAATATCTATTAAACATATAATTGACTCAAGCAAAGTACAAAGAAAATCAACAAGTGATCTACAGCCACCCAAATAAAATGCAAGTATGTACACTTAAAACAAAACCAAAGCAACATCTTCTCAGCTGAAGTCAATAAAACAAAATAAAATATGTTTGTACAAAACAAAGCATAAGACAGTAAATATCTATTATACAAGCAAAATTGAATAAGTATAGGCTAGAAAGAACAAAGTATTTAGGCTGAGTAGGGAAAACAAAACACAGCAAAATAGGATGTGTATATAGCAATACATACAGATAGGTTATGTTGTAGCTAAGCAAGGGGGGACATGCATTTATTTCCATCATCTCAGCAGCACAAATAGTCAGTTCGAATTGTTTAAAAATATAATGCAGCCATAACTTTAGTACAGGGAAGAGATAACATCACCTGTACACTTTCTACTTCATATCAACAATCCTCATCTCAGTTCATTTATCACAACTGAGTAACATGGAAGCAAACCAAAAATAATAGAAGTCAAAAACAAAGAAAAAAAACAATGCAAATCTTCAACCTGGGATTGTAGATCACAAACAAACTCAATCAAAGTAAAAGCAAATCAAAGCATGCAAGTTTCCAGGCCTCTGTTTCAAAACCCATAGGTGAGCAAATTCACTAAAATTATCTATGTTTCTTGATTTTCTGGATTTATGATGGAAGTATGTCAGGAAAATGTTTTGTTTGTTTGCCTGCATGGTTATATGTACATTGGATATGATATTTGCATATCAGGATATATGAATTCTTCAGCCTCTATTTGTTTTTCTTCCAGACCAAATTTGTTTTAAAATCAAATTCTCTTCCTCCAATCTACCATAGAACCTAATCTTCAAAAAGAATATGTTAATACCAACCAGATTTTATTTTTAAAAATAATTCCAAAAAGAAATATTGTGAAACTATTTCAGAAAATAAAAATAACAGTAAGGTTATATATAAGGTAAAAATCAATAAATTCAATTTCTGTCTTGAAATACATGAATGCGTTCGTGATCGAAAATCACGATTTTTAATATACATTTTGTAATTTTTAAATTGATAATCGATTGGGAATTTCGAAAAGTTTGTTTTGGGTATTTTGGGCGATTGTTGATGATCAACGTGATGGATTTGGCCAATTCTTGGTCTGAAGGTGGTTCGTTTGATGGCGAGTGTAGGAAAAATAATAGAAATTTTTTCGAATGAATGAATTGTTGGGTTGAATCTAAACTAGGGTTTAAGAACTGTTTCCGGTTCACGTTGTAAAGAGGATCACCGCTCCGCCTCTGGGTGATCGGAATTCACGTCTCCGATGCCAGTCGAGGCGTCACATCTCGATGAAGCTTCAGTTAGATTTTCGTGGCTTCTGATGGCCATACGTGGGAAGACGAGACGGTTTCATGGTGGTGTGCCGTTGGGTTTGTTCGATCGAATCACCTGAAGTTGAACCACGGTGATATCAAGACTTCTGGGTGGTCGGCTAGGTTGAGATAGTCGTCATCGACTTGCCGATGGTCGCGAGGAGGGTCGGAGCATCACTGTTCAGGCGTACACGTGCGCGCGTATCATCGTGTATCTGAACAGTTTTGGGTTATGGAAGAAGAAGTGGCGTAGAGGAAGACTCGAAGTATTTCTCGGGGGAACTGGGGTTAGACTCGAAGGGAGACTCGTGTCGTTTTAGTGGAATGTCGAGTAGGTTTCTGGGACTTAGAAAAATAAAGGAAAATATTTTCCCTCGGGTTAAATTTCTGAGTAACCCGAAGCAAAGACAAGTTTGTCTCGGGGGTGACTCGAAGTAGTTACAGGAGCCACTCAAAAAAAAAAAAAAGTTTGTATTTTGAAGTTTTTCTACTTTTCAACAATTTAAAAATAAAACCCAAGTTTTAAAATAAGGAGATGATTAAAGTTTTAAATAAATTAAAGTTTAAAATAAAGAATTTTCAAAATGATTAAGTTTTAAATTTATTTAATCAAGATACATTATTTTACAAAATTGTTTAATAAATAAATAATGTAGTTTAAAATGAAAATTAAGATAAAATGTTGTTTAAACTAAATCTTAACCTTTTAAGGTATCTAATGTGATAAAGGTGATTTATTAAACAAGGTTTAAAAGGATAATCAAAGTAATTAATTAAAGATAATTAATTTAATAGTGAATTAAATAATTAAAGGTTAATAATTTAATAATTAAAGGTTGATGAACTATAATTAAAGGTTAATTAATTTATTATTAATGGATAATTAATAACTAATTAAAGAATAATTAATCAAAAATGGTTTATAATTTATTAACAATTAATTAACCAGGATTAGTAATTAATTCATAAGTAATTAATCTAATTTGAATTAATCGGACAATTTAATTGATCTTACTTATGGATGTTTGGATTCTATTGGATGACTTGATTGTTTGATATCCCTAATATATGATATTTTGTGATACATCCTGATTTATGTGGTGATTTGTAATTTACTATCTGTGACATATATATTTGTGATCTGTATATAACAGATAAGCGTTATAGTTTATATCGCTTATCAATTATATTCCTGTATTCTGATCTGTGATAATTGTATGATGTTGCAGTACTGTGTATAACCCCTGGACTACACCATACACACACAATTATGGATTTCACGAGAAATCGATTAAGTCACAGATAATTTAAATTTAATGTTTTTGAAATTAAAGTTTTAATTTCAAATTGATTTTGAAAATGAATTTGGGTTAAACGGTAAAGCTTTTGAAAAAGGTTTTCACAGATAAAAGCTATTTTGAATAACTCGGTAAAATCTCTAATTTAAATAATTCAATTTGAATTTGAATTCGATATTTGGAATTGAATTCGATGATTGGAAATTATGGTTAAAGATATTATAAACATGTTTGTATGAATTTAAACCATTTTAAAGGTATGGTTTTGGGAATTTGAATTTAACCCAAGGATTTTAACTCGTATAAATGAATCAGATTTCCAAAATGAAAACTGTTGTTTTCAAATGATAAACACTTTTAGATAAGAACTATTGTAACGACCCAGAATTTTTAGAAATTAAAATTTGAATATTTAATTAATTTTAAAATATTGATAAGTGAATTTATAAGTCAAATAAATTTTTATTTGAATTTTTGAATTTAATTGGATAATTAAATCGATAATTTAATATGTTAAATTATGGAAATAATTGAAAATATAGTTAAATATGATTGAAAATGATTTGTAAAATTTTATTTTATCATATGGGAGTTAGAACGATATTTTAGAACTTTTAAAATCGAATTAAAAGTTAATTTGTGAAAATTGAATATTTTAATATTTAAATCGACTAGTGAAAATAGTCAATTTTTGAACAGTCTCAGAATTGAACGAAACCAGTTTCATTGGATCCGTAATAGTTAGTTATTACCGGATTTCAATTTTCGTGTCAATCGGAGCTATCGTTTGATCGTGGCAGCTCGAAACGCATCGAATCGTTTTTAATTTAAATTTGACGAGCTAAAATAGCCATTTTTCAAAAAGTCTCGGATTTCGACGAAACCAGTTTCATCGGATCCGTAATGTGATATTATTGTAAGGTTTCAAATTTCAAGTCAATTGGATTTACCGTTTGTCCGGTACAAATTAAAACGCCTAGAAATCGACTTAAATCGGTTTAATTCAAATTGAGCGTTTATTGCCATAACTCGCACAGATGTCCGAATTAGCTTCCGAAACCTGTTCCATTGTGTCCGGAACGCGGGGTAAACCCTAGAAACGCTGGTTACGGCGCGTAAATCGGAGTTCGGAATTTCCGAAATGAATAGTGTTTCGGTTTTCTCTATAAATAGCCCTTCATAAATTAAAAAAAAAAAGAAAATAAAACACTAAACCCTAATTTTAACCTAGCCGCCACCTATAGATGGATGGCCAGAAATTATCTCCACTTCCTCCCTCAATCACTCACAATCCGTCGACATTCACGCGAAGTGTTCAACAGCAATATCGTAGAGCGTACCAAGAGCTTCAGATCCGTACGGTGGAGATGTGGTTTGGAGCGTCGAAGGGGGAGCGAGGTGGGGCCGTTTGCTGCAGGTGCGCGCGCGTTTCTAGGTGGAAGGGGGAGGCCGAGCTTGCCTAGGTCGTGGCCGAAGGTAGCTCGTGTGTGGAGCTTCGAGACGGCATCACTTGATCGTGTTCTAATGTAGCGTGGTGGATGCAATATTAAACCCTAGTCATGAGCTTATGGGTTTGAACGGCCTGGGCATTTGCGTGATGTAGAAGATGAGGGAGAAGCATATGCACGGCCAAGATCTGCAGGTGATGGATCTAAGGGCTGAGATGTGTTAGGTTATAAATTATTAAAGTTATGTTGTAATTTGTTAATATAAACACGTGTAACTTCATAAATTGATAACTTTTTCATACGAGGTCGAAAACGCGCGAAACCAGTTGCGTTGGAATCGTATGGACGAGAACTACGCGATGGAGTTGGTTTGGAGTCATTTGGAGTTAGTGAGAATTTTGGGTAAAATTAAACGCGCGTTTAATTTTATTCGAAATAAATCGCTAAAACGGAAATAAAATCAAGGTGAGAACTTCTCACTCAATCGAATAGGTTTCGATTTTATTTTAAATAGTTAGATTTAAAATATTTGAATGCATGTTTGAATGTTGATTGTTATCTATTGATTGTTAAAATAGACATTATGCGCCGTTAGTAAGCGGATGTTATTTATTAAAAACATATACCGCGAATATTTCATAAACAGTGAAATTGGTATTATATATAATATCAATATATATATATTGGCATATGTATATATTGCAGTTGTTGATTTCCCGCATTTTTTGTTTAGCGGATGAGACCCTATTACGCCGTTATTAAGCGGATAATATTTAATAAGAACATATACCGCGATAATTTCGTACTGGAACGGAATTGGTATTGTGCTAATGTTTTTTGATGCAGGAAAACAGGTTGGAGGGATCCAACTGGATTCCTCAACAGTATTTATTTGATTTCAGATATTTTGATATTTGATGGACTATCATATCGGTATATGATATCGTTGTAGTCGTGATTGACTATTTGGTGTGTAGCATCATTAGACCCAGATTTTGGAATTTTAAAATGATTAATAAAGTGATTTTTGAAAATATACTATATTTTTGGAATAGATTCATTTTAAATAAATAAACGTTATAATTTTTAAAGTTATAAAATTATGGTTTTTGTGAAATACAGTTAAAAACTGATTTTTGAGAATATGATGCTATTGATTTTATAAAATAGTTTAATCGAGATATTTTAGAATTTTTGTGAAAAGTTTAAAATATAGGATTTATAAAATTTGATTATTTTATAAATCAAGAGAATGATGAAATTATAAAGGAGATTAAAGATTATTCATTTATTATTATATGTTGTTCCGCTGCGAATTGTGAGATTCTGTTGTTGTTCTGTTGTGTTCTGTCCCGTCCTATTTTCTTCTGTTTTTCTTTTTCCTCTATTCTCTTTTCCTTCTATTTTAAAATGTTCTATCTTATTTTCTATTCTCTCTAATTTCTATTTTCTTTTCCCTACCTAAATCTTCTACCTTTTTCTTTTTCTTTTCTTAAATTCTTTTTAAAAACCCTCAGTGTTCGGTTTTCCGTCGTTCGATTCCTCGGCAGTCGATAAAGTGAGTGTCGATGTTGAATTTTCGGAAGATGAAAAATCGTGTCCTGACAATGTGGTATCAGAGCATATGGTTAAGCGACAACCATGGTTCTGTTGGGTATTACTCATTAGAGATAGAGTCAACAGTACTCTAGATTGAGTTTGAGTGTAATAATAGCTATGAGAGCGTATTTGTTAGTGAATATATAAAATTGTTTTATATTGTGATGATTGGTTTGTTGAGTGGTATATAGATTCTGGTTAATACGAGTAATTAACGTTGTTGATAGGAATCTCTAAACACTTTTATAGAACAATTCGACACGATATTGTTTTAAATTGAGTAAATGAAATTCAATTTTGAAATTGAATTGAATTAATGGATTAAATGTTAATCAATTGAATGTGAATTAAGTTGATATGGAATAATGAATGTAAGTGAAATTCATTAAAATCTAATGTTATTAGAAAGTTGAATAATTGAATGAAAATCAATTAATTAAACCAATTGATAAGCAAAGTAATTTGGTTGCAATTAATAAACATTGGTTGATATTGAATATGATTGTTAGTTGATTGTATATAATTCATTAAGTATTAATGAAATTTAAAGCTATGTAATTGAATTCAAATTAGAAGTAAATAAATTTGAATAGAATTGAATTTGAATTAGAAGTGAACCAACTTGAATATGAATTAGTGAATATAAACTAATTGAAAATGAATGTTAATAAGAACATCCACTGTTAATGAATCAAGTGTGGTTTAAATTGAAAACCTATTTCATTGAATATTAATGAGAATATAAATGAATATATATTGATTATGAATTGGTTATGGATGATAGTTGGTTGATGGTTGAATATATGTTGTTTTACTACATGTGCTATGTTGACATATATAGTTATTATGTTACTACATGATGTATATTGATACTATTGTCTACATGCATGGTTCTCATGTTGTTTGTTGAGTGATTAGTAGGTGCGGATCGCGTTTGCTTCGCATTTGGAGCTCGCTTTAGCGCTATATTAGCCGTATATGCTCGCTAATAAAATATAAGGTACATATCTCGGATTAAATATCGTACTTTTACACTTTTTTCCCTTCGGGATGCCTCATTACTTGATGAGATGTATATTTGTGATATATATACTGTCATTTTTTTTCGGATCGAGCCGCGCAAAGGAGACTATGGCGAATTTTTTCGAAAATTTAAGGCGTTAGAAAATTTTTGAGAAAATTGGAAATTTTGAAAACTTTAACTTTGATTTTGGAATTGAAAGTTAAACAATAGTAGTTGTTTTTGAAAAGATAACTAAGTATGATTTCAAAACTTAGTAAGGTTATTGTAAGAAGTTTAACTATGAATTTTGGGAAAGTTAATAAATTCTGTACTTTTCTTACTTGTAATTTCGAGGACGAAATTCTTTTAAGTGGGGAAGATTGTAACGACCCAGAATTTTTAGAAATTAAAATTTGAATATTTAATTAATTTTAAAATATTAATAAGTGAATTTATAAGTCAAATAAATTTTTATTTGAAATTTTGAATTTAATTGGATAATTAAATCGTTAATTTAATATGTTAAATTATGGAAATAATTGAAAATATAGTTAAATATGATTGAAAATGATTTGTAAAATTTTATTTTATCATATGGGAGTTAGAACGATATTTTAGAACTTTTAAAATCGAATTAAAAGTTAATTTGTGAAAATTGAATATTTTAATATTTAAATCGACTAGTGAAAATAGTCAATTTTTGAACAGTCTCAGAATTGAACGAAACCAGTTTCATTGGATCCGTAATAGTTAGTTATTACCGGATTTCAATTTTCGTGTCAATCGGAGCTATCGTTTGATCGTGGCAGCTCGAAACGCATCGAATCGTTTTTAATTTAAATTTGACGAGCTAAAATAGCCATTTTTCAAAAAGTCTCGGATTTCGACGAAACTAGTTTCATCGGATCCGTAATGTGATATTATTGTAAGGTTTCAAATTTCAAGTCAATTGGATTTACCATTTGTCCGGTACAAATTAAAACGCCTAGAAATCGACTTAAATCGGTTTAATTCAAATTGAGCGTTTATTGCCATAACTCGCACAGGTGTCCGAATTAGCTTCCGAAACCTGTTCCATTGTGTCCGGAACGCGGGGTAAACCCTAGAAACGCTGGTTACGGCGCGTAAATCGGAGTTCGGAATTTCCGGAATGAATAGTGTTTCGTTTTTCTCTATAAATAGCCCTTCATAAATTAAAAAAAAGAAAATAAAACACTAAACCCTAATTTTAACCTAGCCGCCACCTATAGATGGATGGCCAGAAATTATCTCCACTTCCTCCCTGAATCACTCACAATCCGTCGACATTCACGCGAAGTGTTCAACAGCAATATCGTAGAGCGTACCAAGAGCTTCAGATCCGTACGGTGGAGATGTGGTTTGGAGCGTCGAAGGGGGAGCGAGGTGGGGCCGTTTGCTGCAGGTGCGCGCGCGTTTCTAGGCGGAAGGGGGAGGCCGAGCTTGCCTAGGTCGTGGTCGAAGGTAGCTCGTGTGTGGAGCTTCGAGACGGCATCACTTGATCGTGTTCTAATGTAGCGTGGTGGATGCAATATTAAACCCTAGTCATGAGCTTATGGGTTTGAACGGCCTGGGCATTTGCGTGATGTAGAAGATGAGGGAGAAGCATATGCACGGCCAAGATCTGCAGGTGATGGATCTAAGGGCTGAGATGAGTTAGGTTATAAATTATTAAAGTTATGTTGTAATTTGTTAATATAAACACGTGTAACTTCATAAATTGATAACTTTTTCATACGAGGTCGAAAACGTGCGAAACCAGTTGCATTGGAATCGTATGGACGAGCACTACGCGATGGAGTTGGTTTGGAGTCGTTTGGAGTTAGTGAGAATTTTGGGTAAAATTAAACGCGCGTTTAATTTTATTCGAAATAAATCGCTAAAACGTAAAATAAAATCAAGGTGAGAACTTCTCACTCAATCGAATAGGTTTCGATTTTATTTTAAATAGTTAGATTTAAAATATTTGAATGCATGTTTGAATGTTGATTGTTATCTATTGATTGTTAAAATAGACATTATGCGCCGTTAGTAAGCGGATGTTATTTATTAAAAACATATACCGCGAATATTTCATAAACAGTGAAATTGGTATTATATATAATATCAATATATATATATTGGCATATGTATATATTGCAGTTGTTGATTTCCCGCATTTTTTGTTTAGCGGATGAGACCCTATTACGCCGTTATTAAGCGGATAATATTTAATAAGAACATATACCGCGATAATTTCGTACTGGAACGGAATTGGTATTGTGCTAATGTTTTTTGATGCAGGAAAACAGGTTGGAGGGATCCAACTGGATTCCTCAACAGTATTTATTTGATTTCAGATATTTTGATATTTGATGGACTATCATATCGGTATATGATATCGTTGTAGTCGTGATTGACTATTTGGTGTGTAGCATCATTAGACCCAGATTTTGGAATTTTAAAATGATTAATAAAGTGATTTTTGAAAATATACTATATTTTTGGAATAGATTCATTTTAAATAAATAAACGTTATAATTTTTAAAGTTATAAAATTATGGTTTTTGTGAAATACAGTTAAAAACTGATTTTTGAGAATATGATGCTATTGATTTTATAAAATAGTTTAATCGAGATATTTTAGAATTTTTGTGAAAAGTTTAAAATATAGGATTTATAAAATTTGATTATTTTATAAATCAAGAGAATGATGAAATTATAAAGGAGATTAAAGATTATTCATTTATTATTATATGTTGTTCCGCTGCGAATTGTGAGATTCTGTTGTTGTTCTGTTGTGTTCTGTCCCGTCCTATTTTCTTCTGTTTTTCTTTTTCCTCTATTCTCTTTTCCTTCTATTTTAAAATGTTCTATCTTATTTTCTATTCTCTCTAATTTCTATTTTCTTTTCCCTACCTAAATCTTCTACCTTTTTCTTTTTCTTTTCTTAAATTCTTTTTAGAAACCCTCAGTGTTCGGTTTTCCGTCGTTCGATTCCTCGCCAGTCGATAAAGTGAGTGTCGATGTTGAATTTTCGGAAGACGAAAAATCGTGTCCTGACAACTGAGATTCCAGTTAATTAGGGAAATTTCATGATTGAATAGAGAAATGATTTTCCTAAGTTATGAATGAATTCTTTTTGAAAGCTATGAATTAAATCTGTTTATTTTTAATAGAATTAAATTGATGATTTGTTTAAATCAAATTGAAATGAAATTGTTTTGAAGGCTATAAGTTAAATCTTTGATTTAAAGATTTAACGAGTAAATCAAATTGAAATGAAATTGTTTTGAAGGCTATAAGTTAAATCTTTGATTTAAAGATTTAACGAGTAAATCAAATTGAAATGAAATTGTTTTGAAGGCTATAAATTAAATCTTTGATTTAAAAGATTTAACGAGTTAATCAAATTGAAATGAAATTGTTTTGAAGGCTATAAGTTAAATCTTTGATTTAAAGATCTAACGAGTAAATCAAATTGAAATGAAATTGTTTTTAAGGCTATAAGTTAAATCTTTGATTTAAAGATTTAACGAGTAAATCAAATTGAAATGAAATTATTTTGAAGGCTATAAGTTAAATCTTTGATATAAAGATTTAACGAGTTAATCAAATTGAAATGAAAATTGATTCGGAAAATCTGTGAATGAATCTTTTGTTTAAAAGATTAAAATGTGAAAATTGTTTAAACCGTTAAAGGTTGTGAAAATGAATCTTTTTGTTTAAAGATCGAAAATGGTAATTTGTTAAGCCATTTGAAGAAAAGTTTTGGGTAATAAGTTGTGACTTAATTGAAATCCCATTATCCATTTGTTTTTGAAATATCGTGCTCACTATTCGGTTTAGCAGGGAAAGGACCTTTGTGTCGTATAACCCATTTCGAATATGTGATTTGACGTTATGGATAGCATTTTGAAGAACGGTGGTGAAGACCGGGTATTTGCGAGAGCGATAGGATGACCTATCGATTGTTTCTGCACCGAGTCGCGCCGGTATAGAAACTCTCTAAGTGATGGGAAATCCGATCGGGATTGTGAATACCCAGATTGCAAGGGCTTCTTTGGAAGTGCCTTCGGTTCTGTTCGATCCCGGAACAGACTTGTATGGATTGTATGTCTTACATTACAATTGAGATATAAAGTTGATTTCTTTCAAATATATTCCTGTTGGTGGCGGAGAATTTATTCTCTTAGCTTAACACCCTTCTCTGAGACGTACGAGCTCAGAGGTTATGTAGTTGAATGTTATTAGCGATATATTCCCAATTTGGTAATGTGACATGCTGAGTGTTGCTGTGAAATGATCATCGTGTTGATCATTTGTGATAGGATCATTTGTTTGATCGTTTATCTTTGTGATCATTTCTATGATCATTTGTTGACCCAAAGCATGGCTTTTGTATAAAGCGTGGCGTTGTGGACGTGACTTCGTCGAGCCTCACACCCCGAAATGGTCAAAACAGGAAAGATGCAGCAAGGTTATGATGGGTAGCTCCCTTTAGGGTATGTGCATTTCCTTCTGGAAAAGGGTGGTATCATGGTATGGAGCCCAGATACTTACTCATGTTGAAACACTTTATTTATGATTGTGTGAATTGATTACGAGCGCTCGGTTGAAAGGTCCCAAAGGACCGGGGGATGGCATACTCGTGTCAGTAGTTACCCAGTTAGGGGTAACCCGGCCTTGTGTTGGCAGAGATCCGGTTTGGTTCTCGGGGACGTCCTTCCAGAGGCGTTCTCATGTGGCAATGGGAAGTTCCTTGGCCTGACCAATCGTTGGAAATCCAAAGAAACAATACGATCTTGTATGGTTTTAGTTGTATAACCTGCCGTGGAATGTGGCGGTAACCTGCTATTGAACATGGTAGCTATAGTAGGCATAAGTGCGGAATGTCTATGCTGGCTAAGATTTATATCTTTATTTTCGAAATGAATTTTTTTCTACACTATGAACTAGTAATAATATCAAATGTTTCTTTTTAATGCGTATCAAGCATCTTTGACTATCATAAGGAGAAATCTCCTCCGATTCTGCGTTTGCATTGTGTGTGTGTGCGGGAGGCCTTATGGTAGTCTCATTTTTAAAAAGCATTGCGAATTGACTTTGAAAATCTTTTGTTGAATGTTTTAAAAGATAAACTGTTTTTGTTGCTCACACCAGTCCCACGACTGATCCGGAGTTTATTGTTTCTTTCCTAAACTCTGGGTGCTCATTATTTTCTACACGAGCAGTCTAGAGTTGGGTTTTTCAGATAGTCAGGTTTAGTAGATTATCTAGAGTTAGTTCAGAATTTGGATCACACCAGTCTTGCTTGTCTTGGTTCATCGTTATTGGGAGTTCGAACTATTGCTGGATTGATTCTTGGAAATGGAGTTGCAGTTCTCGGAGTTCTCTTTTGAAGACTATCTTAGAGTTATATTGTTCCGCTGCTAGATGTTATCTATCGTTTTCTTTTCCGCTGCTATTTATTGTATCATATCTCTGATGTATATTGATATCTATTGGATCATCTGTTGTATCAGATATTGTATCAAAGCTGTAAATCAATGTATTATTCTTTTATTTCGCTGTGTTGTTTACTTAATGTTGTTATAAGCTCCGGCGAATCGGATTTGAACGGTCGAATCTACGGCATTCGAGTACGATGTAAAGTATGGATGTCGATTTTCGAGCGGGCAAAATCCGAAACGTTACATTTGGTATCAGAGCTAAGGGTTGAACTTTAGCTCAGGAGTGTAACACATTAGGTAACTCATTAGAGATAGGGTGAAGTAAACCTTAGAATGAGTATATCCCTAAGATATCCGTTCGAACGTCTCAGTAAATTCTCTTACTATCCACTGATCGTATGTATGACTACAAGAAGAAAACGAGATAGGGGACAGGGAAATACGACTATAATTGGTCAATACTCTGTAACAACAATGGAAATAACTTTTCCTATCAATCTCCTTTGATTCGATTTTGACTCTTTTGAATTGCTTCGTGACAGCTCCAGAAAAAGAAGTTTCGGTGTGGTGATGCTCTACGAATCGTTGTAAGAAATTTTTACTTCGTATCTTTATCGGTTTCTTATCAGCTTTTCGATTTAAACCTTAATGAATGTAAATTGGAAATTTTAAATGAATTAGAAATTTTAAATTGAGTTAAAATTGATTAATAGAAGATGAAGGATAAATTTGAATAGTATCGATAAAACGATATCGTTTAAAACTAAATTTGAAATTCTATTATGATTTCTTGTATCTATTGTTGATATTCTGATTTGGTGAGCCAAATGCAGAACTGATATCCAGTTTGATCTGAAAAGATATTTCTCTATCTTTCATCTATCTTTGTTGTTTTCGTGCCTGCGAATTTCGAGGACGAAATTCTTTTTAAGGGGGGAAGTCTGTAACGATCCCGAATTTTAATTTATTTTAAATTGATAATTAAATTTACTTTTGATTTAAAATTTTGAAATTAAATGATAGTCGATTGGAGTTTTTCTAAATTCATATGGTTTGAGTTATTTATTAATAAGAAAACGGTTTCTTTTATAAATTATTTTTTTTGAAGTTAATATTGAGTTATTTTGATAAATAAAATACAAGACTATAAGATAAATTAGGAAAAAATATATAAAATAAGACATATAATACAATATAAGCACAAAAGTAATAAATACACTTAAACTTGAAAACAAAACTTTAACAAAGAATACCAAAACAAAGTATGTATACAAACAAGTAATAAAGTATTTGTAGGCAATATAATATGTACATAAAGTAAAATAAATATCTATTAAACATATAATTGACTCAAGCAAAGTACAAAGAAAATCAACAAGTGATCTACAGCCACCCAAATAAAATGCAAGTATGTACACTTAAAACAAAACCAAAGCAACATCTTCTCAGCCGAAGTCAATAAAACAAAATAAAATATGTTTGTACAAAACAAAGCATAAGACAGTAAATATCTATTATACAAGCAAAATTGAATAAGTATAGGCTAGAAAGAACAAAGTATTTAGGCTGAGTAGGGAAAACAAAACACAGCAAAATAGGATGTGTATATAGCAATACATACAGATAGGTTATGTTGTAGCTAAGCAAGGGGGGACATGCATTTATTTCCATCATCTCAGCAGCACAAATAGTCAGTTCGAATTGTTTAAAAATATAATGCAGCCATAACTTTAGTACAGGGAAGGGATAACATCACCTGTACACTTTCTACTTTATATCAACAATCCTCATCTCAGTTCATTTATCACAACTGAGTAAAATGGAAGAAAACCAAAAATAATAGAAGTCAAAAACAAAGAAAAAAAAACAATGCAAATCTTCAACCTGGGATTGTAGATCACAAACAAACTCAATCAAAGTAAAAGCAAATCAAAGCATGCAAGTTTCCAGGCCTCTGTTTCAAAACCCATAGGTGAGCAAATTCACTAAAATTATCTATGTTTCTTGATTTTCTGGATTTATGATGGAAGTATGTCAGGAAAATGTTTTGTTTGTTTGCCTGCATGGTTATATGTACATTGGATATGATATTTGCATATCAGGATATATGAATTCTTCAGCCTCTGTTTGTTTTTCTTCCAGACCAAATTTGTTTTAAAATCAAATTCTCTTCGTCCAATCTACCATAGAACCTAATCTTCAAAAAGAATATGTTAATACCAACCAGATTTTATTTTTAAAAATAATTCCAAAAAGAAATATTGTGAAACTATTTCAGAAAATAAAAATAACAGTAAGGTTATATATAGAGGGTAAAAATCAATAAATTCAATTTCTGTCTTGAAATACATGAATGTGTTCGTGATCGAAAATCACGATTTTTAATATACATTTTGTAATTTTTAAATTGATAATCGATTGGGAATTTCGAAAAGTTTGTTTTGGGTATTTTGGGCGATTCTTGATGATCAACGTGATGGATTTGGCCAATTCTTGGTCTGAAGGTGGTTCGTTTGATGGCGAGTGTAGGAAAAATAATAGAAATTTTTTCGAATGAATGAATTGTTGGGTTGAATCTAAACTAGGGTTTAAGAACTGTTTCCGGTTCACGTTGTAAACAGGATCACCGCACCGCCTCTGGGTGATCGGAATTCACGTCTCCGATGCCAGTCGAGGCGTCACATCTCGATGAAGCTTCAGTTAGATTTTCGTGGCTTCTGATGGCCATACGTGGGAAGACGAGACGGTTTCGTGGTGGTGTGCCGTTGGGTTTGTTCGATCGAATCACCTGAAGTTGAACCACGGTGATATCAAGACTTCTGGGTGGTCGGCTAGTTTGAGATAGTCGTCATCGACTTACCGATGGTCGCGAGGAGGGTCGAAGCATCACTGTTCAGGCGTACACGTGCGTGCGTATCATCGTGTATCTGAACAGTTTTGGTTGTGGAAGAAGAAGTGGCGTGGAGGAAGACTCGAAGTATTTCTTGGGGGAACTGGGGTTAGACTCGAAGGGAGACTCGTGTCGTTTTAGTGGAATGTCGAGTAGGTTTCTGGGACTTAGAAAAATAAAGGAAAATATTTTCCCTTGGGTTAAATTTCTGAGTAACCCGAAGCAAAGACAAGTTTGTCTCGGGGGTGACTCGAAGTAGTTACTGGAGCCACTCAAAAAAAAAAACAGTTTGTATTTTGAAGTTTTTCTATTTTTCAACAATTTTAAAATAAAACCCAATTTTTAAAATAAGGCGATGATTAAAGTTTTAAATAAATTAAAGTTTAAAATAAAGGATTTTCAAAATGATTAAGTGTTAAATTTATTTAATCAAGATACATTATTTTACAAAATTGTTTAATAAATAAATAATGTAGTTTAAAATGAAAATTAAGATAAAATGTTGTTTAAACTAAATCTTAACCTTTTAAGGTATCTAATGTGATAAAGGTGATTTATTAAACAAGGTTTAAAAGGATAATCAAAGTAATTAATTAAAGATAATTAATTTAATAGCAAATTAAATAATTAAAGCTTAATAATTTAATAATTAAAGGTTGATGAACTATAATTAAAGGTTAATTAATTTATTATTAATGGATAATTAATAACTAATTAAAGAATAATTAATCAAAAATGGTTTATAATTTATTAACAATTAATTAACTAGGATTAGTAATTAATTCATAAGTAATTAATCTAATTTGAATTAATCGGACAATTTAATTGATCTTACTTATGGATGTTTGGATTCTATTGGATGACTTGATTGTTTGATATCCCTAATATATGATGTTTTGTTATACATCCTGATTTACGTGGTGATTTGTAATTTACTATCTGTGACATATATATTTGTGATCTGTATATAACAGATAAGCGTTATAGTTTATATCGCTTATCAATTATATTCCTGTATTCTGATCTGTGATAATTGTATGATGTTGCACTACTGTGTATAACCCCTGGACTACACCATACACACACAATTATGGATTTAACGAGAAATCGATTAAGTCACAGATATTTTAAATTTAATGTTTTTGAAATTAAAGTTTTAATTTCAAATTGATTTTGAAAATGGATTTGGGTTAAACGGTAAGGCTTTTGAAAAAGGTTTTCACAGATAAAGCTATTTTGAATAACTCGGTAAAATCTCCAATTTAAATAATTCAATTTAAATTTGAATTCAATAGTTGGAATTGAATTCGATGATTGGAAATTATGGTTAAAGATATTATAAACATGTTTGTATGAATTTAAACCATTTTAAAGGTATGGTTTTGGGAATTTGAATTTAACCCAAGGATTTTAACTTGTATAAATGAATCAGATTTCCAAAATGAAAACTGTTGTTTTCAAATGATAAACACTTTTAGATAAGAACTGAGATTCCAGTTAATTAGGGAAATTTCAAGATTGAATAGAGAAATGATTTTCCTAAGTTATGAATGAATTCTTTTTGAAAGCTATGAATTAAATCTGTTTATTTTTAACAGATTTAAATTGATGATTTGTTTCAATCAAATTGAAATGAAATTGTTTTGAAGGCTATAAGTTAAATCTTTGATTTAAAGATTTAACGAGTAAATCAAATTGAAATGAAATTGTTTTGAAGGCTATAAGTTAAATCTTTGATTTAAAGATTTAACGAGTAAATCAAATTGAAATGAAATTGTTTTGAAGGCTATAAGTTAAATCTTTGATTTAAAAGATTTAACGAGTTAATCAAATTGAAATGAAATTGTTTTGAAGGCTATAAGTTAAATCTTTGATTTAAAGATCTAACGAGTAAATCAAATTGAAATTGTTTTGAAGGCTATAAGTTAAATCTTTGATTTAAAGATTTAACGAGTAAATCAAATTGAAATTGTTTTGAAGGCTATAAGTTAAATCTTTGATTTAAAGATTTAACGAGTTAATCAAATTGAAATGAAAATTGATTCGGAAAATCTATGAATGAATCTTTTGTTTAAAAGATTAAAATGTGAAAATTGTTTAAACCGTTAAAGGTTGTGAAAATGAATCTTTTTGTTTAAAGATTGAAAATGGTAATTTGTTAAGCCATTTGAAGAAAAGTTTTGGGTAATAAGTTGTGACTTAATTGAAATCCCATTATCCATTTGTTTTTGAAATATCGTGCTCACTATTCGGTTTAGCAGGGAAAGGACCTTTGTGTCGTATAACCCATTCCGAATATGTGATTTGACGTTATGGAGAGCATTTGAAGAACGGTGGTGAAGACCGGGTATTTGCGAGAATGATAGGATGACCTATTGATTGTTTCTGCACCGAGTCGCGCCGGTATAGAAACTCCCTAAGTGATGGGAAATCCGATCGGAATTGTGAATACCCGGATTGCAAGGGCTTCTTTGGAAGTGCCTTCGGTTCTGTTCGATCCCGGAACAGACTTGTATGGATTGTATGTCTGACATTACAATTGAGATATAAAGTTGATTTCTTTCAAATATATTTCTGTTGGTGGTGGAGAATTTATTCTCTTAGCTTAATACCCTTCTCTAAGACATATGAGCTCAGAGGTTGTGTAGTTGAATGTTATTAGCGATATATTCCCAATTTGGTAATGTGACATGCTGAGTGTTGCTGTGAAATGAGCATTGTGTTGATCATTTGTGATAGGATCATTTGTTTGATCGTTTATCTTTGTGATCATTTCTATGATCATTTGTTGACCCAAAGCATGGCTTTTGTATAAAGCGTGGCTTTGTGGATGTGACTTCGTCGAGCCTCACACCCCGAAATGGTCAAAACAGGAAAGATGCAGCAAGGTTATGAGGGGTAGCTCCCTTTAGGGTATGTGCATTTCCTTCTGGAAAAGGGTGGTATCATGGTATGGAGCCCAGATACTTACTCATGTTGAAACACTTTATTTATGATTGTGTGAATTGATTACGAGCGCTCGGTTGAAAGGTCCCAAAGGACCGGGGGATGGCATACTCGTGTCAGTAGTTACCCAGTTAGGGGTAACCCGGTCTTGTGTTGGCAGAGATCCGGTTTGGTTCTCGGGGACGTCCTTCCAGAGGCGTTCTCATGTGGCAATGGGAAGTTCCTTGGCTTGACCATTCGTTGGAAATCCAAAGAAACAATACGATCTTGTACGGTTTTAGTTGTATAACCTGCCATGGAATGTGGCGGTAACCTGCTATTGAACATGGTAACTATAGTAGGCATAAGTGCGGAATGTCTATGCTGGCTAAGATTTATATCTTTATTTTCGAAATGAATTTTTTTCTACACTATGCACTAGTAATAATATCAAATGTTTCTTTTTAATGCGTATCAAGCATCTTTGACTATCATAAGGAGAAATCTCCTCCGATTCTGCGTTTGCATTGTGTGTGTGTGCGGGAGGCCTTATGGTAGTCTCATTTTTAAAAAGCATTGCGAATTGACTTTGAAAATCTTTTGTTGAATGTTTTAAAAGATAAACTGTTTTTGTTGCTCACACCAGTCCCACGAATGATCCGGAGTTTATTGTTTCTTTCCTAAACTCTGGGTGCTCATTATTTTCTACACGAGCAGTCTAGAGTTGGGTTTTTCAGATAATCAGGTTTATTATCTAGAGTTAGTTCAGAATTTGGATCACACCAGTCTTGCTTGTCTTGGTGCATCGTTATTGGGAGTTCGAACTATTGCTGGATTGATTCTTGGAAATGGAGTTGCAGTTCTCGGAGTTCTCTTTTGAAGACTATCTTAGAGTTATATTGTTCCGCTGCTAGTTATCTATCGTTTTCTTTTCCGCTGCTGTTTATTGTATCATATCTCTGATGTATATTGATATCTATTGGATCATCTGTTGTATCAGATATTGTATCAAAGCTGTATATCAATGTATTATTCTTTTATTTCGCTGTGTTGTTTACTTAATGTTGTTATAAGCTCCGACGAATCGGATTTGAACGGTCGAATCTACGGCATTCAAGTATGATGTAAAGTATGGATGTCGATTTTCGAGCGGGCAAAATCCGAAACGTTACAATTTTTCCCTAATTTCTAAACCTAAGCCCATCCCCAAATCCCCAAAATCAGCAAATTCAATGAAGATTTGATTGAAGAATCCTAGATACAACTATTTGATCAAAAAAATCAAGGTAATCTATTTTGATTTTATTAGTTTTATTTGTATAATATGGAAAAGAATTTGGAAATGTTTATCCAACAACTAAGTGAATGGGCTATTAAGTGTACGGTATTTTACAAAGTTGTCAAATCCCGTGCAAATGAGTATACGGTTTGATGTGATGTTTTTGAGAAATGAGCAAGGAGGTTGCATGCTAGTATATCAAAGAAAAGCTCACAAAATTGGTGGAAAATCAAAAGGCATGGAGGAGATCACGCATGTTTGAACCCCAATATTAATTCTAATCATTGACAAGCTACCTCTAAGTTTATTTGTAGCAAATTACTAACATTATTAAAGTCCGATGCAAATATGAATGCACGATCAATACAAGATACGCTCTTGAATATGTTTCATATCAAAGAAAGCTATTTTAGTGCATGATATGGGTTGCAAAAGGAGGTTGGAATGATTTATGGAGATTGAGATTCATCGTATGAGGGGTTGCCTAGATATCTTAGTGCAGTGAAAAAGACCAATCACAGAACGGTATATGATATTGCTACTAGTCAGGGTGTACTTCTCATAAGTGGTTCATTTTCACTTCTATAAATTGCTTGCAAATAAAATCCATTTTTATCAACAGGTCCGAGTTCTAAATCTACACAAAATTAACACCAAAATTTATTTAGAATTTAAGAAAAAATTGTCATAAATTTGGAAATGATCATCTACAATAACTTCTTCATGACTACATTATGATGTTAGATCAACCAAAAAAACAACCAACTATTCAAATAACAAATTACAAAAAATTGAAATTATTAGTGAAATCATAAATTTAAAGATGAATATGTACCTATCACTTGTGAAGATGAAGATGTGCATTCCATTTGAAAAAGATGGATTAGAACAAGAGACAAATTGAAGTTGGATTTTGGAATAGGGGATGGGTTTAGGTTTCGGAATTAGGTAAAAATTGAAAAAAGGGGAGAAATGAGGGAGAAATTGAGGGACTTTCTGTTAAAGCTCGTGTTCCCTTAATGCGCGTTCCAAATATGCGCATTAAGGAAATTCCTTAGTGTGCATTTTTGGAACGTGCATGCATAATATTGTTATATTGTTCATGCACGTTCCAAAAATGCGCACTAAGGAATTTTCTTAGTGCGCATATTTGAAATGCGCTTTAATACCAAATGCATATACACGTTCCATATATACGCATTTGCAAAGTACTGGTGCAAAAATGAAGTCTATTTCTGTAAATAGTTTGAACCGAAGTCTACTTCCGTAATAGGTTATTTTCTGAAGCTTATTTCATAAATTTGTCCTTCATCAGATCTTATTTAGACATAATAATTAAATAAAATCCAACGATATAAGTTTCAATGTTATAAATAAATTATATAATTTCCCACTCACATTTCTATCTTTCCAAATCTCCTAAATTTGAATCCATTCCTTTACTTGAATCCTTTTCCATTTTACTCCAAAGAATATGCATAATAAGGTATGTATATGTTATTATTAAAGATCTGAAAAGTGAATTGGCCTAAGGAGAATATAGATTTATAATTATAATATCTTATCTTTTTCTTTCACAACATTGAATCACTTCTTCTCTTCTTCTTTTTTATTTTTCGACCCTTCTTTGACTTTTTTGTGTGTATGTATAAAAAAGTATTTTATTATTTTTAGAAATAGTAGAGAAGGAAAAATGATAGAGTTTTGCAACTTTGATCAGAAAATATTAGAAGAGAAGTGAGAGGTTAGACCAATATTTACAGGCTTCGTATCAACTGTAACCTTTAGATTAAAATAATTAAATCCATACCATTTGACCAAGGTTTAAACCCTTGTCCCCCATCCGATCGACCGCCCATATAAGTGATCAATCAACCCAAGTGAGGGGGTTGACTGTGGATCCCGCATGTATTATTATTATATTTTTTCACCTTTTATTATCTACGCTTCGAAAACATCACACGCTAATAAATTTTTTGTTTAAACTCTGATCCAAAACTCCAAATATAAAATTTGTTAAGAAAATTGTCACGAACGCAATGGTGTAAGTTTCATGAAAAAATATATATTTTGCTCAAATTTTATTTTTGGAGCTATATTAATTATTTATTGATTATTTTATACTTTATACGGTTTTACATTCTTCCCCGTTAAAAAATTTGTCCTTGAAATTTTATCAATGGTTGGATCATGTAATATAGTGCATAACCAATCTAAGCTATCCAACAGATTGGTGTGCAACCAATTTTGCAATCAAATGTGTACAAGCGCACAATGTATCAAAGCATATAAGACGCACGTAGAATGACTCTAAATCGACGCTTCATATATGAAAGCATTTTTTAAAAACATTTTGAAAATATAATGCAATAAGCCTGGATACACCGGCAGTTCTATATTAATGCAAGTTTTCAAAATTTAAAAATCATTTTTCAAGGAAAACTTTCTACACCCCATAAGTAGAAGTGTGGTTAACTAATTTTACATCTAATCCCTACTATCCAAACCCAACACATAATTTTTTACATCCAAGAATTTTAAAAATCTAGTTATTTTGAATACATACTCTTATGTCAGAAAAGAATTTAGATGAATTTTTTTACAATTTTATCCTTCTTTTGGACGTCTATTCTATTACACCTTGAAACCTTTTCTTCTGGCCACAAAACTTTTCAACTTTTCCAAGTACAATAAACATAAGGAGGCTTAATTTTGGATGTTGAAACATAATTATCCTAAGCGCAAATTTCATTTCACTGTTAACAAAGTATGGAAATAGAGATTCCAAAGTTAAAACAGCCATTTTATTGTCTATGTTTTGTATACTATCAGCCTTGTCAGATAACAAAATTCATATTTACTAAGGCATCAATGCTTCCCATGCTAAGTATGTGTCATTTGAAAATAAAGAAACTTATCATTTCAAGAGAAAGCGTTGTGTCATTTGAAAATAAAGAAACTTATCATTTCAAGAGAAAGCGTTTCCCCCTTTAAATAGTCTTGCAAAATAGTTCTAAAAATTAATCTTTCAAAGCATTTAAATACCATTTTATTTTCTAAAAAGCACTTGATCAAAATTTTTCAAAAAGGTTTAAACCTCATTAAAAGCATTTAAATAAAAGTTTCCGAACCATTTGCCTCCCCATCGTTAAAAGCAAGTCAAGCCATCTCTTAACACAATTAGAACTCGGTCAACAGGTTAGTACATATGATTGACCCTAGTATTGTGCAATTTATCTTAGATTTGCAGAACCTTTTCTTTTACTCTACAACAACAAACTACCTATTGGCATACTTATAAATTTAGCTTTTATGCTATAGGGATAGTGATCCATGATTTTGCAAGAATCTTTCCCTGTCCTCTACTTGTTAAAAATTATTTTTTTATAAAATCCTAAAGATTTTGGATTATAACATTTTTAATTTCTAGCTACTAACTTAATTTCCTGATTTATTTTATAAACTTCCAATCTTATTTACATTTATCGCTATTTATTAGATTTTCTTATTCACACCATTTTTAATATATTTATATAGCAGTCAAAGCTCTTCTGAACCATACATACATTTACAAAATAAGAACATATCTAATAACATATCGTAAAATTTTCCATTAACCTAAGGGTGACAACTAGCGATTGCAACCCAATAATCCTAATAGAAAATTCTGTTGGAAGCTGCCATTCATCATCAACTGGAATTAATGAGGTTGTGGCCTTAACATTCTTTACTAAATTAGGAAGGACGTTTCTAATATGTTATTCAACTATGACTTATCTCCTTGACTTCTAATAAATAAGGTTTGGCCATTACCTCAATTATTACAACCGACCATGGGATAAATTGTATATTCCCACACTATAGTGGGTAATAATTATAAACCATACTCATTTAGAATAACTCTTCAGAAAATTAGCTTGGTGGAATAATTTTCCTATCGCTATCTTGCCTTCTGTAATCTTGATTCAACCAACAATCTTTATGTGAATTTTCCATCTTATTACCCTCTTCTCCAACCATACTACCATCTTCTTTAAATAATATATTATGACAGCATTCTCAAACTTTGGTATCTAACTTCTTTTCTTAATCTTTCATGCGATATATACTAGGACACGCAAATGTGTACTTTGGAACTATTCCCCATTCCTTTAAGGGTTCTTCTCGTGGCTTACATACATATCTAATAAAATACTCCTAGATTTATACCCATATTCCTTATATTCAACGATGATTCCTTATTTCAACAATACTAGCATCCATAATTATTTTATCCCTAGTCTAAACCTTTAACTCATCTTACCAAGGCAGTGATCCCTATCTACTCTATATTAAAATTTTGGTTTGGTTCTCACCATTCTTTATAAAACTAAAAGTTCACAATTAGGAAGTACTTGATCCAAACTTTTATCTTTAAAAATATGAACTTAGAAACCTTAAACTTGCTTAGTTTCCAAAAAGGAGCCATGAAAATTTTCTCTTTTCTAATCAACGTTACCTTATAAAGGACTTTCTACAATAGTGATTGACTTCATTTAAAAGCAATATTTTATTAACTTAAAACATTCAAAACCCAATTATCATATATAACTTTTTTTTCAAAAGCATCTTCCATAATTTTAAACAATGAAAAGTAAAGTAAACAGCGTTAACTTCCATCCTATTATTTTCCTACTACTCATGCCATTTTGGCTTCCGCCTTTACTGAAGATTATAATTGCATATGCGAGGGACTTCTAAAAGATACGTATAATTGTTGCATCTATCTAAGAATCTATCTAAATATATGCGCAATTGCTACGTATGTGTGAAAAAATTCCATTCTTCCTATCCTATTTCTATTATTTTTCTCCTATACTATTTCTAACTAGATTATTAATTTTATTATAAATATATGGATTTCTGACGCTATTTCTATCCAAATTTCAAATACTACTGTAAAAATTTCTTGTACTTAAACCGCCTTCAAGTGGCTTCCACTTCTTCAATAATATATTCCTCATATCTTAATTATCAGGCATTCTTATTCTTTTATTCTCTTTACCCCATTTTAATCATGTATCATTTCCATTTATACACCCTTTGGAGGGAAATTTTAAAAACATTTGAACTTATAAAAGAAAAAATGATCAAGCGATACCTATGCTCCATTTTCCATTCATTTTAAAAATTAAAATATCTTTATCAAAATCCTTTAAACCAAAACTTTTTGACTCAACCAATGTTATACTCAAAATTTCTTTGCTTTTGTTAACTAAAAATTCTCAATAAATCCTTTGATAAATCCATTCAAAAATATATCAAGGAATTTTTAAAAATACTTTTGTCAAATTCTTTTCCATAGGGTTAGAAATTGTAACAACCCGCATATTTATCGAGTTTGTATTTAAATATTTTATTTAAATATTAACTCGTTAATCGGATTTTGGTCCAAAAAGCTACTTTTTGCAAACGGTCAAATTAGGACTCGAGACCACTTCCATTGAGTTCGAAATGTCGTTTACAACTTTTTAAGTATAAACATCGATAGGTTTGGAGTTAGTGAAATTTCACTGACTTTTCCCGCTTTGGACTTTGGGTTAGTTTAGCCTATTAAGCCCAAGTTCCAACCCTCTTCTCCTCACTCTTCATAAATTTCCTAACTAATCAAGCTTTGGCATTAATGGTGGAGGGAATGGGAAATTAAAACTCCAAGCACAAATTCAATTGCAAATCCAACATTCAACTCCAAATTCAAGTAGAAGATATTGGATTCAAGCTTTGGATTGCTTCTCCTTGCTTTCAAGCTTCATCTTTATAAACTTTAGTGCAAAGGTGAGATTTTTATCTCACAAATCTAGTCTATATCTATCTTGGACTGTTGGGAATGATTCCCTATCACTTTAGCATGCATATTTGCTTTTGGTTTGGATTGGATTGGCGAAAGACTCCGATTTTTGGTGTTTGGGTGAAATTTCTGCATTTAGGTCGTTCTGGCCGTTTTTAGCTCGCTCGGAGTTAGGTCGTGTGGACCTTAGGTCGTAGGTCGCGTACGAGTTAACCCCTAGGTCGTTCTGGCCATTTTCGTGTTTTCGGAGTTAGGTCGCTCAGGACCTTAGGTCGTAGGTCGTATGGCCGTTAGGTCGCTCTGCTTTGGCTCTGGCCATTTTTGCTCACTCGCAGTTAGGTCGCTCACGACCTAGGACTTAGGTCGCTCGCGAGTTAGTGGCTTAGGTCGTTGGGTCATATAACCCATTAAGTCGCGCCCCTTTAGGTCTTGAACCTTGTTAAGTCGTTCACCCTGAGCTTAGGTCTTAGGTCGCATCACCCTTAAGTCGTTCGACCTGATCCTTTCTTAGGTCGCGCATCCCCTTAGGTCGCTAGGTCTTAGGTCGCGCCATCTTTTAGGTCGCGCCATCTTTTAGGTCGCGCATCCCCTTAGGTCGCTAGGTCTTAGGTCGCGCCATCTTTTAGGTCGCGCCATCTTTTAGGTCGCGCATCCCCTTAGGTCGTATGACCTGTTTGTTAAGTCGGCTGTCCTTAAGTCGTTCGACCCCACTAAGTCGTAGGTCGCCTCCGACCTTACCCTTAGGTCGTATGACCTGTCATCCACTAGGTCGCGCCACTTAGGTCGTATCCCTTAGGCCGCGAACTCTTTAGGTCGTTAGACCTCATTTTGCTTTAGGTCGTAAGCCGCTTGTCTTCACTTAGGTCGTACCGTGACGGGGCGCTGCCCCGCACCCCGCCGGGGGCGCTGCCCCCTGGACCCCCGCGACCTGACCGGGCAGGTCGAACCCCGTATAACTCTGCGTAGGGGATCTTATCTGAAAAATATTGAGCTGATTTCCTTGGATTTTATTCGCATCTCCGTATGCGATCTTTGTGACTGATTGTTTCTACGCTTGCTTATGTGTTTTGTCACTTTATAATATAAAGGTTTCAATACTAGTAGTAAATATCAAAACTCTTTTAACCAACAATTTCAACTCTATTTTTAATAACAAAGCTCTTTTCCTAAACCGTTTTCCAATCTATTAGTATATACAAGCCTTTACCTCACTCGGATGAGAAATCTAATTAAACGACTTAGTAAAACAAGTGGTATGAAACGCTTGCGTTCACTTCGTCGGTTAATTCTTGGACTTGTTCGATTGAACCTCTTGTGACAATTTTATTAGTGAAGATTTACAGTTTGTTCGTAAATATTTAAGTTAAGCAAGTGGTTATGGGACATGAAGCTAAACTTCTATATTTACTAGCTTAGTGTAATTGACACTTCTCGTTGATCTTGATGATCGCTCTATGAATTAGACTAGCAATTGCGCGATGTCTCTTTCATTGCAAGGTTAGACTAGACACCACTTGTGTGATTCCATTCACACATACCTTTCTGCTTTTTGGTTAGTCTTGACCTTAATCTGTGTGATTCCATTCACACATGCGGGGTAGCTCCCCTTGGTTTTCGGACCATCATGTGATAGGCCTCTTTCCCTTTTTATGATTTCTGGATCTCTTGTGTTGATTTCTGGAATTTATCTCTTTGACTTGTCATGAGTACAAGTTTAGGGTATGATGCCCTCTTCGAATCTTTGAGAAGATTCTTGTGATAATGATTATCTCTTATTGATTGATCTTCTGTTGATCATTATTTACATACTTATAGTGGTATGTCGTTATGGATGTTTATGTTTATGCCATATCTTTTATGTTATATCATGTCATCTGATATTTATAGCTAGACTGATCCGTTTATTATTTTCTTAAATAATACTCGGGTCAGACCGAGATGTTACAGGTGCTTCTGCTTGACTTCTTCCCAGGGATTCATCACTCTGACTTTTGGCTAACTGTTTAGATTAGCAGTTTTTGTTGTATACACTTGAGATATAGACTCATAGTTGTATTCTTTTGTATAGCACGTGTTGCTATTCTTTTGTATTATCGTGGATCTTACTGACCACTACTCTGATGTACACTTTCATGTGTTAGTTATATATTCATATCTTCTTCCGCCTTTGTGATATGGATATCTGTGACTGATTTGTGATATGATTATTTCTATGTTTGTTTCCGAAGATTATTTATAGCCACCGTGTGATAAGCAATTACATGGATGGTCGCTCCTCAACAGCCTTATTCTCCGTGCTAGTTGACAGCACTACTCCGGAGTGTTCTTGGCTAGCGTGGGTATAGAGGTGGGGCGTCACAGAAATAGAAATAGATTTTCATCATCCTTTCTTTTAGACTTCCTTCTTCTTACTCCTCCCTAATTCTTCTTCGTTAAAAATCGAACTATCGTCTAGTGGTGATTAATGTTCACCTTCTTGTGGGAAATTTCTCCACTTCTATTATTCCTTGCTTTTAGATATTTGCAACATATAGTTTCTTACTTCCCATTTGTCTGGATGAAATATGCATCTTCAATTGGTAATCCATAAAAATCTACAATCATAAGGGATCCTCAACAAAGCAATCAAGTACCATCTAGCCTTCAAGATTCTTTGGGGTAATCAGGGTAGGTGCATAAATCTAACTCTATTTATTGGCCCAACTCATATTTGGCTCCTCCATCCTTTTAGAATATGGTTGCTACTACTTCTGTAGTTCGAATTTATAGAGTTTGTTGTATTACATATATATAATTATATACAAAAATGCAAATACATTCTCTTAGTATATCCTAATTCTTATGATCAACTAACCTAAGGTTAGATACTAAATGCAACAACTCGCACTTTAATGAGCTCCAATTTCGACTAAATCAAAACCCATGTCCATTAAGGTACGGATCGTTGGTATTGGTAACCTTTGATAAATACAAGTGTATCAAAGTGCGATTAATATAAAGTTACAGTGGAATTGAAAAATATAATATAACATATGTATTGACTAAGACTACTACCTTGAAATATCATTCCTTTGTTATTTAATTGCTTTGTTCGGTCCGCACATGAATTAAAAGACTTCTCCATCTATTGTTTCTGTCTTGCTCCAGTACCATTTCTATTAAATCTATCTCGTGTATTTTAATGAGGAGAGGATCAAAACAATGTTTTAGTGATTGGAAAATTACATACTTTACCCGTACTATTAATTTATGTCCATTGATTTATATTTAAGTGTTATGTCTATTTTTTGGGGAATGTTACACCCCGTAAAATTTATGATAATTTAAGACTCCAAAAATGGAATTTGAGAGAATGATTGATTTTGGTCATAAAACTTACTCCGTTGCGTTCGTGGCGATTTTCTAAACAACTTTCATATTTAGAGTTTTGTTGATCGAAGCTCAAATGAAAAAGTTATTAGCATTTGAAGTTTCGAAGAGAAAATTATTAAAGAAAAAAGGAAATAAATATAATAAATGCAAGACCCCATGATCGACCCCCGTACTTGGATAGGTCAACCTATTATATGAGGGCGGTCGATTGGTTGAGGTGGCAGCTAGAGTTTAAACATTGGTAAAACAGTCTAGGTATAGTTATTTTAATGTAACGGTTACGGTTGATTCGAGTTCCTATAAATACAAACCTAACCCCTCATTCTCTTCCTGTATTTTCTAATCAAAGTAGCCTAGCTCTACATTTTCACTTCTCTGCTATTTCTAAATATTATACATACATACAAAAAAGTTGGAGAAGGGGCGGAAAATAAAAGAGAAGAAGAGAAGAAGTGGATCAACATTGCGAAAGAAAAAGGTAAGATTTTATAATTATAAATCTATATTCCCCTTCACCATCAATCGCTTCTCAGATCTGTAATTTTAATAGTACGTATATACCTTATAATATATATTCCTGAGATTAGAATGGAAAAGGATTCAAGTAAAGAAATGGATTCAGATTTCAAAGATTTGGAAAGCTAGAAAGATGAGTAGGAATATATTATTTATTTATGAAAATTGAATTTTATATTGTTGGATTTTATTTAATTATTATGCCAATTATAGGCTTAAAATAAATGTATAGGAATGACGCCTGCATGTTCTATCTAATAGGTGATTGAAATAAGAATAGTATGTACAACATTATCTGGAAATTGAATTCAGCCTCAAATGTTTATTATTGTAAAATGTTTATTTATTCAAAATTTGTAATTGGATTGTAAATCAGGTTGCCGTAATTGACTACGAATGTGAATTTCTATATCAGAATATAATTTTCACAAATTATCCAATTTCTAAAATATGTATAAAATGCCTCATTTGAATTAACAAGGAATATACCAAAATGAAAAGAGATGTATAATGTATGAATATTCCTCTCCATAGATTGCACTGTCTACTTCAATAAAAGAAAAGAAATAATTTCTTGTAATTTCAATCATAGTAAAAGTCTCATTTTTGAATAATTTATGGAAAGTTATAACGATAATACCTTTTGAAATGATAACTCCGATAAACTAAAATGTTGAAATGAGTTTTCTAATTTAGGAATTAATAATTAGAAAATACACACACAAACATATGTAAAACCATGCATATCGATTAAAAAATATTGCGTTATTTGTGACATTTGTATTAGTTATTATAGCATAGCAACTTACAAACTAAAATGAATTGGTCGAAATTCCAAAATTTATGGACGTTAACTAAAAATTTAATGGTCAATAAATTTATAGTAATTAGAGAGTTAAAAAAAATTAATTTGTGGACTAATTATAGAATCTAATGTGGCATTGACGAGGAAACTGAATAGGGAGAATAAGTGGATTTGAAACGATTAAACAAATTCATTAGAGATTATCCAATTTTGGCATTAATGACTAATAATTACGGACAACGGACATTTATTAGACAAAGAAGGAAATAAAGAAACTATAACGATCCACCTTTTAACCTCAAATGTCGATGCTAATACATCTACTATATTAAGTATTAAGTACCAAAGAGTCGGAAAGACAGATGGTTGAAGGAAAAGAAAGAAAAGTAGAATAGAATCTCACATCATGATGAGTATCATATAATATACAATAGATCTTTATAGACGAAAATTGTATTATACATACCTAAATTAGAGTACACGAGTCTATCATTAGCCTATAAAATTATAACAATCTACGCTCACAAACACTGGTAAATATAAACAACCAATATAGTGGGAATAAAATATACGTGAATAAGTCTTAGAGGGCTCATCTCTTGAAGTTCTAAAGCATCCAAACTGAATCTATAAATATGTTCAGTTTGACCCAAGCATTATAAGAAAAATAACTTCCTGATCAGTTTGGTAAATCAGCGTGAGAAAACACTATGTTATAAAGCCTTTTATAAATAAAAGTATCTTGTAAATCCACACCGCATCTAAACATGGACGAGTTTTTACCTTACGATAACTAAACCATTTTATTGTAAAATCTAGTGATATTATAATGTCTAGGGTTTAAAGTAAATTATTAATATATCTGAAATGTGTGCATCTCACATTGCAGCATAGTTGGGCACAACTATGTCTGTTCGACGCTTATTTGAGAATGAATTCCATATAATGACATGACATTGGGTACCAACTATCGCAATGCACCTTTAGAAAAATATACCGAGGTCAACAAAAACATCTTGTACCCCTACTACACAGAACCGGCCTACACCTTACTGGATAATACCGAATATGTCACAACATTATTTCGAGAAATCTTATATACAAACAAATCCACACATACACACACACACAGATAAATATATATATAAGCATGATGACATACCCTAATGGGTGTGACCCACATAGCCTTGTTGCATTTCCCTTGATTTTAATCACTACTGGGTTGTGAGGCTTATGGCTATGGTTTACCTTTTTAGCACATCCCACTTGAAATTCTAACATTGCCCTTCAGGTAACAATGCAATGCCACATTCGTCCATACAAGTTTGTTCAGTCCATACAAGTTTGTTCTTGGACTGAACAAAACCGAAGGTACTGCTTTTACTACAGTGCTTTTGGAATCACTTTCAATATTAGTAGCAAGTAGCCTATGCACGTCAAAAAACTCTGTCTTTGCTCATCTTCAAGGTATCCTTGATTCGAATACTTATGCCTTTTTGAAGTGGTTTTCGGATAATATATCTGATCTCGATCTCTTGGAAATGACAACGATAGTTTTAAATCTGACCAACTTTTGACGGTCGGTTAATTAATTATCAAATGATTAAACCATCCACTAAGAGATTTTACTCTATAAGGAAAATAACACTAGTTAAGTAAGAAGAAACCACTAAGCCTCTTCAATTAATCTTTTCGTTAATTAAAACACTTTGTAAATACTTTTATCAAAGTACTTTTATGAAGATATATTTACAAACCTCTTCTTCCTATACTTAGGAAATATTCATATACTTATCTTTAAAGTATAACTATATTCACAAACTATTTCACTTTTTAATACTTAAAAGCTTTCTATTTACTTATATCAATAGTATTATTATATTTACAAATCGCTACATTTTCCATACTCAGGAAATATACTCATCTATTTGTTTCAACGGTATAGGTATATTTACAAATCTTATTATTTGGGTTAAAATAAGGCAACTTAAACACTTAAAAAAATTAAATGAAACCACTTTTGGTGCAAATAAATAGATCAAATAGAAATTAGACCAATTATACTTACCGCTTCCTAATTACAAAAGTGCTATCTCTCGATTAGTAATGAAATCAAACAAGTTAGAAAACAACTTTGCCTCGATACATATTTTTTCTTCTCAAGAAGAGACGAGTTTTCATACCTTGGAAGTCAGTGATAAGCATGAAAAGAATATTTTACATACCACCATATTTAAAATAATCACTTATGTAAATTGAATATCAATGTTTTTATAAAAATCTTTTTTATAAACTCCTTAGATTTACAAATTCCTTTTATGAAACATTATTTATAAATCATAAAATTCCCCTTATAAATATCTAAGCATGATTAGAAATCTCCATTTATAAATCTTCAAAATTATTTAATAAGCTCCTTTATAAATATCCTTTATACTATTTAATCATTTATAGAACTCATCCTCTAAAATCTCCATATTTATTTGCAACTCTTTTATAAACTTCAATTCTTATAAAACTCCTTTATGAATTTCTAAATAGAATTACAAACTCCAAATATAATTATAAAACTCTAAATATAATTATAAAACTCCTATATTTACCACAACGTGATCATCCATATATTCCAGTAAATTCACAAATGAAATTAATATTCCAATTTATCAAAATGATATTGATTCCTTTTTGTAGGATATTATTTATAAAACCACTCTTTTATTTATATAACTATCTTCCATTTATAGAATAATATATATAGATCTATCCCATTATACAAAATTTTATATAAACGATTGGAAAATATTTCTACCTTATTTCGAAAATAGAGTCACTTTTCAAATAATGAACAAACCCCTTTACTTTCCGTTTTAAATAAATCGCTCATTATTCAAATAAATTTCCTTATACAAACCCCATACTTTCCAAAATAAATTTAAAACATTTACATATATACACTATTAGAAAAGAATAATAAAAGAAATTGAAGTAAAAAGAGAAGTATGAAAAATATTTAAAATAAAATATCACAAAAAATCCAAAAGATCCTACTTAAATCATTTTTCAAATCAGAAAACATTTCCAGAATCGAACAGCAGTTAACAGTATTTTCGAAATATTATATCGAGCCCAATAGTTACTTAGCACTTAACCAGTGTTATTACAATATTTTCTCTAAAAAGGTACAATTTTTTTACATATGTTGGTGTCATATCCAAAATGGTCAATGTCAAATTTTAACATTCAACAATCTATATAATCGGTATATAACTGAAATTAAATCAACAGGAATATAACTGAAAATTAAAAATCGCAATATCGATAAATCTAGATTTCTCTATAGATTTTCCTGTATTTCATTTTAAGTATTTCAGTTTAAATGTCATTCGCTTTTAAAAGTGGATATTTAACCAAACCGACCAATAATTCACCCAAACACAAACAGTGAATTTGATCTACCATTATCATATCGATTATCCAAAAAGGTGAGTTTAAATCATCGAAATTCCAACGAACCCTAAGACCATAATATCTCTTGTTGTCGCCTCCAGCGCTCACGTTAACGTGATACAGACCCATCCATGCCTATAAATCCACGCCTGAAGGTCTTAATCAAATCGCGATCGAGCTCCCTAAACCCGCGACCTAATCACGTCGTGACCTACCACTAAGCACCGCCTTCTCTCAAGCTCCGACCGTTCAATGCCATACTTTTCCACAAACTCATATCCAAGCTTCGATTTGCCTAATGATGACCGAAGCTCAACCCTAGTCATCAAAGCTCACGTCTTCAACTGCCGCTCCCCTAAAACTCCAACGCATATAACCAACTCATCCATACTGTAGATCTCTCCATTTTACACTCAAATATTTTTGTTTTAGTTTTTCGATGAGTAAATCTTTTTGTTTGATTTTTTAAAGGTAGAGGGTTTAGCTTAGATTTGGGTTTCAAGAAAAAAACAATAGAACATCAAAGTAAAGAATAAGGGAAAAGTAAGAGCTTGATATTTCTTAAGTGTTTCTGAGTTAGTTATCTTTTTAGTTTTCCGGCATCTCGTTACATAGAATTTCGTTCACGTATAAACCACGAACGCTAAAACATAAATACCGTTGTGCACAAAAATGCAACATGATCCCAAAACAATAATAATATCTATTGGTTAACTGATTTGAGAAAATCACAAAAATACCTTCGTTTGTCGAAAAATCAAACGTTAATGAAAATAAGTCCAAACTAAAAATATAGAAAAATCAAATAAATTAAACTAAAAATTACGTCAATAAAAACTAATCCGTAGCATTAAAACTAAAATTTATTATCATTTATTAAATTTCAATCAAATCTGAATATTTAAAACAAATTAAATTTTCCTATTGTAACGTTTGAAATTTTGAGTCATTGCATTCTTCCTCCCTAAAAAGAATTTCGTCCCCGAAATTCCTAAAGGAAGAAAAACGTCTTCGCTCCCTTAGACTTATAAAACGCTTACACGTAAAATGAGATACAAGCTTTTAAAATCTCATATGTTATGGAAAAATTCAGCAATATCTCCTTTGCAAGGCTTGAATGAAAAAACCATAACTTGCAACAAGGGGCCCAAACCAATAAAAAAAAACCCAAAAGTGGCCTCCATCTTCGGCATAAAATCATCAAACCAAGGCAGCAATATAAACATGTGTCTATTTGTCTAGCAACCACAATCTACTCATGAAACCAAAAGCAGTAAGCTAGCCTTTTCTTCCTTGTACCTATTTCTCACTTACAAATGATATCCAACCATATAGATTATATTTCTAATATCAAAAGTATATAATAATATTAAAGCCTATACGATGTACATATACAGTCCGTACACAATGTCAAATTTGATTGCTCGCTTAATCTCACAAATTACACTTCCAAACTTATCGTTTACTCAACTTCCCTAGTGTAGACTCCGATCAGGTTCCTTGATTAGAAACCTCCGTTCTCCTTGCATAGCTACAAACTTTGATAGAAAACTCCAGAATCAAATCAAAAATCCATATCAAATCATCACCGCCAAGAATCAAGTGAAAAATCCTTGTTTGGATCGGTGTGGATCACCTCGAAATCGTGTACTCAATTCTAGACCAAGAATAGTTATGTGAATAAAATGATCTACGTACAACTTATGTATTTTATCTATTTGTTTCTAAATTATACCAATTACTTTTTATTCACAGCCATTCTTACTTAGTATATTTCCTTTAATACTAATCTTTTATGAACCATTCCATAAAAAAATTCTTAAGTTTATAAACATCTTATTCGGTACAATTTAGTTTATTATCACTTCAAACTTAAGTTCATACTCATGTAACACCCTTCTACATCCTAAGAGTATATATGCAAATTTATGATTGGTTTTATTTAACCAAGATGTTTGAAAAATTTAAAACTTGCTTAATGTAATATCTCCTTAAATTTATAAGCTATAAAAACTTATTCATCTGTGGTTTCACAAAAACAGTTAGCTTAGATTTCTGTGTCAATTTGGAAGTTTTCGACTTCCAAAATTATCAAAAATGACATTTCATTTTAATAAATGAAAATGACCAAGTAACGCATTATAATGAGTTGCATAATCCAAAATATCCTGAAGAATAGGGTACATGAGTTCATACAATACTTTAACTAAAAACTTTAAAATCAAACACCCGGGTTATATTTCAAATCATTTTGAAATAACGCTAATATATATATATATATATATATGTATATATATATATATATATGTATATGTATATGTATATATGTATATGTATATGTAATCGTACTTTTGAAATTTAAATCAAAATTTGGTTTTCCAAACAAATCTATAGCAAATTATTATGGTAGCAATCCCTTAATTAAAAACTCGAAAATGAACACCGATGATGTAACGATCTATGTTTTTAGTTAAATTTAATTTAGTAATTAATATAATTTTTTTGGGTTAGTGGTGAATTAATTTAAAAATTTGGGAATAAATATATTTTAAATAAAGAATTTGATTTGGAAATTAAAAATGTAGGTATTTTATAAATGATTTGGATTTATTAACTTTATATTTCAAAGGAACTAATATATATGTAAATATGATTATTTATTTGTGGATAATTAAGTTATAAATCATTTTCTTTAAAAGTTGTATAAATATATATAATAGGATATTTTAAGTTATGTTTAAATATTTAAATAAGATATTTGTTTATATATATATGTATGTATATAAATTGATTGTGAATAACATTTAAATTTAAAAAAAATCCAAAAATAAATATTTTGAAAATATATTGGAATTGAAAACTCTCTATTTCAAAAATTAATAAAATTTGTTTTCTGATTATATTATGTATGTGTATCTATATTTTGGAAGTTATGATTTGAATTTGATATAATTAATTTTCAGAAAATTATTTAAGGTTAAATTCTATATTTTGAGAACTTATATATACTATAAATATGTATGTTTATTTATTAATATATAATTTAATTTTTAAAATCATTTTCTTTGAGGTTAAATAAATATTTGTAAAAGGAAAAGCATTTATTTAAAATAGAAGATATTAAAACTATAAGATATATATATATATAAGGATAAATTGAAAATATAAATAGAAAATTTTATAAAAATATTTAACCTTTAATACATGTAAAATACATATATAAGTATTTTTAACCATGAAAATAACATGTGTAAACATTATAATAAGGAAAAATACAAATGTTAGATTTTTAACATATGAATAAACAAATGTAACTCTTTTAAATATAAAGTTTAACAAGTGTTAAGTAATTCGCCATGCAAAAATACAAGTGTCACGTATTTTAAGTTTTCTTTTCAAAATAATAAATAAAATGAAAACAAGAGTTATATATGCATCTATATCCTTCTATTTCTCATTTTCCTCATCTTTCATCTATTTAAAGAAACAAAATTGAAACCTGTAAAATAAAACCTGAAAGAAAAGAAAGAAATCAATATATCAGAAACAAAGTAAAGTTCAATTCATCTCAAACATTAAGCAAATCAAAGTTTTTCAGATTCAAACTCAACATGGATCAAAGCAAGAATTGTTCCAGGGTCCAAAAGCAAAGGAACTGATCAAGTTCAAGATCAAAGTAAACAATCATTTAAAACTTAGAGCTATGGAAAGGAAAATCAAAAGCCTGGAAGCAACTCAACAAAATCAGAGCAAGTTCCAGCTTTCAAATTTTAACTCAAAATCAAATCAACATCAAATTACAAGTTTCATGTTCAGATAAATTCCAAGGTCTCTGTTCTCTGTTTTCCCAAATTCAGGTGAGAAAATTCTTGAACCTATATATTTTGGATTGCATGTGACCGGAATTGGATGTATGTTTGTGAAATATGTTCGCATGGGTGTAAATATGCCTATATGTGTATGTGTGTATATATCACTGTGTATATGTGTTTGTGTGCAGACTTGCATCTCTGTTATAAGTTACAGCTTTTTTAAACCTGATTCAAAAATTCAAATCATCTAACAAAATGATTTTTAGGCTATAACTTCTAAATGAAAAATGTTTGAATATATGTGACATCATTTTTAAAATTAATTTCAAGTGTTTAAATTAAGCATTAATTTCTATATATAGTAGTGATGATCAAATTTATGTCCAACATCAAATGTCTGGATTTCGAGTTTAAATCATAGGAATGAATTCGTATTCCAAAATCATCATTTTTGAAAATCATTTCATAATTTTTAAGTTTATATTTGATGAGAAAAAATCGAGTTGAACGGATTATGGGTTAAGGGCAAATTCTGGCGATGGCGTGGTTATGAACCTCGGGACCATGGCTGAAGGAAGGTGGAGGATAGGGGAACTCAGGAAAAATGCTTGAAGTATTTATAGTTGGTCGAGGTAATGGCATGGTAGCTTTGTAAGATTTTAGGCCCAGCTTGGTCGATGAGGTTTGAAGAGGAAATTCGCCATCGATGGTTGATCGAAAGGGACTGAAGCGTAGTCGTGTGACGTGTCTCTGGGAGGATCGACGTGGATTCTGGTGAACTAGATCGACAGGGCTATAAGGAATTCGTCAGTAGGTTTGGGTTCCAGTTTGAGTTGGGATGCTCAATTTCGATTCCTTGTCGAATTGGATGATCTAGGTGTTCATGATGGATGAGGACGTGTTCTTCATCATGCCGGAGGTATTGGCAATGGTCGAAAGTCGATAAGGCGATCGTACACATGCACCTGTGCACAAGGGTATCCGGTTGTTTGCGAGGTTGTGGAAGAAGAAGTGAGCTCGGGTTCGAGCATGGGAAAACGAGGGTTTGACTCGAAGCAAAAGAGGGAAGAGAGAAACTCGAAGTAAGGCTTGCATAAAACAAGTATTCATCTCGGGTTTGTAATTTTACAGTTTTAAATATTTATATTAAACAAGTTTTTCATTTAAATCAAATTTTAAAACCTTTTCTTGATTTATTCTTATAAGATAATAAATGTTTACTTTTAGTTTTAAATAAATTAAAGGTTTTTAAAATATTTTAATTAATCAAGTGAAGTGTTAAATCCTTTTTTAATTTATTTTAAATAAATATAATAGTGTAGTTAATAATTTAGTTAAGAAGAATAAATGTTTTTAATTTACTTAAATGCTTTAAGTTAAATTAAGTGATAATGATAAATTATCTCAAAGGTTATTTAAAACAAGATTTAAATGATGATTTTGAAATCAATTAAGATAAATGGGTTATCTTAAGATTAAAGAATCATCAATTTGAAATCTAATGATAACTACTTAATTATAGTATTAATTAAGGATTAATTAATTTGTGACGAGTTAAGCAATCAATGATGAGTAATTAAAGGATGATTATCTAATAAAATTAAATAGGTAAATTACTTAATGTAATTAATAAAAGATTATTACTTAATATAATTAAGGGGTAATTACTTTGTGTAATTACATTAAAGGATAATTAATTAATTAAGATTAATTAATGTAAGTAAATAAGGGTAATTAATTACTTAAAGATAATTGGTTAATAAAAGTAATTAAGGATAATTAATTAATGATTAATGATTGATTAACCAAGTGATTAAAGAATAATTACTCAATGTAATTAATTTGTGATTTATTAATATAAGTGATTAGGGGTAATCACTTATTGTAATTAATTAAGGATAATTAATTATGGGTTAATTAATAAATGTTATTAAGGATCATAATTAAATGATAATTAAATGATTAAATGTTAATTATTTAATGATTAATGGTTGATTGATTTATTAATTAAGGTTGATTAACTAATGATTGATTAATTTATTAATTAAAGGTTAATTAATAAATGATCAAAGGATAATTAATTAAATGGTTTGTAATTAATTAATATTAATTAACTAGAGTTAGTAATTCGTTCTTAAGGAATTGCCCTGGTTTAAGTTAATTATAATAAGATAGTTAATTTTACTTATGGATGATTGAATTCTATTGAATGCTTTGAATTGTTTGATATCCCTGATATGTGATGTTCTATGACATGATTAAGCTATGAATTGTGATTTATTTATCTGTGATGAATTTACATATTTAATTGTTTATCTGTGAATGGAAGATAAGCGTTATAGGATTATACTGTTTATCGATATAGTTGTGCTTGAACTGATGATGATTGTGATATGGTATTGTCGTGTAAAACCCCTGGACTACACCACACTCACACAAATATGGATTTCACAAGAAATTGGTTAAGTCATAGATATTTTGAATTTAATATTATTTTATTCAAATGGTGAAATGATTTTTAAAGATTGAATTTTGAATCTAAATGGTTTGAAAAGGAATTGGGTTGAGTATGATAAGCTTTTGAAAAGGAAGTTTTGAAATCTAAATTTAGCTTGAATATACTACATATGTTATTTTAGAAATTATGGTTGGAAAGGTTATACAAGTTATATAATAGGATTTATAACCATTTTTGAAGTATATTAAAAGAATTATTTTGGGAGTTTGAATTTAATTCAAATTAGAACTTACCGATGATACGGCAGTTCGTTGATTTTCTGGTTTATACTTTTAAAGGCTATGACTTGTGTATATTTGATCAGATTTTTTTCCGAAACGAAAAGTGTTTGTTTCTCAAATAATAATAGCTTTCAAATAAAGAAAGGATTTTCAGTTTTGCTAAAAGGGTTTCAAATTTGAAATGGAATTGTTTTGAAAGCTATAAATGAATCTTGTGAAAGATTGGTGAACGTTGTTTTTAATTGAAAAGGATCTTAAAGGTGTACCTTTTGTTTAAAAGATTTAAAATGGAATTTTTTTTAAACCATTCAAAAGAAAGGTTTTGAAAATAGGGCTAAGGGTTGTGACTTAAGTAAGATCCAATATATCCATATGGTTTTAAAATTAAGCGCTCATTATTCGGTTTAGCCAGAAGAGGACTTTATGTCTTATAACGCATTTCGAATAGTGATATGATGAAATGGATAGCATCTGAGAACTGTCATAAAGACCGGGTATTTTCGAAAGCGAAAGAATCACTTGTCGAATGTGTCTGCACCAAATGGCACAGGTATAGAGATTTGATCACCCTATATGATGGGTAGTCCGGACGTGATTAGGGATTATCCGGATTTGCAAGGACTTCTTTATGAAGTGCCTTCGGTTCCGTTCGAACCTGGAATGGACTTGTATGGATGTATTTCTAACGTTACACTTTGAGATGTAAAGCTGGTTTCTATCAAATACATTTCTTTTTGGTGGCGAAGAATTTATTCTCTTAGCTTAACACCCTTCTCTGAGACGTACGAGCTCAGAGGTTATGTAGTTGATGGTTATTAGTGATACATTCCCAATTTTGTAATATGGCATGCTAAGTGCTGTTGATCATTTGTTGATCAAAGCAAGGCTTTTGTGAAAAGCGTAGCTTTGTGGATGAGACCTCGTCAGACCACACAACTGAAAATGGTCGAAATAGGAAGAATGCAGCAAGGTTATGAGGCTCGCGCCCTTTAGGGTATGTCCATTTCCTTCTGGAAAAAGGTGGTGTCATGATATGGAGCCTAGATATTTAATTTATATGGTTGTTGCAAATTTGTTGGTGTTAAGAGCTCTCGGATAAAGGTCGGTAATGAACGGGGAATGACATACTCGTGATAGTTAGTTACCTAGTTACAAAGGTAACCTGGCCTTGTGTTGGCAAAGAGCTGGTTAAGTTCTCAGGGTGTCCCTCCAGAGGCGTACCTATGTGGTGGGGAAGTTCCTTAGTCTGACCATTTGTTGGAAATCCAAACAAAACAATACGAGCCATATACGGTTTTAGTTGTATAACCTGCCATTTACTTATAGCGGTGACCTGCCGTTTAAATGGTAGCTATAGTAGGTATAACATAATGGCGTTATGCTGGCTAATATTAATATTATACTTCGTAATGTTTTTCTACACTATGCACAAATAATAATATCCAAAGGATTTCGCGTATCAAGCATGTTTGACTATCATAAGGAGAAATCTCCTCCAATTGTGAGCTTGCATTGTGTGTGTGCGGGGTGGCCTTATGGTAGTTTTATTTTCCAAAAAGCATAGCAAATTTTTTTTAAATTCCTTTTGTTTATTTTGTTCAAAACAACTGTTTTTGTTTGCTCACACCAGTCCCATGACTGACCTGAAGTTTATTGTTCTCTATCTAAATTCTAGGTGCCCACAATTTTCCACAAGGATAGCCTGAGTCAGATTTTCAGATAGTCAGATAGTAGGAGTAGCTTTTGGAAACCTTCGAAGTCCTTGGACTTTGGCAATTGCATTGTGCACCAGATTTGCTTAAGTTCAGCATTGATGGTTGTTCCAGCTTATTGGATTGGAGTCTTTGAAGCTTTTGGGTTGAGCTATTTGGTTTTAAAGCATTGAAGATGGAGTTGCAGTATGGATGTTGGATTCTTTTGGAGCCTATTTGGTGTTGTCTTTCCCCTATTATGTTTCCGATGTTGTGCATTTTTAGCTCTGATAGTGTTAGGCATCTGTTGTATCAGATTGTATCCATTGTTGTATCATTGATATATTGTTTTTCTTCTGCTGTCTTGTTGTACTTCATTTGTTATAAGCTCTAGCGAACTAGACTAAATGTTTGAATTTGCGACATTCGATAACATATGATGCATTTAGGTGTCGATTTTCGAAGGTCGAGCCAGGGTCGTTTAAATTTGGTATCGGAGCTGAAGGTTGAGTAAGAACTTTTGCTCAGGAGTATAACACATTAGGTGACTCATTAGAGATAAGGTTACAAATTCCCTAGAATTAGTATCCCTAAGATATCCATCCGAATACCTCAACAAATTCTCTTACTATCCACTGGTAGTGCGCATGAGTGCAAGAAGAGGACGAGATAGGGGACATGGGAGTACCACTACAGATGGTCAATAACCTGCAACAACAAGGAAACGATCTTTTCTCTATGGATCTATTTGATCATCATTCAACTTCAATTCTTTGATGGCTTCATGGAAGCTACAAGGTGAAGCTTTGGTATGGTGGTGGCCCTGCGAATCATTGTAGAAAAGGTTCTAAATTCCTATTTCGTATTCTAATCATCAGCTTCTTATGAGTCTTTCCATTTTAACTTTAATGAATTTAAAATTTTATTTCAAATAAATTGGTTAACAAGATATGAAACTGAATTAGATTGTATCCATTTATCTATTCTTTGGGGTCTCGATATATTCTACGACTGGTTAGTTGCCCTTTGGACTAACCAATGCCCTTGCATATTTTCGTAGACCGGATAACCCGAGTATTTCGTAAAGTATTGAATGAGTTCGATCTCATATTTATTGATTTTATTCTAATATGGTAAGCCAAACATAGAATAGATATTTAGTTTGATCTAATAAAACGTTTCTCTATCTGTTCTTTGTTGTCTCCATGTCTAGCTAATTTTGAGGGCGGAATTTTCTTAAGGGTGGAATCTGTAACGATCCCGGTTTTTAGTCAAATTTAATTTAGTAATTAATATAATTTTTTGGATTAATTGTGAATTAATTTGAAAATTTGGGAATAAATATATTTTAAGTAAAGAATTTGATTTGGAAATTCAAAATGTAGATATTTTATAAATAAATTGGATGTATTAACTTTATATTTCAAAGGAACTAATATATATGTATATATGATTATTTATTTCTGTACAATTAAGTTTTAAATCATTCTCTTTAAAAGTTGTATAAATAAAATATAATATGATATTTTAACTTAAATATAAATATTTAAATACTTGTTTGTTTATATATATATATATATGTGTGTGTGTGTGTATAAATTGATTATGAATAACATTTAAATTAAAAAAATCCAACAATAAATATTTTGAAATTATATTGGACTTGAAAACTGTATATTTTAAAAATTAATAAAATTTTCTGATTATATTAATATGTATATCTATATTTTGGAAGTGATGATTTGAATTTGATATAAATAATTTTCAAAAAGTTGTTTAAGGTTAAATTCTACATTATGAGAACTTATATATTATAAATATATGTGTTTATTTTTCAATATATAATTTAATTTTTAAAATCATTTTCTTTAAGGTTATATAAATATTTATAAAAGGAAATGCATTTATTTAAAATAGAAAGTATTAAAACCATAAGACATATATAAGGATAAATTGAAAATATAAATAGAAAACTTTATAAAAATATTTAACCTTTAATACATGTAAAATACATATATAAGTATTTTTAGCAATGAAAATAACATGTGTAAACATTGTAATAAGGAAAAATACAAGTGTTAGGTTTTTAACATATGACTAAACAAATGTAACTCTTTTACGTATGTAGTTTAACAAGTGTTAAGTAATTCACCATGCAAAAATACAAGTGTCGCCTATTTTAAATTTTCTTTTCAAAATAATATATAAAATGAAAACAAGAGTTATATATGCATCTAGCTTCTTCTATTTCTCATTTTCCTCATCTTTTATGTATTCAAAGAAACAAAATTGAAACCTGTAAAATAAAATCAGAAAAAAAAGAAAGAAATCAATATATCAAAAACAAAGTAAAGTTCAATTCATCTCAAACATTAAGCAAATCAAAGTTTTTCAAGTTCAAACTCAACATGGATCAAAGCAAGAATTGTTCCAGGTTCCAAAAGCAAAGGAACTGATCAAGTTCAAGATCAAAGTAAACAATCATTGAAAACTTGAAGCTATGCAAAGGAAAATCAAAAGCCTGGAAGCAACTCAACAAAATCAGAGCAAGTTCCAGCTTTCGAATTTTAAAACTCAAAATCAGGTCAACATCAAATTACAAGTTTCAAGTTCAAATAAATTCCAGGGTCTCTGTTCTCTGTTTTTTCCAAATTCAGGTTAGCAAATTCTTGAACCTATATATATTTTGGTTTGCATGTGATCGAAATTGGATGCATGTTTGTGAAATATGTTTGCATGGGTGTAAATATGCATGTATGTGTGTGTATATACATATATGACTGTGTATATGTGTCTGTGTGCAGACATGCATCTCTATCATAAGTTACAGGTTTTTTAAACCTGATTCAAAAATTCAAATCATCCAACAAAATGATTTTTAGGCTATAGCCTCTGAATGAAAAATGTTTGAATATATGTGACATCATTTTTAAAATTAATTTCAAGTGTTTAAATTAAGCATTAATTTCTATATATAGCAGTGATGATCAAATTTATGTCCAACATCGAATGTCTGGATTTCGAGTTTAAATCATGGGAATGAATTCGTATTCCAAAATCATGATTTTTGATAATTATTTCTGAATTTTTAAGTTTATATTTGATGAGAAAAAATCGAATTGAACAGAATATGGGTTGAGGGAAAATTTTGGCGATGTCTTGGGTTATGAACCTCGGGATCATAGCTGAAGGAAGGTGGAGGACGTAGGAACTTAGGAAAAATGCTCCAAGCATTTATAGTTGGTCGAGGTGAAGGCACGGTGGCTTTGTAAGGTTTTAGGCCTAGTTTGGTCGATGAGTTTTGAAGAGGAAATTCGCTGTTGATGGTTGATCAGAAGGGACTGGTCCTTAGGGGATCGAAGCGTAGCGTAGTCGTGTGACGTGTCTCTGGGAGGATCGGCATGGGTTCTAGTGAACTTGATCGACATGGAGATGAGGAATTTGTCAGTAGGTTTGGGTTCCAGTTTGAGTTGAGATGCTCGATTTCGATTCTTTATCGAATTGGATGATCTGGGTGATCGTGATGGATGAGGACGTGTTCGTCATCATGCCGGTGGTCTCGTCAATGGTCGAAAGTCGATGGGGCGATCGTACACGTGCACTTGTGCACATGGGTATCTGGTTGTTTGCGAGGTTATGGAAAAAGAAGAGACCTCTGGTTCGAGCATGGGAAAACGACGGTTTGACTCGAAGCAAAAGAGGGAAGGGAGAAACTCGTAGTAAGGCTCGGGTAAAACAAGTATTCGTCTCGGGTTTATAATTTTATAGTTTTAAAAAATTAAATTAAACAAGTTTTTCATTTAAATCAAATTTTAAAACCTTTTCTTGATTTATTCTTGTAAGATTATAAATGTTTATTTTTAGTTTTGAATAAATTAAAGGTTTTTAAAATATTTTAATTAATCAAAAGTGTTTTAATCCTTTTTAAATTTATGTTAAATAAATATAATAGTGTAACTAGGAATTTAGTTAAGAAGAATAAATGTTTTTAATTTACTGAAAGGCTCTCTAAGTTAAATTAAGTGATAATGATAATTTATCTCAAAGGTTATTTAAAATAAGATTTAAATGATGATTTTTAAATTAATTAAGATAAATGGGTTATCTTAGGATTAAAGAATCATCAAATTGAAATTTAATGATAATTACTTAATTAAAGATAATTAAGTATTAATTAAGGATTAATTAATCTGTGACGAGTTAAGTAATTAATAATGAGTAATTAAAGGATGATTATTTAATAAAATTAAATAAGTAAAATTAATTAATGTAATTAATAAAACATTATTACTTAATATAATTAAAGGGTAATTACTTTGTGTAATTAGATTAAAGGATAATCAATCATTTAAGATTAACTAATGTAAGTAATTAAGGGTAATAAAACTAATTATGGATAATTAATTAATGATTAATGATTGATTAATCAAGTGATTAAAGAATAATTACTCAACGTAATTAATTTGTGATTTATTAATATAAGTGATTAGGGGTAATCACTTATTGTAATTAATTAAAGATAGTTAATTATGGGTTAATTAATAAATGTCATTAAGGATAATTATTATTAAATAATAATTAATTGATTAAAGGTTAATCATTTAATGATTAATCGTTGATTGATTTATTAATTAAGGTTGATTAACTAAAGATTAATTAATTTATTAATTAAAGGTTAATTAATAAATGATTAAAGGATAATTAATTAAATGGTTCGTAATTAATTAATATTAATTAACCAGAGTTAGTAATTCATTCATAAGTAATTACTCTGGTTTAAGCTAATTATAATCAAATAGTTAATTTTACTTACGGATGATTGAATTCTATTGAATGCTTTGAATTGTTTGATATCCCTGATGTGTGATGTTCTGTGATATGATTGAGTTGTGAACTGTGATTTATTTATCTATGATGAATTTACACATTTAATTGTTTATCTGTGAATGGAAGATAAGCGATATATGATTATACCGCTTAACGTTATTGTTGTGCTTGAATTGATGATGATTGTGATATGGTATTGTTGTGTGTAAAACCCCTGGACTACACCACACACATAAATATGGATTTCACAAGAAATTGGTTAAGTCACGGATATTTTGAATTTTATATTATTTTATTCAAATGGTGAAATGAATTTTAAAGATTGAGTTTTGAGTCCAAATGGTTTGAAATGGAATTAGGTTGAGTATGATAAGCTTTTGAAAAGGAAGTTTTGAAATGTAAATTTAGTTTGAATATACTATATCTTTTTTTTTTGGAAACTATGGTTTGGAAAGGTTATACAAGTTATATAATATGGATTTTTAACCATTTTTAAAGTATATTGAATGGATTGTTTTGGGAGTCAGAATATAATTCATATTAGAACTTACTGATGATACGACAGTTCGTTATTTTTCTGGTTTATACTTTTAAAGGCTATAACTTGTGTATATCTGATCAGATTTTTTTTCGAAACGAAAAGTATTTGTTTTTTCAAATAATAATAGCTTTCAAATAAAGAAAGGATTTTCAGTTTTTGCTGAAAGCGTTTCAAATTTGAAATGGAATTGTTTTGAAAGCTATAAATGAATCTTTGTGAAAGATTGGTGAACGTTGTTTTAAATTGAAAAGAATCTTAAAGGTGTACCTTTTGTTTAAAAGATTGGAAATGGAAAATTTGTTTATACCATTCAAAAGAAATGTTTTGAAAATAAGGCTAAGGGTTGTGACTTAAGTAAGATCCAATATATCCATATGGTTTTAAAATTAAGCGCTCATTATTTGGTTTAGCCGAGGGAGGACTTTATTTCATATAACCCATTCCAAACAGTGATACGACGAAATGGATAGCATTTGAAGCGGTGGTGAAGGCCGGGTATTTTCAAAAGAGAAAGGATTACCTGTTGAATGTCTCTGCACCAAATGATTCTGCTATAGAGATTTGATCACCCTATGTGATGGCGAGTCCGGACATGATTAGGAAATATTCGGATTTGCAAGGGCTTCTTTGTGAGGTGCCTTCGATTTCGTTCTAACCCGGAATGGACTTATATGGATGTAGGTCTGATGTTACACTTTGAGATGTAAAGCTGGTTTCTACCAAATATATTTCTGTTTGGTGGCGGAGAATTTAATCTCTTAGCTAAACACCCGCTTCTGAGACGTACGAGCTCAGAGGTTATATAGTTGATGCTTACTAATGATACATTCCCAATTAGGTAATGTGGCATGCTAAGTGCTGCCGATCATTTGTTGATCAAAGCATGACTTTTGTGAAAAGCGTAGCTTTGTGGACGAGATCTCGTCGGAGCTCACAACCTGGAAATGGTCGAAACAGTAAGAATGCGGCAAGGTTATGAGGGTCACGCCCTTTAGGATATGTCCATTTCCTTCTGGAAAAAGGTGGTATCATGGTATGGATCCCAGATATTTAACCTATGTGGTTGTTGCAAATTTATTAGTGTTGAGAGCTCTCGGATAAAGGTCGGTAACGACCGAGGAATGACATACTCATGACAGTTAGTTACTTAGTTACATAGGTAACCCAGCCTTGTGTTGGCAAAGAGCTGGTTAAGTTCTTGGGGCGTCTCTCCTAAGGCATACCCATGTGGTGGTAAGTTCCTTAGCCTGACCATTTGTTGAAAATTCTAAAAAAAAATACGAGCCATGTATGGTTTTAGTTGTATAATCTGCCGTTTACTTATAGTTGTGACCTGCCGTTTAAATGGTAGGTATAGTAGGTATACCATAATGGTGGTATGCTGGCTAAGATTAATATTGTACTTTTGAAATGTTTTTCTACACTATGCACTAATAATAATATCAAAAGGATTTCGCGTATCAAGCATGTTTGACTATCATAAGGAGAAATCTCCTCTAATTGTGCGCTTGCATTGTGTGTGCGGGGAGGCCTTATGGTAGTTTCATTTTCCAAAAAGCATAGCGAATTTTTTTAAATTATTTTTGTTTATTTTGTTCAAAACGACTATTTTTGTTTGCTCACACTAGTCCCATGACTGATCTGGAGTTTATTGTTCCCTGTCTAAACTCTGGGTGCCACAATTTTCCACACGGGTAGCCTAGAGTTAGATTTTCAGATAGTCAGATAGTAGGAGTAGCTTTTAGCAACCTTCGAAGTCTTTGAATTTGGCAGTCGCATTGTGCACCGGATTTTCTTAAGTTCAGCGTTGATGGTGGTTCGAGCTTATTGGATTGGAGTCTTTGAAGCTTTTGGGTTGATCTATTTGGTTTTAAAGCATTGACGATGGAGTTGTAGTATGGATGTCGGATTCTTTTGGAGCCTATTTGGTGATGTCTTTCCGTTGTTGTATTTCCGCTGTTGTGCATTTTTAGCTCTTATAGTGTTGGGCGTCTATTGTATCATATATTGTATCCATTGTTGTATCAATGATATATTATTTTTCGTCCGCTGTATTGTTGTACTTCATGTGTTATAAGCTCCAGCGAACTAGACTCAACGTTTGAATCTACGGCATTCGAATACAGGTGATGTATTTGGGTGTCAATTTTCAAAGGTCGAGTCAGGGTTATTTCAGATGAGGATATAGTCATCACTAGAATTATTTTTCTGTGATAGAAGTGAGTTCAGCGCTTTTTTTTAGAATATTTATATTAAAAAAATACCTCTAAGAAATGCCATTATTATTTTCTTATAAAGTTTGAAAAAAAAATTCCCAAAACATCAGGGTTTATGTTCTCAAATTCTTTGTTTAAATCCATTTTATTTATAAACCATATTTATAAATCATACTTACATAACCTGACTTTCTTATATAAGAACTTTCAAATGTTTACTTTTGCTTAGATTACAATAAACAACTTTTATTAAAATTAAAATTTTTAACTCAACATTATCATCGAATATCTTATGACAAAATCATGAAACTAAATTCTAAAAGAGTTTGTATTTCTTTCAACCAAAAAATAAATGCTCATAAACTATTCGAGCATAATCAATCAATCAACAAAAAGTTAGTCAATGCTCCTAAATTGGACGAGCTTGACTTATCAAATCATAAATGATTATAACTAAATATAACTGTGGATAAGAAATGTATTCACCTGAAATAAAAGTTTAAGAAGGAATCAATCCCTTTGGAACCTCTTTTGAGTGAGTCAAAAGGGTCTTTATACCTTTAAATGGGAACCCTTTCGAAGGCATGGATTCTGCTTTCATGGAGAAGGTTCATTCAAAAGGAATTATATGTTTCAAAGTATTCAAACACCTTTCAAGGGAGTCCTCCAAATAATATGACTTTAATGATTACTTAGTGAATCCCTACGAAACCCCTTTCGAATGAGTCGAGAGGGTTTTTATACCTTCGAAGGGACTCGGAACACAACATACATAACAAATAAAAAGTAGACTCAATATGCTATGGAATCTCATTTTGTATAAATGATGCAAGTCCAATTGACTTGACAATATTGGATCATCATCATCATCATCACATCAACTGGTATTTCATGGGCTTTAGACGTATTGATAATATGTTTCGAAATCATAATATCCAAGAAAACTCCATAGCATTGCATATGCCAAATAATGGTTAGGAAGATAAGTGAGTACCATGTGCAGTTGATTATTAGACAAGCTAATAGCCCAAATAATCTTCCTCATATTCAAAATCGATATTAGATCCATGCATCCTCTCATTTTTATTTCTCAAAATTGGATTATAAGTAAGAGAATTTTCCCCAATTTGATCTAGGGTTACAAGAATTTGGTTTTCTATGAAATGAGAAGAAATTCGATAATTCAAAAACTCTTCCTCAACTTGGACCTCTAGGGTTGTATTTATAGATGCAGGCTAGACCCTTCCACCTTCGTCCCTTGGAAGCTGTGGAAAGGTCTCTTTTCTTACCTTTCACATCCATTCTTTCGCCTTCTTTTTCCCGTCTTCGTCGAAAGTATGCTATTAGAAAATACTGATTCGTTGTTTACCAATATTGCTGTCGGGTACTTCTAGAGCCTTTCGACGTCATCGAAAGGTACCCTTCCAGTATTAGCAAACGAGTCCTGGTTCATCATTATGTTTTTTGAATGCAAGGAAAAGCACTTTTAACTTCTTCCTCCCCTTCAGAACCTTTCCATTGTTGTCAAGATCAAGTATTATCATGATAAACAACCACTTAAATGAGCGGGGTAGGGTATTTGGATGGTTTCGAATGGATTTAATAGTGACGAAAATACCTGTGCAAAAGGTTATTTGTGATGGAGGAAGCTTTTTAGTGGTCAAATGAAAGTTGCGAAAGCTGGCTTTCGAAGGCATCTCCCGTGTGAAAGCTCATCCTTTGTTATCAGCGAAGGCAATATCATTACATGCGAAACCTCCCTAGTACTTTTGGAAGGATTCAACCGCTTTGAAAGGCTAGTGCTTGCTTTCAAAGGAATTATTTTAACAGAATCTTCTCCAACCCGTTTTGAAGGGTCTAATATAGGTGCAGAAGCTCTTTACTTGGTACCTTTGAAAGGCATTCTTAGCATATACAAAACATCTTTATGCATGCGAACTCAATTGTTTTGAAAGGATCAACTGATTTGAAAGGGTAGCTTTGCCCCCTTTTGACTCCTTCGAAAGCCCTTACTTCACTTAATACTTGCAGGAGCATCAGTTGCTTGCAGCATCAATTCAACCTCTTTGAAAGCTACCCCGATGCCTTCGAAACATCACTTTTGCACCATGGCGAAACCATTTTTTAATTCTTGGAAGCTTTTACAACACTTTCATAACTTCGTTCTTAGGTGACTTTATGTTAACATTTTTCTTGCCTTCCCCCTTTGTGTTGCATGAAAGAAGTTTTGTTCTTAAGACAAAAATATAATAATTTTCCTTTTTCACTATTTCATCCTTAGTGGCCTTATTTTACGGCAAAGTACAAAATAGGCAACATTCCTTATTGTTATTTCGAAATTTAGGTAAGAATGTGTTCAATAGCTTGCTCGTAATATTATTGGAGACAATATTAAAATTTCTAATAACAAAATTCTAGAATTCTAATCTAGAAACAATGAAAATTAATAGACCACCATTTAGAGTTAATAAACGATGAGAAATCCACATTTGAGAATGATTGAAGATTAAAAAATCTTCTCTGGAAATAATAATAGAAGTCTCAACTTCCAACTTTGGTAATAATGAGAGAAGTTCAAATGTTAAACTCTTGTTTTTTAATAGAAGACTAAGCATCTAACTTTAGAATTAATAATAGCAGACCAAAAATTTAGATCTGGTATTAATAGTAGAAGTTTAGAAATCTTCTTCTAGCAATAACAATTGTCTGATAACAAAAGTCCAGAAATCATCATCTGGTAATAAGTTATTAAAAAACAAGAATCCTCGTTTTGGGAATAAATAATAGAAGTTTAGAAATCCTTGTATAGAAATAATAGTAGTTCAGAAACCCAGATTCAAGTGTTGATAAGTGATTTCCAAAAGTTAGTAGTAGAGGATCAGAGTCCCTGATTTGGGTATTAGTAAGATAGATCCATAAGTTAACAGAAGACTAGAAGTCCATAATAGAGTTCTCAGTAACAACAGTCTCGAAACCCAAATTCGGTCATTAATGATTGAAGTCCAAAAATATATAGTAAAAGACCCAAATCCCAGATTCAGGTATTAATAAGTGAAGATTAGAAATTAATAGTGAAAGATCTAAAACCCAGATTCATGCATTACTTAGTGAAGCTCACAAATCAACCTTTGGAAATTTGTCAATAACTGTAAATTCTTGTATGAGCCTTTTGTTTTGCTTCAATTGTCCAAATGTTTTTCTTCAAATTGCCTCTTCTAGTTCTCGATTCTTTTGGCATTTGCCATCTTTTAGGATTTATATATCGTTATTGTTCGGTGTGCTACTCCTCAGGCTTGGACGTCTTAGTCCATTGTTGTCTGGTGCACTTGGTTAGCTTCTCCACAAGCAGGACCCAAGGACATACCTGACCTCCCTCCAAGAGGCGCTGCAGTCAAGCCTTATTGGTAGGACCGAAGGCTTGTTCGGTGTCTTGACCAGGATATTGCATGGTGAGATCAAGGACCTACTCCATCTTCCCTCCAGAATGTACTCTTGCCGGGCCTTATAGGCGCGACTGAAGGCTTGTTCGGTGCCTTAACTAGGCCATAGTGTGGCGGGATCAAGGGCTTACTTTGTTCCCTCTCTAGGGGATGCCTTGATCTGGCCATTGCATAGCACGATCAACGGACTGTAGATACTTTACCCTGGTCATAATGTGGCATGGATAAAGGATTACTTTGTCCTCCCTCCAGGAGGTACATTGACCTGGCCATCTTGGCGTAGACAAAGGCTTATGACCATTTAAGGCAATTTCCAAGTTTATGGAGAATTCTACTCCTAGCCATGTAGATTTTTTTAAGAAAGAGGAGCTTTGTTCATTCATTGTGGGAAAATATGGTCTCAACTATTTTGCATTCCACATTCTAGGAATCATATTGCCATCCGGTTGACATAGTTTGTGAGCTCCAGAAGGAATTACTTTGCATACAATTAGGGGACCCTCCCAGTTTGGTCCTAGCAGTCCATCTGTAGGATTTCTTGTATTTTCCACCACTCTCCGGAGCACTAAATCTCCCTCTTTAAATCATCTCATCTTTACTTTTAAGTTGCAGTATTTTGAGATTCATCTTTGATATTCGGCAGTCCGAATAGCTGCTTCATCTCTTAGCTTACGTATTAGATCTAATGACCCTTTCTTCAATTCTTGGTTTGGATCAAATGTATATGCGATTCTTCAATGCGAGGGGACCTCAATTTTGACTGGTAACATTGCTTCGCACCCATATGTTAGAGAGTAAGGGGAATTACCCATTGCTGTTTTGGTGGATATACGATAGGTTCAGAGTACAAGTGGCAATTCTTCTACCCAATATCCTTTGGCTTTATTCAATCGTTTTTTCAAGATATTCTTAATGGTCTTGGTTGCTGCTTCAATGGCTCCATTAGCCTTTGGATGTTCCATGGAAGAAAAGCTTTTGATAATTCTGTTCTTGTGGAAAAATTGAGAAAATTCATTACTTTCGAATTGCATTTCATTGTCAGATATAATCTTGCAAGGGATCTTGAATCTAGTAATGATGTTTTTAATAATGAATCTAAGCAATTTTGTAGATTTTGGGGAGCGGCTCTGCTTTTACCCACTTAGTAAAGTAATCAATAGCCACAACAACATATATTGTTCCTCCTTTGGAAATAGGCAATGGTTCGATCAAATTGGTTCTCCATACATCAACGGGCGATGGGCTAAAAGTCAGGGGTAATTGGCTTGATAGCAAACAGGGAATCTTTGAGTATTTCTAGCACCTTTCACATCTTTACATACTCTATAGCTTGACCCATTATTCAAGGCCAATAGAAATTTTTTCTCGTTGTTTTCTTAGCTAAATTTATCCCATTGGAATCTTCGCAAAATCCTTCATGCGCTTCTTCTAATAATTTCATCCCATCTTCCAGACTCACACATCTTAAGTAAGGAAGGTCATATCGTTTCTTAACCTTTCATATAAAGAATTCCATCCTTCACGTTGAAGGTCGGAGCTTGTCGTCTAATTCTTCTAGCTTTAATTTTGTCAAATGGTAATATCCCATCGGTAAGATACTCTACAATAGGTGTCATCCAAGTGTTTTGTAACAATTATCTGCCTTTGGATGATTTGGATCCTCATATAAGATTTCTTCATCAATTTCTCTATCTTCTCTTTCTTGCATCATGGCTTGGGATCTAGTTAACACCAATAGTTCCTTACCTGGTACAGGCATTTCCGCTTCAAAGTTGGGATTTTCTTGATACCCTATTGGTATGATATGGGTTTCTAGAGCTCCTCTTGAGCTAGCTAATTTTTCTAATGAATTCGCTTAAGATTTATCTACCCTTGGGACTTGGTGTATAGAAAAATCTTCAAATTAGGCAAGCATTTTTAGCACTTTCTTAACATATAGTGCTAGTTTGGCATCTATAGTTCGATATATCTGCTTAACCTAATTCACGATTAGTTGAGAGTCGCTAAAGATTTAAATTCATAGGATTTTAAGTTGCGAGGCTGGATTTAAACCTAATACCACCGATTCATATTCAACTGCGTTATTTGTTGCAGTGAACCTTAACTTCATTGCATAGTGTAAGCGATGCCCATCGATTGTGATTATGACGTACCCTGCTCTTCCTCCCTGCTCATTTGATTCCCCATCCATAAATAGTTGACATATGGGCTTTCGATCTCTTTCTTTTTCTGATTATTCCTTAACAAAGTTTGTACATTCATCGATAAAGTCCGCTAACGCCTTCCCTTTAGTTGCTATTCGTGGTCGAAATTCAATATTATATTGGCTAAGTTCAATTCCCTATTTTACTATCCTTCCTGAAGTTTCAAGTTTACTAAAAACCCGTTTGAGTGGAAAGTTAGTCAATACTCTAATTGGATGCACTTGAAAGTATGCTCTGAGTTTTCGTGCTATCAATACCAAACAGTAAGCTAGCTTTTCTATGATTGGATATCAAACCTCGTCATCCTTCAACCTTCTATTATATAATAAATGGGAAGTTGAGTTTCATTTTCATCTCTAATTAGCACCAAACTAACTGCATGTTCTGAGACTACCATTTACAAATATAGACTTTCTCCATCCTCGAGGATGGATAATATTGGCAGCCCTTCCAAATGATTTTTTTAATTCTTGGAAGGCTTTCTTACAATCTTCTCCCTATTCAAAGTTCTTTCTTTTCTTAGTCACATTGATGAAGTGGATGCATTAATCGGTTGCCTTGGAGATAAATCTTCTTAGGCCTGCAATTCTACCATTCAAACTCATTACATTTTTGTTGGTTTTGGGCTCTGCCATGTCTTTGATAGCTTGGATCTGATCAGGACTGACTTTGATTCCTTGTGCGCTAACGATGTAACCTAAGAGTTTTCCGGAATAAACTCCAAAAGGACATTTCTAAGGATTTAGTCTCATTTGATACCATTGTAATACTTCAAATATTTCTTCAGGGTCCTTAAGGTGATTCTCAGCTTCATGAGACTTTACTATCATGTCATCCACATAAACTTCCATATTTCGTCCAATCGGTTCTTTGAACATTCTATTGACTAATCTCTGATAAGTAGCTCCCATATTCGTCAGTCCAAAAGATATTGCTTTATAATAGAAAATTTCCTAATGAAGCTTCTATGCTCTTTGTATGGTTTGAACATGGGTATTCGATTATACCTTGAGTAAGCATCCATGAGAGACAATAGCTTATGACTACTAGTTTCATCAACTAATCGGCCTATTTTGGGTAATAAATAACAGTCTTTTGGGCATGCTTTATTTAGATCAGTGTCATCGGCACTTGTTCTCCATTTTCCAATTGTGGTTTTTTACCAACACTGGGTTTGCCACATATTTTGGATAAAAAACTTCTCGAATGCATCCATTTTCAAAAAGCCTTTTAACTTCTTCTTTCGAGGCATTGGATCAAACCTTATCTAATTGTCCCTTCTTTTGTCGAACATGGGTCACATTTGGATCAATATTTAGTGCATGGCATAAACTGATGGATCAATCCCAATCATATCTAAATGAGTCCACAAAAATATGTCCTTGTTAGCTTTAAGAAATTAAATTAAGTCTAATTTTAATTTTACATTCAATTCCTTTCCCACTCTAACTATTTTGGCCGAATCAACTAGTTCTATACATATCTCCTCGAGATCCTCTATAGGCTCTATCCTCTTCATTTGTAATGACCACTTTTCTATACAATCTAAACTGACAATAAACCACACATGTCGACTCGAATTGAACAAAAAGGAAATTGCTAGGGTTGAAGAAGAAGAAAGAAGGTAAAGAGAAAACTAAACAACACAAAATCTCACAGCAGAATGAATAATCTATAATATACAATAAACCTTTACACAATAGAAAAACTGTAATATGTGTATATAAAACCATCAATCATAGTATACTAACCTATTTCAGTCTGGACAGTTATAACAACCTGTCCTCATAACTGCTAATAACACAACAATGAGTACAACAGAAAATATAACCAACTATATGAATACATCTTTGGGCCTCCATCTCATCTATTGAAGCTTAAAGCATCCTGAACTAATCTGTAATTTACTCGATCTGACCCAGGCATTATAATAAAATAACACCCAAGTTAGTCTCGAAAACCATCTTGAGAAAACACACCCAACTGGATTTAAAGTTATAAGAAAATATTTGAAAATCAAAGGTATCTTGTAAGACCACCTCATACATAAACAACATGGGTTTTTACCTTATGATAACCAAACCACTTTTATATAAAAATTCTGTGATATTATAATAGTGTCTAAGTACAAATACTTATTAAACCAGTTGAAATTTTGCATTTCACATTTCAACATAATTGGGCACAATCAAAATCGTATGGCGCTTATTGGAGAATGGATTCCATACAATGAGTAGTCTCTGGGGTACCACCTATCATGGTACACGTCTATAAAATGCACCAAGATTGAACCTGTCTATCCCTGCCAACACAATACCAGCCTACTCCTTGCTGATAGTACCGAATATGTTATCACCCTGGGTGTTCCCACCCTAACGAGCGCTCTCTTTTCCATGCACAACCATATCCATAATTATAATATATCCTAGGGTACCTAAAAAAGTAATAACATACCCTAATTGGATGCGACCCACTTAGCCCAGCTGCATCTTCTTTGATTTTCAGTCATTTCCGATGATGTGGCATGAAGCTATGATTTTCAAGAAATTTGCAGTTAGAATGCTCATTGCCCTCCAATGACAACGTGCTGATAGCATTCATCACTACAATTTGTTCTGGGTTTCAAAAAACCGAATCTTTAAAAACACCATCTTCACTATCTTCGTGATATCACAATTCGCAATGCTCAAATCGAATCGAAGTGGTTTTCGAATAATTAAATCTGATACCGGCTTCTTTGAAACGATCAAGTAAATTGGCTAGATTTTGATAGTGGGTTATATAACTATCAAATTACACACATAAGCGGTCACTAGGCCCATATTATAAATCTTTTAAATATTTATTTCAAAATATTTTTACAAAGATATATATTTAAATCTCTTCTAGTAGTTCAAAATTTGAAAAACGATTTCAAATACTTTAATCCATAACATGATATTTCAAACCATATCAACACTTAGAAATATTTCCAAATCCAACTTATAATTCTTTACAAAGAAAAATTATTTCTATGTAAGTCATTTCATCACTAAAATATCACCAAAACTTGTATATTCCAACACATAGGAAATTCTTGTAAGTCTATTTAACAAAATCATTTATAATATCCCTACTTAGGAGATATTCCATACTTAACCCATAAATCTCTGGAATTTTTTTTAATTCCCTTTACAATTCGCAAAAATTAGCAATATGCCTATTTATAGTCCCACTAAAAATTTATAACTCTCTTAATTAATTTAGATTCATTTTCTATGCTCCAGTATTTAAACAATTTGGAAATTTCTTTTAAATTTTTAGAATTTATTTATAAGATTTCTCTTATCAAATTTCATCCGTAAAATGAACCTGGGTTACAAATCTCGAGAAGATTTATAAATAAATTTCAAACACTTACTCTTAAATCCTATACATATATATAAATAATGAGTATTTTTAAAGAATAATAATTTATTTTCAAACACGTTTGAGTAATCATTTAAAATGTCAAAAAACCTTTCAATAAACATCGATAACTCATTCCCAATTCATTTTTAAATAAAACTAATCAATTTACAGAAATTTATTACAAAAATTTGTATCCTATCCTACTAATATAAATATTTGAATAACAAACTTTATGAAATATTTCAATACTTAAAACAGTTTCTAAATTACATAGTTTAATAAATAAAAATTCTCTTTTTAAACAAAACTTAACTTCTCGATAAAAATATATTCTTAAAATTCCAATATAACCAAATTTATATTTATAAATCTCTCTTGAGTTATCACATATCGATTTACGTTCAATTCCATAAACCTTTCCGAATTTCAATACATAATCCACTAATTCTTTCTAAATGGATTACCATACTATAAAATCTCACTGTGAATTTATATTTCTAATTTATCAAATAATAATCATCTCACTTTGTTTATAAACATTGTTTATAAATTTCATAAACTCCTTTCTAGTTTATACAGGTTTATATTACAAAAATTTATTTATAAATCGATTTCTATTTAAATTTCCATTTATAAATATATTTCTTAAATAATCTAACCTATATTCCAGAACAATTCGAAACTTGATTTCTTCTTCCATTTTTTATTTTAAGAATCTTATTTAAAATCCATTCATTTAAAAATCCTCATTGTGAAATTCTCTATTTGAAATCATTTACAAAATATCCAAATAAATATTCAAAATCCAATTGTTTATTTTATCTTAATCAATTTCCTTTTCAATAATCCCAAAATTCAATATAAATATTTTCATTTCCAAAATCACCTTTGAATTTCCTTTTAAAATTTAAAAATATTATTCATGATATTTATAATACCAAAATTTATGGCCAGTTCTACTATAACATCCAATAAATTCAAGTCACATTATAATCTATCACCCATTATTTAAATATATCATATATCACTATATATGAAACTGAAATCAACGATTTCGAGGAATCCAGTTGAATCCCTCTAATATGATTTCCTGCAACCACAGATGTATAATTACAAAAAAATAATCACTGCTTCAAGGAGGGATATTGCAATAAAAAGGATCATCCGCTATTATGCGGAGCACATCCACTCCAATCAGTGTGAAATATATCCAACTACTAATATATATAATATAACATCCAACCGATAATAATAATTTATCAATCGCTCCAATCAACCAATAAATATTTTTAACTTTTAAAATAAAACCAATTATCCAAGATGAGTGATATTTACTCACCTTGATATTCAATTCACCAAAGAGTTTCGTTTTTGAATTAAAATTGAACTGGCATTCAATTTTAACCTAAAATTCTAAAAGCCTTCAAATCTATCCAACTTAGTTTCATTACAAAGAATTTGTTGCCACGAGCACAATGCAAAAGGTTTCGTCTTATCAGACCTCGTATGATGAAGTTATAAATTTTATAAGTTGTCAAACGTTTTTAAATTAAATAAAATGACTAATTCCAATTTTACATTATTTACATTATTGCCATCTTCTCTTTCTCCCAAATTGACATCACTTGTACATGATACAGTGCACTCTCATGCACGTCCCCTGACGACACCATAAATAACTTGCCGAAATCACAAATAAACATCGCCGACTAACTTCTCTCATCGAACTCGACCCTGTGACACCATCGCCGCTACCCCTAGCCTTCCCGATCAAAATGCGACTGCTGTATTCTCCCCCGGTCATACAAAAGTCATACTTATCCACAAAGCATCCCACAACACGAAATTTGATGGCAACGCAAATTTTTGCAAGAGAAACTCGTCGGTGATCTCAAATTCAACAGTCGATGCTCGAATTTGCTAAAAATCTAAACCCCAGCTAAGAAGTGACACTCGACTTTACTTTCGAGTTCTTTAAATCATTGCTGCATCTTACAAACAACATATCAGATCAAAGCTCTGGTTAAAATGTGGTTTTTAAAGCTGATTTGTTATATAGACCCTAGTCGTTTCTCCTTGGCAATCTAATTTTATAATGGTCTCACTTTGTTATATTGAATTAGCATCAGTCCTCTTCCTCTTGCTTCCAGATAAGATGTACCTTTCACACACACATTTATTTATTTTATTGGATCTTATTTTTATTTCAAATGTTGGATGTAAAAATCAATCACCTAAAGGATGGAAAATAATAGAGGAATATAATAAAAGGAGTACTCCCTTTTATATTGATGAAGAGTGGAAACATATACTTCGTAGGAGCTAAATTGTTCTCCCCGAATAGTACCCAACCTTTTTTAGTCGAGAATTTCACCATCAGATATTTTAGTGAGATAAATACATCCAACGTAGGGTGGCCAAAGAACACATTGTAATATAATGGCCGATTGATGATCATAAAAAGAGTCTCAAAAATTCTACAGCATGGTGGTACTCTCATTTGTACTAGCAGTTTTACTCGCTCTACTGGAGTTGATCATTTGTTATTGAACCTAAAAGGAGGTTCAAAATTAGGCTCTAGCTTATCTTTAGGAATGCCTATTTGATCAAAGGTGTGCTTGAAGATGACGTTGAGTGCGCTTCCAGTGTATACCAGAATCTTGGACACTATAGAAAGCCCAATTTGAGCAGTGATTATAAGGGGGTCATTATTGGGGTGATGAATTCCTTTTTTAAGCTCCTATGAAGTGATAACAAGATTCCGCATCTGAATATTATGCTGTGTAGTTTTAAGCGAGGACTCTTCCTAAACTAAAAACTCTTCCTAAACTAAAAATACTCCTTCCCTAGCTCCCTTAATGCATCTGTTTCTGGCTTCTTTACTAGTTCCTGCTGGATGCGGTCCCTTATGAATCACATCAATCCTATTCTATGGTGGACTCAAGTTTAATGGATCTTCGTCTTTTAAGTTATTCATAGCATTACTAGGGTAACTTTCGCAGTCCATCGCTGGTCCAAGGTGCTTTCTGTTGGTCCTGGATGAATTCTTTCAGGTGTCCTTCGTGAATTAGCTTTTGAATAAATCTAGCTAGCACTTGGCACTCATCAGTTTTATGGTCATTTGCTATATGATAAGCACAATAATCATCCCCCTTTCTTTACTCAGAGTAGTTTCCAGCCTTGAATAAAGTTGGAAAGATAAAATTTTCTTTTTTGTGTCATAGATATAAGATAATGGCTTATTCAAAATGATTGAATTAGTATTGAAATCCTCCCATCTCGGCCTTTTGTCTCCTCGGTCAAATCCAAATCTCCCACTCTCCTTCTTAGGGTTAGTTTTCTTCTTGGCAGAGTATAATTCATCCATTCGAATGAATTTATCAGCATGGAAGTGATAGTCTTGTAAATCTTTACATGAACAAAGATCTCTTTCCAAAATGGTGTATTTTCTACCAGTCCTGAATGCACTTCAATTAGTTTATCCTTGTCATCCATATCTTTGGCCTTCAATGCCTCTGTATAGAACCTTTTGAGGTAGTCACTTAGCTATTCTCCTTGCCTTTGTTTAATGTTTACTAAAATATTATAATCAACTATGAGATCTTTGCATAAGAAGAATTGAGAGGAGAATTTATAGGAAAATTGTTCCCATGACTAAATAGTCTTCTCTCAATACTAGCGGTACCATTTTGCAGCATCCTCTTAAAGGGTTACTAGGATTAGCCTGCACTGCACTGCCATAGAAGCATTATATAGAACCATTTGGATATCGAAAGCCATCAACATCGGGATCGTTAGTGCCATGATATTTCATGGTTAGAATCTTGACATGAGATGGAGTTACGACCGACGTGATTTTATTAGTAGACAGAGCTACTCATTCATTATCATTCACTCGCTTATATAGAATTATTTTCCCTTTAGCGTTTAGCATGTCTTTGGCAGCCTTCTCTGCCACATCTTTCAAATAATCTTTGGCTTCATGATAGCTTTTTTATTTGGGTTGTATTCCTTTGAAGTTGAGCTTCCAGATTGCTCTAGAGATTTACCTTGTATTCTACCTTGGTGATCGACTTTAGTTGCACAATTTCTTTCTTCTTTGATGATGTTAAGTCAACCTTGCTCTTACCTTTGAACGTATGAGCTTTCAAGTTTCTCCTTGGGGAGAGCATCTTGTCTCCTATTGTTTGTTGGTTTAGCAGTTTTGGAAGATTTTTGAGATATGGCTGCTTTCAAAAGCTCTTGCATTTCTTGTAGTTGTTGCTCTAAACGCCTTATCTTGTCTGCATTATCATCTAGTTGTGCTAGAGTTGGTGGTTGCTCGGGCATCACCCTTTCCATGTTGAAAGTTGGCGTAATATTTTCTTCCAAAACTATTGTATGTATCGCCTCCTCATCCATTCGACTAAGTCTTTTCGACTTTATTCTCCTATAGTAAATCAAACGTTCCATAATTAGTCCATAAGGAAATAGCAAGGTCGAAGGTCTGAGCCCTCCTTCTTGCATTAAAAACGTTGACAAGAAATCTAGTCAGTACCTCAAAGCAAAGTTTAAGAAGAAGTCAATCCCTTCGAAACCCATTTCAAGTGAGTCGAAAAGGTCTTTATATCTTTAAAGGATAAACCTTTCGAAGGCATAGATTCTGCTGTCATGGAGAAGGTTCCTTGGAAAGGAATTATATGTTTTGAAGTATTCAGACACCTTTCGAAGGAGTCCTCCCAAAGGATATGAATTTAATGATTACATAGTGAATCCCTTTGAAACCCCTTTCGAATGAGTCGAGGGGGTCTTTATACCTTCATGGGACTCGAAACACAACATACATAACAAATAAGAAGTAGACTTAATATGCTATGGAATATCATTTTGGATAAATGATGCAAGTCCAATTGACTTGACAATATTGGATTATCATCATCACGTCAGTTTGGTATTTCATGGGCTTTTTACATGACAATAATATGTTTTGAAATCAAAATATCCACTCCATAGCTTTGCATATGCCAAATAAGAGTTAAGAAGTTAAGTGAGTATCATGTGCAATTGGTCATTAGACAAGCTAATCACCAAAATGATCCTCCTCATATTCGAAATCGAATTAGCTCCATGCATCATCTCGTTTTTACTTCTCAAAAGTGGATTACAAGTAAGAGAATATTCCCAAAATTAATCTAGGGTTACAACAATTTGGTTTTACTAAGAAGTGAGAAGGAAATTCAAGAATTCAAAAACTACTCCTGAGCTTGGACCCTTAAGGTCATACTTATAGATGCGGTTGAACCATTCCACCTTCGTCCTTTCAAAGCTATTGAAAGGTCTCTTTTCTCACCATTCAGATCCATCCTTTCGCCTTCTTTCTCATCGGAAGTATGTTATTGGAAATATTGATCCATTGTTTACCAATATTGCTTTTGGGTACTTCTAGAGCTGTTCTACGCCATCGAAAAATACACTTCCATTAGTGGCGAACGAGTCATGGTTCATCATTATGTTATTTGAATGTAAGCAGAAGCACTTCTAATTTCTTCATCTCCATCAAAACATTTCCATTGTTGTCAAGAGGTATTGTCATGTTAAACTACCGCTTAAATGAGTGAGGCAGGGTATTTGGATGGTTTTGAATGGATTTAACGATGACGAAAGGACCTGTCCGAAAGGTTATTTATGATAGAAGAAGATTTTTGGTGGTTAAATGATAGTTGCAGAAGGTGGCTCTCGAAAGCATCTCCCTAGTTAGTGCGAAAGTTCATCCATTGTTGTTTGCGGAGGCAATATTGATTAGATGCGAAACCTCCCAAATAATTGTGGACAGATTCTACCGCTTTGAAAGGCTAGTGTTTTCTTTTGAAAGGTTTGTTTTAGCAGAATCTTCTCCAACTGTATCGAAGGGTCTAATATATGTGTGGAAGCTCGTTACTTGATACCTTCGAAATCCATTCTTAACACGTTCAAAGCTTTTTTGTGCATGCAAACTCAAATATTTTGAAAGGATCAACTGAGTCAAAAGGTTAGCTTTGCCTTCCTTTTGACTCCTTTGAAAGCCCTTATTTCGCTTAACACTTACAAGAGCATCAGGTGCTTGCAACATCAATTCAAACTCTTCGAAAGCTACCCCAATTCCTTCGGAACACCGCTTTTGAACCATAGAGAAACCATTTTTTAATTATTGCAAATATTTTATAACACTTTTATAAGCCTTTATTCAAACCTTCGTTCTTAGGTGAGCTTGGTTAAAAATTATCATTTCCTAACAAACAACATGCCATAAATAACTATATAAATTTTCTAAAAATTATTATTTTATATATCAAATATGGTCTTAGTAAAATTATTTCATCTACCCAATTTCAAAATAATACCGTGTCAGTTTGCCTTGTTTAAGAGTTTATAAATACCTATCGACATGGTTTTTTCCTTCTGTATCGACCAAAATTCATGAACCACTTAATAGATAAATCAACACAATATGAATCATTTTTATAGCGTTGACAAATACGCTCATACACACACATACTCAAATTCATTCTAGGGTCTCACATACCCTATCCCAATGAGTCTACCTCACCAAAGCCAAGGTGTTCGCTTAACCTAAGCTCTGATACCACGTGTAACAACCCGACTTTTCGACCCTTAAAAGTCAACATTGATACATCCAAGGTATTCACGTTGGTTGGGGGAAAAGAAAGAAAAGATAGAACGGAATCTCACAGCTGATGAGTACATACATAAATCAGAGTACACAAATCTATCATCATCCTGAATAATTATACCAAAATGTCCCCTGAATTGCTGGTAAATATAAACAACCAATGCAGCGGAAATATAAATATACGTAGATACATCTCGGAAGGCTCGTCTCCTGAAACACCAAAGCATCCAATCTAAATCTGTAAATATGTTCAGTCTGACCAGATCATCATAAGAAAAATAATGCCTGGATTGATTTGGTAAACCGGTGTGAGAATATACACTTAACTAGATTTTAATATTATAAAGCCTTTCAAAAATAAAGGTATCTTGTAAAACCACACCGTATATAAACATGAATGAGTTTTTACCTTACAATAACCAAACCATTTTATTGCAAAATCCAGTGACATTATAATAATGTCTAGATTTTAAAATAAATTATGAATATAGCTGGAATGCTTGCATCTCACATTCCGGCATAGTTGGGAATAACTAAGTCCATGCGATGCTTATTGGAGAATGGATTCCACATAATGACAATGCATTGGGTACCAACTGTCAGAGTGCACCTCTAGAAAAAATGTACAAAGGTCAACAAAAGCATCTTGCACACTTGCTACACAGAACCGATCTACACCTTACTGGATAGTACCGAATATGTCACCACCTCAGTTGCTTTGCAACCTTTTTCCAAACAACCTTTTTCCAAAAACTCTCATGCACAATCAAATCCATATATATATAAGGGTAATGATATTTCCTAATGGGTGTGATCCACATAGTGCTGCTGTATCTCCCCTGATTTTAGTCATTACTGGGTTGTGAGGCTTGAGGCTATGTTTAACCTTTTTAGCAAAGCCCGCTTGGGATGCTAACACTACCCTCTAGACAACAATGCAAAGCTAGCGATCGTCTATACAAGTTTGTTATGGGACTAAACAAAACTGAAGATACTATTTCTACTACATCGTTTTTTGAATAACCTCTGGATTATTAGCAAGTAGCCCTTGCACTTCAAATAACTACGTCTTCTCTCATTTTTAAGATATCTCCAATTCAAACGCTTATACAGGTTCGAAGTGGTTTTCAAATAATATATCTGATCCTGGTCCCTCTGAATCGACAACGATAGTTATTTGACCAACATTTGATAATCGGTTATTAAATTACTGAATGACAAACCATTCACCCAAAGATTTTATCCCATAAGGAAAATAACATCGGTTAAGCATGAAGCAATCACTAAGCCTCTTTAGTTATTCTTCTCATTAATTGAAACACTTTGTAAATACTTGTATCAAAATACATTTACAAAGATATATTTACAAACCTTCTTAACTCTTTCCAATACTTAGGAAATATTCATATTCTAATCTTTACAATATATGTATATTCACAAACCATTTCACATTTTAATATGTAAAACTTTCTATATACCTATATCAATAGTATAATTATATTTACAAATCACTATGTTTCCCATACTTAGGAAGTGTACTTATATACTTATTTCAACGATATGTGTATAGTATAATTATATTTACAAATCACTATATTTCCTATACTTAGGAAATGTACTCATATACTTATTTCAACGGTATATGTATATTTATAAATCTTAAGAAAGATTTCACTTCCAGAACATACTTATTTGGGTTAAACAAATGTAACCTAAACATTTAAAAAAAATAAACCCAAAACACTTTTGGTCTAAGTAAATAGATGATATAGAAATTAGACCAAGTATACTTACCACCACTTCTTGATTTAAAATAGTACTGTTCCTCGATTAACAACGAAATCAGATAAGTTAGAAAACTAACATTTTCTCTGTACACATTCTTAATTCACAAGATGGAGATGAGTTTTCATACCTCAGAATTCGGTGTAAATATTTTCCATACCAACATATGTAAAATAATCACTTATGGAAGTCAGATCTCAATATTTTTTATAAAATCCTTTTTATTAAATGCCTTTGTAAAGTCCTTATATTTACAAATTCCTTTTATAAAACATTATTTATAAATTATAAAATTCCCTTTATAGATATTTAAACATAATTAGAGATCTCCTTTAATAAATCTCCAAGATTATTTAATAAGCTCCTTAGAAACGTCCTTTATTGTTATCCCATTTTTGGTCAAAACTGGAATATCAATGTTGTGTGCGTTTCCACCACGACCGGAACAAGAAGAAGCAAGCAAGCGTATTTAAGTCTGGGATTTCACTCATGATTCAAGTACAAAGGTTCATTCGGTAAAGCAAGGCAAGAGTTCGTTCGACACTACACTCCCCGAGTTCATCCGGCAATAAGCGTCATCTGGTACTTAAAACCCCTCACTTTCGTCCGGTAGTTCAAGTGTATGAGTTCGTTTGGTATTCGAACTCCCCATGGCTCATTCGGAATTCTCAAATATGAAGGCTCATTCGGCATTCCCAACACAAGGGATCATTCGGCATTCTCAGTATAGGATCCATTCGGTAGTATCGAGACCGAACCAACTCCACTTTCCTTCCCACCGAATCAACTACAACCGAAGCACCATCTTTCACCACCCACTACCGGTCCAACATCTCCACTAAACCAATGCCGAACCGAGCCCCACAGAATCAAGCACGGGACCACCCTCACCGGATGTCTTCCCACCAATCCAAGCCTCACAGAATCAAGCACCGGACCAACCATCACCGGATGTCTCCCCACCGAACCAGAGCATGCCGAACCAAAGTTGCCGGTCCAGATTGCATCAGCCCAGGCCCACCAGCAGCTATAAACATCCTAGACCCCTGCCTCCAACCTCACTCTATAAATAGAGGGGCTGGGGTACAACAATGGCAGACAAGTTTGAGAGCTCAAGCACGGATAGAACTTTCAAACAACATTCATATACTTGTATACAAAGCTTTGTACTTGTAATCTGAAGAGAAAAAGGAGAATACCATATAAAGTGGACGTAGGCACGTTCTGGCCGAACCACTATAAATCTGTGTGTCTCTTACAGTTTAGTCCCTGCTTCTTACATATTTGCATAAATCACCCAAATCACTAAGAACAACATATAATCAACTAAATCGTACGACTTTGAGGTGTTTGCCCATTTTTTGCGCAAACATTTATAAAAATATCCTTCATATTGCTTATAAGTTCTTTCATAAAACTTCTTTTATAAAATTAATTATAGAACCCATTCTCTAAAATTTCCAAATTTATTTGCAACTCTTTTATAAACACCAATTCATTTATAGAATCGCTTTTATAAATTTATAAGTAAAATTACGAACTCTTAATATAATTATAAAACTCCTATACATTCCATAATGCGATCATTTCATATATTCTAAGAAATTCACATATGGATTTAACTATTCCATTTTATTAAATTGATATTGATTTCCCTTTCATAGGATTTTATTATGAAACCATTTTATATTTGTAAAACACTATTTATAAAACTATCTTTTACTTATAAAATAATATTTATGAATCTATCCCTTTATGCAACATTTTATATAAACGATTCACAAATATTTATTTCAAATATTTCAATCTTCTTTCAAAAATATAGTCACTTTTGAAATAATGAATGAACCCCTTTATTCCCTTTTAAAATAAAATGCTCATTATTAAAATTACTTTACCTATATAAATCCATACTTTCCAAAATAAATTCAAAACATTTACATATATACAACATTAGAAAAGAATAAAAAAAGAAATTAAAGTATAACAGGAAGTAGGCAAAACAAAATTTTAAAATAAAATATCATAGAAAATCCATACAGTCAAATTTACATCATTCTTCAAATTGGAAATCATTTCTAGAATCAAATAAGAATTTATAGTATTTTTAAAATATTATATCAAGGCCAATAGTTACTAATAACAATGCTAGTACTACTTTTTCTCTAAAAAGGTTCAATTTTTAACATATGTTGGTGTCACACCCAATATGGCCGTACTACCAAAGTTTGAAATTGTCAATCTATATAATATGTATATCACTGAAAAAATCAACAGGAATATAACTGGAAATTAAAAATCACATGATAAATCCATATTTCTCCGTAAATTTTTGTGTATTTCATTTTAAATGTCATTTGCTTCTAAAAGCGATTTAACCAAACCAAACCAATAATTCATCCAAATAGAAATAGTAAATTTAATCTACTATATTTCATACAGATTGTCAATAAAGTTGAGTTTAACTCACCCAAATTCCAATGGACCCTTATACATTTTAATCGAACGGCGTTTGAATTTAGCCCAAAATTTCACTTGCTCCAACTTCGATGAAACCAGTTCCATTGCATCTATCGGCATTACTAGAGCAAATGAAAAAGATTGCATCTTAATTGGACCTCGTATGAGAGAGATATACCTTTTATAAGATTTTGAAATAAATTATATAATTAATTTACTTTAATTACTTTATTTTAGTTTATAGTTACCATTTAAAACCATCCCTCTCAAAACAAACTCCTCTCACTCGAACCCATCACCCAGGTTCGGCTAACATCCTCCCATGCCCTCGGGACCACCATATCTTCTACCATCACCGCCAATGCTCAAGTCAATGTGAGACGGACCTATCCATGCCCGAACGCCTTAATCAAATTGCAATCGGGCTTAATAAAATTGCAATCTGACCTTGTCGCGATGCGCCATCAAGCATTGCCTCCTCCCAAACTCTGACCATCGATGCCATACTCCACCACGAACCTTTATCCATGCTTGGATTTTCCTAACAATGACTAAAGCTCAAGTAATCACAAACCTAGATCCTCAAAGATCACATCTTTAACTGCCTTTCCCCCAAAAATGCATCGCACACAAACCAAACTTGTCCATATTATAGACTCTCCATTTTACACTCAAAGGTTTTTATGCTATGATTTTTGGGTGAGTAAATCTTTTTATTTGATTTTTCAAAGGTGGAGGGATTTTCTTAGTTTTAAGTTTTCGGAAGAAAATAGAACAGTAAAGTAAAGGATAAGAGAAAAGCAAGAGGATGATTTTACTCACGTATCTTGAGTTAGTTATATTTTCAGTATTTCAACATCCTACCACATGAAGTGTGATGACCCACATTTTGGAATGTTTAAATCGACAATAATCTGCATATGTCCAACTTAAACAATCCACAACATAAATAATCAATAGGGTTAAATAAGAAAATAAGGAGAAAACAAACACAGAATCTCACAGCAGAAGCGATAAAATATAATAATCAAATAACAGTTCATGAAGCTGTTTATATCATACAATTGATTATAATCCATACAACATTTATCACGATTGTTTATACATCAGGGATAAATGAAAAAAATAGCAGCATACCATGATGTCGAGAATAATAATAATAATAATATACCAACTTCATCTTCATCATCCAGAAAATAATCTTTAATACGTTGAAAAAAAATCAGTGCTGAACCGAGCATAATGAAAAAAAATAACATTTGGGTCAGGACTAAAATACTCTTATTAAGTCAAATCAGTATCACAAAATATGAGTGCAACAACTTAAGAGATGTTACGGGTTTTTCCATCTCCAAAGGATCCATCAAACTATTTATATATAATAGTGTAGGCTGTTATAAATAAAGTCTATCAGTAAAATAAATATCAAAATAGCTTTAAAGCTTTACATTATCCCCCTTAACACATTTTTATAGCATGCAGTCTATTCAGGTCCCATAACACAATCAGTAATGTCGGTAGCCAGTGATCCCCTATAGCTACAGTACAAAACCAAAGCCACAATGGGATCGTATAAGGATAAATATGACATGGCACGTAAGGCAACACCCAAGGTAGTATTCTACCAGTTTACCCTTTCTGGCTGGTCGTAACCCATCCGTGGCCGACCGCGACAATGAATTAGAACAAAAAAGGCTGCACCAATCGAGTATAAAATCACGATAACAATACGAGTAATCAATGTCAATAGAGGTTGCTAACCTCATTGTCCAGACATAGGCTCCTGTTTTAGTCATTTTAATTACGACACAAATGTCAAGGCTATCTATCATCGTTCTCTTACTTCATTCCAGTAAACATTCGCCAATTCAACCACTACATTCTGGATATCATCCACCGCATACACAGTTGTTAAAGTGGTTCCAATATTGATAAATAGTATACCAATAAGAGGCCCTGGACTCTTTAACAACCAATCGTCGTTTTACACACAGGTTGGTACTTTATATTTCGAAAATAATTCATACTTATTATCATATTCATTTCAAAATCAAATCCATTTTAAAATCATCATACTTGCTTCACAAGTCATATTTTACTTCAAAATGTCAATTCAGTTTGATATATCAATTTCACTTAAAATTTGGTTCGAATTACAATTTAGGTTATAACTCCACTTTAACCCAATTCGCACTTAAATCCATTGTTTAAAATTTTAACATTTCACCGTTTTGGCCAGTTCGAATATTTAGAAAATAGTTTGAATAGTTTTAAAATAGTTAAATAGTTTAATAGAAAATAATTTGAGTATATATAGTAAATAGTTTGGAAAATCAAAATGTTTAAATATTTAAAGAACATATATTTAAAACCATTTATAGTAAAATAATTCATTTCAAAATTGTTTCAAAGTCAAGCCGATTCTATTCCAATTTTCCCAATTCAAATCAATTCCAATTTCCATTCCGATTTAATCGATTCAATTCCGATTTCATGTCGAATTCAATTTCAGTTCCAAATTAATTTCAATTCCAATTCCAATTAATTTCAGTTCCAATTACAAATTTATTTCAATTCCTTCCAAATTTATCTCGATTCAATTCTCAAATTTAAACCATATTGATTTATAACAATTTCGAGTTTGAATTCCAAAATATCGATTCAAAACACTTGAGCCAAATTTTCCTTCAATATCCAATTTAAAGAAAATCCGAACCTTCAAATATTATTGAATTCCGAGCTCAATTTCGAAATATCATTTTATATCACTTTTACTTAGATATCTAAAGTTAGAATAAAAGTCCAATCTTTCAAAACAAATAAATTCCCGTAATTCACATCATATTTCGATTATAACTTAAAAATCTCAACTTCAATTAATTAAACAATTTCTATTTCAAATTTAAATTTCAACCTTCCAAGCTCAAGTTCAAAAATAATTCAATTTTCATTAATTCGATTTTTACTTCTTAAATCAAATCATTTTAAATAATCTCAAATCAAAAGTTTCAAAATCAATTAATTTAACCAATCCGATGTCCGTATATATTTCTCTATCCTACGACCAAGTGAATCAGTTATTGTAATTTAATTTCAGGGATGGATATACATCATTCAATCCAAGATAAATGCCATGGATATATATCATTTTAACCTATTTTTTAATTTATTCGAAATAATTCAATTTACAATTTTATGTACTGTAAATAATATACATGATGATAATATGATATATCAAAATAAATAAATATCCAAAATATCAACGATTAGCATCCATTACAATCAATCATCCAACAGTCAATAAAATTCACAACAATTTCATAATTATCTATATCAGGTATTTTACGAGCAACTAAGTTCTAATTTAATTTAACTGTTAATTCAAATTCTATCAATTAATTCAGATATCAATTAAAATTATCAAACAACAATCAATAAATTTAAATCACTTCACGATATAAATTTAACTATATAAAAATTACCTCAATCAATTGTGAGCATATAAACACTCACCTTTGATTTATCGACGATTTAAAATCCAAATAAAGGCGCAAATTTGAACAGGCGCAGAATGCAGCCAAACTAGTTTCATAATTTCTGGAATTTCGATATGAATGCACTGGAGAAAACCCCGCATCGATACGAGCTCATATGAAAAAGATATTGATATTAGAAGTTATATGATTTATATTATTATAAGATAATTAAATAATAAAAGGAAAACACATTACCATCCTCTTCTCCTTCTTCGTTCATTACGCATGTACAACGACAACAAACACACACAACTAAAAAGCTCCACATGCACGCTCGCCGAGATGGTCGGACGTCGGTCAGGACATGTCGTTCGAAGCACCTCCACCGCCTCTACCAGTGCACGTAACTCCTATACACGCGCATGCATCGTGAAGCGATTAAACCCATAAAACCGCCGTAACTTTGAACATAGATCTTGATGGTTTCGTGATGTTAGAATATAAATCAACCTTAAGAATTTGAAGAGCTCGCCGAAATCTACAACTTTCATGTTGGAAGTTTTTAATTTCGATGAAAGTATCGAGAGAAAATAAGGAGAGAAGTTGTTGAATTTTGAAAATTGAAAATGGCGGCCATGTTTTCTCTAGGTTTTTTGAAATAAAATAATAATAATCAATTCCTCATTTTTCAAGCTGTATTCACATAGTTAGGTCCAAAACCGTCTGAACTTCAATCGAGGCATGCCGCTTGACATTTATAATGTTTACCCCCATTTCGAATGCAATGGAACTAGTTTCGAGGTCTAATTCGATCATATGCGAAAGATAGCTTTCAAGGTCAATTTATTTTAAAGAATTTCTTAAATTGATTTCCATGCATTTTAAGCTCGCACGACCAACGACAAGTCCGAAACTTGAAATCCTACAATAACGCACTATTACGAATCCAATGAAACCGGTTTCAATGAAATCCGAGACAATTGCAAAAATGGCTATTTTTACTCGTTAATTATAATATAAAATTTCCAATTTTTAATTTTTCACATTTAAATCAAATTTTAAATATTAACCGTCTTCATGATATTTAAATAAAATTTGAATCAATTTCATATACCCTTTTTAATCATATTAAATCCATAATTCAATTATTCAAATAATCTCCAATATTAAATTTAAACAAATTAAATTATCTAATAAATCATTATTAAAAAATCATTAAATTTTAAATAAATTTTGGTTGTCAATATTATTTTATTTCTATCTAAATAATTGACATTTATTATTCAACTATAGGTATTTATCATAACTACCATTGATACATATAATTTATTTCGATATAAATAATTCCTAAATTTACGAATTTGTTTATTTCAAGACTTTTATCCACGTTCGTATCCAATAACTACACTAAATTCGTTAAATTTATTTTTAACCATTTTTATTCTATAACTGTATCATGTTTCATAATTTAAAATAGTTAAAAATACGGGTCGTTACATACTCCCACTCAAAACTTTTCGTCCTCAAAAAGGCGTTAAGTAAAGAATTTAACATACAATATATTTTATTCATAATAATCACTTATAACTTAAAAAACTTATTATAAAAACTTTACTATGCTCTCACTACGTCACCGTGATATCGGTTTTATGGAAATTACAAGTTAGTTATGAAAACAAGTTATAAAATTTTGGAACCTCAAAAAAATTTCTAACTCCCGGAGTTACGAAAAATTTCAGTACAGTCTCCTTTGCACGGCTCGATTTGGAATTTTTTACAATATAATGTATAATACAAATATACCCAATATATATCAAATAAACATCTCATCTTAGTGACGAGACATCCCGAAGGGAAAAATATAAAATCGTGTATGTATTCCGGGATACATACCTTATTGTTAATAATACGAGCGAGTTCACTCGTATTAGGCAAGCAAAAGTAGTCTAATGCGCAATCAAGCTCCAAAAACGAGCATATGCCTTTCCGTACCTACTAAACACTCAATAACCAAATGAGAACATATATAAAAAGAGTAAAATCGATATATAACATGCATTATGCAATGACTATAAACGAATATAGCAAATGCAACAAAACAAACATCTAACAAACAATATCCATCCAATCTTATTCACAAAAATACCAATTCACACTTTCTAATAACCATATTCAGTTTATTATACTTTCATTTCCCACCAATATTAAATTAATATACTTTTAATTCATTGACATTTATTCCATCCATACACAATTTGTTTGCTTTCAATTTATTCACATGGTTCTCTTTCGAATTTAGTTGGTTCACCTTAAATTTATTCACGTTCAATTGCTTAACATTCATTTTTTTTCATCCAATGAATTTTCAATCCATTTAACCTTGCTAAGTTAAATTCATTTCATTAGTATTTTAATACTAATATTATTTATAAACCATTTAAGTTTATTATAAACCTTTTACAAAATTGTAACTCATTTTTTATGATTATTCCATAATTTAAATTCATATTAATACATTGATTCACTTAATTAGTTTATTCATTAATTCAAAATCATATAATAAACTTAATAAAGAAAATTTAATTTTATAGCTCCAATTCATATTAATAATTTTTTTATCACCATCAGTTTTATTCAACTCCTCTTAAGTTAAACTTCAATTTATGTTTTTGCTCTTAACTTAGTTCATATTCAATTAGTTACCATTCAGTTTTATTGCAACTCGTTCTATTTGCATTTAATTTATTTACATCCAGTTTGAATTAAATCTAATTACACACATTAATTTTTTTTCATTTTATTCAAATCAAATTCAATTTCTCATATAAATTTTCTTACACCTATTTATTTTTATTCAATTGCTTTCACACTTAAATTACATTTCATTTTAAAATTCAAGTTTGTATTCATCTATTAATTCATTTTAGCTCGAGCGAAAATAATTCACTTTACTAATTTATCTTGATTCATTAAATATCCAATTCAATTTATTTAATATTATAAACTTCATTTCATTTTAATCCAATACTCACTTTATTTAATCTTATTCAAGTTAAATTTTCTTATCATTCACATTCAACAAATTTAAATTTGTTTTTAGTTTACTAATTCTCAAATCTATAAGTTATGCGAATTAACTTCTTAAAATTTCATTTCATTATTTTATCTACTTTTTTTCAAATGCAATTCATTTTTTAAGATCATTAGTTAACTATATTTTACTCACTTCATTTTATTTACTTTTTTTCACTAACTCTATTTAATTAACATTTCTTAGGTTAATTTTTTCATTTCATTTCTCAAATTCAACTTTCTTTTATTTGCTTAGTTAAAATGTTTAACCATTTTAAAATTTATCCCGTTCAAATTTATAAGTTATAACTTATTTTTTTATATTATTTCCAATTATAAGTTCAAAACAATTTTCATATATTTATAAAATCATACTTAGAATTTTTCTCTTTCACAATCCAAACTTTCGAAATAAATTTCCTTTGGTTCAAATTCTCACATAGAAACTCGGAAATGAATAATGACGATGCTGTAGTCATCCCTAGAATTATTTTCCAACGACCCCTAGTTTAATGCTTTTATTTTCTTCCCAAGAAGCTTTTCAAAATATATTTTTCTAGTAAAAGACTCTTTCAAATAGTGTTAATATTAATTTTGAAGGTTTCGAAAATAATTTTGAAAACAAAAGGATTTTAAATTCTAAAATTCTAAAATTTTCTTTTCTTTTATTTATCATTTCTATACAAACTCCCTTTCCTTATTACCAAACTTATTCATTAATTTACAACTCGATCATTTTAACCAAATCTTATTTTAATTGATTTCAATTTAATTTAATTATCAACTGCTTCATAAAATAAAATTCATTAAGTATTCGTTTATTTTAATTCAACAAATAATCAATGGTAATTAAATATTAACGTTTCCTAACAATAATTTCATTAAGAATTATCATTATATATATAATATAATTTAGGTAAAATTATTTCATTATCCTATTTTAAAACAATATTATGTCGACTTGCCTCGTTTAAGTGTTTAGAAACCCCATCGATAACATGGCATTCTATGCACCGTCCAGAATTCATAAACAACTCAACGAATAAGTAAGCACAATATAAAACATTTTATAACACTAACAAGTATGGTCTCTTATATATATACACACTCAAACAGACTCATTCTAGGGTATTACTACCCTATCTCTAATGAGTCAAATCCCACAAAGCCAATGTTATTGCTAAACCTAAGCTCTGATACCAACTATGACGACCTACATTTCGGAAGGTTTAAATCGACAATAATCCGCACATGTTCAACTTAAACAATCTAGAACATACATAATCAATGGGGTTAAATAAGAAAAGTAAGAAAATAAGAAGAAAACAAACACAAATCTCACACCGAAAACGATAAAAATATAATAATCAAATAACAGTTCATGAAGCTATTTGTATTATACATTTTATTATAATTTATACAGCATTTATCAAAGTTATATATACATCAAGGATAAATGAACAATACACCAAAATAGCATGATGCAGAGAATAATAATAGTAATAATATACCAACTTCATCTTTGTCCTCTAGAAAATAATCTTCAATACGTTGAAAAAACTCAGAACTGACCCGAGAGTAATAAAAAAATAAAACACTCGAGTAAGGGTAAAATACTCTTATTAAGTCAAATCAATATCACGAAATGTGAGTGCAACAACTTAAGAGATGTTATGAGTTTCTCCATCTCCTAAGGATCCGTCAAACAATCTATATATAATAGTGAATGCTGTTATGGATAATGTCTATCAGTAAAATAAATATAAAAATAGCATTAAGGCTTTACACTATCCCCTTAACACATTTTTATAGCAGGCAATCTATTCAGGTCTTGTAACACAACCAGTAACGTCGGTAGCCAGTGAGTCCCCTGTAGGTACAGTACTAAACCAAAGTCATTTTGGCAAAAACTCAGAGAGAACAATGGGTAATTGAGGCGGCGGACCGAAGCAAGACTCGAAGTCGAAATTTTCCAATCTTCTAACTTTAATAACTTTTGCATACGAGCTCGGTTTCACGCGCGGTTTTCTTCATGGGGATCGTAGAGAAATTACAGACATTTTGGAACTGTTCAGCTGCATTCTAAGACTATTGAATTTTAGGCCTTGTTTTGGATTTCAAATCGATTTGAAATCAAATGTGAGTGTTTTGACCCACCCACAACTACTAGATTATCTTATGCTAGATAAATTGAATTTATGATGCAATTAGGAATTGAATGGTTGATGTTTGGTATATTTAAATTGTCATTCCAGTTAAATATGACTTTTGTTGAATATTATCGCCATTAATTTAATATTAAATTCTAAATTGCCAACTAATACCCGTTATTGATAATCGGCCACTTGTTATTGTTTATTGATTGGTTTGGATGGAGATTGTGGTGGATGTTGATTGCTGATATTGGATGACTGGATGTTATATTTTATATTGTTTTTAACATTGCAAGTTGGGTCGAAATGATACATACCCAAATGATCTGATAGATTAGGGAGAAATCATTATGGGTTGAAATGATAAACTCGAGCAATTTCATGGATTTGAAGTAAGATTTGGGATTATGGGTTAAAATAATATATAACCATAAAATTTAAATATTTGCAGATTAAAATGATAAATATCCTCATCACTTGACCATAGGATATAAAATTATATACGAACACCGGATTGGTTAAATTAAATGATTTTATATCCTTAAACTTTGAATTTAGTTAAATGGCATTTTGAAATAGAATTAGATTGATATAAACTGAATTATTTTATATGAATTGTTTAAAGAAATTAATTTGAAAATTTGAATTGTTTTAAATGAATTGCTTAAGGATTTAAATTGAAATTCTAAAGTTGAATTTAAAGTATAAACGAAATTTATCGAAATTGAGTTCCTGAAAACATTTGAAATCCTAACTTTGAAATCTATTGAAATTGGAATAGCTTAAATTGATATTCTAAGATTTGAATTTTGGGTTTTGATTGGAAATCTGTATATGGTCCAGATTTTTTGAAATGGATGAAATAGTTAAATTTGATGTTAGTTTCAAATTTGTTATTTTAATACAAACTGTTTAAAGATATACCATTTTAAAATCTTGATTGTTAAAATTTTCAAACTATTAAACATTTAATGAATTTGAACTATGCTAATTTATTTTAATTTATTTTAATCTATTTAATCCAATTTAATATATTTTAACCTATTTTAAACTAATTAACCCATTTTTTCTATTTTAAATCTATTTAATTTATTTTAAACCGTATTAATCTATTTTAAATCTATTTAATCTATTTTAAATCTACTTAATCTATTTTAAATCTACCTAATCTATTTTAAATCTATTTTAATCTATTTCAAATCTATTTAAACTATCTTAAATTTATTTAAAATATCTTAAATCTATTTAAAATATCTTAAACCTATTTAAAATCCATTTTAAACAATTTAACCTATTTTGAACGAACTATACAATTTTCTAAATTTCAGACCGTGTAAAGCTGAAGTGTTCATATTTAAATCCTTGATTTAAAAGGGAATAGAATTAAATGACGCTATAACCAAAGTTGGGATTTAAGATGATATTTTCTAGTGAAATGACATATTTGATTGAATATGATGAATTTGAAATGAGATTTAACCTATTTTATCGATATGATTTCGAAAGTGGATATGATTTCAAAAGGGATATGTTTGAGTCGAATATGATATTTTGATATCAATTATGAGTTGACTTTTGAAATGTAAAAGAACCATCCGGTGTGAAACAAACATTCAAAAGAGATCGGGATCGAATATTGTTATACTCTCTACTAACTCCGAAAACCACTTTAAAAATTATGTACGTGGTCGAGATTCCAGAATGAAGTAGGATGAGTTGGCGAACAATTCTATATGAGGTATTTACGTAGCCCCAACTCCCATGAGTCAGCTTGATGTGGCTAAAACAGGAGCTAAACCGAGCCAAGTGAGGTCGCTTCTCCTATCGGGCACATTTCTTCGATACCACATTATGACTTTGTGATTGATTTTGTGGTCACCCCTCAATTTTGATTTTAGGAGTGTGTTCCGAGTTGGGCGGTAGTAGCTGCTATGTGTTACCACCAGTCTGGGAGTGCAAATGGTAGAATCCTACCTTGGCATTATCTTACGTGCCATGTCACATGTCTTACCGTGCCTTCTATGAGTTTGTTTTGCATCGTACCTATGGAGTGCTCCTAGAGTAAACCACTGGTTTAGGGGATCTTATAGTTTCTTTATAGACTACAAGAATATTTAAAGTGTGTTAAGGGGGATATAGGTAACGTCTTAACACTATTTTAATATTTTACTTTACTGTAGACACTATTATAATAGCGTATTGTACTATGTATGTAGAAACTTTAACGGATCCTTAGGAGATGTAATCCTGAACATCTCTTAAGTTATTGCACTCACGTTAGACATTGGATAGAAGATGTCAAACCCCGTAAACATCTCTGATGCTGCTGCACTCTTATTTATTTACTGTTGATTTAACTTACATAAGATCATTTAGTTCTGACTCGAGTGTTTTGTCTTTTCAATTCTCTTTCAGTCTGAGCTTTTCAGTGTATTGAAGACTGATTTTATAGAGGACGAAGACGAAGATTTGATAATATTATTATTTATTAAAATATTTCGACTGCATCATGTTGTTGCGCTGCATTGTTACTTATTTCTATTCTATGTAACTCTGATTCTGTATTGTAAAAGCGTAATCAAATGTTATTTGTAAGATGGCTTCATGAATTGTTTATATGATTATTATATTTTGTTATTCCGTTGTGAGATTCTGTGATTGTTTTTCTTTATTTCACTACTTTTTGTTGTTTACCCCATAACAATCCTTCCTTTTCAATGGTTTGAGTCCGAGATGTGTGGTTATTTTTCGATTTGAACCGTTCAAAAAGTGGGTCATTGCATGAAGCATTTAACTCGTAAAACTGCCATAACTTTGAACATAGATCTTGGCAATTTCATGACGTATTTATATAGTTAGGTCTAAAACCATCCAAAATCTAATCAAGGCACTCCACCTGGCATTCATAATGTTTTAGCCCCATTAAGAACGTAGTGGAACTAGTTTCGATGCCTAATTTGATCATATGTAGAAGATAGCTTTCGAGGTCAATATATTTTATCGAATTTCTTAAATTGATTTCTACACGTTTCAAGCTTGCACGGCGAATGGAAAGTCCGATCGCTACAAAACTTTAAATTGTACAATAACTCACTATTACAAATCCGATGAAAGTGGTTTCGTCCAAATCCAAGACAACTGCAAAGTGGCTATCTTTACTCAAATATAATATAAAATTTCTAACTTTTAATTATTCACCTTTAAATCTAATTTTAAATGTTAACGTCTTCACTCATATTCAAATAAAATTTGAATCAATTTCCTATGCCATTTTTAATCATATTAAATCCATAATTCGATTATTTAAATAATCTCCAGTATTAAATTTAAATAAACTAAATTATCCAATAAATTGGTATTAACAAATCATTAAATCTCAAATAAATTTTAGTTATCAACATTGTTTTATTTCTATATAAATAATTCACATTTATTATTTAACTTCAGTTATCTATCATAAATACCATCAACACGTATAATTTATTTCAATATAAGCAATTCCCAAATTTACAAAATTGTTTATTTCAAGAATTTTATCCACGTTCATATCCAATAATTACACTTATAATTCATTAAATTTAGTTTTAACCATTTTTATTCAATAATTATGTCAAATTCCATAAATTAAAATAGTTAAAAATACGGGTCGTTACATGAAGTTTTGTTCATGTACTAATTGCAAACAAAAATATAGTCGTACCCAAAAATGCGATATAATTCCAAAACAATAATAATATACACTGGTTAACTAATTTGATAAAATCAAAAAAATATCGTCGTTTTTTAAAAAATCATCAAACATTAATTTAAATAATTTTCAAATTAAAAGATATGGAAAATTAAATTAAATTAAAAAACATGTTAATAAAAACCGAGTCATTATATTAAAAATAATGTTCGTTATTATTTATTAAATTTGAATCAAATTTGAATATTTAAAAAAATTGAATATTCCTCTTTGAAACGCTAAAAATTTTAGGTCGTTATATAAACTGAAGCCTAAGCGTATAAATTAGGAATAATTATGTAGGGAACAAGTAAGTATTAATACTATCATTCGATTCTTGGCAACCGCACCGAGCCGTTCAAAAGGGCTGGCTTAAATTGGGTATGCAGATTGTGGCGGGCCTTCTTTGTTCCCTTCAGATGCTGTTGGCAAAACTGGATTAACTAGGATTCAAAATAAGTATTGATACCATTAATATACATAGAAGGAAATATAATTTTCATAGTAGGAAATTATATAGCTTCAACTATACATTTAGTAAGTGGGCCTAGCCCAACATATAAGCGTTGAGTGTTTGGTTCGATTTAGTTGACTGGGATGAGAGATAAGTAGAGTTATACAATATAAGGCTGCCATTTACATAGAGGCTACCAACAGTGTGCATACTTACTACTAATGTGAGATATCTCCATCTATAGGATCCATGGAGATGCGTTGTACGTATGTAAGGAAAAAATATACCGAGGGTTTGCCTCGGATTTGAAGTATTAAATGGTCCTCTACTTTTAAGGAAACGGGGTCTTCTTCATTTCCAATAAGAGCTATTAAGTAACCAAAAGGGGAATTTTTTCTTGAATTACTTAGATTAGTCTAAAAGGGGATGTCGGATGTGAATGCTCATTGTGCTATGTTAGTATTTTATACCGGTATTTAGTAATAATAGGTCTAGGATATAGGCTATGACCACTAATGGTCTTGAGAGAATAGTAGCATTGGGTTATGACCTAACCAATTTCGCTTTCTACTAGTGTAGAATCAATATGGGATACACACAGACCTAAAGTAGATGGCTTGATGAAAATTAGTTTAAATGAGGTGGGCTAGTTATCTCATAGATGAATTTTTGAGATGCGTTAGTGGTAGGACAATTAAATTATAAATTGTAAAGACAAATATAAGGGTCATCAGTCTCTGTAGCTTGAATGATTGATTAGCATTTACATTGCGGGGGGCCGCTTTAAGGACTGAGTGTTCATTGGGTCTACCTCCTCCCTAGTTAAGAAATATTAAGTGGCTTGATTTTTTGGGTAGTGAAATAGTTAGAAATATATGAGGATATGCATATACTTATATAGTTATATCTTGAAGATGGTTAGGTTATGCATATCATATATGCGCATAAGATTTACCGGATTCACCATAGATAATAAACATAACACTTAAATGGAAATCAGTCGATATAAATTAATGTTATGGGTAAAGTATATAATTTTCTAATCATCTAAACATTGTTCTGACCTATTCCTCACTACAACCCATTTGATAGATTTAGAGAGATATAATACTGGAGCAGGACGGGAACGATAGATGGAGAAGTCTTCTTATTCATGCTCAGCATGGAAAAGACAATTAAATATCCAAGAAATGATATTTTGAGGTAGTATCCTTAGTCATTACGTATGTTATATTATATTTTCCAATTCCACCATGAGTTTATATTGAACTCACTCCGATATACTTATGTTTATTACAAGTTACCAAGATGAACGATCCATACCTTAATGGACTTGGGTAACAATTAAGTTGAAATCTAGGCCTATTATGGTGCGGTTGTTACAAAGTTAGATCGGTCAATATCCCTCAAAATGGATATGAGAATATGGCGGTTCAAACCAAATTTGCCTCTTTGGTATTTGTAGTGCCCCATGTTTTCGACGCTCGAAAATCGACATCAATACGTTCACTGTATTACATGCCGAGCAATCGAATGCTGGAAATACCAAATCGTTAGGGAAAAATAGGAAAGAGATAGAAGAAGAAACATAATCAACAACACAAAATCTCATAATCACAACGGAATAATATATAATAGGTAACATGTCTTTATACAAAAAGAACTACAACTGTTGTTTACATATTACATCATCAGAGTACAACGCATCAATAACACAATCGGACAGTTATAATAACATGCCCTCACAAATACTGAATATATAACATATAACACACAACGGAGTAAAATCAAATACATGTAATATGTCTTCATCATCCAGCTCATCTCCTAAGCTCCATAGCACCCTATCTTGTATCTGTAATACTCTGTCTGACCCGAGCATTATAAAAATAACACCCAAGTCAGTCTGAAAAAACAGCATGAGAAAACACACTCAATTTGAAATTTTAAAGTTATCAGAATCCTTTGAACAACAAAGGTATCTCGTAAGACAACGCCACACATAAACACGACGGGTTTTTACCTTATGATAACTAAAATATTTTATATCAAAATCATCTGATATTATAATAGTGTCTAAGTACAAATACTTATCCAAATAGCAGAAATTGTTACGTTAATTAAATTCCATCATACTAGGCTCTACAAACAAAACCGTAAAGGTAAGTATTGGAGAATGGTTTCCATACGAATGAATAGGCACTAGAGTACCACCTGTGACAGTACACATCTATAAAAATGTACCAAGGACCACGCTGGGATCGCATGCAACATCGAACCGGACTAGCCCTAACCTGGATAGACCGAATATGCTATCACCCCGGGTGTTCCAACCCTTCCGAGTTCTTCCGTGCATCGTAGTAATAATATCCCAGGGTGTCTAGGAAAATGATAAACATACCCTAATTGGGAATGACCTACTCAGCCTTGTTGCATCTCCCCTGATTTTCAGTCATTCCCGATTGATGAGACTAGAGGCTACGATTACATTATAAGGAATTTATACTTGGAATGCTCGTTATCCTCCAATGACAATGTACTGATAACATTCATCCATATAAATCCGTTCTGGGTCTAAACGAAACCAAAGACACTATTCCTACTGCATCCATTTTGGAACCATCCTCAGGATTAGTAGCGATTAGCTCTTGCACTTCATTGCCCAATCTTTGATTCCATGCTCTTGACTTCATTTCAAAAACATACTAATTGGATCAAGTGGTTTTTGGATAACTTATCCGATCTCGGTCTCTTCGACACAACGTTCAATATTTCCGGTAAACTCAACCCCGATTCTATAGGAAATAAACAAGCGAAAATAAGGTCGTAGATCATCTCCTGATCCTTAGCGGACGTGTTTCCTTATCAATGTCCTGGAAGAACGAAACGAGTTAATACGTACAGTATAGCACCTTCAAAGGAAACTATACCATATAATTCCCGTGTTTCTCCTAAATATTCCCAAAGTTATACTTTGGGTCCGGATTTGATAGTCGGTTATTTAAATACCAAATAAACAATCATTCAATTAAAGAGTTCATTTTCCACTCAAAACACTAAGTCTTATTTGATATAATTTTGATAAATTAAATCCCTTTCTAAAAAGGTGTGTACTTTTCTTATTGAAATAAGTACGTTCACTAATCATTCTTTTCAAAAATATTTAAAAACTTTCTAAAATAAATACGAAGAGCAACATGCGGTATCAACCATGGATTTACAGCTCAGTGATTACGCCTCTATCCTAGAAAAATCTAAACCTACAGGCAATCTCTTCCTCCGATTTCGCCATGAAATTTTATTATTACTTTCTGAAAACTTTATTTAAAATTTTTCTCAAAATAATACTTATAAAGTTTGTAACATCCTAGAATTTTGGGCATTGAATTTTGAACATTAATTCATTTTAAATGTTCAATGAAAATTTTGAATTGGCTTTAAAGTAAAAAGAATTTGGTGAAATAAATAAATTACTTATAATTCCAAATATGGTAATCTAATTGGAATTTAAATAGTAATAATTAAATATTAAATCTGGATAAATTGTGAATATGGAGATAATTAGATATGGAAATGAGTTCTAAAATTTACTTTAAGTCTATTTGGTCATTAAAAGCGTTGTTGGATTTTTAGAAAGATCTAAGGTTAATAAGTTATTATTGGGGATTTTATATTGAATTAAAAATGAATTTAATATTATTAAAATCCAAATAATCAGATTTTGGCCTGGAATGAGCCAGAATGACTTTTTAATTTGATTATAAATTTTATATGATTTATCGTTAAGTTAATAAAATTTTAAAAGTAAATTTTTAAGCGGTTTCGACAATTATGGAAATCACCCGATTTAATAGACGAGTTAAAATAGCTTTCCGGGGCACAGTCTCGGAATTCGACGAAACCAGTTCCATTAGATCCGTAATAGTTAGGTATTATCGGATTTCAATTTTCGTAGCAATCGGAGTTGTCATTTGACCGTGGCAGCTCAAAACGCATAGGAATCGATTTAAATTTAAATTGATCATTTAATTCTGTAACTCGCACATATGACCGAATTAGCTTACGAAACTAGCTCCATTGTGTCCGGAACGCGGAAAAACCTTAGGAATGCCTGTTGGTACGTGAGATTTGGAGTTCGGTTGCATAGTCGTTTACCAATTGAGAATTTTATTAATTAAATAATATTAAACAATTATATAATTATACTTATTCTAAAACCCTAATCATTTTCGTAGCCACCGTTCCATTCGTTTTCAATGGCCGGTGATGATTCTTTTTCTTCCTCTAATCTCTCTTCATCTATTCAGTTTTACCCAAAACTTTTAACTAGAGATTAGAAGAGATTCTCGAGCGCTACCCATCCATACGGCTGTGATGTGGTTTGGCGAAGTGGAGTGCTCTGATTTTGGCGCCGTTTATGTCGCCGTTCATGCCATTTTCTGGGTGATAGGGCGCGCCGAGCTCAGCCTCCTTGGGACTGTGGGTAGGGGGCGGTCGAGGCTACGTAGTGGCGGTGGATGATGGGGTTCCGGTCGCGAGTAGTAGGTGCGGCCATCGGGGTTTTGTTCGTGAGCGTTGGGTTCGTGTTGTACGCGGTGAGGAGGGAGATGAAGTATCGGCCGTTGTTTTGGTACATTAAAAAAAAAAGAAATTGTTTTAAATTTAAATTCAAATCTTTAAATTTGAATAACTTTTTCGTATGAAATCAGATTCGAACGAAATTCACGGCGCCGGGATCGTAGAAAAGAATACTACGAGATGGTGCAGATCTGGAGCCATTCCGAGCAAGTAGAAATTTGAGTTAAATCGAACGTCGTTCGGTTTAATTTAAATTTTGAACGCTCACCGAAACCCAAGGTGAGTTTTTCTCACTCACACCTGGATGCTAGGCATTTTAAATTGTTAATATTTGTATATTTGTGTGATTGGTTGAATAAAACTGTGGTTATCAGTCTGGATTGATATTTATATATGTGATGTGCTAATATCTGTGATGCAGGGAAAAACAGGTTGGAGGGATCCAACTGGATTCCTCACAATGTAGTAATTATTTTCATAATTGATAATGATGCCTGTGTATATATTATGATTGATAAATTTGGAATTAAATTGTGTTGAGATATTGTTGGTTAAACTATAAACTCATAATGATAATTATAAAGAAAATAATTTGGGTTTTAAAAAGAAAATCAAGAAATTTATAAGTATAGAATTTAAAGGAATATAAAAATTGGAATCTGTTTTGGATGGAAAAAAATATATAAAATAAATTGATAAAATTGAGATTGTAAATATAGTGGAAAATTTATCAGTCGATAAATGTGAATTATAGATTGCTGGAAATGAATACTATGGAAATTATAAATTATTTTGAAATAACGATGGGGTTATTTGACGATGTTCCGTGAAATTAAAATATGTTGTAACGAAGCTTTCAAATACGAAATTTACAGTTTTAAATGTAAATAGAATATTTTGAAATGCCGTTTTTCCATTGGGATTGTATTTAAGTATATTGTAAATATGGTTTTTCATTGAAGAATTCTCCAAAATGTTTTATTTAAAATGGTTTAAACCTATATTTTAAAAATGAATTTTCGGGAATGGGAAATTGTGTTTGAACTTCGAAGGAAGTTATGTTAAGTATGGAATTGGGAATTTATGTTATAAACATAAATTGAATTGAAATAAATCGGCTGGATTTATATGAACGATACTTTGGAATGTTTGAATGGAAAGGTGTCTCCCTGGGAAAAACCAAGTTAGAGTTTTAAAAGATTTTATTTAATTAAAAGTTAAAGTTTTGAATTGTTTAAAGAGTATTTTTAAGAAATGGCTATTTTAAAGAAAGAAATAATAAAATTCGTTTGACAATTATTTGTTATAAGTTATTGGTAAAGACTAGTATTATTCTTTTTCAAATTCCACTCTTAAATTTAGTTAACCAAACCCTTATTTAAATCGAGTTTATATCTTATCAAATAATATTATTTAAGTAGTTTGAAATTATATTTTGAGTAAATAAATAGAAGTAATTTTCATATTTTAAAGGACATTCCAGTATAAAGTATTTTAACCGTTTTAAATCTAAATTGTTTTGAACTTGGTTATTTCCAATGGGAATAAATGGTGAAGGATTTACTTTGTAAAGGAAGAACTTTGGGAAATTGTTTTCAAATGAGATTTGAAAATTTGGAAATATATCTTGTAAGAAATATTGGAGGAAAATAAATAACGTGGGAAATTATTTATTGTGTGACGGATGTTTGTGAATATTAATTGATAGTTAAATCACCGACTATCCATATTGGACAAATGCATTGATCGTTTCGAAGAGACCGAAATCGAGATTTATTTCTCGAAAACCACTTCGATCCGATTTGAACGTTTCGTGCGAAAACCGTGTTCGGAGTCGAAGATGGAGCAGTGAAGTGCAAGGACTAGTCGCTACTAATCCTGAGGATATTTCCAAAATGGATGCAGTAGGAATTGTGCCTTCGGTTCCGTTCGAACCCGGGACGGACTTGTATGAAGGAATGCTTGCGAAAGATCGTCAGGTGGGCGATGGGCATTCTACGCGAAACGTTCAAAAAGGTAACGCTTAACCTCAAGCCTCATCAAATGGGAATGACTGAAAATCAGGGGATATGCAGCAAGGCTTCGTGGGTATCCCCTACTGGAGAGTAAGGTCATCCCTGTCTAGATGTCCCTTTTTATTTCGGCTTAGTGGGCGGTTGGTCACGCCAACCGCGGGGTGATCTTATTCGAAACTGTCCAGTAAGGGATGGGTCCAGCCTTGTGTTGCAGGGGATCGGGAGTGGTCCTCGATACGGTGATCTAGGCCTCGTACTGTGACAGGTGGTAGTCATTGTTGGAAATCCATTCTCCCTGTGTGCCTTGTACGAGTTTTGTTTGTATTACCCACTTTTGTGGCTAGTAGTTGGAATTTAATAGATGTAACAATTTCGACTATTTTATAAGTATTTGTATATAGACCCTATTATAATATCAGAGGATTTCTATAAAAAGTGTTTTAGCTATCGTAAGGTAAAAACCCGACATGTTTATTTGTGGCGTGGTCTTACGAGATGCTTTTGTTTTCAAAAACCATTTTGAAACTTTAATAATCAATTTGGATGCATTATTATCAGCTGGTATTCCAGACTGGCTCGGGTGTTATTTCATTATAATGCTCGGGTCAGACCGAGTATTATATGTTCAGGACAGGATGCTATGGAGCTGGAGAGGAGTTGGAGTCCGAGACGTATTATTCGTATCTATATATTTGTTTTGATTGTATGGTATGTATGATTGGTATTGATTGAAGTATGAGATACTCTGTTGATATGATGTATAAAACATTTATAGATTTCATTTTGTGTAAAGTTCTATATTTACTATTATGTTTTACTCTGCTGTGATTGTGAGATTTTGATTTGTTTAGTTTCTTCTTCATCTATCTCTTCTTCCTAACCCTAAATGGTTCGTATTTCTGTGCCACTTGAGTTAACAGAGGTAGAATAGTGTTGATTCAAGGGGTATAGATTTGCGGGCTGTCGCACTTGGTATCAGAGCTTAGGATCGCGACAACCTAGGCTTTGGTGGGGAAATTACTCGTTAAACAGAGTCAATAGTACTCTATAATGAGTTGAGTATATTAATAGCTATGAGAGCGTACTTGTTAGTGGATATAAAATTGTTTTGTACTGTGTTGATTTATCGGTTGAGTGTTTATGAATTCTGGTCGGTACGGGAAGTACAACCGTATCGATAGGGGTTTCTAAACTCTTAAACAAGATAAACCGACATAGTATTGTTTCTAAAGTGGGTAAATGAAATAATTATACCAGCAATTATATTTTGATATAAAAGAAATGGTTTTCTAGCTTTTTATATATTGGGTGTTTGTTGGTTGTTAATACCATAATCAGGTAAGAATCTTGAATTTGATCAAAATTTGAAATGATATAAGCTAATAAGAATATAACATATTAAAATGGTTTATAACCAAATAGAATTAATTTAATATGTTGTAAATAAGAAGAAGTGAAATAAAAAAAATTGGGTTAAACCAGAATTTTGACCCCGGGAAAATTTGAAAGGTGTTTAAATGGATTAAAACAAAGGTTTGAGAAATTTAACATCTTGGGAATGTTTGGAAATGTTTTCCAAAGCATTAGAAGGCAATAATGAAATATTGTTTTAGGAAGTATTTTTGAATGGAAACTGTTTGAAATGAATGTAGGAAAGTAAAGAAGCACCGAACTCACTCCAGTCGATGGAAAATAATCCCGATGATGCTGGCCACATCATTAGAATTCATTTTCCAGTTTCTAAAGTGATGGATTACTTCCCTAGTACCAAGTTGTTTTGGAAATCTAGGAATTTGATTTGATTGGGTATACCAAATAGGTATATATTTAACATTTCAAAATAGTTTTGAAATAAAATCGGGTAAATTGAATTCTGGGAAAATTCTATTTAAATATTGTGTAAAATTTAAAATGAATTAACTATTGAACTTATTAAGTGAAGTTAATATTAATAAGAAGGAAGAAATGAAAATTTTAACCTTGGAATTAAAATTTAACTTGAGTAATTGGAAGTGAATATAATATATTGAAGTAAATAGAAAATTTGAATTTAACTTGGATAAGTTAAATAAATGGAGCTTAGAATTAAATGGATTTGGGCTAAATTAAAATGTGAGTTGGCTTTGAAAGTGTAGGTCATTGTGTAATGAATGGTATCCATGAGCTATTAAGTATTATACTTATAATTTGAGGTTGATATTAATAAGGAAGGAAAATGAACTTTTATCCTGGAATTAGGTAAAGTTTGAGCATATGAAGGTGAATGGAATATTTTTGAATTTAACTTAGGATAAGTTAAATAAAATTGAGAATTTGAAATTGAATTAAATCAAAATGAATTGGAATTAAATTAAATTAAATATAAATGTGAAATGTAAATTGCTTATAATTGCATAAAGAAATTCATATTCTTAAGTTATTAAGTGTATGCTTATAATCTAAAATTTGTGGATTTAAAATTTGCGAAGAATAAAGAATTGGGTTGTAACGCCAAGTAAAATGGAATTATAATCTCAAATGGAATTATAATCTCAAATGGAATGTGAATTTAGATAAGGCAAAGTGAGGTATAAAAGAAGTGAATGAACTTGAGTTAGTAGATACGTTTTGAACTTGTATATGGAGAATTAAAATTACATTGAATTGGATTTAACTTCAATCGAGTGGATTTGGGATGGACTTGGATTTAATTAAAAACAAGATTCAATTGTGTTGTGCATAAATATGAATGGAATTAAATCCTTATTTAGGGTGGTAAAGGAAATGAAATGAACTCAAGTTGGCTAAATAAAAACTAGGTGGACTTGAAATTAATTTGGGAAAGAATTTAGTATAAGTTGAATTAAATAAAAGAAGCTTGAAGATGAATTTAGTGTACACTAAATTTAATGAAATTGGTCTTGGCCTGGGTGGAATTTTGGTGGTTTGATAAGTAAAGTTTGAAAAGAATAATGAAAAACCCAGTTCTAGTATGGTATTTAGTTTTAGCAATAAAAAGTTGGGAGTGTGAATGAAAATGGTCATATTATAAATAAATTCAGGGTTAATTGAGGAAGCAAATTAAAACCTAATATGGATTAGGTTATTGACTAAATTGAATTACAAGTTAATGGAATTTGTATTGAAATGAATAGAATTTTGATAGTGTGGTCAAAATTTGGAAAATAAATAAAAATCCAATTGTGGCATGGATTTAAATTTATGGTAACAAATATTGAAGTGTAGATGAAAAATGGAATTAGATTATAATGGTGATAGTTTGAATTGTAAATAAATTCAACCGAAGGAAATAATTTAAAGTGGTTTTTTTGCTAATAAAATAAATCTAAAAATGGATTGAATAAATAAGCTAAGTGCATGACAATTTGTAAATGGATTGGAATTTGATTTGGATGAGAATCAAATGAAAATAAATTTGATTTATAAGAAGAAAATGAAAATATTTATGATTGAGCTTATAATGTTGTCTTGGATAGATTTTGTTTAGATAATAAAATTAAATTGCAAGTGGAATGGTTTTAATTAACTGTGTGATATGGATATAAGGGTTGTAAATAAATCCAGGATGGTATGATAAAAGTAAAACTTAAGTTGAATAATGGATTTGAAATATGAAAATAAAGACTTGGTTTAAAAAGAGTAATAATAAGAATAATAAAATAATAAAAATAAACTTAAGATGGATAATAAATTTGAAAGGTGAGAATAAGGATTTGATTTAAAAATTGCAAGGAAATAAGAATATTTGGGTTGTGAACAAAATTAATATAAAATTTAAACTAGAATTAATTTTAAATGGTTATAAGCTTAAGTGATGGTCACTTGCTTGGATAACCTAAAATTTGCATAAGAATGGGTTGTTTTGTAGTATTCAAAATTTAGTTGTTTAAACAGCAACTGAATTAGTTTAGGAGTAATTGGAATGGATTGAAATGTTATTAAGTGACTTTGCATATGAATGGAAATGGATCATAAAAGAAATGCAAATGTTTCAAGTTTAAAATAAAATTTGATTTGTAAATCAAATTGGGAATGTAAGTTAAAATAAAGAAATGTAAGTAAGGCATATGTAAGCATATTGAAATAGAAATGAATTAGTGATAGTATTATAAATTGAGAATGTTAAACTTGTATATAACTCATTTGTGTGAAATAACTTGGAGTTTGGTATTAGAAAAGGAACTTTGTATATGCTTTAAAATATGATTTACTTATGAAATTATGCAATGTGTTGTTTGGGATGTAAATGGATATGTTGGCTTATATATATATATATATATTGGAAATGTTGTTAAAATGTTCATATCTTTGAAAACTGATGAGTTTGTTGAGTAAGTACAGGTACGGAAGGCATTTGAGAGAGTTGGAACGCGTATATGCGTTATATTAGCCGCTCGCTATTAAAATTTGCTAAAAAGGTACGCCTACGCAGATATAATTGGGAAAATGATATATATATATATATATATATATATATATATATATATATTGTGATATATTTTGGTTTCCGACCGTGTGGGTCTATGTATATATATTTGTGTGTATCGCGAAAGCTCCTCCGTATAAAGGAGACTCTGCCAAAAATTTTCGAAAATTTTGGGAGTTAGAAATTTTTTGGGTATTTGAAATTTGAAAATTTACTTGGAAAGTTGTTTTAGGAAAATGTTGAAACAAAAGCTTTTGAGTATAAATAAAGCAAATGAGTTTGGATTTGAGCTAAAGGATTTTGGGAAGTGTATATAAGCTTTTAACTAAGCAAATTGGGTAAGTAAATAAGTTTGAGAGTATGTTCTACCATAGCAATTTTCGAGGACGAAATTTTTATAAGGGGAGAGGAATGTAACATCCCAGAATTTTGGGCATTGAATTTTGAACATTTAATTCATTTTAAATGTTTAATGAAGATTTTGAATTGGCTTTAAATAAAAAGAATTGGGTGAAATAAATAAATTACTTATAATTCCAAATACGGTAATCCAATTGGAATTTAAATAGTAATAATTAAATATTGAATCGGGTTAAATTGTGAATATGGAGATAATTAGATATGGAAATGAGTTCTAAAATTTATTTTAAGTCTATTTGGTCATTAAAAGCGTTGTTGGATTTTTAGATGGATTTAAGGTTAATAAGTTATTATTGGGGATTTTATATTGAATTAAAAATGAATTTAACATTATTAAAGTCCAATTAATCAGATTTTGGCCTGGAATGAGCCAGAATGACATTTTAATGTGATTATAAATTTTATATGATTTATTGTTAAGTTAATAAAATTTTAAAAATAAATTTTTAAGCGGTTTCGACAATTATGGAAATCGCCCGATTTAATAGACGAGTTAAAATAGCCTTCCGGGGCACAGTCTCGGAATTCGACGGAACTAGTTCCATTAGATCTGTAATAGTTAGTTATTATCAGATTTCAATTTTCGTAGCAATCGGAGCTGTCGTTTGACCGTGGCAGCTCAAAACGCATAGGAGTCGATTTAACCGATTTAAATTTAAATTGATCGTTTAATTCCGTAACTCGCACATATGTTCGAATTAGCATACAAAACCTATTCCATTGTGTCCGGAACGCGGAAAAACCCTAGGAACGCCTGTTGGTACGTGAGATTTGGAGTTCGTTTGCATAGTCGTTTAACAATTGAGAATTTTATTAATTAAATAATATTAAACAATTATATAATTATACTTATTCTAAAACCCTAATCACTTTCGTAGCCGCCGTTTCATTCGTTTTCAATGGCCGGTGATGATTCTTCTTTTTCCTCTAATCTCTCTTCATCTATTCAGTTTTAGCCGAAACTCTTAACTAGAGATTCGAAGAGATTCTCGAGCGCTACCCATCCATACGGCTGTGATGTGGTTTGGCGAAGCGGTGGGCTCTGATTTTGGCGCCGTTTATGTCGCCGTTCATGCCGTTTTCTAGGTGATAGGGCGCGTCGAGCTCAGCCGCCTTAGGGCCGTGGGTAGGGGGCGGTCGGGGCTACGTAGTAGCGGTGGATGATGGGGTTCCGGTCGCGAGTAGTAGGTGCGGCCATCGGGGTTTTGCTCGTGAGCGTTGGGTTCGTGTTGTACGCGGTGAGGTGGGAGATGAAGTATCGGCCGTTTTTTTGGTAAATTAAAAAAAAATGTTTTAAATTTAAATTCAAATCTTTAAATTTGAATAACTTTTTCGTATGAAATCAGATTCGAACGAAATTCACGGCGTCGGGATCGCAGAAAAGAATACTACGAGATGGTGCAGATCCAGAGCCAGTCCAAGCAAGTAGAAATTTGAGTTAAATCGAACGTCGTTCGGTTTAATTTAAATTTTGAACGCTCACCGAAACCCAAGGTGAGTTTTTCTCACTCAAATCTGGATGCTAGGCATTTTAAATTGCTAATATTTAAATATCTGTGTGATTGGTTGAATAAAACTGTGGTTATCAGTCTGGATTGATATTTATATATGTGATGTCCTAATATTTGTGATGCAGGGAAAAACAGGTTGGAGGGATCCAACTGGATTCCTCACAATGTAGTAATTATTTTCATAATTGATAATGATGCCTGTGTATATATTATGATTGATAAATTTGGAATTAAATTGTGTTGAGATATTGTTGGTTAAACTATAAACTCAGAATGATAATTATAAAGAAAATAATTTTGGTTTTAAAAAGAAAATCAAGAAATTTATAAGTATAGAATTTAAAGGAATATAAAAATTGGAATCTGTTTTGGATGGAAAAATATATATAAAATAAATTGATAAAATTGAGATTGTAAATATAGTGGAAAATTTATCAGTCGACAAATGTGAATTATAGATTGCTGGAAATGAATACTATGGAAATTATAAATTATTTTGAAATAACGATGGGGTTATTTGACGATGTTCCGTGAAATTAAAATATGTTGTAACGAAGCTTTCAAATACGAAATTTACAGTTTTAAATGTAAATAGAATATTTTGAAATGCCATTTTTCCATTGGGATTGTATTTAAGTATATTGTAAATATGGTTTTTCATTGAAGAATTCTCCAAAATGTTTTATTTAAAATGGTTTAAACCTATATTTTAAAAATGAATTTTCGGGAATGGGAAATTGTGTTTGAACTTCGAAGGAAGTTATGTTAAGTATGGAATTGGGAATTTATGTTATAAACATAAATTGAATTGAAATAAATCGGCTGGATTTATATGAACGATACTTTGGAATGTTTGAATGGAAAGGTGTCTCCCTGGGAAAAACCAAGTTAGAGTTTTAAAAGATTTTATTTAATTAAAAGTTAAAGTTTTGAATTGTTTAAAGAGTATTTTTAAGAAATGGCTATTTTAAAGAAAGAAATAATAAAATTCGTTTGACAATTATTTGTTATAAGTTATTGGTAAAGACTAGTATTATTCTTTTTCAAATTCCACTCTTAAATTTAGTTAACCAAACCCTTATTTAAATCGAGTTTATATCTTATCAAATAATATTATTTAAGTAGTTTGAAATTATATTTTGAGTAAATAAATAGAAGTAATTTTCATATTTTAAAGGACATTCCAGTATAAAGTATTTTAACCGTTTTAAATCTAAATTGTTTTGAACTTGGTTATTTCCAATGGGAATAAATGGTGAAGGATTTACTTTGTAAAGGAAGAACTTTGGGAAATTGTTTTCAAATGAGATTTGAAAATTTGGAAATATATCTTGTAAGAAATATTGGAGGAAAATAAATAACGTGGGAAATTATTTATTGTGTGACGGATGTTTGTGAATATTAATTGATAGTTAAATCACCGACTATCAATATTGGACAAATGCGTTGATCGTTTCGAAGAGACCGGGATCGAGATTTATTTCTCGAAAACCACTTCGATCCGGTTTGAACGTTTCGTGCGAAAAACGTGTTCGGAGTCAAAGATAGAGCAGTGAAGTGCAAGGGCTAGTCGCTACTAATCCTGATGATATTTCCAAAATGGATGTAATAGGAATAGTGCCTTCGGTTCCGTTCGAACCCGGGACAGATTTGTATGGAGGAATGCTTGCGAAACATCGTTAAGTGGGCAATGGGCATTCTAAGCGAAACGTTCAAAAAGGTAACGCTTAGCCTCAAGCCTCATCAAATGGGAATGACTGAAAATCAGGGGATATGCAGCAAGGCTTCGTGGGTAGCCCCCACTGGAGAGTAAGGTCATCCCTGTCTAGATATCCCTTTTTATTTTGGCTTAGTGGGCGGTTGGTCGCGCCAACCGTGGGGTGATCTTATTCGGAACTGTCCAGTAAGGGATGGGTCCGGCCTTGTGTTGCAGGGGATCGGGAGTGGTCCTCGGTACGGTGATCTATGCCCTGTACTGTGACAGGTGGTACCCCAGTGCCTAGTCATTGTTGGAAATCCATTCTCCCTACGTGCCTTGTACGAGTTTTGTTTGTATTACCCACTTTTGTGGCTAGTTGCTGGAATTTAGTAGATGTAACAATTTCGGCTATTTTATAAGTATTTGTATATAGACCCTATTATAATATCAGAGGATTTCTATAAAAAGTGTTTTAGCTATCATAAGGTAAAAACCCGACATGTTTATTTGTGGCGTGGTCTTACGAGATGCTTTTGTTTTCAAAAACCATTTTGAAACTTTAATAATCATTTTGGATGCATTATTATCAGCTGGTATTCCAGACTGATTCGGGTGTTATTTCATTATAATGCTCGGGTCAGACCGAGTATTATATATTCAAGACAGGATGCTATGGAGCTGGAGAGGAGTTGGAGTCCGAGACGTATTATTCGTATCTATATATTTGTTGTGATTGTATGGTATGTCTGATTGGTATTGATTGATGTATGAGATACTCTGATGATATGATGTATAAAACAGTTATAGATTTCATTTTGTGTAAAGTTCTATATTTACTATTATATTTTACTCCGCTGCGATTATGAGATTCTGATTTGTTTAGTTTCTTCTTCATCTATCTCTTCTTCTTAACCCTAAATGGTTCGTATTTCTGTTCCACTTGAGTTAACAAAGGTAGAATAGTGTTCATTCAGGGGGTATAGATTTGCAGGCTGTCACAAAATTTCTATATAAATTTTTCCGAGTTTAATTAGGAAAATACCCTTCTATAAAAGTTATTATATAAAATAATATTAATATTGAATAATTATCTTTTAAAACAATAACACTAATTAATTCTTAATAATAATTTACTTACTATCCACTCATTATAACTAATTTAATTAATAATTAAATATTCTTTAAAAAAATTAAAACTATTACATAATTTTGGGACAATAATTAGTTTTGATTTTGAAGTTCGAATCGATTTACAAGACTTATTTATAAATTTATAGTCCATTTTGGCAATAAATAATCAAATTTCCGGAAAAATTTTATGCTAAATTTTTTTTTAAAATTATCTAGCTTAATAGTTAAAAATCCTCCCTTTACAGACAACTCAGTTTCTATATAGAAATATATTTTTAAATTCCAATATAACATTCTAACATTTATAAATATCTCTAGCTTTATCACCAATTGATTTACATCCCCCTTTCGTAAATCCCCTTTTTAACATTTCTAAAAATAATCTATCATTTATTTTTAAGCCGATTTGCCCATCTCATTATAAATCCTCACCATGAATTTATAACATCAATTTATCAACTGAAAACCATTTCACTTTATTTGTAAACACTGTTTATAAATCTCATAGCTTTCAATTTTAATTTATAATGGTTTCACATCTTAAATCCATTATAAATTGATTTCTCAATTAAATTCGTTTATAAATAAATTCCTTAAATTGAATTCCATTTATAAATTAACTTTTAAATAAACCAACTATATTCTAAAAACAACCAAATCTCAATTTTACTTCCATTCCGTAATTTAGAAATCTTAATGAGGATCTAATATAACCAATTTTATAATTATTTGTAAATTTCCTTTTTATTTTTCCAATCTACTTTTAAATCTTGATTTTTAAAACCTTTTATATTTAACAAGTACGACTTAAAAATTATTATTAAAAATCCTTTATACACATTACTCCAAAAAACTATATATAGAATATTCCATTGGAACTGGTTTGGTCGAATTCTAAGACTGTGCACCGGAAGGCTATTTTTACTTGTCAATTTTGAAGCTATTTCTAAAATCGAACAAATTACTTTTAAATTCAATTTAAATTTTTTATAATCTTCATTCTTATCAATATAAATTTAATAAGCCTTTAAGTTATTTTTATCAAGCTCAAAAATCAAGATTCAAATATTTAACAATATTTAATTATTAAATTCAATAATTAACTTATCCAATATATCGTTATATTTGAAACTCAGGTTAAAAATTTGATTTTAAATAATTTAAATCAATTAAATATTCCAATTTAAAATAACCAAAATTTTGGGTCGTTACATTCCTTCCCCTTTAAACGAATTTTGTCCTCGAAATTGCTAGGTAAGAAGAATGGTCCAAAATCCATTAACTTTCCCAAACCCAATCAGTTTAAACATCTTTGCAAATCAATTTATTGAAATCACATTATCACTTTTACAAATTTCCAAATTAATCCATAGATTCCAAATAATATTATCTTCTCCATCATTTCAAGTTATAATCCAAATCAAATTTTAGTTACAAAAAAATTTCTCTAAAATTTTCTAGCTCCTTAAATTTTCTAACTCCTTAAATTTTCGAAAATTTTCGCTAGCCACTCCTTTGCATGGCTAAATCCAAAAAACTACAAATCACCTTTACAGGTTCAAACCATCAACAGAAAACAAAAGCCAAGTGGCCCAATCATAAAATCATCAATTCAAACATTAATTTAAATATACCTTTTTGTTAGGCAATACAATTTTTTTCTTGATTTTAATTACCTACATCTTATTTCTACTGACATCCAATCATTTTATTCATATTTTAAATTTTCAATATTTATTTCATTAAAACCCGTAGGATGTACATATATCATCCGTATGCAATATCAGCTCTGATCGCTCATTTGATCACACAATTTCACTTTCGAACTAGTACCGTTCACACGACTTTCTAGTGCGGACTTTGATCTAGTTCCTTGATTAGAAACCATCATTCTCCTTGCATAGCTATATACTATGATAGAGAATTCCAGATTTAATCAAAAATCCATATCCAGCGTTTGCTATCGAAAATCGAGTAAAAAATCATAACTCGGATCGATATAAATTATCTCGAAATTCTGTGCTCGAATCTGGATCAAATCATCATGCGAACGAAATAGTATTCGTACAACTTACTATTTATTCAATTGATTCTTAGCTATATCAATTTTTTTTTATTCACGTTGGCTTCCTTCCCATTCAGTTATTCTCAAATCACTATTCACATCCCTTATTTAATCTGCATTCAAATATTTACTTAGTATATATCTTAAATACCAATTCCACTTGATAATTTTCACCATCAATTTTCTTAAGTTTATTATAAAATTTTATACAAATGTTCTTGTGGTTATTAGCACTTCACAACTTAAGTTTATATCCATTTCAGTTCATTTTCAATTTCATTTTCCCATTTTAATCAAATTCAATTTCAATTTTCCAATTTTACATTTGATTATTATCAATCAATATTCCAAACCATAACCAAATAAGTAGTCGATTTAATTAGTTCCTTTATTTATTTATTTCAAGTCTCAATGGATCCCATTTCCAATAATTATTTCATTTAGCCTACTTATGCTAAATTTTCAAGATTCCCTCTTGTTTAACTTAATTTAAGTTAAATTTCATTCCATAATTCAATTCTAAAATTTTACCTTTCTTGCATTCTTAATCAACAATTTAAACATTGCTTTGTTGTGCAAATTTTCAAATTTTGTAAGCTATCAACTTATTTTTATTCCATTCACTAATTTCTTCCAATTCACTTCATTTAATTAGTTTACTTTACTAATTTACTCCATTATCACACTCACTTTCATTTAACTCTTCTTAAGTTAAATTTCATTTTCTGTTTTCATATTCAGTTTTTTTTCATTCTATTTACTTACCTTAAGGTAAGATTCATTCCAATTTTTCTTTCTAGATTTGGTAAGTTCAATTTTATTTTCTCATATTTCCAATAAGAATTTCAAATAAAAAAACTTGAGTTTAATAATTTGTTTTAAGTATTTCAAATCATTTTTGAAATCTCACACGTGCACACACACACACACACACAAATCCTTGGTATATCAAATCACCCTTTTGCCTTTTAGACCAAAACCAGTTTTTCCAAAACAAACTCCAATTGCAAATCATTAAGGTAGCAATTCCTCCCTTGGAAACTCGAAAATGAACGTCGATGATGCTGCAGTCGTCAGCGAAATCATTTTTCAATGACCGAAGTGAGTTCGGTGCCTTTATTCCTTTAGAAACCATTTTTATAAAATTTTGATTCAAAAATATTCTCCAAATAATATCACTATTGTTTTCCAAGACTTTGAAAAACATTTCAAAACCAACGGGAATTAAATTTCCAAATTCCTAAATTTCCATCCTTTGATTCCTTTATAAATCGTTTTTATAAACCATATCATATTTAAATCACTTTTACAAAATCATATTTACAAAATCCCATTTTGTTATATGAATTATTTTCTTAGCTTTTTGTTATAATACCAATTTGTATTCAATCACCACCACAACAAAATGAAAATGGCTTAATACTATCATTTTTTAACAACCAAGCACACCATATACAACTATAATAATTTTTGAAAATTAATTTATATTTTAAAAATATTTTGGGTAAAATTATTTCATTTGCCCCATTTCAAAACAATAGCATGCCGAACTACTCTGTTCAAGTGTTTAGAGATCCCTATCAATCATGCTAATTACTCGTATTGACCAGAATCCATAAGCCACTAAATAAATCAATCAACACAATGTAAGACAATTTTATATTCACTAACAAATACGCGCTCATATCTACTAATACACTCAAACTCATTATAGGGTGCTACTGGTCCTATCTCTAATGAGTAACCCCATTAAAGCCAAGGTTCTCGCTTAACCTTCAGCTCTGATACGAAGTGTAGCGCCCTGGATTTTCGATGCTCGAAAATCATCATCAATACGTCCATTATATTACATGCGAGCAATCAAATGCCGAAAATACCAGATCGTTAGGGAAAAAGAGGAAAGAGGTAGAAGAAGAAATATGATCAACAATATAGAATCTCACAATCACAGCGGAACAATATATAATAGACAATTATATGTCTTTATACAAAAAGAACTACAACTGTTGTTTAAATATTACATCATAAGAGTACAACACATCAATAACACAATACCAGGTAGTTATAATAACTTTCCCTTACAAATGCTGAATATACAACATACAATACATAGAAGAATAAAATCAAATACATGTAATACGTCTTTGTCATCCAGCTTGTCTCCTGAGCTCTATAGCAACCTATCATGTATCTGTAATACTCGATCTTAATCGAGCATTATAAAAAAATAACACCAGAGTCAGTCTGGAAAACCAGCGTGAGAAAACACACTCAATTTAAAGTTATCAAAATCCTTTGAAAAACAAAGGTATATCGTAAGACCACGTCATAGATAAACACGACAGGTTTTTACCTTATGATAACCAAAACATTTTATATCAAAATCATCTGATTTTATGATAGTGTCTAAGTACAAATACTTTTTCAAATAGCCAAAATTGTTATATTAATTAGATTCCAGCATACTAGGCTCTACAACCAAAACCGTAAAGGTACGTATTGGAAAATGGATTCCATACAAATGATTACGCATTGAGGTACCACCTGCCACAGTAGACATATACAAAAATGTACCGAGGACCACTCTGGGATCCCCTGCAACACAAAACCAAACTACCCCTAACCTGGATAAACCGAATATGCTATCACCCCGAGTGTTCCCACCCTTTTTGAATTCTTCTGTGCGTCGTAGTAATAATATCCGAGGATATCTAGAAAGGTGATAAACATACCCTAATTGGGTGTGACCCACTAGCCTTCCTCCCTGATTTTCAGTCATTCCCGGTTGATGAGGCTAGAAGCTACGATTGCCTTTTAAGGAATTTATACTTGGAATTCACATTGTCCTCCAATGACAATGTACTGATAGCACTCATCCATACAAGTCTGTTCTGGGTCTGAACGAAACCGAAGGCACTATTCCTACTAATATCCATTTTGGAATCATCCTCAGGATTAGTAGTGATTAGCCCTTGCGCTTCGCTGCTCCATCTATGATTTCATGCTCTTGTCTTCATTTCGAAAACGTACTCGTTGGGTCGAAGTGATTTTCGGATAACTTATCCGATCCCGGTATCTTCGGAACAACCTTCGATATTTTCGGTAAATTCAACCACGATTCCTTAGGAAATAAACAAACGAAAATAAGATTGGAGATCATCTCCTAACCGTTAGTGGATGGACTTTCTTATCATCATCATAGAAGAACAAAACAGCTTATACGTACAGTATAACACCTTCGACGGTAACTGTACCATTTAATTCTCGTGTTTTTCCTAAATATTCCTAAAATTATGTTTTCGGTCCAGATTTGATAGTCGGTTATTTAACTATCAAATGAACAAACATTCAACCAAAGAGTTCATTTTCCACTGAAAACACTAAGTCTCATTTGATTTAAATTTAATAAATAAAATATCTTTATAAAAAGGTATGTATTTATCTTACTGAAGTAAGTATGTTCACTAACCATTCCTTACAAAAATATTTGAAAACCTTTTAAAATAAATAAGGAAAGCACCACGCGACATCCACCATGGATCATAGCTCGATGATCATGTCTCTATCCTAGAGAAATCCAAAACTGCAGGCAATCTCTGCCTCCGATTTCGCCATGAAAGTATACCATTACTTTCCAAAAAATTATTTAACAATTTTCTCAAAATAATACTTATAAAGTTTCTATATAAATTTTTTCAAATTTAATTAGGAAAATACCCTTCTACAAAAGTTGTTATATAAAATAATATTAATATTGAATAATTACCTTTCAAAATAATAACACTAATTAATTCTTAACAATAATTAACTTAATATCCACTCATTATAACTAACTAAATTAACAATTAAATATTCTGCAAACAATTTAAAATAATTACATAATTTTGGTACAATAATTAATTTTGATTTAAAAATTCAAATTGATTTCAAGACTTATTTATAAACTTATAATCCATTTTGACAATTTTAAAATATTTAAATAACTAATTTTTTGGAATATTTTAATGCTAAAACATTTTTTGTAAATTACCTAGTTTAATAATTAAAAATCCTCCGTTTACAAACAACTCAACATCTCAATAAAAATATATTTTCCAATTTCAATATGACCCGTCTAACATTTATAAATCTCTCTATAACCAATCCATTATAAATATTTAAATAACTAATTTTCTGGAATATTTTAATGCTAAAACATTTTTTGTAAATTACCTAGTTTAATAATTAAAAATCCTCCGTTTACAAACAACTCAACATCTCAATAAAAATATATTTTCCAATTTCAATATAACCCGTCTAACAGTTTCACATCACTTAAATCCATTATAAATTAATTTCTTAATTAAATCCATTTATAAATCAATTCCTTAAATTGAATCCATTTATAAATTAACTGTTTAATTAACCTAACTTTATTTCGAAAACAACCAAATCTTGATTTTACTTCCATTCTGTAATTTGGAAATCTTAATGAGGATCTATATAACCAATTTTATGATTATTCCAAATTTCCTTTTTATTTTCCTAACCTATTTTTAAATCTCGATTTTTAAAACCTTTTATATTTAACAAATACCACTTAAGAATTATTATTAAAATTCCTTCATACACATTACTCCAAAAATCTCTATTTACAATATCTCGAAATAGTTAAGTACAAATTATAAAGTCAAATTATTTATTTTACCGAATTTATCTTTTAAAAAAAATTAATCCAAAATTCCCCATAAATATTTCACTTCAAAATTCAAAACATATATTATTGGTATCTAAAAATACCAAAATCTAGGCCAAAACTACTATAGCTTCCAACAAATTCAAATCAGACTATAATCTACCATAGATTATTCAAACAGATCATATATCAATATATATATGAAATTTAATTCTATATTTTTGAGGAATCCAGTTGGATCCCTCCAACCTATTTTACTGCATCCAAAGATGTTAATACAACATAAAAGTACCAATCCCACTTCGAGGGGGATATCGTGGTATATGGGGTCATCCGCTATTTTACGGGGCACATAGGGTCTCATCCGCTACAATAAGCTGGAATAGTCAATCCAACTACCAATATATATACACTACTACATATAATACCACATTCAACCGATAATAAAAATTATCCAATCAACCAATAATTAATTTTAACTATTTAAAATTAATGCCAATTATCCAAATGAGTGAGATTTACTCGCACTGATTTTTACTGTCGCTTTCGCGTGTAGTTTCGACTTAATCTGAAAACGTTTGAATTTATCCGAAAATTCTATGACCTCTAGACTCAACCAAGTTGACTCCATAGCAAAGATCTCCGTCTTATCGACCCAGCTTTTCTAACCACATCAGATTACGATTTAAAATGAATAAGATATGAGATTTACAAACTAACGATTTTATTTTAACAAAAAATTATATAAACTATATTATTATTTTTTTAAAAGAGAGAAAGCCCATACCAAAAAATTCAAAACCGGTCTGCCTTAACCTTCATCTTCCCTAAACACGAATCCCACTTCAAGAATTTGAACCGTAACATCTTGCCTTTTTGTATGGTTTAAATCGACAATAAACCACGCATGTCAGACTCAAACCATACAAAAGGACGAATTGTTATTGGGGTGAATAAGAAAAAGGAAGAAAGAAAGAAACAAAATAGAATCTTGCTGCGGAATGACAAAATATAAAAATCAAATACAGTACATGAAGCTGTTTATAAACATTTGATTATACTAATACAATATAGAATCAGAGTTACACATGCCAAAGAATAATAAATAACAATGCAGCGGAACAATGTGATGCAGCGGAACAATATAGTAAATAATAGTAATAATACATTCTTCATCTTCGTCCTCCATAAATAAGGTCTTCTAAGCCTGAAATGCTCAGATTGACCTGAGCGAATTTAAAAGACAAAACACTCTAGTAAGAACGAAAAGATCTCATGTGAGTTAAATCAATGGTAAATAATATGAGTGGAGCGATATCAGAGATGTTTACGGGATTTGATATCTCCTATCCAGTGTCTAACGTGAGTGAAGTAACTTAAGAGATGTTCGGGATTTACATCTCCTAAGGATCCGTTAAACTATTTACAATGTAGTAATATACGTTATTATAATAGTGCCTAATAGTAAAATAAACTTACTTTAAAATAGCGTTAAGGCTTTACATTTTCTACCTCAACACATAAATAGCGCCAATAGTCTATACAACACCTACTTACCTTCTGATCAGGAGGCTACGAGAGGATGATCCATAGGTACGACACAAATCAAACTTGTACAAGGCTCGTTAGGGTATGTGACACGACACAACTAGGCAATGCTAGGGTACATATACCAATTACGCTTCCGAACTGGTGGTAACGTGTAGCAGCTACTACCACCCATCTCGAGCCACGCCCCCAAAATCAAAAGGGCCCAAATCAATAACAAAGTAATAGAATGGTATCGAAGGAGTGTGTCCAATAAAAGGTGCTACCTTCTTAGCCCGTCAATCGCTCCTGTTTAGCCACTTTATGCCAACTCACGGGAGTCGGGTCTTCGTATATACCTCATATGGACGCCGCCGCCATCCTACTTCATTTTGGAATCTCCACCGCTTACACGGTTGTTAAAGTGGTTTTCGAAGTTGGCAGAGAGTATGACAACTTCCGATCCCGGTCTCTTTAACAACCAAACGTTATTATAACACCGCGGTCATTTTCAAAATAGTTTATACTTTAAAACCAAATATTATTGCCCTTTCAAAACCAAATCAATACGATATCATTTCATTTCAAATATATCCTTTCAAAAATCGTAACATTTCCAGAGTTATAGTGTTTCGAAATCAAAACACTGGAATATAACATTTTCAAATTATAGTACCTTGCATAACTTCCACTACTTAAAATGGTTTGATTATTTAAAACACTTTATATAATAAAATAGCTTCTTCAATTTTACAACTCAAATCTAACACATTCGAAATTCTATATTTTATATTTAACCAAATCCCAAGTCATAAATTTCAATTCAATTCAGTTTCCAAATAAATTATCCCATATTTATCGACTTCAAACCAGATTTGATCCATAGAATAAACCATTTCAAATTTAATATATTTCAAACTTTAGGTATTCAAAAATTTTAAAACTAAGTTTGGTAATTTCACATATATATATACATATATATATATATATCAAATCCAATTTTCTAATATTTAGTTATTAAATATTTTACTTAACAAATCCATTATCATTTAAGTAAAACCCAAATTACAAATAACTAATATTTCCTTCAATTTGTTTACACTTGAAATATTTAATGAATTCACCTTAAACCAAAATCAGCTATAAAAATCATATCTTCTAAATTTTCAAAATTAATAAATTTCATATCAAGCTTATTTGAGTTTAATTCTTAATTAAATTCAATTTCAAATAAATCGCCAATTTATCTCTCAACAATAATTTATTTGAACCATTATAAACTCTATGTTAAAATATAATTTAAATACATAACCATAGTATCTTCAATAAAATATCAATCTTATTATTAAGCTTATTCTATATTAAAACAAAAATTATACATAGCTTAAAATAAAGAAACAAATTACACATGGCTGAAAATCAAGGATAAAATAACATTTATATAATATCTAAAATCAGCATTTATCTAAGACTATATATTTGTTTACAAAAAGATAGAAATCATTTCAAAATATTTTTATATATAGACCGCAGTATTTGCATATAATTTTCTATCCTATGTTCAAGTGATATAGATGTTTATCATTTCAATCCGTAATTCAAAATATAAATACGGTTATATATCATTTCAAACCGCAATCCCGAATGAAATAAAATCCAAACAACTTATAGTTTATAACAATATAAAATGCAACATCCATTCATCCAATATCACATCATCAAACATTTATCACAATCATCATCCAATTCAATCAATAACATCAACATAGAACAGATAATAAATAACATTTATTTACTGGCAGTTTATATTCAGTAATAAATTAAATAACTATTTTATCCAAATAAATTCAAATAAACTAAGATGATGATTCGAAATATGCTAAAATTTCTAATCACATCATATATCAATTTAACAAACACAAGAAATTTTAGAAGTTGTGAGTGGGTTAAAACACTCACCTTTTGAATTTAAATTAAATTTAAATCCAAATTAAACCCAAAATTTGAACGGTCTTCGACTTCGTCCAAACTAGCATCAAAATTTTTGAAATTCCAATATGATCCTAGTGGAGAAAACTGTGCATGAATTTGACCTCGTATGTGCAAGTTATACGAGTTTGAAGTTGTACGATCAAATTTAAAACAAATAAAATAATAATAATAAATATACCTTTACACGTCACCAGAACGTACAGTGCCGAACATCTCAATGCCCAAAACCCTTGTAGCCGCCGATGACTTCATGCAATTACTGCCGCCTCCACGTCGCTTCCCCCCGATCAGCCTTCGCCATTGGCAATCCCACGCCGCGCCACACCCAACGACCACCATTGTTGCAATTCCGGTGCTCCCCTGACCACTTGTCACCACGGCACAAACCCTGCCAAAATCTGGCGATCGCGACCACCTTGACGCAGGTGACTACATCCCCACGACCTCTTCGACGTCCTCTACAGTGCAGCACAACCCGATCATTGTTTCGACAAAAATCCACCACACGATCAAAACCCCACCAATGGACGGCCGGAATTTGTTCTTCAATTTGAGGGAAAACAGTGGTTCAAATTAGAAAAAGAATTACAGATCTGAGATGCGCTCGTCGAGAGCTCCAGATTAATATATAGTTCGATATTATTTGAGGAGTATGAAATTTTTGCTTTGAATTTTATTTGAAATCGCAATTGGAAATTGTTGTTTTGTCTGGCATTGGAAATGAAGAGGAGCAATTAGAATTGTACGAACATAAATAAGGAATAGAAGGATTGCTAGGGTTGATAACAGGATATATATAGGTAGAGCTGAGAAATAGAGGAACTGATAAGATTGCTTTGGACCATTGAACGATAAAAGGTCCGAAAAGCCCGTTCTGACTCCGGAACGGAATTGGGTCAACCCATATGTCAAATAGATGTTTTTGAATATTTTAAAATCAATGGAATAGTTTTCAAGTCCAAATTCCATCGTATGAAGAAGTTATGCTAAAATCAAGTTATTTCAAATTGATTTCAACTGATTTCAATTAAGTTGATTTCTAGGCGTTTTAAGCCCGTACGATCAAATGACAAGTCCGATTGTTACAAAACTAGGAAACTACAATAATTCACTGTTACCGATCCGATGAAACTAGTTTCGTCAGAATCCGAGTCAGTGGCCAAAATGGCTATGTTCCAGTTAATTAATAAATAAATATTAAAATTAATTAAATCAAAATTTTAAATTCCAATTCCATAATTAACAAATCTTATCATTTTTGATTTCTTAAACAATTACAATACTTTAAAAAAGTTAGATATCAATTCAAAGCTAAACAAATTTACCAATTACCGTATTTAATTTCAATTTCAGTATATTCATTAATTATTAATTGAAACACCAATAAATCCATTTATTTGATTTAAAATCTTGTTATTCAATCAATCATCGTATTATGGGTAAATTTAATATTAGAATATAACCAGTTACCCTAATATTTTTATAATCATCAACTAAATTCATATTAACATAGTTTTTTAATTACGTTTTACTGCAATGGATTTAAATCAAATTCACTAGATTAAACAAATGGGTAAACAATTAATGATTATCACCATTTGCCTAGTTCAATCCCATTCTTCCTTTATTATCAACAATAAACATTATAATTACTTATCTAACATTGATTGTATCAATTTACAATTTATTGTGTATTACTTCATCAGTTAATGTAACTTTGAACTCATTTTCCAATTTACTAATTTCAATCAATTATAACTTTACAATTGGTTTCAAATAATTGGGATCACACTAAACTAGTCATTTATTAACTTGCATTAACATTCTTATATTTCATTCCCGTTATTAATTCATTAACAAATTTCAAATTTTTATTTATTTCAGATTTAGTTACCAAAATCTTATTAAATTAACAAATTTTAAACATCGAATATTAGGGGTCGTTGCATGAACTCTCCTTCTTATTTTCTCATTTTTTTTTTCCTTTTTTTCTTTTTTCGGTTCGGCCCACAACCCACGAAGAAAACAAACTCGACCCTTCGCTGTAGCCTCTTCTACCCAAATCTACTGCACAAACACACAAAGTAAACCCATCCTAAACCCATGCATGCAGGCCGCCGTGCTTCATCCACTCGACGAAATCTGCTCCTGAGAATGCCATTTAACTCCACTACTGGATCTCAATCCAATCAACCCCAAAAACACATGGCCGAAGCCCCTTATCGAAACGTGACCTGAACTGCCTTTGCCTGGCCGTGCAAATTGTCGCACTCTCCCTCTCGCAATCGCACGTCATAGAGAACACGCCGGAGATGCTATTTTTGATGGCGAGCTCGAATACGACCTCAGATTCGAACAACAATGCATGCATTTGCTAAAACCCCAAACACATGGTATTTTCCATTTAGTATTTCTTGAGAAATTAATTTCTAAAGCTTCCATTGTTCTTTTAGTTTTTTTCTTTTCAATGTTCTGCTCAGCTGTGTCTTAAAAAAGAAGAGGAAGATGTGATTTTGGCATGTGGATGGGTGTCTACAGTTATTGAAGAGAAGGGGAAAAGAAACTGACGGAAATATGGTCAATCAAATAATATATATATATATATATATATATATATATAATTTAAAATTTCAAATCGTCTCGATTTACGCAACCTAAAATCTCAAACCTCTATATGGACGTACTGCTAGGCATTTATGATATTACACCCGTATTTCGAATGCAATGGAAAAAGTTTCGAGTCCTAATTCAATCGTATGGAGAAGATAGCTTTTTGGATCTAATTATTATATTGTATTTTTAATAGTAATTTCAATACGTTTATATCTCGTATGATCAAACGATAAGTCCAAACGCTACGAAATTTGAAATTTGATAATAATACACTATTACGGATCCAATGGAACTAGTTTCATTGAATTCTGAAACTATACCTCGGATGGTGATTTTTACTCGTCAATTTATAAAAGTTATTTCTAAAATCAAACAAACCACATTTTAAATTCAATTTTAAAATTTTTATTATCTTCATTCTTATTAATATAAATTTAATAAGCCTTTAAATTATTTTTACCACGGTTAAAACTCAAGATTCAAAAATTTAACCAATATTCAATTATTAAATTCAATAATTATATTATCCAATATATCGTTATATTTGAAATTCAAGTTAAAATTGACTTTTAAATCATTAAAATCAACTATTTTTCCAATTTAAAATAACCAAAATTCTGGGCTTATAATATTGGCTCATATTGACTAAAAATTTAACCAAACTAAGAATTATAATTAGTAATGATTATTAGCAAATGTTACTCACTAATAACTTGATTTAAAAATGTAAAATGAGGAAATAAAGTTCATATTAAATAAAGAGACGTAAAGTTTAGAGTGGTTTGATTAAAGTTGATCAGCATCCATTAAAGGTTTTATTTTTACTTTGTTTCTCTTACAACACTTTTAGGTTATAGGACATAGTAATAATAAAATACAATGCTTAAGGGCTTGAGATGTTCAACCTTTATAGAAATTCATAATTTGATCTATTTATAGCTTCTGAAATGCATAATGAACGACACGGGTGGTGCTGTGTCAATCTAAAATTTACTTCAGGTCATAGATGGAGTTGTTCGGTTGAGATGTGAGCCAACTACGATGTCAATTGGTTTGTATGGCTCGTATGTTTTCCAACTGTCAGTCTGACCATGAGCATCCTTGCTCAAAGGCATGTGGCATGGGATCAGGGAGTGGTTATGCAGAAGCACTTTTCTAGGGTGGCAGTACGGAACTAGGAGTGGCTATCACGATGCAGATTTTTCAGATGAATAATGTCATATGTGTTGGTCCTATTAGAGAAACGGTGCATTCGTACCTTCTTTTTGTAGTGTCAGTCGGGTGCCTATGGCGGTTTGAGGCTTATGGCCAAAGTCAGCCATGTCAAGATAAGAGATCTTTATAAGGAGTGGGAGGTTGAGGTGAAAAATGAGATGGGGACCTTATTGAAAAAAGTATGCTGAAACTATCCCAACTGATTGAAGTATGGGTGAGGCACGCTAACTAGGTCACTCATCCAAGGATGGTCATTTACATGTCAAGCCATAATTTTTCTTAGAATTTTGATGACATACGGGCTTTAAACATTACTGGTATCAAGTGAGTTTTGTTTGCAACAGAGGCCTTTTGTTTGAGCAAGATGCAGGCCTAGCACATAAAGCGAGCCATTAGAACTATGTGGGCCAATATGTTGATAGGTAGAACCATATGAGTGGAACGCCCTACCCCGAGAACCATGTGAGTGGAACGCCCTACCTCGAGAACCATAGTAACAAAGGATATCACTGGGTAATACTGTCTGTTAGTGTAGAGAATAGGGCTGGTTAGAAGTGACCATCGGTAATGTTGCTTTAGGCGAATATCGATGCGTTGAATCATATTACTATAAATTTCTTCTTTTGAATATAAAAGGGAATTCGACATATCTAATCTAAGCGCAAACAATAATACGATGGTTTAATCTAATTTAAAATAATACACAGTATAGTATACCACACAGAATCAAACATCGTCAAGGAAATTATATACACCAATATCTTCAAAATGTAAGAGTCTTCAAAATAAAATACTAGATTCTCATTTATATCCATATACATATATAACACGAACATGTCTCAAATATATATATATATATATATATATATAACCACAAAGGTCTACAACATATACAAGCATCATACAAGACTCAAATGGTACACCACAATATAATAATATCAAATCAGATTGTTAAGCTAAATCATATCTAAGGACACCGAGTCTCTATACTTCTCGAGTTTCGGTCTTACCCGAGCGTTAAAATAACACCTGGGTTAGACTACCTCTAATTATCACAAAATGTAAGATACTGGTAATAATGACTAGCATAAGTGACAAGGATAAATGCCCATAAGTTGTACATCACTAACACAATTGTACTTCATTTGGTGATTCATAAATGTTAATTTAGTCTATACTCATTTATGACATTCAACAAAGTCTAAGCTTCCATAACACTAAGAGCATAAATAATCACATCCATATATGCGAGGAGTAGATCTATACTTCACGAGTCAATACAATATACTGTACTTTGCGTGCCAACACAAGAGGTTGCACTTTACAAATTACAAGTTGATAGAAAACAAGAATCACAAGATGGTCCTGAAAACCCATTTATCCACTTAAGTGGATCACCTAAGAATGAGTCAGATAATCCATCAATAAGTGTTATCCACTTTTGATTAGTAATTATAATAATGTCGACTAATGCCCCATAACCACTTGATGATGCTTAAATATATACTAAAAGCTAGTAAATTCCACTTATGTAAACAAACGTTCATTTGAACAAGTCCATGAATTAACTGGTGAAATAAACTTAAGCGTTTCATACCACTTAGTTTATCAGACTGTTTAATTAATTTCCTCATCTAAGCAAGATAGTGTGTTTTTATAACGTAAATGGTTTTTCCTTGAAAGATAATTTCAAAATATTGATTTTAAAAGATTTAAAATATATGTATAGTAGAAATACGATTTAAATCATATCTATACTTTATAGGAAACTTGCTTCAAAATCTTTAAAATTTAGAGTATTACAAATATATATTCTCTAAAATCCTTCTTATCCAAAGTACCTATATTTTTTACACACACATAGATATATGTATGTATGTATGTATGTATGTATGTATGTATGTATGTATAATAGAACTAATTTATTTTTTTGAAAAGAATTCCCCTTGCCAAAAACTTTGTAAACTAATGCAATGAAATAGTGTATTAGGAAAAAGAACATAGAGCCTTATACAAGAGTATCCAAGTGAGGATTTAAATATCTGGTCAAGCAAACTATCACCAAACAAGCCTTAATCCATGCAAATACATCAACAATACATTAAGACAACATAACATAGGAATCAAAGAAATAATCGGGTAAACAAATGGTCAAATGGATGATTGGGAGGCATGAAAACATCACTTGGGGCTTTTCCTAGGTGCATGACCAGTGCACCAGTCCACTGGTAGCATCACCTTGGTGAAGCCCTAGGCGATTTTCGTGCCTTTCGGTGGTCCTTCGGTGGGGTTTTCTAGCGATGAATGCTTCTAACCTATTGGGTATTATTTTTAGCATTACGCAAACATGAATCCAACTAAAAATTGATGATCATATGATAAAGGTTTAACAAACAGAAAATAGGATTTCATATAGTAATAGACAAAACACAAAATTGAGATCAACTCAACAACAACTTACCAAAATAACAAATTCAGTAACTTGAAATCAAAAGAGAAATATTTGTGAGGGATTAACTCACCTTTTTCCTTGAGTTGGATAGTAATTTACAATAGTAGCTTGCAATAGCCTCACTAGTAAACCTAGAATTGTTTTAACTTAAAAATAACATGGAGACCAATTTCAATTACTGAAATAAGAAACGAAATCTCTAATACATAGAAACTGGAGTATAAATTCCTATACCTAAAATTTAGCTTCCTAAGATTATTAATTTGATCAGCTTAGAAAATTTGGGAACTAGAATTTAGGTTTGCAAAAGAGAAATGAGATTTTTCTTCTATTTCTGGAGTTACAGAAATAATGAGTACGTACGCTATTGCTGTTGAGAAGTTTTCTTCTTAGATACAACGTTTTTGGGCTTTGGGTTGTAATAAAACCCAATAAGAAAGAAATTAACTTTTATTACTTTATAAACCCATTCCATATCTTTATAAAACAAAAATATAAATGTTTAACTATAGCTCAACAAGAAAATGACCAATAAAAGGATTTATAAAGGCTATAAAATATAATGTCTACTAATCTCAATCTTTTATTTAGAAATATACAATGTTAAAAGAAAAAATCAATAAAGTTTTCTTCTAATTATTAATATTACACATAATAATATCAGTTTTCCCTTTAATGCAACTCTTTAATTTTCACAATATTTATAAAATTCTAACTGATAACCTGCCTTTTGTCAAAGCCACAAGCATGCGGATTCAATCTAACTACCTTCACGATTATCGAGGCTGGAATACGATGGATTCGGTTTAGAAGGATGAAGTTCACTTGGATATGTCATTTGGTCAAGAATTTGGGGAGGGGAGGTTGGACGGCTCGGTCTGGAAGATAAGCTCCGTTCGGCGCACCTCCCCTCGATTCGGCACACCTCCCCTCGGTTGGTATGAAGCCTTGCTCGACACACCTTCCATCGCTCGACATGAAGCCTCACTCGGCACACCTTCCCTTGCTCGGCATAAAGCCTCGCTCGGCATTGGAAGCCGCTCGGCATTAAATGTCGCTAGGCATCGCACCTCACTCGGCATCGCACCTCGCTCGGCATCGTGATGAGGTGGGAATGGCTCGGCATTATAACTCGGCATAGTGGCTTGGCATCGGCTATATGGTGACATGGGTCGGCATTAATACATGGTTCGACACTAGCTTTGCTTCGAGTTATGGACTAGTCTGCTTTGATATCCAGATAGGCTCACTTCGGTTCAATACCTGGGTAACTTCCGTTTGGCATACCAACTGCTCAGGGTCGGTCGGCATGATGAAGTAGGGTTCGGCTATGGCCTTGGTGGGCCCAAACTACTCAGGAGGCCCAACAACCTGGTTTTGCCTATAAATATAGCATGTGGGTCTCCAGATAAGGGATCTTCTTCTTCTGGCTTCTGGCTCTCTGACTTTCTATTTCCTAAGGCTAGGGTCACTCTACCATTTTGTAACTGTAACTCATTCTTACATCAATAAAAAGGAAACTTCTGGAGTGGACGTAGGCCTGAGTCAGCCGAACCACTATAAATTTTGTCGTTCTTTACTGTTTTCAATTTAATTTTGATTGTTCTTTACATTATTACTCTCTACATACAATCTATCTATGAGCTTGACTAGTACTTGGTGCTTTCATCTGGATTTGGGTGTTAGTGTCTAATTTTGGCATTAACATTTTGGTGCTTTCACTGAGAAGGAAAGCACTCAGGAATTTTGGAGCTAGGTACTTGGATTCTAGGAAGCAATGGATAGGCCATCAACAAGGAAGCAAGTGATAGAAAGGAGCAATCAGGAGGGAAGTCAAGAGGCTTCCTCTGGAGATGAAACAGGTAGAGCGTCCATCTACATCACCAGAGAGGAGATGGAAGTGATAATGAGACGGTAAGAGGAGATGATGCAGGCTCTTCTTAGGCAATTTGGACAAGTGGGAACTGCAGGTGTTCAAGGTCCTAGAGCCCGACCAGAGGAACTCAACCAACAGGCGGATGGAGTGATTCAATAGAGGGCAGCTCCCAATCAACAAACAACTAACAATCTGAATAGACCTAGACTCGGGGGCACACTGCCAGGAAATGCTGGACCAATCCATAGAGGGATACCAGATGACGCTGTGCAACCCGATGCCGACAGGAGTACTAGAGTACCTGACGAGGAGTATGTGTCTGGATTCCCTCGTGAACTCAGGGGGCAGGTCAGAGGCAGCGGACAAGGAACACTGCATGGCAACGACGATAGACTGGCGGAGATGGTTAGATGAGCGATGAGAGGTGGATTGGTAAACAAAGACTTGGAGGATGTGAATAGGAGTCCCTTTACTCCAACTATTAGACAAGCTAGGAATCCACCAGAATTCAAGCTACCGGCATTGGAAATGTATAATGGGAGGATGGATCCTACGATTCATCTGACAAAGTATATGAGGCATATGGTGGTACTGGAGGCATCAGAGGAAGTCATGGCAGGATGCTTCCAATTGTATTTGACCGACATAGTAGCACTATGGTTTAGACAATTGGAGAGCGGTTCCATCAGAACATGGACCGAATCGACTGAGAAGTTCATGAGGTAGTTCAGAGAACATTTCGAGACCTAAGAATGTAATGAGTTTGGTAGCGCTAAAGCAGAGGACCGAAGAATCTTTGATAAGTTTTCTAACGCGATTCAATGCAGCGACAGCATCATTGAATCGACCAGACCTATCCATGGTGTTAATGGCAGCTGTATCTGGCATAGCTAATAGGACAGAGTTAAAAAATTCACTGACAAGGGATCCACCTATGGACCTAGGGGATTTTTATCATGAGGCCGATGGATTTCGAAGGTTAGAGGATGAAAACGCTTAGAGAGAGGAAGGAGAAGGAGATGATGTTTATGCAGTCAAGGGTGAAAATCCTCCTAAAAAAGATTCAGGAATTGATAAAGGGAAATGAAAGGCCAGGGATAATGACAATGGATCAATGCAACCATGAACGAAACCGAGATTCATGTCTTATTCAAAGCTGAACGAGACTTTGGAACGAACTTACCAAGACAATAGGTGGCAGACTCCTATCGAAGGCCAATGTGGATGGATCTGACAAGCAATGAAAGAAGATCGGACAAGTACTGCTTGTTCCACGAACTGAACGGTTATAGCACAAATGATTGCAGACACTTGAAGGATGAAGTTGAGGGGCATATTTGGAATGGTCTGCTATCTCAATATGTGAGAAGGAGGGCCACGACAGTGGAACAAGAATGACCACCACCTGAACCTACTGGGGACGGCTCAGGATCAAGGTGTCAGCTTATTATCAACTGATTGAAATAAAAAAGAATAAGCAGCAAACTCCACACCAATGTGATTAAGTCATTCACATATGTACAGGACCGCGAATGATCCTTAGGCATGCTCTGATACGACTATATATTGCATCAATGTTAGTGTTTGCACTTTGATGTCCCTGTTTTGCTTTTATTTTCCATTTCTCATGTTTGGACTTGATTTCGTTTGACATTTTGTTGAAAGACTTATTTTGAAATAAAAGTATGCTATTTGTGATTCCATAACGACCAAGCCACTTACACATGTAAGGGATCGCGAACGATCCTCAGGCATGCTCTGAGATGGCGATAGACGGTAATAACAAACAGTTCAGAAACTCACTCGAACGTGAAATCTGACATTGATGATACTAAGTCCCCCCTGGGCACACACAACTCGCCTCGAAAGGCACCCGACCGTGGATGGTCACAACTCGCATCGAATGGCACTAGATCGTGAATGATCACGACTTGCCTCGAATGGCGCCCGACCGCGAACGGTTACAACTCACCTCGAATGGCACCAGATCGCAATCGATTACAAATTGCCTCAAACGAAACCAGGCCACGAACGGTCACAACTCGCCTCGAATTGCACTAGATCACGAACGATCATAATTCGCCTCGAACGACACCCGACCGTGAATGGTCACGATTCGCCATAAATGGCATCCGACCGTGAATGGTCACATACTACCCCGAATGACATATGATTCTGAACGGTCGTCATTCACGGTCAGATAAGACTATCAATTTCTTTGCAGGTCAATAACAGGATACGAACATCTGGTTTATTGAGCTACAAAACACACCTTCCAATAGCAAGGCATGTTTTGGGAGGCAAAGTGTTAACCTGACTTTTGTCAAAGCCACAAGCAGGCTGATTCAACCTAATTGGCTTCAAGATTATCGAGGTTGGAATATGATGGATTCGGTTTGGAAGGATGAAGTTCACTTGGATATGTCATTTGGTCAAGAAATGGAGGGGTTGCATTGCTTGGTATGGAAGATAAGCTTCGTTCGGCACACCTCCCATCGATTCGGCACACCTCCCCTCATACGGCATGAAGCATCACTTGGCACACCTCCCCTCGTTCGGCTTGAAGCCTCGCTCGGCACACCTCCACTCGCTCGGCATGAAGCCTCGCTCCGCATTGGATGCCGCTCGGCATTGAACGTCCCTTGGCATCGCACCTCGCTCAGCATCGCACCTCGCTTGGCATCGTGATGAGGTGGGAATGGCTCGACATTGTGGCTCAGCATCAGCTATACGGTGACATGGCTCGGCATCAATACATGGTTCGGCGCTAGCTTTGCTCCGAGTTTTGAATTAGTGTGCTTCGATATCCAAATAGGCTCGCTTCGGGTCAATACCCGGTCCGTTCGGCGTACCAACTGCTCAGGGTCGGTCGGCATGACGAAGTAGGGTTCGGCTATGGCCTTGGTGGGCCCAAACTGTTCAAAAGGCCCAACAACCTAGTTTTGCCTATAAATACAGCATATTGGTCTCTAGATGGGGGATCTTCTTCTTTTGGCTTTTAGCTCTCTGACTTTCTATTTCCTAAGGCTAGAGTCACTCTACCATTTTGTAACTATAACTCATTCTTACACCAATAAAAAGAAAATTCTAGAGTAGACGTAGGTCGAAGTCAGCTGAACCACTATAAACTCCATTGTTCTTTACGTTTTCATATTAATTTTGACTGTTCTTTATATTATTACTCTCTATATACAATCTATCTGTGAGCTGTGATTGGTACTTGTTGCTTTCATCTGGATTTGGGTGTTAATGTCCAATTTTGGCGCTAACACTAACTCATTATTTAACAAGTTTAAAACAAGAATTTTTCATCATATAATTCCATATATTGATTTTCCAATAGCATACGCATTTTAAAATTCTCATTTTGAATTCTAATTTCAATTATTATTCAAATAAAAAAACTTAAATTCTAAATTATACAATTTAGGTCTTGATTTATTGTAATTTAACAATAATGAAAAATTAAGTTTGTTACAATAGGCCAAGATGTTGATGGTTGGAAATGTGCAGGCCGAGACACGAGCCAAGATGCAGGCTGACTCATAATATTTGCATGGAAATTGAGCAATATTTTACCCTCCAAGTTTTGCCTACAAGAATGATGGATTTTTCATTTACGCTGTTAATGATGCTAACACATGTCTTTATATAATTAGAAGCGGCGGTTTCTTTCTTGGACACCACAGAAACGATTCAGTGGTTGATAATGAATTAATTAATGAAACCTAGATCATCCAAATCATCTCCTAGCTATTAAATCCAATGGTTCTAATCGAACATTGTTTCCTATAAATACCCTCTCCTCTTTATTTTCATTCTTTATCGAACTTTCAAACTTCGTCGTTTAAGCGTGTTCTACTCCTTCGAGATTTTTCATCTTTATTGCTCAAATTTCTTACAAGTATAAAAACTCAGCCCAATGTTTCTAAGTCCGATCAATTTCATGCTAGTCTGAACTCAATCTGGTCCCGTACTAGCCCATTTACTAGTAACATTCCAAGAATAAAGTCGGCCAACTCATCTGACCAGACGTAGCTCAAGCGTAACCACATCTCCGGCTTGGCTCTATCTTGGTCTGCATTCTACCGGTGCCAAGCAGCCCGAATCATCATCACACAGCCAGCCTATCACTTTCCCTGCAACACTAGTCCTTAGCAACCTTCAGCTTCACTAAGCAGTCTTCAACAGCAAGCGATCGACCACTGCCATGCAAAAGGAGCTTCACAAAGGTGTCATTGGCGGCCTAATTGAGCACAGCCCAGTTTGGTCCTAATTGACCTAGCATATCTATGACTGGCCCAATCATAGTAGCCCATATCCAAGTTGGCTCTAGAACATCACGTCCACTCAACAACACACTGAGCCTATTGTCGATAGGCGCAAGTTAAGATGACTCAACAACCTATTCATTAGATAAGACTGTCATAGGCCTGACTTGTCTTTATTTAGGCATCATCACAGTCCACCTTTGACTGGTCCCAAGCAGCCTGTCCTATTATCCAACAGCCGACCCTCTACATTCTTTGTAACAGCCGACCTAGAGGAAGCCACTCATCCACATTGCCACATAGACAAGGAAAAGCAAACGAAAAGCCATACATCTAGCTATACAAGTTACTACAGCAAGTCGGCCAAAAGCATACCTATGTTTATAGCTCGTCGTCGGAATTAAATGTGCATTAAATGCAATGCATGCACCTAGTATGGAGGGACAACCAACGTGCTTCTCAATTATATATTTCATCCCAACTAAATGCCATCTTCCATTAGCCCATGTGACTAGATCGATGTCCAGACATGCTTCATGCATGTTGCACTATGCAATCTCAGGCATCCATTGTCCACTACAACCACTATAAATACCATATGCATTACTAATTTAAAGGGATTAAAAAACTAATCTTCTACTTAGAAATATTTCCACATCAAATCAAATCCCTAAGCTCTTAAGATTAACAACTTTTTATTCATAAGTGCTCATTTTTTATTATTCTCTTGTAATTACTTGTAATTGTAAAAGAGAAACATAATAAAAGATCTTCATTGTGGAAATAGGCAAGCTTGTCGAACCAGTCTACGTATTTATGTTGTTTACTTTAGTTTGCTTGTTTACTTCCTCATTTACATTTTTAAGCCTAGTGATTAGCAAGTAACATCTGCTTTCATTAATGCATTACTCCAATTCCAATGTTGGCTTATTTACTAGTCAACATTTTGATGCCAGAATGAGGGCGTCCTCTAAAAGATCTCACATTTCTTTTTTTCTTCTTCTATACACACTCTTTTGTAGTTTCACTAAGTCAAATCCTGCTAGTTAAATGAGCTCAATTAACTCTAATGAACATAAAACTGGAGGTAACATGTTCTCCAATGCTTCTAGTCCTATCCTCGGGCTTAGCAATGACACGTAGACAACCGTTTTCCAAATCTTGACCAATATGGAAACTTTGGCCCATGAGATGAACAAAAATAGGACATGGTTGGACATTCAAACAACTATGGACTTCGTTCCACTACCCCTCTAGTGATCGTACTGACTCCTCTCTAACTCGTCTCTCTTAAGACTTATGACCTCATGAACATCGTCGAGGCCTGACATAGGATTGTGCTTGATATTTTGGCTATGGTAGCCTATCTAAGAAGACATGTTTGCACATATGCTAATCTAGCCGTCGACATTGATCCAGAGATGGCTACACATAGGGAGCCGAGACATTGCCTCTATCTTTTAAGAGAATGACAGTCAGTTTTTGAGCACCTCTAGACGACAAACAAAGCTCAGTGCTTAAGGAATGAACATCTCAATGGCAATGCCCATGCTATATGTTTGGAGCAAAAGGCTCTAATGGTGCAATCCCTATCCCATAAGGGTATAACTAGGCCTGAATTAGGCGATGGATAGGTTGGTTATTGACGGCCGCCCATCGTCCATAGGGAGAAGAGGTTTCCCACTCCAATTCATCGTCGACGTCAACACTCTACTTTGTATCATCAATCTCCTACTCCATCAAGAGCCGCTTAAGCCCATAGTCAGTCGTTGGCTAGTCCAACCTATAACAACCAAATGTTGGCCGTAGAGAGAAAATAAATATCCTTCGTTGATAGTTCAATAGAATGCATATCGGAGCACCAGAGGCAAAGTGTTTTTTGATGATGAGAATGGTGAGCCATATTCTATAGATATCTTGAACACTTACATCCACCAACGCTATTCCTTAACACCAATGACAAATAAGATAGGAGTATCGAGCTGTCTGATCATATCATTGCCTTTAACTCCATCATCCATGCCGAATGGCTTTCTAGCTCAGTAAAGTACTTATTCTTTCCTTCCACCCTTACAAGATCGATCTCCTAATGGTTCTTGTATCTATGGTACGACAACATCGGTTCTTGGACCAAGCTATGTGCAAATTTTAAGATCACATTCTTCCCTCTAAAGATCCATGTTATGATGGCTAATGAGCTAGGTAACATTGGATGGGGTCCAATAGAGAGTCTTTGGTCATATATTAATTACTTCAATAAAGAACCATCCAAGCTAGGGGCGCAGATATTAACGGCTTGGTCGTGGCCTCTGCTCAGGGGTCGGGTACAAATCGAGAGTATGGAAGGAGCTTTAAAAGCAACTGGTTACGTCCCTAACTAACTTCTATCAACAAGCGAACGACATTATGGGAATGAAGAATGCAGATCTTCATGACATCAATAATAAATGTAATGTTGCACTTAAGCTTGTCCTCATGAAAATACTAAACATTGGCTTAATGGTCGATAGAACAACAGCTAGAGTTGAGTAGAAAATAGTACCCAATACAGGTCTAGGTATGTTAACTACGCTACTTTAAACAGAGATATGGAGGCAATTTTTCTCGCAATCCGGGACCGAGTGCAATTTCAATAAGCAACCACCTTTAGAGGGCGGAAGAAGAGTGGAACCTCATGGCAATGAAAAATAGTGTAAGTTCTATCAAATCAATGGCCACTCTAATAGCAAGTGATGGGTGATCAAAGGCAAGGTTGAAAGATTTATCTGGAAATGGATACTTTAGAGTTTGTATGAAATCAAGTAGAATAAAAGAACAACCGCAACAACCATCTGGCTCCACCCTAGCAACCCAACAAACATGTTGCAGCATTAACTGACATCCTGACCATATGGGAGGACTACATATCACCAACAACAACTGGGGAGCACAGTCCCGGTATTAGAGTGAAGTGGGTTCAGTCGGCTATGTATATTCCTCGAAGCACCAAGAATCCAAAGATATGAAGTTAAAGCACTTAGTTTTTCTATAGCAATGGAGTTGCAAAATGTTATTGCAGGGAAAAGTGGCGATACAACGAAAAATAGTGGAGGTGCGAGCTTCATTAGATAAAAGACAAAATATTTAAAGTTTATTTATTCTCATTTTCACATCATTTGTGTAGGTAAAAGAAATATTATTTAATCTTATATAACAAAATCGAAGAATATCATAATTTATGAAACCTAAAGTTGGTGTCTACAATAGATTTCTGACTTATATTCAGCATTTATGCCCTGAAATTAAGTCTTTACCTAACTTTTTTGATTTGATTTAGAAAAGAACTAGTTAAATCAATCTTTGTATATTAACGTTGCTAAAGAGGGTGCTAAAAAGCCTTGATTCGAAGGGTGCAGCAAAAAATACAGAAGCTTAAAGCGAATCGACTGCTTAATAGCACCAAATTGAAATTGCCTAGCGGTCGAAGACTACTATGTGCAATAGCGGAGATTTAGTTGGGCTTTAAATGAGTAGGTCCAAATCATCCAGGCTACAATTAGATCATCCCATCACATTAACTGATGAAACTGAGAGGCACTATCTTATCCCCATCATGATCCTATTGCCATCACTCTTGTAACGAGCACTTAAATGTGCATCGAGCCTTCATGGATGAGAGCTTCTCAATTTTTCAATTCCCTAGCCTCTTAGCAATGTTAAGGGCAGGCCGGCCACTCCTCTAGAATTAGTATCACTAAATTGTGCCAAAACTAGCAAAGTTATTCAAATCGAAATATAACTTGGTCTAAAAATTAAAGACATCTTCACATTGGAGCATGCTGACATGACCAATATTGATCCCAGGATCATTTTTCATGCACGTGACATTGATCCCAAAGCCACTCTTGTCCATCAAAAGAATCGACAACTCAACCTGAAAGGTACAAGCTCTCAAAGAAGAGGTGGAGAAGCTATTGTCTAATGGCTTCATCTAGGAGGAAGAGTATCCGACCTTGGTAGCAAACCCAATACTGGTCAGAAAACCAAATGTGACTTGGAGGACTTGCGTTGACTTCTCCGATCTCAACAAAGCCTGCCCCAATGATAGCTTCCTATTATCTTGCATCGAATAGCTAGTAGATGTGACCAATGGACATAACCTCTTTACCTTTACGGAAACCTACTCTTGTTATAATCATATTTCCATGCATAACTCAGACCTGCTTCATCATAAATGTCGGTCTATGCTACTATCGTACCATGCCATTTGGTCTACAAAATGAAAGCACCACCTAATGATAACTCGCAAACCTTATGTTCTACGAACTGATCGGTCGGTCTATGGAAATTTACATAGACAACATGATGGTAAAGTATGAAAAGGCTGAGGGGCTTGCACAGAACCTGGCCGAGACTTCATCACATTATGCCAATGTAACGTAAAGCTAAACCAAAGAAGTGCTCATTTTTTGCTTGGTCTAGTAATTCCCTTATTATGTTGTGAGTGCCAAAGATGTTGAAAATAATTCTAACAAAATACAAGCCATCCAAGATAGACAAGTCCCTATAACTTTGAAAAAAGTACAGAGTTTAAATAAGATGGTTGCAGCATTAAGCTGGCTAGTATCAAAGGTGATCGATCACTCCCTTTTTTGACCTTATCAAGAAGGGAAATTCATTCACTTGAAATGATGAATGAACCAATGCATTCGAGGAGTTGAAGTAGCATCTAGTCACTCCTCCCATACTATCTAAGTCCGTTAACGGGAAGGACCGGTATTTATATCTGGTAGCAACTAACTACTTGATCAGTGTTTCCTCGATCGAAGAAGATAAGAAGACACAGTGAGAAGCCTATCACGTCAGCAAAAGTTTGTCAGGCCCTGAAACAAGACACACAAGGCTAGAGAATCTTGCCTTATACATGCCCATAATAGCCCTATTTTCGGTTGCACTTCTAGGTTCATTTTATCAATAGTCCTGATCGACCAACCTTTGAAGTAATTCCCTAGTCGATATGACACAGTGAGCCAGCTATTGAAATGTTTATCGAGCTTGGACGACATCACATATCATTCCAGCTTTGTACTTCTATTATGGGCCAAGCCGTCATAGATTTTATTGCTGAATGCTTAAGGCTTGACAGTGGAAAATAATATACTGTCATTAGCCAACGAGCATGGTGCCTATATGTTGATAGTGCATTAAATAAAAAGAGAGCAGGGGGCGACATGGTTCTTGTCACTCATTAAGGGAGAGAAATACATTTTTCAGCCTTCCTTGCTTTTAACACAACCAATAATGAAGTCGGGTATAAAGTTGTCCTTGCACGTTGAGTCAATCCATGTTTCAACGACTCGTTACTATTCGTCAACCAAATCGACGAGTGCCTTCAAGTCAAAGGCAAGACATTGGCATTGTAAATTCCAAGGCTAAGAAGATAATCTGCACATTTTTTAGTTAAAGCTAGAGCAAATACCAAAGGAGTAGAATGCCAAGGCTGGTCAGCTGACCAAGGTAGCAAATAACCTAGAGAAGTCACTCCTTATTTCCCCTTAAAGATTTAAGGCACCTTATACTATGAACTAGGGACAACAATGATGGAAATAAATGTGTCGTCCATACATAACTGGATGAAGCTTCTTATCACATAGTTAACAAGTGATTTCTACCGACAAAAAGGAAGCCATGAAGATTCTCCACTAGGTTCCCTACTACACTTTCATGGTTGGGAAGCGCTACAAACAGGGAGTATTCCACACCACTTCAATAATGCATGTCTGAAGATGAAGACGAATGGATCCTAAAAGGGCTGCATGAAGATTTTTGTGGAGATCGTGCTACAGGGCGAAGCCTAACAAAAATGGTTTCCGAAAAGGCTATTATTGGCCGACTTTGATCAAAGATCCTATGGATTAGTCAAGAAATGCGACCAGTGTCAGTGGTTCGCCAAGATCACTAGGACCACTTGTAACACCCACAATTTTTAATAACATTATTCAGGAGATTCAATTAGATAAATTAAATAGAATAATGTAAATATTACAGTGATAAAGGGATTGAAATTTGAAACTACATTAGAGGCCGAGCTTAATTATATAAATGAGCTACAAATGGTCATAAATGTTAATTAATAAATGCCAAGGTAATAGGGTAGTTATCGCATATATTTCCATTACCCTTATACTCTCATTCCATATACCATTCACATTCATTTTCTCAAAAACACAAAACGTAAATAAAAGAAAGACGAGCCATCCATTACTAGAAGAAACGAGGAGAAAATTCAATCTAAAGCTAAAGATTCAATCTAGGGGAAATTAATCTCAGTCCAATCTTCTTATCCTAGTCAAGGTGAGTAATAATCTATACCATCACTATTTTGTGTTGTGATCATTAGTTTTCAGGTTTAAGATTAAATCCATTTTAATAATGATTTTTGATGATATGCTTGGATTTTATAATATGATATATTCAAACAAGTTTGTTTAAAAATGGTGTATATATGGTTTTAAGGACAAAATCATTTAAATTGGATTTCGAATGTCATGAGGAATTTATATGTAATGTAAAGGATGATTTTGGAGTTGGGCTTTAATTTTTATAATATTCTAAGTTATAGAGAATTAATTATGAATTTTTTAAGGAAAATATGGTTAATTGGATTTAGAAAATCTATTTCAAAAATTATAATGAGAATTTAGGTCTAAAATTTAGATATGTTAGATAACATATTAAAAACGAATTTGTACGATTTTTGGAGATTTTTCCTAAATGATTTACTATGAGAATTAAATTATTTTGGAAGGAGTACATAATGATTTAATTTTTCGCTTAATAGAAGGGCTTATTTGTTAAATTAATCTTGGTTTAGGTCTGAAATTATGCGACAGTTTTATTCAAAAAATGATTTGAAAAGTTAAGGCGACCAATCACATGTTTATAAGAGGCAAGTTAGTTAGATAGTATTTTCTTTAATTGCCATTAAATCGGTAGTATCTAGAAAAGTAGATTCCGCCTCTCTTAGGAGCTTTTTCGACCTTGTGCTTTCGCTTCGACTTAGTCAAAACCAACCATGCCGAAACCCATCAAGTTGAAACCAATGCACAAGGTATCACACTAATGGTAGGTAGTGGATTGGAGGAAGGCGGTAGGCATTGCATAGAAAGTATTGCTTTCGATGGGGTCAAAACCTTTACTTTGTTTCAAATGTTAAGCGCCTTCCATGTTCTAAAGTAGTCGAAACATATGCTTTTGAAAGGGGTTTTCTAACAAGCTTTCAAAGAGGGTTACCATCTTCCATTTTTAAGTAAGAGCATTCAAATAAGTTCCTTTAATTATAAAACAATGCTTTCGAAAGAAGTGATTCTGACCTAGTCAAAACCCTATTGCGGTTCTTTTGCTTTGAATATATTGGATTCTACAATGCTTTTGAATGGTATCCTTTGTTTTAACCTTATACTAAGCCACTTCCAGAACGCTTTTGAAATGGTTCAAAGGTTTCGAAGGAAATGGCTATGAAAGGGGGTTTCGATGTTAACCTTTAATGTTTTACTTAAGTGTTTTGAAGCTTTAGAATGGATGGATCTAACACCATCAAAATTTTCCCCAAATAATTTTATAAGAAATATAAAGGTATCGAAAGATATACTTTTATATATATTCACTTTAACCCAAAAGATGTTTTAAATGCAAAACCCAATGGTTTCGAAAGAGGTGCTTTCATTGGAATCGAAGCTATGTTTCTAAGAATTACTAAATAATGCTATGTTGTTTCGAAAGGTACATTTTGGTTTCGAAAGAGATTGTCAAAAGAGCTTCGAAGGGTATATACTTATCCTTTTGAAAAGAAGTTTTCAATGCTTTCCAAGGAGGTTATCCAGGAGTTTCGAAAGTGATGTTTCAAGGCGTCGAAAGCCTTAGTTTTCAAAATAAATAGACCAATCTCACTTTAAAGGAAAACCTTGGCATAATAAAAGAGTTTTGAAATGATTTAAGTTCGGAGTTTTGAAGAAGTTTTCCTTGATTAACAGGCTAAAGGGATTAGCCAAATTTTGTACAAAATGATTTCAAGTATATAAAACCACATATGTTGGTATTACTATGTTATTTTGTTTGCTTCTTCATATATGTATATATTCACATTGTAGTGGACCCATATCTGCATTTCGAGGAAAGGCAGAATAATTAGCTATGTTGACCTAGTAGTGAATGTAAATTAAATTAACTCTTGAATGAGTAGAGTTGCATCCAGGAGGTCTGGAAAACCAAAATATGGGGTGTTAAAATACTGATTAAAAAAGTTGTAAGGGATATTAGTTTATAGTAAACCTATGAAAACTACGTATAGAAGAAGTTATTGGCGGGAGCCAATAGGTTCATAGTAAACCCATGAAAACTATGATTAGAAAAAGTTATTGGCAAGGGCCAGTAGATTTATAGCGAACCCATGAAAACTATATCCGGATTTGATTGTTGACCAAAATCAATAGGCTCCTAGTCAATCCATGAAAACTAGGATAAGAGGGAAGTTATTGGAGTTACAAATAGGTTCGAGGAGAGACTATGAAACAAAGATATTGTTGGCAGATGCCAATAGGTTCGTAGTGATCACATGAAAACTATTAAATAAGATAGGGGTCCATAAATTTAAACATGTTAATAATCAGCCCATATACACTATTTAATAGTGAACCTAGAAACTGTAAATGAGGAAGGTAGTGAAAAATGAATGAGGATGGGAAATCCAAAATTAATTTACTTGTTTGCATATCATCATATTATTTTGTAATTTTATATTCTAACCATTTTGGATGTAGTAGCATAGTATACGGTTTTATAAAGTTTTAAATACTAGTGAGGGTAAAACCCATTCCGCTAAGCAGTGTGGTCTCACTATTTATCTAAATGGTTTGAGATAGTAGATTATTATTCATACCAAGCTTTTGTCTGATTCGAAGTTTACGTTTTACCTTTAAACTCTCGGGCACTCAATTGATTTTGAGTAGTTTGTGAGTTGAGGTTTTCAGGCACCTCTTTTGACAAATAAGCTTCCGGAGACATGCAAAAGGCAAAGGTTTTAATTTCCTAGTTATATACTCTGATCATCCAAGGGGGCATCTTCATATATCGCTCTTAGCGTATGTTGTAATAATTATATTTTCTCTGAACATGGTTAAAGACTGTGGTATAGTATAATGAATTTGAAATCACTTTGAAATGGAATGAGAAAGTTGTTTGTTGATTTCAAATTTTTTCCATATCCATATGTTTCTGTTCTATCAATGTTTCTAACAATACCTTATTTGGTCACCGATGATTAATAACTATGGATGACTGCAGCATCCGTAGCTGTTAGTTTTGGGCCTCCAAGTTGGAGATGTTACAAGTTGGTATCAGAGGATAGGTTTATGAAACTTAAAAGAAATTTAACCTGAATAATTTTCAAACATAGTCCAATGAATCGGTAAATAAGATCAGGGTTTGGGTTAACGCTATAGTAACGTACTTGTATTTGATATAGATATATATTAGTACGTATTCCTCTCTCTCTTAGAACGTTTGTCTGTATCTTACTAAGGCCCGTATGCAGATTTACAAGAAAGAAGATATGGAGGCAAGAAATGGAAGTGGAAATCTCGATAGAGGAAGCACTACAACCAATAGAAATGTTCGACCCTCAGGAGGAACCCAGATCGATAGGCTAATGCTAACCAAAATGCTGATGCCAACGTGGGTGCTGGAAATCCAACAATGGATATGGGGGCGATATATCAGTTCTTTCATAATATGATGCAAGCATGAGTTTCTACCGGAGTTGTTGGAAATGTAGGAGGGGCTAATCATGTGGCTCTGGTTGGGAAAAATTATGCTAAGTGGAGCAGAGACTACACCAATCGTGGTGGCAAGCCATTCATAGGAATGGAGGATGCTATTGAAGTTAAGAATTGGTTGTTGCATTGTGAGAGAATATTTGCTGACTTAGATTTAGATGATGAGCAGAAGAGGAGATTATTCTCTAGGCAATTGCAAGGGTCACCACTTCATTGGTGGAACAATGCTACTGTCCGAGTTTCGAAGGAGGAGTTGACTTGGGCTGATTTTTGAAGGAGATTTAAACATAGTTTTATGTCTAAGGTTGCTAAATCAATGCCGCTGATTAAGTTTTTAGATCTGGAGTAAGGAGAGATGTCGGTTGTTGAGTATGCCACTAGGTTTGGTGAGTTGTCCAATTATGGATATAATGTTATAGATACCATTATTAGAACGAATGACATGTTCATTAGGGGACTGAGGCCCTAGATTTCTAGGGTGACCATACTATATCTCTGTGATCCTAGTAATGTAGTGGCGGAGATGGCAATCCGCCATGAGGAAATGCTTGTTATTTGTGCTAGAGAGAAGCCAGTTGAAACCCGGGTTTCTCAAGGAAAGAAGAGAAAGTTCTTTAAGAAGAAGGGAGCCAAGGAGGGAGAGGCTGCCAAGAAGGCTGATGCTGATTTAGCCTCTTCGAAATGTGACAAGAAATATTATTATGCTCATGAGTGTCGGTCACGCAAGGGGAAGAAGGCTGTAGAAAAGAAGATTATAAAGTGCTTTAACTATGACCAAGTTGGGCATTACAAGAATCAGTGTCCAGAACCGATTGGGGTAGACAAGGAAAAGGTTTTTGCTATTGGACCATCATCTGCTAGGCCAACTGTAACTGAAAAGGGGAAGATTGTCATGGAAGGTACGCTTTTAATTCAGAGTATACTAGTTAGGGTACTATTTGATGCTGGTGCATCACATTCATTTATAACTTAGAATTTATTTGATAGGTTATGCTTAGAACCCACATACCATGTTACTTCCTTAAGGGTTGTAATCCAATAGGAGGGCATGCGGCTCTAGGCATGAGATTTGACTAGTTAGAACTAGACTTGTTAGGTCATAAATTTGCATGCAGTTTGTATGTCTTCGATTTTGTAGATTTAGAAATCATTCTGGGTATGGATTAGTTGGGTAAGTATAAGGCTAGAATACTTTGCCAGGATGGGGAGATATCACAAGACACCCTGATAGTCAAAACCAAATCATATTCTTAGTGGAGAATTATGACAGGAGAAGTTGTGGTTTATTAAGTGCTATGGAGATGGGAGAAGAGTTAAGTCAGGTTTGAGTAGCAAGAGAGTTTGTAGATGTTTTTGAGCCAGTTACTGAACTACCACCGAAACAAATTGTTGAGTTTCAGATAGATCTTGAGCCAGATGCTGAACCTTTTAGTAGACCACCTAGCAGAATGCCACCAATCGAGGTAAAGGAATTGAAGGTGTAGCTACTGGATTTAAAAGGAAGGAATTTTATCAGACCAAGCAGTTCGCCTTAGGGAGCAGCACGGTGTTTGTAAAGAAATCAGATGGGTCATTGAGAATATGTATCGACTATCATAAGCTGAACGAAAAGACAGTTAAGAATAAGTATCCTTTGCCGAGAATAGACGATCTGTTCGATCAGTTGTGTGGATCCAAAGTGTTTTCCCAGTTGAATTTGGCGATAGATTTCCATCAGGCAAAGGATAGTATTCCATTGACAGCATTTTGGATTAGATATGGTTCAGTAATACTATTCGAGTTCACGAATGCACTTGCTTTCTTTATGGATTTGATGAAGTAAGTTTTCCAAGAGTACTTGGATAGGTTCATGTTAGTGTTTATAGATGACACGATAGTATACTCTAAGGATGAAAAGGAGTACAAAGATTACCTTAGAGTGGTGCTTGAGACGTTGAGGCAGCATCAGCTGAAGGCGAATTTTTCCAAATATCATTTTTGGAAGAAAAATGTTAAGATTCTTAGTCACGTGGTTTTAGAGAAAGGGGTGTCGGTCGATCCGGATAAGGTCTTAGCTATTAATAATTAGAAGAGACCAGAGATGGCGACTGAGATTAGAGGTTTTCTTGGACTTGTTTGCTATTACGGGAGATTCAACAAGGATTTCTTATAGATAGCAGCGCCTTTGACTAAGTTAACTAGGAAAGAAGTGAAGTTCATCTGGTCCGACAAATGTGACGAAACATCCCTTAAGTTAAAGCATTTGTTGACCAATGCTCCTATGTTAGTAGTGTTCCAGACAAAAACAAAGGATTGGTGGTGTATAATAATGCATGTAAGACAGGATTAGGAGCTGTGCTGATATAGAAGGATAAAGTGATTGCCAACGCTTCACGACAGCTTAGATCGCTTGAAGTATGATATCCTACTCATGATTTGGAGTTGGCAGCAGTGATCTTCGGATTGAAGACTCACTATCTCTTAGAGGCGAGATTTGAGCTATACATAGATCATAACTCTTTAAGATATTTATTCTTTTAGAAGGAGTTGCGTATGAGATAGCAGAGGTGGCTGAAGTTTTTTACTACTCATGATTTTGGTATAGAGTGTACTCCTGGTAAAGGAAAGTAGTGTATGCTCTTAGCAGAAGACATCAGAATGTGGTGTTAGCTATATTGGCATAATGGAAAGATTTAGAAGCTTTGACTATTATATTATGCAGTTAAGGTTGACTGCTAGTTCACGTCAAAATACAACCATGTTTTCCTATTTGGAAGTTCGACCAGTGTTGATCAATAGAATTGCTTCTAAGAAAAAAGAGAATCAAGTATTAGCCGAGAGGATTAGAAGGCTTGAGGTTGGAACCGAGATCGATGATCTGAAGGATTGTACCCTTGACCAGAGAGGATGGTTAAGAAAGAAGGAATGGTTATGTGTTCTGAATATTAAGGAATTAAGGAAAGAAGTTCTTAGAGAATGTCATCGGTCCAAGTTTACGATTCATCTTAGAGGGACCAAGATGTATCAAGATATGAAGAGGAGCTTCTATTGGGAAGACATGACGAGGGATGTTGGCTTGTGGGTTAGGCAGTGTGCAAACCATCAACAAGTGAAGGCCGAACATCAGAAGCCGAGTGGGTTGCTTCAACCTTTAGAGATTCCAATTTGAAAATGGGATTCCATATCCATGGATTTTATTGATCATTTGCAAAGGGGAAACGAAAGTATATGGATTATAGTGGATAGGCTGACCAAGAGTTCCTATTTCATTCCCGTAAAGTCAACCAGGATGGCCCCTGTTTTAGCTAAGTTTTCCATGAAGAACATAGTTAAACTACATAGAGTTTCTAGTAGCACAGTCAGTGTTAGAGATGCTTTGTTCACTAGAAAATTTTGGAAGACTCTACAAGATGTGTTGGGTACCAAGCTTAAGATGAGTACTGCGTATCACCCTCAGATGAATAGGTAGACTGAGAGAGTTAATAAGGTACTCGAGGATTTATTGAGAACTTGTGTATTGGACTTTGGTGGATCTTAGGAAGATCACCTACATTTGGTTGAGCTTTCCTATAATAATAGTTATTAGACTAGTATAGGAGTGGCGCCTTTTGAAGCTTTGTATGGAAGGAAATGCGAATCGCTAGAATTTTGGTTAGAGACTGGAGACAAATTGGTCTTAAGTATAGATTTGGTTATAGACGCATCGGAGAAGATTGAGTTAATCCGAGAAAGGATAAATAAAGCCCAGTCTAGACAGAAGAGTTATGCAGATAAGAGGTGTAGTGACCTAGAATTCTCAATTGGAGATAAGGTTTTCATTAAAGCATCACCGATGAAGGGGGTGGTAGGATTTGGAAAGTTAGGGAAACTAGCACCGAGATATGTTGGTCCGTTCCAGATTCTAGAGAGGATTGGAAAGCTCGCATAAGGTAGAGTTGCCGAGCAATATGGCAGGCGTTGATAATGTGTTTTATGTACCTTATCTTCGAAAGTATATGCATGATCCAGAGACTACTATTCCTTCGAAAAAGTTGGAAGATTTGATAGTATAGCCTAATTTGACTTTTGTTAGCAACCAGTTTGCGTTGTAGCAAGAGTGAGAAAAGATTGAGAAACAAGACAGTGAAGTTGGTGAAAGTTCAGTAGAGCATCAATGAGTGGAATTGTACTTTGGAGACAGAAGACAGGATTAGAGATACATATCTGATTTGTTTGGAGGGTACGTCTATATTAGCTTTATATAGATAATTGCTAGTCAAGTAGGGTAGAATGGTTGTTAGGAGTCGCTACAAATGATTCCTATGTTAAGTATATAGTCCTTACTGAATTTCGAGGATGAAATTCATTATGGAGGTGAGCCGTAACATCCTAAATTTTTGATAACAATATTCATGAGATTTAGTTTGGTAAATTAATTAGAATAATGTAAATATTATAGTGATAAGGGGATTGAGATTTGAAAATATATTAGAGGCCGAGCTTAATTATATAAATGGGCTATAAATGTTAGTGAATAAACGTAAGGGCATTAGGGTAATTTCCACATTATATTTCCATAACCTTATACTCTCGTACCATTCACGTACATTTCTCAAAGCACAAAATGTAAATAAAAGAAAGAGGAGCCGGCTATTACTAGAAGAAAAAAGAAGAAAATTCAGTCTAAAGCTAAAGATTCAATCTAGGAGAAATTAATCTCAATCCAATCTTCTTATCCCAATCAATGTGAATAATAATCTATACCATCTCTATTTTGTGTTGTGGTCATTGATTTTCGGGTTTAAGATAGATCCATTTTAATGATGATTTTTAATGATATGCTTGGATTGATATATTCAAACATTTTTTTTTAAAATGGCTTATACATGGTTTTAAGGGTAAAATCATTTAAATTGGATTCAGAATGCCATGAGGAATTTATATATTATGAAAACATGATTTTGAAGTTGTGTTTTAATTTTCATAATTTTCCAAGTTATGGAGAATTAATTATGAATTTTCTAAGGAAAATATTGTAATTGGGTTTAGAAATCTACTAGGGAAATTATAGTGAGAATTTGGGTCTGAAATTAGATATGTTTGTTGACATATTAAAAGTGAATTTCTGAGATTTTTGAGGATTTTCCCTAAGTGATTTACTATGAGATTAAACTATTTTGAAAGGATGACCTAAATGATTTAATTGTTTTACTTAATGGAAGAGCTTGTTTGTTAAATTAATTTTGGTTTAGATGTGAAATTAGGTGGATGTTTTATTTCGAAAATAATTTGAAAAGTGGAGGCAACCAATCACATGTTTACAGGTAGACAGGTTAGTTAGAAAGTATTTTCTTTAATTAGCATTAAATCAATTTTAGAAAAGTGGGTTCCGCCTCTTTTAGAAGCCCTTTTGCCCTTATGATTTCACTTTGACTTAGTCGAAACCAACCATTCCGGAGCCCACTAAGTCGAAACCGATACATAGGAAGACCAGAAGATTAAAAAGAGTTAGGGAGACAGGTTCATAGTAAACACATGAAAACTATGTATAGAAGAAGTTATTGACTGAGGGCCAATAGGTTCATAGTAAACCCATGAAAACTATTATTAAAAAGAGTTATTGGTAGGGGTGAATAGTTTTGTGGTGAACCCATGAAAATTATATCTGGATTTGGTTATTGACAGAAGTCAATATGTTCCCAATCAACCCATGAAAAGTAGGATAAGAGGGAAGTTATTAGAGTTACCAATAGGTTCAGGGAGAACCCATGAAACAAAGATGTTATTGGCAGGGGCCAATATGTTCTTAGTGATTCCTTAAAAACTATGAAATAGGACAGAGAGTCCATAAATTTAAACAGGTTAATAATCTACCCATGAAAACTATTAAATGGTGACCTTAGAGAATATAAATGAGACAGGTAGTCTAAAATGAATGAGGATGGGATATCCAGAATTGATTTATGTGTTTACATATCATAATTTTTTTTTGAAATGTTATGTTTTAACCATTTTAGATATAGGAGCACAGTATATGGTTTTATAAAGTTTTAGGACACTAGTGAGGGGAAAACATGTTCCGCTAAGTGGCGTGGTCTCTTAGATATCTAATTAGTTTGAGATGGTAGATTGTTATTCATACCAAGTTTTATGTCTGACTAAAAGTTTATGTTTTCCCCTTAAACTCTTGAGTGCTCAATTGATTTTGAGTAGTTTGAGAGTTGACCTTTTCAGGTACCTCTTTAGAAGAATAAGCTTCCAAGACGTGCAGGAGGCATGATAGCCATTCCGAGTTCTTTTCTATTTTGATTTCGCTGTGTTTTATTGTAAAGGCAAAGTTTTTAATTTCCTAGCTATATACTCTGATCATCCATGTGAGTATCTTCATATGTCACTCTTGGCGTATGTTGTAATAATTATATTTTCTCCGAACGTGGTTAACTACTGTGGGATTATGTAATGAATTTTAAATTGCTTTGAAATGGAATGAGAAAATTGTTGTTGATTTTAATATTTTTTTCCACATCCATATGTTTTTATTATATAAAGTATCTAACTTTACCATGTTTGGTCCTCAAAGATTAATAACTATGGATGACTGTAGCATCTGTAGCCGTTAGTTTTGGCCTCCAAGTGGGAAAGTTACACCTCTCCTTCTCTACTTATTCATATGACGTCCCCATGGCCGTTCAACGCATAGGATACTAACTTGATCGGAAAGCTACCTAATACCAAAGAAGGGTTAAACAGCGCCATAGTCTCCATCGACAATTTCACCAAATGATTCGAGGCAGAGCCACTCATTAGGGTCACTATGCCTAGAGTACTCAGCTTGGTCATAAACATCGTCTGCCTTTTCGACATGCCAAAGAAGATTATCAATGATAACAACACTCAATTTGGGAGCCGCCTCTTTCAAGACTTCTTCGTAAGTAATAGAATCAAAAAGTGATTCTCTTCCACATCCCATCCACAAGATAATGGATAAGTCAAAGCCATCAAATAAACCTTTAAGTTAACACTTAAGGTGATCCTCGCGAAAGCTAAAGGAGACTGAGCTGAAGAAAGACCGCTCATTCTTTGGCCCTATCGCACTTCCAGTACCACTTCAACCGGCCATACGCTTTACTCGCTTTCCTATGGGTACAAAGATATGCTACCTAAAGAAGTACACATCCCCATACCTTAGCGTCAAACATTCTAATCAGAGTAAAACGACGAGCCACTAAAGCTCGGACTCAACACCATAACAAAGAATCAAAGTCGAACTCTACACTAAAGCCTATAAAAGGAAGAGATCCAAGCAATGCAATTCAAGAGTTATTCGGCAATTCATTTTCGGTGACCTAGTTCTAAATCAAATGTTTGCCAAAACAAAGAATTCAGTTGAAGGAGTTCTCAGCCCAAACTGAGAGGGCTCATATGTTATAAGCATTGTCTTAATAAATAGTGCTTAAACAATATTCCTCGCATTTGGAACCCCGTGCATCTCTAGGCCTGTCATGTAGAAGAGCCAGCAACATTTAAAAGGGTTTGTAATGCACCTTTTATGGAAAATAAATCAAAGAATTTAAAGATAACTTTGTTCAATGTTATCGCTAAGGCTATCTGATGAGGGTGAGCTTGTATGTTCTCGATACCTTGTTCGGGATTTATCGACCACTGCCACCATGTATCGGATGAGCCATTCAATGCTCCTCTCATTGTCGGTTGTCTATCCAATGCGTGTGAATTATCTTGCATTCACATCCTTGCTTGGGACTACCAAGCTATCAGTGCGTCACCATAGAGAATGTTCGAGTTGAAGCACAAGTTCCTATAATAGCTGCCTTTACCTCTATAGACTATCTAACAAAAGATGACCTATTATGTGCTCATTATCTTATTGGGGATTGTCAAACCCCACCACCAAGGATGAAGAGAGCCTCATCTCCCTTCCTTGTTGGCTAACTATATATAAGAATGAATTATTGTGCATTCTCTTTGTTATTAAGGACTTCTAGGCTATCCAATAAGATTGAATCATTATGCATTCAATTCCTTGCTCGGAAACTATACACTGCCTTGTGAGTTTGGGTAAGATGTCTCTTTACTTCATGCTCAGTGCATCAATGATCATTGACATAACTAAAACAGACTTGTACCTCCCACCCAACATGTTGCCCGTCCCTCATCCAGGATGAAGCATTATTATCCAAAGTGATGCCCGAAATCTGGCATCTATATTGCACCCATATAAAAATAAGTCGGGTCCATAATCAACTGGCAGTGTTTCAACTAAGGGTAAACTCTCAAGCCTAGTGGAACTTAGGATCGTGCCAGGAATGCTTTCCGCTCTTTCTTGTGGCCTATAAGTGCTCACGAGCCCAACCGCACTCAAGGTCATACGGTATCGCTTGCCCCTCATTCTTACATCATATCACCCAGAAGAACCTTTAAGCTTGTCAATGCTCAGGTACGTGTAGGGACCACCCAGCAACAGGGTAACATAAAGATACCCAACTGTCATATGCCATCCTTGATGCTTGACAAATAATTAGGTTGCATGATCAATGATCACATCTGAGTCCACTAGGTGGTCCGGCCTATCAACCAAGTCATTCCAATACAAGGTTTGCAAGAATGGGCCTCACACGCTGCCTATCCCTTACACTACTTTATTAATCTATCTAGTGAAAATAAACAAATGCAGATACACAAGGACTATATGTGACGATCGTCCTACACCTCCGTCATCCAATACATCTACGGAGTGTGTCGTTGCGATGCTCGGTCGATGTAGGATGATTGTTAAGGGTGAAAAGAAGAGAGACAATCATAGAACCTATCATATATCTCACAACGCATTGAACAAAATATAATAATAAACATCATAGATATAAAATAGGTGATGCAATAATAGTAAATGAACCATGGTATTAGAGTACATAGGTTCACAAAGTTATACAAGATAATGATAGAGTATATGTAGCTAATAATAAATCCAAAATGATAAATTGTATCTGAATATAATAAATAAACACCGTCTAGGCTCCACGGTATCACATAGCAGAATAAGCTTAAATAAATGCATACATAATATGAGAAAGCACCATCTTCTGCTCGTCCTATGTGCACCAACTGCGAATCACATAGACTTGTTACCTAGTCTACTCATTTAAGAGTGCTCTAGATTATAAGAAACAAAATATAAAATCTTGAGTCAGACAATAGTCCAGTGTGTGTGATAAGAAATCTTAAAATACCACACAAGTCAAGATAGTAAGGAACAAAGATAGTCATACATAATCTGCCTCTGCATCCAAAGAGTTAGCATATAATATCACTAATATGCTAGTCTACCATAATCATAGAAGTTTACTACATCCTAAGTACAACATCGGTGAGTCAAGGTATCTAAGTGACAAATAGCAAGAAAAGCATCCATAATAAACATTGCATCTATCAAATAATCCCCACCATTACTCAGTGTTCCTTGAACATGTGATAGCTTGTATGACCATTCTTATACCATAAATTAATGAAAAAAATGCTATTATTCAATGTACTGTCCCACCATCCCAAAGTTGATACTAGATCCATTCCACCAATCTAGGGTATATATATCCATTCCACCAATCCAGGGTAGCCAATCCAAGTACCAATAAGTGTCCTTATAATACCCTTGCTTACGAGTACATCAAAAAAAACTCCGAGTATCAATGATCCCTTAGCACGCATATTTGAAAATTTTCCTTACTCTATCTAATTTCCATTCATCGTTAAGGAACCATTCCACATACCTCTCTATCCACGATAGAACCTTTTAACATTCTACCATGGGTCACCCTTTCTAAAACCCATCCATATACATAATCATTCTTATGATTCCATTTAACATCAAGCCATCAACATCAGAACACAACTCCATCATCATTGAGTTATTGTCATCAAAGTCCCAAAGCTATCATTCTTCATCCCACTTCCATATTCGCACGTTTAACAAGACTGGACCTCTTAGGCATCTCTTGGAAGTTTGGCCAAGAATAGCTGTTCTAATTCATACCATTACTGACATGAATCGCTTCATGTCAATGCCGATATGAGTTTCTGAGCCATATTTTGGCTAAGTACTTAATGTTGATCTCTTACCTCCTATTTCTTGCCTAGAGCTTCCCTTCAACATGTCTCAACTTCCTAAGTACCTAAGCCATATCCTTTGCCTCAAAAAGTCATCAGTACTGACCAAAAGAGGTTGGTGCTAAGTAGTGTACTTAACCAATTTCTATGGTTAAGCCCTTGGACACCTTCCTAGCTTTGACCCAAAGTCTCCCCTGAAGTTTCCTTGTCTTTGACCCGAAATAATTTTCCGCCAACCTAAATTGGTACTTCCACCGACCAAATTTTCTACCCGACACCAATACGAATTTAAGCACTCTATTTGGGTCTAAATAACTTGTGACCTGAGTGTGGGATCCTTTCCCCCTTCGAGAGCCTTCCCTCCAAGTTACATTCGATTTTAAATATTTTTATCCTTGTTTCGCCCAAATTGACAATCGCATTCTAACTATACTCAAATCACTAACAAAAAATATCAAAGCAATACATGCAAATACAACCATCATTCATGAGCATCCATTAAACACAACCAATTCATCCAAACAAGATTAACATATAAGATTTAACCTAGACCTACTTTTATACTAAAATGACGACATGATTCAAAAGAGGTGTAAAACCATTTACAATCCATTTTTAAGTTTATAAGCTTGCCATAAACTAATATGAAGGTTAAATTAAAGTTTTAATCAATTTAACATAGATTTCATATAAAAAACATCAATTTACGTATATGAACATGCATAGAATAGCGAGAGTCATGAATCACTCGCCTAATATCAAAATTACCAACTTTTATCCCAAATATGAAAATAGACAACAAAAATACGGATTCCAAACCAACTAAAATGATAAGTCTAAAACCCCATTTGCTAATTACCCTTCTAATGACGGTCTAGGCTAAGATTAGTATGAAAAAGAAGAGCTTTTGAAATTAAGGTTAATAAAGGTTTAAATTTTTTTTTGTAAAGTGGGAAATGAATTACATCTGTCCATCAATCTCATTTAGGCATAGCTATCAAATTGGATTGGTGGGCTTATGTTTGGTCTTAACTAATTATCCACTAATCTGGCCAACAGAAGTCAAATCTTTAAATGGCCATATCTCTTAAATAGTAAATCCATTTTTCTATTATGACAACTCTATGAAAAGAGAAACCATCATCCCAATGTAATGGATGTGATTTCAGACCTAATTAAATCCTTATCAAAATTTATAGACGTTGTAAAAATTTCTAGGTCCAAACTGTCCGGTAAAAGTTGTTGGGTCCAAACTATTCAACAAAAATTCTAAACGTGGAAAATGTTTGTAGTAGTTATTTCTTAAATTTTAGAGTCATACGAACTTATATAAATTAAACAATAATATTTTACGATATTTGATATGTAAAATATGGATTGCCACACTATCCCTCCTTTAGGAATTTCACCCTGTAAATCCCTAAACAAATTAAAAAATAGTCAATCATACTTGGCATGAATGCCTAACAATCATAGGCAACAATTAAACATATAGAACAGGTAGAGATGTAATTAGTAATACAGATAGACCTATTCTAACATGCGAGATACTAAACTATCATATATGATATCAAAAGTGAAATTAAATTTGATAAATAATAGGCCTTACCATGAAAGGAGCTCCGGATATGTGGTCCATACGCTTTCTTACTTTTCCACGTACAATTACCTTCACTTTCACCCCTATTGAATCTTCACAAACTCCATCGACTTCCTTCGAAACAGTTTCATATCGCGTTTGGCAATACAGATCATTCTATGATATCTTGAAGCTTCTGGTTTAATCTTAATATCATCCGGTTTAATCATCATGCTCGTGTCAAGCACAAACTTCCATAAGTGAGAGACGTGTAATAGGTTGTGCACATATGTCATCTTATAAGGTAATTCGACCATATATGCTAGGTTCTCAATCCACTTTACTATTGGAAAATGACCTATGAATCTTGGCATAATCTTCCCGTTACTACTGAATAGAACAATATTTTCCAATGGAGAAATCTTCACAAATGCCATATCACCATCAAATAATTCTAAATATCGATGTCTCTTAAGAGACGTAGCTCTTCTACCTATCTTGAGTGTGATATCCCGGAAATTTGGGACAATATCAATTTAATAATCTACATTAAAAATTAAATTGATTTGATAATATTTGTCAATAATATATGAATTGATTTAATAATCTTCTTTTAAATAAATATTTAAACTGATAATTATCTTTTAAAAGTTAATCAAATTGCCTTCTATTTATAATGTATATATATATCTGTATATATATTGTAAATGGGAAATCTTTGTTTTAAATTTAATAAATAGACATGTTTTTAATTCTAATATTTTTGATAATTTAGAAATTTGATATTAAGCTATTTAATAAATGATCATATGATTTTAAATTACTTAAGGTTTAAGTTTAGTTTGTTTAAAATAATTTTAGCTTACATTTAAATTTAGAAAAAGGTTTGTTTAATTTGTTTTAAAATTTAACTTGATAAAAATAAGTAGTTTATTAATAAAGAGATAAATTCTTCTATAAATCATTTTGACTTAATAATGAGCTCTATTAATTATGTAAATGTTTACAAATGAATTTTTAATAAAATTGTTATTTCAACTTTAATTATATATGTGTGTTTGAATGAAATTTATGATTTGTAAATTAAAAATAAAGATTTTAAGATGTTCAAATTAAAATAAACATTTATTAATATTAATATAAGTATAAAATAAAATAATAATAACTAATCAAATATTTGTTAGTCTTTGTTAAAAATAAAAGAAAAATAAAAGTGAAACACATGTTAGAAAATAGAACTAAATACTTAGGATAAATTCATAGTAAAAGTAAAGCTAAGTTAAAAAAACAAAATAAAAGGGAGTTACGTATGTAGGTTGCTTGTAAGTATGCAGGCAAGAATAGGAAAGAAGAAGACAAGTATGCAAAGCAAAATAAAATATCTTCATTCTAGTCAAATGAAATTAGTCAAAGTATGGAAATAACACCTCACAAAAGATGTATATTATAGGTCAAACTAAAAAATAAAATAAAACAAATATCTATAACAAGTAGCTTCATATACAAGTTAAATCTTGACCTGCAGGTTATATACTTACATACATATCTTTTTGCAGCTGTACATAATTATACTTATGTCAACTAATAGAGGAACCAAGTCTTAATTACTATCGTTTCAGCACATTTTTTGTCAATTCAAGTGTATCCAAATCTGTGCCTCTCAGATACAAATATCTGCCATATCAAAACAAGTAAAACTTGTACATATGGTAACCTACAGCTGTTCAAAAAGCTTTCCTATTTATATATCATACTAGTTAGTTCGGTCAGAATCACTTAATAAATTTAGAAAACCCAAGAGTATACAGGTAGCATTTCTATTTTGCTTGCAACTGAAACATCAACAATAAACTTCTTTTTTTTCAACTTGAATAAAGTTTGCAACTCAACTACAAATAAGAAATGAAAGAAAACCATTTTTCCAGTTTTGACATCCAAAGCTTTCCAAATAATAGTGCTCTGTCCATCTTCATCTCTGGTGAGTAACATTTTTTTTTAATAACTTAAGTTCTAAACTTATTGTATGACAATACTTGTTTGTTTAACAATATTTGTGTGAATGTTTATGTGTTCACTCCTCTGTGCAACTGTGAAATAGAAACATCTGGATGTTACCCTGTAACACCATCCTGTTTATGACGTCTGAGCTCATGTACTACTTCAAAAATTATCTCTGCTCAATATATTGATTTATATGGTTTAGTATCTAAACAAGATGGGTTTGTTTAATCATTAAGCAAATGTTAAAATTTGTATTATAGCCTGTAAAGTAGAAGTGCTCTGTGAAAACTTAAGGAATAGGCAATTGTGTGATATGCATGAAAATTCAAACACTCTAAATCATTAATCCAGGTTTATAAAGGGAATTCTTAACTACAATTAGGATTTTTAAAACAATAATCATATTTTTATGTTTAGTAATTAACGGGCTTTTCTGAGGAGAACATTTTGGGGTTTCTTGGGAATCACTGGTGATAGTAGAGGTTGGTGAGGCTGGAATACGGTCTGGTGGTGGAGGAACGACTGACGAAGAGGGGAAAATTGCTTGATGTTCGATTTAGTTAAGGAGGAGAGTGCGGCAGTGGGTTTTCCTCTAGAACCCTAATTTTGATGTGCTTTGAAGAATTGATCGCCACGGCCCATGTTGGTGATCGAGTACAGGGATATTTGGGGTGGTGATAGTTGGGTTGGAGTCGAATAAGATGCCCGAGTTGTAGACACTCATATGGACGGAGAGTGGAGAACACGAGGGTGACAGGTTTTGAAGTGGGGAGTGTTGGTGTTTCCAGGTTGCCGAGGAGAAGGTGTGTTTTTGTTTTCGAGCAAATGGCTAGCTTCTGGTGATTGTGTTAGGATCTGGAGGTGACTGGCGTCGTGTGGGAGTGCCAGAGGATGGCCGGAGGTGGCTTGGGCCACGGTGCACGTGCACCGTGCCAGTGAAGTATGGTGGTGTTGATTTTTTGGGTGCAGAGTTTTGAACTGGGAAATCACTCGAGTCAATCGAGTATGTAACTCGAAGCAAGGTGGTGGAGGACTCGAAGCACTGAAGTGGGTTGATAATTTAGATGGTTCCAGGTTTGATTTGTCTCAGTTTTAGTGTGCAGGGTTTGAGCTCGGGGGAGTCTCGGGTTATTTGCTCTGTTTACTCGAAGTAGGGAGGCAGTTGACCCGAAGCATTTTGTTTTGGTCTGAGGTGAAAGTTGAATTTGCTATAGGTTGTATAAACTGCCTGTAGATTCTAAATTTAAACTAAATTTAAAGCAAAATAAATTGTAAGTTAGTTGAAATCTTGATGTAATTGAATTTAAGTTTGTCAACTAAGATTTAACAAAGTCTAAATCTAAATAGATGTATGAATTCAAATTTATGTTTTAAATCTAAAATGCAGTTTTGAAATATTTAAATGAGTTTCAGATTTAAAACTTGATAATTTCCAGAAAGTAAAAATTTGACCTGAAACAAAAGTGTTGCTGCAGTCAAATTCGATTTTTGTTAAAGGTTTTGATTCAAACGGATATTTGAATCTTAAAGTTTAAAATGGATTTGGATTTAAAAAGGCGAGTTTCTAATTCTGGTTGTTAAAAGAGAGTTAAATCGAAGTTTTAAATCAAGATAAATTGAGAAATTCAAGTTTACTTAGAATTCAAAATCTGAAAGTTTAAATCAGTTTAAATATGAATGTTTTAAGAATGAGTTCAAATAAAATAGTTGAAAAGTAAATTGTTTCAATAAGAATTAACTTGATTTTTGAGAATTCTTTGATTAAAGATTTTTGAATGAAAAATAAATAAATTGTTTAACTTGAGGTTTGCAAGTTAAATATTAATGTAATTTGGAAATTTAAATTTGAATTAAGATTCAAGTAGTTTAATTTAAAGATTTTCTTATGTAAGTTCATGTGTTAATGTTATTTACATTTATTTAAAAGATTTTAAAATTGAATTTATATTATGATCATTTTGAATCTTCAATTCAAATGATATTAAAATTTAAAATGTAATGTTAATGAAGTCATTAATTAAGAAATAAATTATCTTAAGGATAATAGGGTAATTAAGGAATGACTTATGTATTGAAGTTAATAATTTAAATTGATTTATAACTAAAGATCAATTAAGAAGTAAATTAAGAAATGTTATTAGTAATGTAGATAATTAACTAAGGATTATTAATTAACATATAAGATTAAATTTGAATAATTAATTAGATTAATTGGATAATCAATTGTAAATTGTTAAATGTAATTACTTGATAAAAGTAATTAAGAGATTAATTACTTATGGTAATTAATAAGATGATTAATTTAAGTTAGTTAATTTATTTTAATTAATTTAAGAAAATCATTTGATAAATTGATAAGTGTAATTACTAGTGTATGCAATGGAGCACAATTACTTAAGAAAGTAATTAATGTTAATTACTAAATGTAATTAGTGAAAGATGATATGTTAATAAAGTAATTTGGATAATTACTTTTGTAATTAATCAGAGGATTAATTAACGGGGATAATTAATTATGGGATAATTAATTTATTTATATGAGTAATTAAGGATAACTAATTACTGGTTGATATTAATCAAGGGTGATTAATAATTGTGTTTAATACAAGATTAATCACTTAATGTGATTAATAAAGTAATTTAATCTGAATTAGAGATCATTAATTAATATAATTAATGATGTAAATTAAGAATTGTTTAATTAAGAAATAATTAATAATGTGGAGATTAATTTATGTAATTAATTAAGAATAAATGTAATTAATTATAAATGAAGTAATTAAAAGTTAATTACTAGGAATAATTTAGAATAATTAATTTGTAAAATTAATTAAAGACTAATTACTTACTGTAATTAGAAAATGATTAATTAGAGGAGTTAATCAAGATAAATATCTAGAGATTAATTAATTAATTTGTATAAATTTAATTATGGTTGTATTAACCGGATTTATAGATAAAGTGATTAATTTAATTTACTTTAAATTAATTGGAGATAGAAGTAGTTAATTTAATTCATTTTAAATTAATTACAAATGGTATGATTATAAATCATTGCTTATGGATGAATGATATTGATATTTCATTTGATGGTGAAATCAGATATGAGATGAATAATATTTATGTGACTTGGATGTTTGTTTAAGTATGATAGTATATTTTTATCTAACTGGGTTGATAATTTTGATTGTCTGTTTATGATGATGATGTGATTATTTATTGTGATATTATGAATTATCCATCTGTGTGTATATTGATTATGTTGAATTAAACTGTTAAGACTAAATAGACAACTTGGCCTTAAAAGACACATTTTGGATTTCGATGAGACCGGGATCGGTTTTCCTTATTTGGAATATCCGAAAACCACATCAATTCCAAATTAACGATAGGTCGTGAATCTGAAGTGAAGATGAAGATTCAGAGTGCAAGGGTTGTCGTCGTTGACTCTGAGGGTGATTCCAAAATGAGTGTAACGAGATAATGCCTTCGGTTTCGTTCGAACCCGGAACGAACTTGTATAGATTGAACGCTTTCAACACATCGTTAGGTAGGCGATGAGCATTCTAAGAAATGTTTTCTATAAAGGTAACCGCAGCCTCAAGCCTCATCAACCGGGAATGGCTAAAACAGGGGAGGTGCAGCAAGGTTAGGTGGGTCATGCCCAAGCAGGACAAGATTTTTCCCTGTCTAGATGTCCCTTTTTATTCGGCTTTGTGGGCGGTTGGATGTACACCAAATGCGGGTTATCTTGTTCGGGACTGTTCAGTAAGGAATGGTTCCGGCCTTGTGTTGCAGGGGGTCGGGAGTGATCCTCGGTACGTTGATCTAGGCCACGTACTGTGACGGGCGGTACCCCAGTAGCCCTGCCATTGTATGGAATCCACAATCCAATAAGTGCCAACGGTTTTGATTGTATTACCCACTTTTTTGGCTAGTAGCTGGAATTTAATCATGTAACAATTTCGGCTATTTTCTATTTACTTGAAAACCCTAGACCTATTATAATATCACAGAATTTCCTATCAAATGTTTTGGTTAGCGTAAGGTAAAAACTTTTCCATGTTTATGTGTGAGAAGTCTTACGTGATACCTTTTATTTTCAAAAGATTTTCAAAGTTAAGCAACTTTAACCTGTTACTCATACCAGACCCATGTCTGACCCGGAGTTTATTTTTGTTTTTCATAAACTCTCGGGTACCCAAATTTTTACGGGTAGCTAAGGGATTCAGGTTAGCTTTGACGAATTCTGGAGGATCAATGGAGCAGATGGCTTCAGCGTTGTAGATATATATATAGTTCCGCTGTGTTGGTATCTCTGAGTCGTATTGTTGAGTTGTTTTGTGTATTGAGTTGTATTAACTAGACAGGTGTTTATAACTGTCTAGTATGTGTTGTATTATCTGTGTAGCTCTAATGTATATGATACTATGTACTCTCTTATATGATATATTATATTTTATTCGTTCCGCTGTTGAGATTCTGTTGTTGTTTCTTCTTCTTCTCTATCTTTTCTACTTTCTCACCTCTTTCTTTTCTTTAAGAACGATACGTCTTCCTGGGCGTAGGAAGTCGGGTCGTTACAGTGGTATCAGAGCGCTAGGTTGAGTGAATACCTACGCTCTTGGGTGATTTCTTTCTTGAGAGAGCGTATTTGTAATTTTGATATATATATATATTTATTTATTTATTTATTTCTACCTATTGTTGGGTTACCTGTTCAGGTTTTCCAATGAGCTATAAAGGTAGATAGGTTGTGATGTGTGTAACACAACTATCAATGGTTGGAAGTGTAATTGTCGAGACTATAGGCCTAATACTGTCTCGAGTAAGTTTTGGACGGTGTAAGGATTTTATCGATCTCTGAAGGAAACCTGTTAAGGTTCGGAGTTCATTTTTGAAGTGTAAGGGTTTGGTTGAGCTAGAGTTTGGATCTGTCGGGTGGACAGAAGTAAGTCAAGATATTTTGATACATTAAGGTGTATTGGCTGTGTGATGAGACACAGTGACTATGGATGTCTCCGATGATGTTTCTTTGGAACAAGTAAGGAAGAGTGACTGCTTCGGTGTTGTGGCTGTGCTCAGCTGGGTGTTTTGTTAGTTTTGAGGTCCGAGTTCTCGAAGAGCTTTGTATAGGAAATCTTAGCATCTGTGGCAGCAATTCATCTTGGGATGTTTTCGGTGTTGTCAAGGAATCTTCTGGCTTAGCAGTTTTTCTGGAATGGAATTCAGAAGTAATTATGTAGAACCGTTTCTTCGATGGATTGGCCACCTAGGTGTAAGCTGTTCTGATTTGTAAAGAGAGAGCAGTATCTTTGGAATTTGGCTATATCGATCGCAAAAGTGACTTGCGATAGTTTGGGTGTTCTTTTGGGATTTCAAAGATTTTTCTAGATGTCTTCTGGAAGTTAGAGTTTTGTCAACATCTGGAAAATGGGTTTGGTGAAGCAGCTCAGAATTTTGGTGGAACTTCTGAGTTTTATTTTTGGAATGTGTTGACCAGTCTGTGCTTGAGTTCATCATCGGCATTTTTCATCTGCTCAGTCAGAGTTGCGCAGTGGAAGCATGGTGGCAGCTGTTTTAGTTTGGAAGTAATTAGATGTTCCAGTGTTTGGATTAGAGAGTTCTACGGGAAATTTCTCAGAATTTGAGGCCAGTTTGGAGTGATCATGTTCTATCTTTTCTAGATGCGGGAGATGTGAGTTCTTTTTTCTGATTTTGGAATAGAGTTGTATTCTGAGTTTTGGTTGATCTTGGAAAGATTGTTGGATTGTTTTTAGTTCAGTTTGTTTCTAAGGATATCAGCAAGAGTTGAGCTGATCAGGAAAGATGAAGGAAGCCCAGGATCGTCCGAAGAGTTTTGTGGATAAGAGACGAAGAAATTAGGAGTCCGTAATCGAAGATTTGATTTTGGATAAGTGTTTGGTCTCAGAATTGGATTGTCAATTTGGATAACTGGAATTCAAAGTGTTTCACGTATCTCTAGGGAGTACGTGTAAGATCTATCTTTGATTTTAGAATCAGCAGTTCAGGGAGTTGTAGTGTTGATTCAGACTTGCCTGTAGTCTGATATCATGTTTTGTTTTGTAGATTTAGATGAGTGGGAACTCTGTAGTTTAGTAGTAGTATTGGTTGTTTGGATTCTGTAGAGCGAGTAACCCGGTATTTATACTTGGGGAAACTCGAGAAAATTCTATTTAGAATTTTGTCTGGATAGTTAGATTTGTTTGTTTGGATGAATTGGTTGCTATGATTGTTAGTTTATGTTGATATATGCTTGTGTTTCGTATTTAAATTTTAAATTGGATTATTAAATTACCTTTGTTTTAAATTTCGGGGACGAAATTCTTTTAAGAGGGGAAGAATGTGATATCCCGGAAATTTGGGACAATATCAATTTAATAATCTACGTTAAAAATTAAATTGATTTGATAATATTTGTCAATAATATATGAATTGATTTAATAATCTTCTTTTAAATAAGTATTTAAACTGATAATTATCTTTTAAAAGTTAATCAAATTGCCTTCTATTTATAATGTATATATATATATATATTGTAAATGGAAAATCTTTGTTTTAAATTTAATAAATAGACATGTTTTTAATTCTAATATTTTTGATAATTTAGAAATTTGATATTAAGCTATTTAATAAATGATCATATGATTTTAAATTACTCAAGATTTAAGTTTAGTTTGTTTAAAATAATTTTAGCTTACATTTAAATTTAGAAAAAGGTTTGTTTAATTTGTTTTAAAATTTAACTTGATAAAAATAAGTAGTTTATTAATAAAGAGATAAATTCTTTTATAAATCATTTTGACTTAATAATGAGCTCTATTAATTATGTAAATGTTTACAAATGAATTTTTAATAAAATTGTTATTTCAACTTTAATTATATATGTGTGTTTGAATGAAATTTATGATTTGTAAATTAAAAATAAAGGTTTTAAGATGTTCAAATTAAAATAAACATTTATTAATATTAATATAAGTATAAAATAAAATAATAATAACTAATCAAATATTTGTTAGTCTTTGTTAAAAATAAAAGAAAAATAAAAGTGAAACACATGTTAGAAAATAGAACTAAATACTTAGGATAAATTCATAGTAAAAGTAAAGCTAAGTTAAAAAAACAAAATAAAAGGGAGTTACGTATGTAGGTTGCTTGTAAGTATGCAGGCAAGAATAGGAAAGAAGAAGACAAGTATGCAAAGCAAAATAAAATATCTTCATTCTAGTCAAATGAAATTAGTCAAAGTATGGAAATAACACCTCACAAAAGATGTATATTATAGGTCAAACTAAAAAATAAAATAAAACAAATATCTATAACAAGTAGCTTCATATACAAGTTAAATCTTGACCTGCAGGTTATATACTTACATACATATCTTTTTGCAGCTGTACATAATTATACTTATGTCAACTAATAGAGGAACCAAGTCTTAATTACTATCGTTTCAGCACATTTTTTTGTCAATTCAAGTGTATCCAAATCTGTACCTCTCAGATACAAATATCTGCCATATCAAAACAAGTAAAACTTGTACATATGGTAACCTACAGCTGTTCAAAAAGCTTTCCTATTTATATATCATACTAGTTAGTTCGGTCAGAATCACTTAATAAATTTAGAAAACCCAAGAGTATACAGGTAGCATTTCTATTTTGCTTGCAACTGAAACATCAACAATAAACTTCTTTTTTTTCAACTTGAATAAAGTTTGCAACTCAACTACAAATAAGAAATGAAAGAAAACCATTTTTCCAGTTTTGACATCCAAAGCTTTCCAAATAATAGTGCTCTGTCCATCTTCATCTCTGGTGAGTAACATTTTTTTTTAATAACTTAAGTTCTAAACTTATTGTATGGCAATACTTGTTTGTTTAACAATATTTGTGTGAATGTTTATGTGTTCACTCCTCTGTGCAACTGTGAAATAGAAACATCTGGATGTTACCCTGTAACACGATCCTGTTTATGACGTCTGAGCTCATGTACTACTTCAAAAATTATCTCTGCTCAATATATTGATTTATATGGTTTAGTATCTAAACAAGATGGGTTTGTTTAATCATTAAGCAAATGTAAAAATTTGTATTATAGCCTGTAAAGTAGAAGTGCACTGTGAAAACTTAAGGAATAGGCAATTGTGTGATATGCATGAAAATTCAAACACTCTAAATCATTAATCCAGGTTTATAAAGGGAATTCTTAACTACAATTAGGATTTTTAAAACAATAATCATATTTTTATGTTTAGTAAATAAAGGGCTTTTCTGAGGAGAACATTTTGGGGTTTCTTGGGAATCACTGGTGATACTAGAGGTTGGTGAGGCTGGAATACGGTCTGGTGGTGGAGGAACGACTGACGAAGAGGGAAAAATTGCTTGATGTTCGATTTAGTTAAGGAGGAGAGTGCGGCAGTGGGTTTTCCTCTAGAACCCTAATTTTGATGTGCTTTGAAGAATTGATCGCCACGGCCCATGTTGGTGATCGAGTGCAGGGATATTTGGGGTGGTGATAGTTGGGTTGGAGTCGAATAAGATGCCAGAGTTGTAAACACTCATATGGACGGATTGTGGAGAACACGAGGGTGACAGGTTTTGAAGTGGGGAGTGTTGGTGTTTCCAGGTTGCCGAGGAGAAGGTGTGTTTTTGTTTTCGAGCAAATGGCTAGCTTCTGGTGATTGTGTTAGGATCTGGAGGTGACTGGCGTCGTGTGGGAGTGCCAGAGGATGGCCGTAGGTGGCTAGGGCCACGGTGCACGTGCACCGTGACAGTGAAGTATGGTGGTGTTGATTTTTTGGGTGCAGAGTTTTGAACTGGGAAATCACTCGAGTCAATCGAGTATGTAACTCGAAGCAAGGTGGTGGAGGACTCGAAGCACTGAAGTGGGTTGATAATTTAGATGGTTCCAGGTTTGATTTGTCTCAGTTTTAGTGTGCAGGGTTTGAGCTCGGGGGAGTCTCGGGTTATTTGCTCTGTTTACTCAAAGTAGGGAGGCAGTTGACCCGAAGCATTTTGTTTTGGTCTGAGGTGAAAGTTGAATTTGCTACAGGTTGTATAAACTGCCTGTAGATTCTAAATTTAAACTAAATTTAAAGCAAAATAAATTGTAAGTTAGTTGAAATCTTGATGTAATTGAATTTAAGTTTGTCAACTAAGATTTAACAAAGTCTAAATCTAAATAGATGTATGAATTCAAATTTATGTTTTAAATCTAAAATGCAGTTTTGAAATATTTAAATGAGTTTCAGATTTAAAACTTGATAATTTCCAGAAAGTAAAAATTTGACCTGAAACAAAAGTGTTGCTGCAGTCAAATTCGATTTTTGTTAAAGGTTTTGATTCAAACGGATATTTGAATCTTAAAGTTTAAAATGGATTTGGATTTAAAAAGGTGAGTTTCTAATTCTGGTTGTTAAAAGAGAGTTAAATCGAAGTTTTAAATCAAGATAAATTGAGAAATTCAAGTTTACTTAGAATTCAAAATCTGAAAGTTTAAATCAGTTTAAATATGAATGTTTTAAGAATGAGTTCAAATAAAATAGTTGAAAAGTAAATTGTTTCAATAAGAATTAACTTGATTTTTGAGAATTCTTTGATTAAAGATTTTTGAATGAAAAATAAATAAATTGTTTAACTTGAGGTTTGCAAGTTAAATATTAATGTAATTTGGAAATTTAAATTTGAATTAAGATTCAAGTAGTTTAATTTAAAGATTTTCTTATGTAAGTTCATGTGTTAATGTTATTTACATTTATTTAAAAGATTTTAAAATTGAATTTATATTATGATCATTTTGAATCTTCAATTCAAATGATATTAAAATTTAAAATGTAATGTTAATGAAGTCATTAATTAAGAAATAAATTATCTTAAGGATAATAGGGTAATTAAGGAATGACTTATGTATTGAAGTTAATAATTTAAATTGATTTATAACTAAAGATCAATTAAGAAGTAAATTAAGAAATGTTATTAGTAATGTAGATAATTAACTAAGGATTATTAATTAACATATAAGATTAAATTTGAATAATTAATTAGATTAATTGGATAATCAATTGTAAATTGTTAAATGTAATTACTTGATAAAAGTAATTAAGAGATTAATTACTTATGGTAATTAATAAGATGATTAATTTAAGTTAGTTAATTTATTTTAATTAATTTAAGAAAATCATTTGATAAATTGATAAGTGTAATTACTAGTGTATGCAATGGAGCACAATTACTTAAGAAAGTAATTAATGTTAATTACTAAATGTAATTAGTGAAAGATGATATGTTAATAAAGTAATTTGGATAATTACTTTTGTAATTAATCAGAGGATTAATTAATGGGGATAATTAATTTATTTATATGAGTAATTAAGGATAATTAATTACTGGTTGATATTAATCAAGGGTGATTAATAATTGTGTTTAATACAAGATTAATCACTTAATGTGATTAATAAAGTAATTTAATCTGAATTAGAGATCATTAATTAATATAATTAATGATGTAAATTAAGAATTGTTTAATTAAGAAATAATTAATAATGTGGAGATTAATTTATGTAATTAATTAAGAATAAATGTAATTAATTATAAATGAAGTAATTAAAAGTTAATTACTAGGAATAATTTAGAATAATTAATTTGTAAAATTAATTAAAGACTAATTACTTACTGTAATTAGAAGATGATTAATTAGAGGAGTTAATCAAGATAAATATCTAGAGATTAATTAATTAATTTGTATAAATTTAATTATGGTTGTATTAACCGGATTTATAGATAAAGTGATTAATTTAATTTACTTTAAATTAATTGGAGATAGAAGTAGTTAATTTAATTCATTTTAAATTAATTACAAATGGTATGATTATAAATCATTGCTTATGGATGAATGATATTGATATTTCATTTGATGGTGAACTCAGATATGAGATGAATAATATTTATGTGACTTGGATGTTTGTTTAAGTATGATAGTATATTTTTATCTAACTGGGTTGATAATTTTGATTGTCTGTTTATGATGATGATGTGATTATTTATTGTGATATTATGAATTATCCATCTGTGTGTATATTGATTATGTTGAATTAAACTGTTAAGACTAAATAGACAACTTGGCCTTAAAAGACACATTTTGGATTTCGATGAGACCGGGATCGGTTTTCCTTATTTGGAATATCTGAAAAACACATCGATTCCAAATTAACGATAGGTCGTGAATCTGAAGTGAAGATGAAGATTCAGAGTGCAAGGGTTGTCGTCGTTGACTCTGAGGGTGATTCCAAAATGAGTGTAACGAGATAATGCCTTCGGTTTCGTTCGAACCCGGAATGAACTTGTATAGATTGAATGCTTTCAACACATCGTCAGGTGGGCGATGAGCATTCTAAGAAATGTTTTCTATAAAGGTAATCGCAGCCTCAAGCCTCATCAAGCGGGAATGGCTAAAACAGGGGAGGTGCAGCAAGGTTAGGTGGGTCATGCCCAAGCAGGACAAGATTTTCCCCTGTCTAGATGTCCCTTTTTATTCGGCTTTGTGGGCGGTTGGATGTACACCAAATGCGGGGTTATCTTGTTCGGGACTGTTCAGTAAGGAATGGTTCCGGCCTTGTGTTGCAGGGGGTCGGGAGTGATCCTCGGTACGTTGATCTAGGCCACGTACTGTGACGGGCGGTACCCCAGTAGCGCTGCCATTATATGGAATCCACAATCCAATAAGTGCCAACGGTTTTGATTGTATTACCCACTTTTTTGGCTAGTAGCTGGAATTTAATCATGTAACAATTTCGGCTATTTTCTATTTACTTGAAAACCCTAGACCTATTATAATATCACAGAATTTCCTATCAAATGTTTTGGTTAGCGTAAGGTAAAAACTTTTCCATGTTTATGTGTGGGAAGTCTTACGTGATACCTTTTATTTTCAAAAGATTTTCAAAGTTAAGCAACTTTAACCTGTTACTCATACCAGACCCATGTCTGACCCGGAGTTTATTTTTGTTTTTCATAAACTCTCGGGTACCCAAATTTTTACGGGTAGCCAAGGGATTCAGGTTAGCTTTGACGAATTCTGGAGGAGCAATGGAGCAGATGGCTTCAGCGTTGTAGATATATATATAGTTCCGCTGTGTTGGTATCTCTGAGTCGTATTGTTGAGTTGTTTTGTGTATTGAGTTGTATTAACTAGACAGGTGTTTATAACTGTCTAGTATGTGTTGTATTATCTGTGTAGCTCTAATGTATATGATACTATGTACTCTCTTATATGATATATTATATTTTATTCGTTCCGCTGTTGAGATTCTGTTGTTGTTTCTTCTTCTTCTCTATCTTTTCTACTTTCTCACCTCTTTCTTTTCTTTAAGAACGATACGTCTTCCTGGGCGTAGGAAGTCGGGTCGTTACATTGAGCGACTTTCATTCATTGCTGAATGAACTTAATATTCTCTAAGGTCTCTCTAATCATATTCAGCTCGAGTATCAGCTTCTCGCCATCGTCCCACAAACATGAAGGAACATTACACAGTCGATGTGATACCCGTAAAAATTAATAGCATCAATTAGGAAAAATCAATTAATTAATGACAACACTAAACATGGAAGTTTTGCAAATTTTAGAATTTGGCCATGTACCTTACCTCATTGTATCGTGGCAATTTTCTAAGCAAATTTCATATATAAATTTTTGCAATCGGAGTTCAAACGAAGTAATTATCAACATTTGAAATTTAAATAAAAATTAATTCAAAATTTAATGTTAAAATTAAACATTTTGAAACTATTAATGTTAAGTTATTAAACAAGTAATAAACATCAATTAAAGGAAAGTAAATCAATCGATGCTGGGTCCAATGGCAGATCGACCGCCTTCATTGTACTAGTTGACCAGTGGAAGTAAGGCAACTAGAATTTTTCAAGGATCGAACAGCCTGAAGTTGATAGATTATAATCGTAAGGTCCTGGCCTAGGCACTATAAATAAGATCTAGCCCCTTCACTTTTATTTAGAAAAAAAATTAAATAAGCCAACGAAACTCTACCATTTTTCTTCCTCCTCGATAAACTTCTAAAAATCACATTTGAAGATATAAATATATATATGTATATATATATATATATATATCTGTGTGTGTGTGTGTATACACACACATAGAAAAGTGGAAGATTCATGAAGGAATTAAAGTTATCAAGCTCAAGGAAAAGAGGCGATGAATCTTAAATATAATTATATGTATACATATGTTAGAATCCCTCTCTAATCCATGATTTTGGAATGTAATACGTACAAATAATATTCATGTATATATTTTACAATGAAAAAGAAAATAAATGGAGGAAGAAATAGGAAAAGGTGTGGAATAAAATCCAAGGAGTTTCTGTGGAAATTTTATGTGAGTGGAAATTTTAGTTTTTCTCTTTATAGTATTTTGTGCAGTTAATGTTTGGATTTTTTTTTGCCTTGGGGAATTTTGTATGTGAAAAATTTAAATCTAAACCACAAAATTCCCTCGAAAAATGTTAATTATGGAATTGGCTAAAATCTTATTTGTTTTATGTTAGTATGATAGAATTTAATCCGCTATTATTTGTAATATGATTAATTTATATCGTATTCAACTCCCACTTCCCAATTTTTGTTTATTACGATGAAGGATTTTATAAAATAAATATTAATCCTTTTTCATCTTAACGTTATCCATTTAAAAGTTGAAAAAATATAAAATATTTAAATTGTTAAGTTTTGCTCCTTTGAAACAGAAGCATTAATTCTACCATGTTAGTGTAAGACAAATTGGATGTTTTGATTCCATTGTTGAAGGTATACGCAAATCTGTTTTGTTTAGCTAATTTAAATTGCGATATTGGCTATTGCGTAAACTATTGTATTGGACTGGGGCTAGTATGGATATGGAAATTGTGACATTTATATTATCTTAGCAACCTGAATAGGAAGCATAAATCTTAATATGGAAATTCTTTTACGCATGCCTAAGAATATTTAATAAAAACTTATTAGCCAAAAATTAACATTAAACATAAATATAATAATAACAGATATGTCGTAATTTATAAAATAAATAGGTTAACAAATAACAATAATCCATACAAAAAGGAAATTAAGATACTAGAGAAACAAATCCATAATTAAAGGCGAAATAAGGAGTTTCCCTTATGTGCCTTAATGCGTAAATATGGTTGAGGTATATTATGTATATATATTACACATATATGTTAGTATAATTTTGTAAGGTTGGAGAGTGGAAACATGACAAATTTATAGGGATGAAAGATCGGTTAAAAGTATACGGATGTTTCCCCATCTACTCTTGCTATCAGTAGTGTGACTATAGAATTGATAGGAGACATCGTCTATAATAAGTATCCATGGTGGACGTGAGCCTAGTCCCAATTCTGTAGGATAATCCTGCCCAGCTAATATGGCTATCAACATCTACATATAATCGGACTACTGTGTGAAATCATGGTTTGGGTTACAAGTCATAGAACGGATATCCTAGGACGGGTCTGCTTTGGGTTGGAGGTATTAAATGGCTATTGTATGGTAGGCAACCTTCTCATTCAAGAAGTATTAAATGGTCAGGATTATCTATTAGGTGCAGTAGTGGAAATCTCTGGTGGGGGCCTGCTTCGGGGTTGATGTATTAAATAACTACTGGAGGATCTTCCTCTTCCCCATTTAAGAAATATTAAGTGGACCTATGAGATTTCTTATGTTGTTAAATAGGAATACCAGAGAGGGGTTTTCCTTGAATCTAGGTATTAAACGATGGGGATCTACCTGGGGTCTAGGTATTAAATTGCCCAAGTCTGCCTATTTCCAATTTAAAAAGTCCTTGGACCCAATATTCCATAATTGTATTGCACCTTCATTATAGTGCTGAATTTATACTATAAAGGTCTATTGGCATACGGTTGGAGATACATTATGGGGTTGGACTATAAGAGCCGTTGGCTTATAGTTGAAATTATGCTAAAAAAGATACAACTAGAAAATACGTAAGACATAATACTCATCTATGTGATACCATCCAAATACTGTGATGGTAAAACATGAGATATTTATTCAGCAGACATTACTGTTCTGACTCCCTCTTCATTACTACCCATAGGTAAGGGGGAATAATGTTGATGATGAAGTGTGAAGGAGGCAGTGAAGAATGGTGGAAGTATAGCTATTTATTTATATTTATGATTTATTCTAGTATATCCATATTTTAGACATGTCCATGTTCTATTTTGAGACATTGTTGTTATCGATATTTTTAATATTTTATTTCTACAATATGGAAATGTGTGAAATGCGTACTTACTTTATTATTATATTTTATCCTTTGCGCTGTGAGATTTCTATAAGCACAGATAAATAGCCCTATAAATATTGTTTATTTGATAAATTTTACTAACCAAAAACTAGATTTGGAATGGACATTAGGTTCTTTGGGCTTTTATTTGATCGAAAATTAGACTTGTACTAGAGAGGGTTATTACAGTTGGACATACAATGCTTTGTATGGTGCCATAATGATAATAGACTTATAACTATTTTTATACGTGAACTTTACCAAATTTAAATGATCGTTCCATGAGCCTTCGAAATCGAGAATATAAGCTCCCAAGAAATCCTTTAGTATATGATTCACCCTCTCGGTCCGCACATCGATTTGTAGGTGATAAGCTATATTGAGATGCAGCTCGGTCTACAATGCCTCTTGCAAGTTCTTCTAAAACTCAATAGTGAATGAAGGGTCTCATTCACTCATAGTGCTCTTTGCCAGGCCATGAAATTGCACCACTCATTTCACTTATGACTTGGCCAATTTGGATGTCGTTCTAATAGAATCAACGGGTATAAATCGAGCACTCTTCGACAGTCCTTTGACTATGACCCAACGTTATCGCTGGACTTCGGGAATCCATCAATGAAATTCATAGAAACTTGTTCCCACTTCCAGTTAGGAACTTCCAGTGGTTGCATAAACCCACTTGGCTTCTTCTGCTCTATATTAACCAAACGACGGTTCATACGTTCTAATGAATGTCTCCACATTCTTTTTCATCCCCAACAATATGACTGGTTCATATTGCAATACATCTTTTTACCTCCGAGATGTATAGTCAATCTAGAATGATGACGCCAGGAATGAACAATCTTCCATTCTTACAGAGCCAATTATTTTGGTCGTTTCCGTACTGCTACATCTCATCAGCTTATAATCCTTCCTCTACTTTGGTCACAATCTCTGCTAGCCTAGCATCTCGCTTCTGACTAGATACGATCCACTCGATTAAAGTAGGTATATAGTCAAGATCGCCAACACCATTGGCTACAACACACAATGAGATTTGAAGTCATAATCAGTGATATATTCTAACTGCGTCCACTCTAGGAACATTGCTTCAAAAATTGCATCACCGCTCAATGCATCGATGACTGCATTTCCCATACCAAGCGTATAGGAAATGTTCAAGTCGTAAGAGGCTAAGAACTCTTACCATCGCTATTGACGAATGTTGAGGTCCTTTTAAGACTAAAGATATTTTAAGGGGTTGCGGTCCATGAATAACTTGAATCTTTCTTCTAACAGGTAATGCCTTCAAATCTTCAAAGCAAAAACTATCGCCGCCAATTCCAAAACATGGGTCAGGTACTTCTTCTTATGTGGTTTCAACTACCGACTAGCAAAGGCAAAATCATTAGCTCCTTGCATCAATACCTCCCCTAATCCAATACCACAAGCATCATTATAAATCATCGTCTCTTTATTCCCGCTTGAAATGGACAACACTTGTCCACTTATCAACCTCTCCTTCAAACTTAAAAACGAATGCTTGCACTTCGCGTTCCAAATAAATGTCTGATTCTTCTTCATCAAATTGGTCAACATGCCGCTGCCGTCTAAAAATCCTTGATAAAATTTCAATCCAAGGTTGCTTCTCATGTCAGTTGCTTTTTTGGGTTGGTTCCAATCTTGAACCGCTACCACTTTTGGTAGGATCTACTGTGATGCTTAGAGACGACATGAACCAATAATCTTACTTCCCTCCTGTAGAGGGGACACTTAAAAAAATTCACTTCCAACCTGTGCTTCCTTAACATTTAAGAACAATCCTCAAGTGCACCTTGTGTTCCTTCTCCATCCTAGAATAAACCATAATATCATCCATGAACAGAAGCATGAACTTATTTATCTAATTTTCGAAGACACTGTTTATAAGATCAACAAAGTATGTCAGAGACTTGGTTAGCCCGAATGGCATAACCAGCCATTCATAGAAACTAGACGATTTACGGAATATAGTAATCGACATATTCTCCTTCGCTACTCTCAGCCGATGAAACCTTGTCCTAAGATCCAATTGCGAGAGCATCTTTACTTTATGGAGCTGATTAAACAACTCTTCAATACATGGGAGTGGATACTTCTTCTTCCTCATTATTTCACTTAACTCATGGCAACCAAAACATAACCTCAGAGAGTCATCCGCTTTAGTGGTGAATACTATAGGTGCGCCCCATTCAGGTATACTCTTGGGAATGAACCCTCGCCTCAACCGGTCATACACTTGCACCTCTAATTCCTTCTGCTCTTTGGGTGCCATATGCCTTAAAGATATAACAATAGGTTTGTCATCCTTCAATAATTTTATGCAGAACTCAATATCTTGCATGGTGGTAATATGGTTACCACCTCAAATATATCCGGATATTGTCTAATGATATGCATATATGAAAACTCATCGTATATGACCTCTTGCAAATATAGAAAGTTAAGCACAACCTCGTCCTCTTGTGGCAGGCAATCTCTACCTTTCACCCGTCTTCAGTCCTAATTGTCACTAACAGCTTCTCTCGATCCACAACTACCACATACTTTCTCAGCCATTCCATCCCCAAGATAATCCAGAACGCAGCGAAACTCAAAACAAAGCAATCATAAAGTAAAGAGCGTACGTAACTCGATAGGACCAAATCACAGCAAACCATATAAAGACTAGTAAGGCCTCCAATAGGGTTCATCACTACTAAAGGTCAGGTCAACTATTTTGGGTCTTAATCCTTATCTATCTATCATAACAGCAAATATAAAAGAATGTGAAGCCCTTATATCAAATAAAACATGTAACAAAACATCATAAATAGAAAGCCTACATTGATAAGTGATATCTTCCCTCTTCTCCTTCATCGAGGGAGAACTCGACAAAGTCAAGAGGACATCCAAAGCATATACATTCACTATTTGCTTCTGTAACATTGGTTCTAGGAAACTCTTCTATGTATGTCCGAACTTGCCATAGTTATTTTGTTTCTTCTTTCCTTCAAACTTGCAATCCTTAATCAAGTGGACCTTATCCCCATAATCTTAGCAGATAAGATCCCACTTTCCCTTTTTTTGAGAAATTTTCCCTTAAAACAGCTTATTCTTCCCATTCCATTTCTTTTTGCCTCCACTGATGGTTGTGGTTTTGGTTGTTCCTTAACTACAGCAGACTAGGGTGTAGAGTACAAACTCTCAAGTCAAAGGACATATTCTCAACTATCTTCTCAAATGGCTCATCAACATGCCCTATGGCTTCTTCCCACGTAGTCATTTAATCCCATAATGAGCTTCTCATTCTTCTTTAGTTTACTATCAGTGAAAGACATCTCATAATTTGATAAAGCATCAAACTCAACAACATACTCGAAGATAGACATGTACCCCAGCTTTAGTTATGCAAACTTCCCAAACAGCATCGACTTTAGAGCAACCGAAATAAACTTCTCCTCGAATTTAGTTTTGAATCAATCCTAAGTAAAGTGGTCCTTGAGTGTGGCAACCTTAATAGTGTTCCACTAGTTCATGACCCTCCTTGAAGTTGCAAGAAGCCAACCTCCTTCTCATAGCATCATCTAACTCTACGTCATCAAAAACCTTCTCTTAGGTGTCCAACAAATCCTGCAGTTCCATGGTTGATTCTGTCCCTTGGAATGGTTTGCCACCAAGACTGGTAAAATCGTTATTCGACTTCATGAAATCAATTCTTAGCACCTGCAGGAAAGCACCACCACCTACAACAACATTTGGAACAAAACTTAGGCATTTTACAACATGTTCGCCATCGTCGCTTTGAATATAGCTTGTAAGTTAGGGTTAGTAGCTCACGAGCCTGTTGCTTTCTCGACTCTAGAAATAGAGTTTCTTGCAACATTTCTTGCATGTCAGCTCATTCTTGCTCTGTTAAAAAGAATGAACAATCTCTCATAATGAACATTGCGTTAATGTTACTCATGTATGCATGCAAATTATATACTATATATACTAGTATATTGTTTTGAAATATATATATATATATATATATATATATATATATATCAAGTATGCACTCAGCTATATGTATGCACTCTCGATATAGTTTAGGATGATAACTCCTTTCCTATCTCTACTGGACCACAGTATCAACTCAGGTTAACTACGCAACCTAAGCTCTGATACCAATATGATGACCACCCTACACCTCCGACACCTAATACATCAAGGTAGTGCGATGCTACAGTGCCTGGCCAATGCACGGTGACCGCCAAGAGTGAAAAGAAGAGAAACAATCATTAAACCTACTGTATATCTCGTAGCGCATCAAATAAAATATAATAATAAATATCATATAGATATACAATATAGGTGAGATAGTAAGAACTAAATAAACCATAAAATCAGAGTACACAAGTTCAAAAAGTTATACAAGATAGGGATAGATTTTATACAGCTGATAATAAACTCAAAATGATAAACGCCTCTGAATATAGAAAATGAAAATTATCTAGGCTTTATGGTGTTGCATAACTGAATAAGAATAAGTCAATATATAATAAGAGAAAGCACCATTTTATGCTTGTCCTCTATATAGAAACTATGTACCACCTAGATCTTTTATCTAATATGCTAATTTAAAAGTACCCAAGATAATAAGAAGAAAGGTATAAAACCTCGAGTGAGACAACAGTCTGGTATGATAAGAATTATCAAAATGCTATACAAGTCAATATATTAAGGAACAATAGTGTAAGAGTCACATCTGACATGTCTCTGCATCCAAAGAGTTAGCAATTAACACCTATAATATGCTACTCTACAATCATTATAAAAACATACTACTACCTAAGTACAACATCAGGGTGTAGTGGTATCCACATCCATAATACCTACATTATATGATGTCCTTGGGCGATAGACAACAAGAAAAGTAGCCATAACAAATATAACATCCATCAAACAATCTTATTCTCACTCAATGTACCTTAAATACATGATAACTCGCATGACCATTCCTCTACCAACGATTAATAGTAAAATCATAGTTTTCAGTGTGCTCACCCACTAGCCCAAAGTAGACACTAGATCCATTCTACAGATACAGGGTATATAGATCCATTTCACCGATCTTGGGTGCCATTCTAAGTACCCAATGAGTATCCTCACAATATCCCTGCTTACATCAGAAAACATTTCGAGTATCAACGATCCCTTAACACGCATATTTGGGCACTTTCCTTGCTCCATCTAGTTTCCATTCATTCTTAAGAAACCATTTCAAATTCCTTTCTTTCCACGGTAGAACCGTTCAACATTCTATTCGTGGGTCACCCTACCTTGAACCCACCCTTATGGATAATCATGCTCACGACTCAATTCAGCATCAAGTCATAATTATCGATACACAACTCCATCATCAAATTACTATCATAAAAGTACCGAAGCTATCACCCTTTATTGCACTACCACATTATAATCTAATGTCAAACGAACGAAAAACACCCTCAGCAAGATCCGTAGGACCCCTTAAGCATCCTCTGGAAGTTTGGGTAAGTACCTATTACCGATCTCTTACCTCCTTCTCTTGCTTAGTGCTTCCCTTCCTTATGCCTCAACATCCTAAGTACCTAGGCCCTATCCTCTGCCTCAACTTCCCAAGTACTTAGGCCTTTTGCTCTGCCTTGAAAAGTGATTGGTAATGAGTAAAAGAGGTCGGTACCATTTAGTGTACTTAACCAAATTTCTAGGGTTAAGTACTTGGACCTCTTTCTAGCTTCAACCCAAAGTCTGCCCTAAAATCTGTTTGTCGTTGATCCGAAGTAGCTTCCCACCGAGATCTAATTGGAACTCCTACCAACCGGATTATCTACCTGACACTGATATGAATTTAAGCGTCCTAATCGACTCCAAACAACTTATGACCTAAGTGTTGGTTCCTCTCTTCCTTCAGAGTCACCCCTTCAAGTTTCATTTAATTTTGAGCATTTTTGTCCTCGTTTTGCCTAAATCGATAATCACATCTTACCTACACTCAAAACACTAACAAAACATATCAAATAATACATGTAAATACATACATCATTCATGAGCATGAGAAACAACGAATACATCCAAATATAATTAACATACAGATTTAGCTTAGATTTAATATCGTACTAAAATGACAATATGATTCAAAAGTGGTTAAAAACCATTTGAAATCTATTTATAACCTTTTAGAGTTGGCCATAAACTTATATAAAGGATAAATTAAAGTTTAAAATCATTTTAGCATAGATGTCATATCAATAGATGGAGTACTAATCGTATAAGTCACCAATATTTGATATCATTTGATCCTTCATATATGAAGGAATATCTTTCAAATTTGGAATAAACTTGATGCCTTTGAAATTAATCTTCAGTTGCAATTCAGTTATCTAAGGATTTTAGAAGATTGGTTGTTATTTTTCAACGATAGGCTATTTAACATGCTTCTTGATAGGCGCTTTATCAGATCTATGTCGAGAGGCATCAGAAGTAGTGTTTTCAATGGATGATGAGAGTGCTAAAAAGCATGAGACGATGCTGGCTGGTAGGTAGAGAGGGAAGTAATAGATGGATCATTGCGAGGAATGTCGTGGTGGCGACGAAAGTATTTTTCTAAACCTTTAGATGGGTGACATGGATCTAAATCAACACCTGGATGATGAGTCATGTAGCCTATAGTCTTTCTCCCTGCTTCCACGATCTCGACTCGAATGCCAGTTGGAACTGAAATCATGACTAGGCTTGTGGGGTCATATGGTAAGTTTATGCCTCGGATGATATCCCATATGATCTTGAAACCGCATATACAATTCAACCATTTCATGGAATCTACAAACAAAACGAACACATATCGGCTTTGAAAGGAGGGAAGCACGACATAAGGTGTGCAGAGTGCAGTGCATGAGAGTGTGTGCATGCAATTGTCCTAGTGTCCTCCCGATGGACCATAGGTTTGAATTTTGCTAACAAGGCTAATCTACTCTGCTTTGGCAGAAGGTACTCTTGGAAATGTGTAACAGCCCTAGTTTTAGATATTTATTTTATTATTAATTATTTAATTTTAAAGTATATTTATATAAATTGTGTTTAAAAATATAGTTTAATTATTTAATTTGAAGATATATTTTATAGATTTGTGTATGTCAATAAAATTTGATAATAACTGTAAAATTTTAAGCTATGATTTAACTGTAAAATTTCGCGTTCAAAGGACGCGTCAATTATAGGGTATAAGCAACGTAGTAAAACGTGTGTTTTTAAAATGTTATTTTTATCAAAAATTTTGATGTTTTAGACTGCGTCTGTTTAACGTAGCGTAAAAATAATATTTTCAAACCTTTTTGAAGAAAAATATCGGTCAGTTAATTTCTACCCAACATTTCTTGGTTAACTAACAGTTTGATTTCAAATATATTTGTATACGTTTTTCTCTACATAAATATTCACCTTTCTATTTATTGTCATCAAACCAAAAATCAAAATTCAGCTAAATTAAAACAAATCACGTGAGCAATTTGGGCATTGGTACATATGTAACGTTCGAACAGTTGCTCTCTGATATCTTTCCGTTCACATTCGTTTCAAAGCCATGCATGTGTTCTCCATTCATTTAGCCTCTGCATCATCAATTTTTTTTAAACATAAATCACGATATCACTTGAATCAAATATCAAAGCTTGCTTTTATCTGGTTTTCAAAGGGCATCAACAAGCCTTCAGTTTGAAACTCTCGGCCCTTTTGCTTATATATTTTTCAGACTAGAATGTGTAAATCACATTTGCCACATCCAGAAACATAAACTGGAAATGAATCTAGTGTTTGCACCAAAATTGGGCAAACACCCTTCGGAAGTTTTTGAAGAGATAGTAAATGAAGAACTTGAATTAGAAATAAGGACTATCTAACAAAACTCCAAATCACAGAAAAGTAAATTGCACAGAAGACAAGGATTTAGAGTGGTTCGGCTATGCGCCTACGTCCACTATGAAGCTTTATCACTTTATTCCTTAATACTTGAAGATTACAAGTGTTTTAAGCAAATTACAGCAGAAAATGGACTTAAATTCGAAATTATCAGCAAAGGAGGTGGTATGGAGTGATTCCGGCAGCGTTTAGGCTTATTTTTCTTCTCCAAATTCTCCCGTCCCTTTTCTGAATGACCAGGGGCTCTATTTATAGGTGTGGAAGGCCAAATTCCCGCCTAAAGCTCAGGGAGGTTGCCTGGCACGTGAGGGGGGCCCATAAGCCCGCGTTCTCGAAGTCCGTGCCCAGTTTGGGATCGATTCGAAATGAATTTCGAATCGATCAAAGAAGCATCCAATCGAGGCGAAATTTGGTGTGGACATTCTTCAACATGCATGTGAACTACTGTAAAAATTTCATGGGATTTGGATCAGTGGATTGGAAGTTATGATCGGTTCGAAATTGGTGTCTTCGGCCTTCTGTTGGTTCGAATCGATGAAGTGGTCTCGTTCGAATCGACCTGTTTGATTCGAGTACTTCGAACCGATCCCAGGGCGCCTCTCTTCGAGTCGATCCTGTCTTTTGCGTGTGGTTGGATTCGAAGTGAGTCTTCGAATCGATGGGGATGGTGTTTGTTCGAATCGATCCAAATGTGTTACCTTGGATCGATTCGAAGTTGTCTTAGCATGTTGGATTCGAAGACAGCGCGATGCCGCATGGTGGGCTTGTAGTCTTGTGAAGATGGATTCGAACTAGCGCATAGTTGATGGAGTCGAAGTATAGCTGCTTTGGTGGATTCGAAGTAAGGTCTAGGTCATGGATTCGAAGTAGAGAACGTCTGATGGATTCGAAATACATGGAGTCGAAGCGGTAGCGTGTCTTATGGATTCGAAGTTAGGAGCACTCTGATGGATTCGAACTTACGTTCTTTTGTTGGGTTCGAACTAGTTGGTTTCGAACATTATGGGTTCGAAACAAATGGTTTCGAACTAGTTGGGTTCGACAGTGATGGTTTCGAACCGAGCGACGTCCATCTTCCTTAACTTGAATCCGTCATAACTTGAGCATATGACCTCGGATTGACTCGAAACTTGAATTGGTGGCTTCTATGGCCTTTCTTGTTATGCCCTATAACTTGTGGCCCGATCCGGACTCGGACAGAATTCATCGATATCCATAGCGGAGTGAAGTGCGATCAATCTCTGAAGCGAACTGTCTTTTGTCTTTGATCAATCTTTTGGTATCACGGCTTTTGCCCGAAAAGCGGGATAACATTTTGCCCCCCAAAGTACGTCTTGTGGGCACATGACGTGCTTTGAATAGTCGCCATGTTATTCTGAAGATTATTGTTTTCTGTTCGTTGAAACTCATTAGAGAATTGTCGTAACCTTGCCTTGATATGGTTGATTGTGTGTGATTGCGCTTGATCATTGGCTGTCGTTGTTGCAACCGGGTGAATATTTGGTCCCTGTAAATGTTCAAAATCGAATGTTAGTTCGATACGTGTACACGTTTATTAGCTTTCGTCCTTGTTAACGTCGTGCGTTCACGAGTTATGTTGGTTTTTTGCTTGCTGCCGAATTCTGTCCCGATTTTCTCCTGGAATGATTTTAGACTCAAGTCAAAGAGTGTTTATCAGTGGTTGTTGATGGATTCGAAGTTATGATTGTATGAATTAATGGCTCTCGAATCGTCGTTGTCTCTGATGGATTCGAAACTTCTGATGGATTCGAAACTTTTGATGGGTTCGAAACTTTTGATGGATTCGAAACTTCCATGGATTCGAAACTTCTATGGAGTCGCAACTTCTGATGGATTCGTAATTTCTATGGATTCGAAACTTCCATGGATTCGAAACTTTTATGGAGTCGAAACTTCTGATGGATTCGAAATTTCTATGGATTCGAAATTTCTTATGGATTCGAAATTTCTTATGGAGTCGAGACTTTTATGGAGTCGCAACTTCTGATGGATTCGAAATTTCTATGGATTCGAAATTTCTTATGGAGTCGAGACTTCTGATGGATTCGAAACTGGTCGTTCGAATCGATGGGAGTTGAAGTGACACTAATCCCTTTTTGGAATCCATATAAATACACGAGGCTGACTCCATTTTCACTTTTTACTTTTTACCATTGCTTTAGCTGTTTCTTCGAATCGACTTTCCAGAGCCAAATCAAACGAGGGATTTTCACGAATCGATCAAATTCCTTCAGGCTTCCACTTGTAACCAAATCAAATCAGGTAACCAAGGGGTCGATTCGGGTTGAGAACGATAGAATTGGAACTTTTCGGCATTGTTTCATCCCTTCTTCTGGAAATTTTGGAGAGTGGTGAGATTTGAACGACGTAGGTCGACTCCACGGAACTGAGGAATGCAAACATTTGAGTCGTGTCGATCAGAGTACTGTCTTTCACTGTCTTCGCATCGATCCAGGGGTGAACGATTCGAGTTGGCTTTGAGCGTGCAACTTCGAATCGATGACTGCAGGAGAACAAGAAAAAAGGACTTGCGGTGATCGATTCGAAACGGCGACATTCTGATCGATTCGAAGGTGCTCACTACTGGTGGGTTCGAAACAATGATACGTGCATCGATTCGAAGGGGCTCGACTCCGATTGATTCGAAATCAGGTGAAACTCCATGGATTCGAACCGCTCTAGATGGATTCGAAGGAGCTCGTCTTCGATCGGTTCGAAGTCAGGTGGGGTTTCATGGGTTCGAACTGCTCCTCCGTTTCCAGGTTGCGTCGAGTCGAACTACGTGGCATTGGAGCGCACCGACTCGGAGTTCATCGATCTGACTTGTGTCGAATCGAGTCGATCGATTTGAGCGTTCTTGTTTCTGGAATTTCCACTCCTTCGATTTGTTTCATCCTCTGAACTATGACCAACTTTAAATCGGATTTTAACGAACTTAATAATTTCTTTCGCATACTTGATTCCGACGAGCTTTGGCCTTGCATGACTAAAGTTGACTTGACCTGCCTTCTTTTGAGAGCTCGTCGATGGCACCATAACTCAAACACATATAACGAATTCATACTTGAGTTGGCCAGTAGTATTGGAGTGACGTGAAAGTGACGGTCAGCGATGACGGTCGCTTTCGTTTTTTGACTCCGAGGGTTTGTCGTTCGGACTCCGCGTTCCAATCCCGTAAAATTTGTTTCAGTTATGCACTTCCACTGCACGTCACATTCATATACTTCACACCGGGGAATATACGGGTTTTCTCTGTATTTGACGCTGCCTTCTCGTGAGTTAGTTAATTATGGCGTCTTCGGGTTCTGAACAACAAGAGTTACAGAGCTTGCTCCATCCAGCGCTAGAAATTCCAGAGATTCTTCCTGAAGTGATAGATCCTGCTCCGGACGAGTTGCCGGAGGCCTTACTTATCGAGGATCCTATAGACTCCGTCCGATCCAATATTTCTGGAGCATTGTTAGGCCGGATATGTTTGAAACATAACTTGTCCCTGGATGACGTTTTGCTTCCTGGAGTTGAGGATAGACCTCACAATCCACCCGAGGGTTACACTGCTTTCTATCGTCATGCCTGTGCGGCCGGAACCCTTCCTCTGTTTAATCAATATATCAGGGAGATGCTGTCGTTTATTGGAATAGCTCCCGGGCAACTTCACCCCAACGGGCACGCGTTGCTGAATAGTGTTTTCATTTTATTCATGGACTGCCTTTTTCGTCCGCCTAAGCCAGCTGAGATTAGACACATATTCAATTTCAAGAGTAGAGGTGATAGTCCGTCTTTCACCTTTCTGGAAGCAGTTAGAAACTGCCAGGTTGTGACGGGAGCCTGGACCAGACTTAGTTACTTTAAGAATGAATGGTTTTTTGTCCGATGCCCCCCAGGATTCGCTAGGCGATGGCTGTCCAGACGTGAGTGCCGTAAAATACGTAAGCCTTCTTTAATAGTTATTGTCGACATTCGAACTGACATCAGGTGTTTTCATTACAGCTATCATATCGAGGCCGGACGGCGGTCAATACAGAAGCGTCATCCGAAGTTTACAAGAGACTCCGGGTGACTTGCGGCACATTGACTCGGTCTTAACTGATGATAACTTAAGGATGCTGGGCTTAATTGAGACGAACCAAAGTACTGTCGTTAAGGGGTTGGCGAAATCGGCTCCGAGGGCAAAGAAGAAAACCGGTGCAGCGATAAGAGAGATGAGCGATGATGAGAGGACGCCAAATGACACCGGACTAGCGGCTGGCTTTCCCAAAACAGGAAAAAAGCAGAAAGGCAAGGCTGTTGTTCCTAAATTTAAGAGACGGAAGTCTGTAATCGTGTCTCGCTCGATCCCTGGGATTATTTCTTCTGACTCCGCTATTTGTCAACCAGGAAACATTTTCGCAGGTCTGGATGACGTTCCCATCCCGGAATGCGTTTCTCTTTATCACGAGTCCGGTTTGGTTGAGCTTCGGGAAGCGTTAAACATAAGCGAGCTTTTACCCGTTAGTGCAGCCGATACTTCTGGTTGGTCGGAGGCTTTGCACATTTGCATACACCTTCATGACACTACATGACTGCTTTACTTGCCATATCTAATTTGCCTGGCCCTTAACCGAACTGCATCTCTTTTTCAGGTAATATGGCTGGCCGTCAGACTACACTGGACAAACTCCGGAGAGTTCATCACCCCTCAACCTATCATGAATCTCGGCGTGGGGGCCCTGATCGCGATCGCGACCGGAGGCAATATGGCCAGGAGTACCACGCAAAGGATCATCATCGAGGTTACTCTAGCCAGGAACGATCAGACAGAGATCGTAGACATCGCTCCCCATCTCGATCTCCTCCGCAATCCCGAAGTCATGTCCAAGCATCCGAGCCTCTGCGACATCAGCCATCTTCGCAGGCTTCGAGGCTTGAGCCACATCGTTCTCGAATCGGGGTTGCGACTTCCACGTCTGCGGAAGAGACCCTTATTGAGTCTTCTGGCGAAGGGGCCATCAGGCTTGCTCAACTGAGGAAAGATTTTCCAGAGATCTGCTTTGATGCTTGTATTTTTCCCCCCAATCTTAAAAGAATTCCCGATGATGCCGCGATTACGGCGCTCAGCTACACCCAGGACTTTTTCGCTCAGTACAAAGAATGGTACAAAGCGGCCGTTAAGGCTTCCAAAGCTGCCTTCGACCGGGCCCAAGTCATCGAGAAGCTAGAGGCCGACTTGGCTCAAAAGAGTCGTATTGTCGACATACTCCAATCTGAGGCGGAATCTTCCCGCAAGGCCGAAGTCGAGTCGTTACAGAAGGTTGATGAAACATTGGTCGAGATGGCGAAAATGCAACAGGCACACTGTACATTAGTTGAAGACTTAGGCCACCGATACAAGAATGTCGAAACTGAGCGAGATGCGGTAGTCAGGGAACTAGAGGAGCTAAAGGCTAAGTTTGCCGACATGAATAAAGAAAAGGACGACGCGAATGTGGCTGCACAGGAAGCGTGTGAGCAGGCTGTATCTTTCCGAGCTGAGCGCGATGCGGCAATTAAGGAACTGGAGGTGCTAAAGGCTAAGTTTGCTGATATGAATAAGGAAAAAGACGACGCGAACGTGGCTGCGCAAAAAGCGTGTGAGCAGGCTGTATCTTTCCGAGCTGAGCGCGATGCGGCCATTGCAAGGGTTAAGGAGGTTGAATCGGAGGTGGAGGAGAGAGTCCAAGCGGAGAGGTTCAAAATGGAGGCCGAATTCGACGATCTCTTGGACACATATAATGCCAATGTACTGGAGTATAGAAACCTCTCCTGGCTAGGGGATTACTCGATGCCTCTCTACAATGCTTGGAAGAAATTGGTGGAAAACAAGAGGATGTCTTGTCCGGATTCGGTATTAGATGAGTTTGAGCTTGAGTCGCGTTTGCTCAGCGAGGATGAGAGGAGGACTCTTCATGAAGCAATCGTTTCCGTTGAAAAAGAAAGACTTGGAGTCCATCAAACGGAGGTTTGTGAAGGTTCGGGCATTGTGCATCATAGCGAGAATACTGAAGTCCCCATTTCGACTTCGTCCGGAGCTGTTGCTGTAGTTGATTCGCATGCTATTCCAGCCTACAATCCGGACCAACCGGAAATGTCTTCGGGCATGGCTCTCGCCCCCGAGCTTGTTCAGGCTCCAAGGCAAGGTAAAGCGGGTATTTTGACTACTCTCTTTACGTCTTAAGACATTGGTTTTCGAGGGAATTTCTTGGTCTGACAGCTCTACTTTTTGTTGTTTAGAGACCGAGAGTGTCGCACCCGTGCTCCCTGTTCCTTCGGCTTTATATCCCACGCATGGAGTTGTTGTCACTGAGGCGATCTCAACCGCCGCCATGGTTGGTGACATAGGAGAGGGAGGATCGATGTCATTCGACGTTCAAATGTTTGAAGAGCTATTTGGTCATCCTATTGATCCCGTGCCTGACCTCTCTTTTGCGACGAGCGGAGCTGCTCCAGTTTCTAGTTCGATTGTGACGACCACTGGCATACCTAGCGCAGCTCAACTGTCTCGAGAGGAGGAGATTTTGGCAGAGATAAGTGCCGAGATGGCCAAGACAGTGACAGTTGGTCCCGGAGGTGACGCCGTTCCCCCAAGCTTATCTTCTCTAATGATGATTTCTCCTGGTGGCACGGTAATCGTCTCGAGTGTCGCTGAACATGTATCTGTTACTGCTCCCATGCCTTCGGTTCGCCCTCATAAAAGGATCTCCATCCCTTCCAGTTCTGAGGAAGATGTCGATATTATGCCAGACCCGGAGGACGTTCCTAAGAAAGGCAAAAAGTCTCGCAGGAAGCCAGGCAGTGGGTCTACCGGCTCGACTCCGAGGAAGAAGCATCGGAGGAAGAAAGAGTGAGCCCTTTGCTTTGTCAAGAGTTTACGGATAACAATTCTTTTGTCTTTTCTCTTGTTCTTTTTTGGGCCATGTGTATGTGTGGATTCGGCCTCCACTTAATCGAAGCATCTTTACTTGCCATGTAATCAAACCTGTTTTTGTTGGCCGATGAAATGGGAAATTATTCTTTTCTTCTTACCTAAATGCCTTGTAGCGTTTGTTTTGTATCCGCTCAGTATTTTTACAGCTTCGTGTCGTGACTTAATGAATGAGTCGGATTCTGATTATATTATCACTTAAGCCAGTGATTAACACCCAGCTTTTTGCCCCTTAGTTGCGGGGAATAATACTCATATTCTGGTGGCTGATTGCGTTTATTGCAAGCCTTTGGGCACACGCCCCCCTTTTGAGGTCTCATGACGATTTGAGATCGATAATCTGTTCCGCATTCCAGGATTCTGAGTGTTATCGATGTTTGGAACACAGTTCGCGCTTTGAGAATCTGGATTAGATGTCTATACCCCAATTCACACTCTGGGAAGTTGGAGTCCGTTCGCACTCCGGGAACGATTTGTTGGATGTTTATATTCCAATTCATACTCTAGGAAGTTGGAGTCCGTTCGCACTCGGGGAACGATTTATTGGATGTTTTATACTCCAATTCATACTCTGGGAAGTCGGAGTCCGTTCGCACTCTGGGAACGATTTATTGGATGTTTATACTCCAATTCATACTCTGGGAAGTTGGAGTCCGTTCGCACTCTGGGAACGATTTGTTGGATGTTTATACTCCAATTCACACTCTGGGAAGTTGGAGTCCGTTCGCACTCTGGGAACGATTTATTGGATGTTTATACTCCAATTCATACTCTGGGAAGTTGGAGTCCGTTCGCACTCTGGGAACGATTTGTTGGATGTTTATACTCCAATTCACACTCTGGGAAGTTGGAGTTGGTTCGCACTCTGGGAACGATTTATTGGATGTTTATACTCCAATTCATACTCTGGGAAGTTGGAGTCCGTTCGCACTCTGGGAACGATTTGTTGGATGTTTATACTCCAATTCACACTCTGGGAAGTTGGAGTCCGTTCGCACTCTGGGAACGATTTATTGGATGTTTATACTCCAATTCATACTCTGGGAAGTTGGAGTCCGTTCGCACTCTGGGAACGATTTGTTGGATGTTTATACTCCAATTCACACTCTGGGAAGTTGGAGTTGGTAAAAGGATTATCGTGTATCGATCCCTGCGAATGCTGGTATTGTATTCTGCCCCCGAGCTCGGGTCTCACTCAATGAGCGACAGGTCGTATCACAGTTACTCCCTGTTCGAATAAATCCCACCGTGTGATGGAATTTAGCTCTTCGTGCAACGTGATATAATGTGTTATTTTCAGTGAATCACAACTTTTGGCTCGAAGAGATGGCATTTTATTGCTGAAACGAAAGAAGCATGGCAAAATCAGTCGCCTTATTACAAATTCAAATTTCAAAATGCAAAAACAAAAATGCTGAAGAAGAAATTGATAAGAAATAGATAAATAAAGCCCGTCAGATGTAGTAGTGACGGAGGCTTCTGCTATTCCAGGCTCTTGGTAAAGTGAGGCCATCAACTGTTGATAACTTGAATGTGCCATCTCTGAGCTTTTGTGAAATCATATACGGCCCTTCCCAATTTGGGTTCATGTGTGAAGGAACCGGGTAAATTCTTTTAAGTACCAGGTCGCCGGATTTAAAAGTTCGTGGGCAGACCTTGGCGTTGTATATTCGAGCGACTCGACCTCGATATGCAGCTGCTCTCACATCGGCTTCTTCTCGCTTCTCATCAAGCAGATCTAGGGATTCAGCAAGCAATATACCGTTTGTTTTCGGGTCGTAGTATGTCACACGGTGAGAGCGAACTTCCATTTCGACTGGAATAACTGCTTCAGAGCCATAGGATAGAGAAAAAGGGGTGTGTCCGGTCGCAGTTTTGTGAGTCGTTCTGTACGCCCACAGAGCCATTGGTAGTTCATCAACCCACTTGCCCCCAGCTTTCTCCAATCTTTTCTTCAATATAGACTTGATAACCTTATTGACGGCCTCGACCTGACCATTTGCTTGTGGGTGCGCTACTGCTGAGAATCTCTTACGGATGTGAAATCGCAGACAGAAGTCCTTGAATTCAGCACTGTCGAATTGGGCTCCATTGTCGGTGATAATAGTATGCGGGAGACCAAACCGGCAGATGATGTTGCGTACCACGAAGTTGATCACCTTTTTTGTTGTTATCGTTGCAAGGGGCTCAGCCTCAGCCCATTTGGTGAAGTAATCAACCGCAACTATGGCGTACTTTGCACCCCCTTTAGCTAAAGGCAATGCACCGATTATATCCATCCCCCACATTGCAAATGGCCACGGACTGACCATTTGGGTTATTTCAGAAGGCGGGGCTCTAGGGATCCGAGCGTGTCTCTGGCATCTATCGCATCTTTTGGCATAATCCATAGCATCGCGGTTAACGGTAGGCCAATAATATCCGTATCGAAGTATTTTCTTGGCAAGTGCTTGCCCCCCAGTGTGATCGCCACATTCTCCTTCGTGCACCTCGCGCAACACTCGCTTGATTTCGTCATGTGCGATACACCGGAGAAGAGGAACAGAGTATCCTCTTCGATACATAACTCCGTTTTGAATGACAAATCGTGACACCTTTCGGAGAATCTGTCTTCTTTCACTTCGCCGTTCGGGTAGTGTGCCATGCTCAATGTAATCTTGATAGGGAGTCATCCATGATTCCTTCTCGGAGGTAGCTTCAAATGTGAATTCGTTCTCCGTTCGATCAATGCTTGGATAGGATAATGTCTCGACGGGGACGAGTCCCAAGTGTTGAGTTTCGCCTGTACTTGCCGACTTTGCCAACGCATCAGCTTTCTGATTGTGCTCTCGGGGTATGTAGAAAATGGCATAATAATCAAACTGATCTAGTGTTTCTCGGACCCGGGCTAGATAAGCGGCTAGTCTTCGATCCTTGGCCTGATATTCACCCCGAACTTGGCATACCACCAACTGAGAATCGCAGTATATCTCTACCGCGATAATTCTTAGGTCTCGGGCCAACTTCAACCCGGCGAGCAAGGCTTCGTATTCAGCTTCATTGTTGGTTGTCCGGAAATCAAACTTTAAGGCGTAGCAGATGGATCGGCCCTCGGGAGTCTCAAGCACAATCCCTGCGCCCGAACACCGATCGTTGGATGCGCCATCAGTGTACATCTTCCATACATATTCGGGTGAGTCACTAGTTTCAGGTAAGTCTTCAGGAACAGTGAATTCGGCAATGAAATCTGCTAAGACTTGACCGTGTATGGCTCTCCTTGGAACATATGCGATGTCGAATTGACTCAGCTCAATGTTCCACTTTAGTAACCTGCCAGATGTCTCGGGTCGCGTGAGGACCTGTCGTAGCGGTTGATCGGTGTACACAATGATAGGGTGAGCCTGAAAATATGGACGGAGCTTTCTCGAGGCGATGACTAGGCAGTATGCCAACTTTTCTAGCCTTGGATAATTTCTCTCGGCCCCGGCCAATGGTTTACTGACATAATAAACTGGTTTCTGTGTTCGATCTTCCTCCCGAACCAATGCAGCACTAATAGCGTTTTCAGATACAGCCAGATAAAGGTATAATTGTTCATGATCAACAGGTTTTGAAAGAATCGGTGGTGTGGAAAGATGCCGGACTAGCGATTGAAATGCGTTTTCACATTCCGTAGTCCATTCGAAGTTTCGCCTCCCTTTTCGGATTAGGTCGAAAAAGGGTATGCATTTATCCGTTGACCTTGAGATGAACCTACTCAGCGCTGCAATCTTTCCATTGAGGCTCTGAACCTGTTTCATGGTCCTCGGGGTTTGAAGACTCCTGATTGCCCATATCTTTTCGGGGTTGGCCTCTATTCCCCGGGCGTTGACGATGAACCCAAGGAACTTTCCGGAAGCAACCCCAAAATGACATTTTAACGGATTTAGCTTCATCCCATACCTCCGGAGGACTTTGAACATTGATTCCAAGTCCTTGACATGATCAGTGGAGTACCGTGATTTTACCAACATGTCATCTACATAGACCTCCATGGTTTTCCCGATCTGGTCGGCAAACATTCGGTTGACTAAGCGTTGATAAGTTGCTCCGGCATTCTTTAAACCAAAAGGCATGACCATGTAGCAATATAGTCCTATGTCGGTTACGAAGCTCGTATGTTCTTGATCAGGCACATGCATGGGTATCTGATTGTACCCAGAGTAAGCATCCATGAAAGACAATAATTCATGTCCGGCCGTCGAATCCACAAGTTGATCGATTCGAGGAAGTGGAAAACTGTCCTTTGGACAAGCCTTATTTAAGTCAGAGTAGTCGATGCACGTTCTCCATTTTCCATTTGGTTTGCGGACAAGTACAGGATTGGATACCCACTCCGGGTACAAAGCATCTCGGATAAACCCATTCGTCTTCAATTTATCGACTTCTTCCTTGAGGGCGGCAGATCTCTCTGGATCCATACCGCGTCTCTTTTGTTTGACCGGGATGTACCGCGGGTCAATATTTAAGGTGTGGCTCGCGATGTCCGACGAGATTCCACACATATCGGAGTGCGTCCAGGCGAATACGTCTAGATTCGCTTGGAGAAATTCGACCAATTCCTGTTGAGCTTGCAGGTTTAGCTGAGACCCAATTTTCAAGACCTTCGAATCGTCATCGTTATCAATTGGAACATCGATTGTCAGCTCGGCTGGGGAGGCCTGACTTTCTTTGGATTCATCATTATCTTCAGTGTCTCGAGGGTCAAGATCCTTCTGGAATTGGTCGTGGTGCCCGGGCCGAGGCCCAGGCGCTAGTTGTCAATCGTCGACAAAGCGGACGTGGAGAGATTCCCCCACGCCCTTTCCCTTTTCCCTCTTTTGTGCTTCTCGTAGTTCAGCAACGTAACAGGCTCTCCCGGCAGCCTGGTCCCCTTGAATGACCCCAATCCCGTGGTCAGTTGGGAACTTTAGAGTCAAACACCACGGGGCAATTGCTGCCCTAAATTCTGCAAGGGCTGGTCGGCCCAAAAAGGCATTATAGGGTGAATGGATGTCCAGGACAACAAACTGTAACACTCGAACTCTACGGCGTTCTCCGTTTCCCAATTCTACTGGCAATTCCACCATTCCGGTGGGTATGTTAGCACTTCCATCGAAGCCGTGGATCCTATATTGACAAGGCTTTAGATCTTTGGCTTCCATTTTCATCTGATCATATGCCCTTTTGAACAAGATGTTTACTGAGCTTCCACTGTCTACCAGGATCCTCTTCATCCAAGCAGGACCAACCTGGGCGGATATGACTAGTGGGTCTATGGTCGGGGCTTCGACTTTGTCAGCATCTCGGTTTCTAAATACGATGTCATCCGTCATCGTCTTCTGTTGCTTAGCCGGAGTTCCTTCATAAAGTGTACTGCAGCTTTCAAAACTTACGTGTCTGATCGAATTGGCGTATGATTCCATTTCCCTCCAACTTCGATCTGCTGGATGAGGGCCACCACTGACTGTATTTATGACCAATCTTCCGCCTGTACGAGCGGGCTCTTCTTGTCTTTCTTGGTTCTGTGCACGATTTTGGTTTGACGGGCCCGCACTACCGGCTTGCGGTGCCCGCACAAATTGATCCAGCTTCCTCTCTCTGATCAGTTTCTCAATAAGGTCTTGCAGATGCCTGCAATCATTGGTGTTGTGTCCATAGCTTTCATGAAATCTACAAAACTTCCCCGTTTGGATCTGTTTCTCCGATGATGGCTTCGGAGTCGGCTTCTTATATTGCATTGCATTACAGGTTTGTAGATATACGTTTTCTAACGTCGTATTCAGCGGTGTATAACTTTCAAACATTTGCGCCCTACGTCGCGGGCCGCGATTCTGATCCTGCTTCTTACTTCTATTATCGCTGTTCCTTGGCTGGGTTTGCTTGTTCTGAATATTCAACTGCACTCTTCCTGAGCCCTCTCCTGACTGTTTAACGGCCACATTGCTTTGAATCCCTTCATTGCTGGGCCTCGCATCGTCCTGCTTCCTAGATTGTTTCGCATCCTCACGCCTCAGGAATTGGGCGGCTTTGGAATAGAAACGATCCAACGACGCGGGAGGTTTCCCAGCTAGCCAGTTTCCAAAATCAGAGTCGGGATCAATCCCCTTAGTCAGAGCCATCAAGATTGAATTATCATTGGGGTTAGTAATTTCTGCACAGGCGGCGTTGAATCTTTCCAGGTATCGCCTGAGCGTCTCCCCAGGGGTTTGAGTGACACTAGATAAAGTGTTTACGTCTTTAGGCCTGGCGATGTGCTTCCGGCAGCGTTTAGGCTTATTTTTCTTCTCCAAATTCTCCCGTCCCTTTTCTGAATGACCAGGGGCTCTATTTATAGGTGTGGAAGGCCAAATTCCCGCCTAAAGCTCAGGGAGGTTGCCTGGCACGTGAGGGGGGCCCATAAGCCCGCGTTCTCGAAGTCCGTGCCCAGTTTGGGATCGATTCGAAATGAATTTCGAATCGATCAAAGAAGCATCCAATCGAGGCGAAATTTGGTGTGGACATTCTTCAACATGCATGTGAACTACTGTAAAAATTTCATGGGATTTGGATCAGTGGATTGGAAGTTATGATCGGTTCGAAATTGGTGTCTTCGGCCTTCTGTTGGTTCGAATCGATGAAGTGGTCTCGTTCGAATCGACCTGTTTGATTCGAGTACTTCGAACCGATCCCAGGGCGCCTCTCTTCGAGTCGATCCTGTCTTTTGCGTGTGGTTGGATTCGAAGTGAGTCTTCGAATCGATGGGGATGGTGTTTGTTCGAATCGATCCAAATGTGTTACCTTGGATCGATTCGAAGTTGTCTTAGCATGTTGGATTCGAAGACAGCGCGATGCCGCATGGTGGGCTTGTAGTCTTGTGAAGATGGATTCGAACTAGCGCATAGTTGATGGAGTCGAAGTATAGCTGCTTTGGTGGATTCGAAGTAAGGTCTAGGTCATGGATTCGAAGTAGAGAACGTCTGATGGATTCGAAATACATGGAGTCGAAGCGGTAGCGTGTCTTATGGATTCGAAGTTAGGAGCACTCTGATGGATTCGAACTTACGTTCTTTTGTTGGGTTCGAACTAGTTGGTTTCGAACATTATGGGTTCGAAACAAATGGTTTCGAACTAGTTGGGTTCGACAGTGATGGTTTCGAACCGAGCGACGTCCATCTTCCTTAACTTGAATCCGTCATAACTTGAGCATATGACCTCGGATTGACTCGAAACTTGAATTGGTGGCTTCTATGGCCTTTCTTGTTATGCCCTATCACTTGTGGCCCGATCCGGACTCGGACAGAATTCATCGATATCCATAGCGGAGTGAAGTGCGATCAATCTCTGAAGCGAACTGTCTTTTGTCTTTGATCAATCTTTTGGTATCACGGCTTTTGCCCGAAAAGCGGGATAACATCTAGTGCTTAAATCACGCAAGCATATTCAAATAGAGGTTACGTGTGTTCCCACTGGCCTTCCCAGAGCATGGCCATCCTTCTTTTAAATCGAGCATAAGCAACATTTAATCTGATTTTAACTGATGCATTTACCTCTCTTTTAAATTCACCACAAACTGCTCTGCCGTTTCTTAGATTAAAAGAGTATTGCATAAATCAATATTTGCCGTTTGATTTCCTGTAAATCAGAATGTATGAACTGATTTTTTTTTTGATAATCACGTATTCATATTCAGATCAAAATAACTGATATGTTTTGCATTTACTTCCTCTGCCTATATATACTTTCCCACTTCATCATTTTTCTTTTCTAGATCTCAACTTCTCTGTTTTTCTCATGGACCCAGATCAGGTAATATTCCACTTTGTTTCTTTTGTTTTTCAGTCTCTTTTCTTTGGCATTTTGCTCGGCTACCCACCCATCTGACCATGTCATAGATAGACACATAAGCCTATAAACTGAAAAAAAAGGGAGAATGTAATAGTGATGGCATTTGTGTTGATGAAGGGAAGTGCAGAGCAATATATAAGGTAGTAATAGATGTTAGTGTTGAAGGTAAGATAGAAAGTAGATAGGTTGGTCACTAATCTGCATTCAGAATCTACATCTACTTGAATTGGGAAATTAGGCTGATACCACTGTGCATGCATTTGTGTGGATTTGTGAAGTTCAAACTATAATGGGTTGTGTAGTGATAGAAACATGGTACATATAGGGTGTGAGTTCCAGACCTCATTCATAAAGGTTAAGTCTGCATACATACAAGGCCTGCAATAGGCTGTACAAAGTGTGCATGTACATATATCACAAGTGCATGCCCAGGCCTTGAAGCTGCATAAGTGGTGACTGGGTGATAAGGATGGTAGTGTGAAGACTGTAGTGTTTAGTATGAAGATCTGGGCTGAAGTTAATTCAAGTGATGTAAACATATTAGGTTCTGATTTTATATGGCCACTTGATATGCATGTATGAACATATCTACAGTTATTTAACTTAGCCTCTGCATGTTCAGTTTTGAAGACTGGGAAAGGAATTTAGACTGAAAGGGGTAAGGACTTTAGTGATTGCAGTAGAAGTAAATTCTAGCTGTTGTAGCTGATTGGAAGTAGTAGTATAGGGCTCTGTTGATCTTGATCTAGAAAGCCTGAGAAGAATTATTGATAGTTGTTTGAACAACAAGTTAGGCAGAAGGAATAAATGTGTAAATGCACGCATGAGTTCAGTGCATAGTACACAAGATAGGGTGTGGGACGAGCATGGATGTGTCCAAGTCAGTTGATATAGGCATAAAGATGGAACCTGAGTATATGTGAGTAGATATAGGCATATAGTCACTGTGTGCATGTGTCAAGGCTGACAGAAGTGGAGATGCCTGACTGGAATTGTGGTAGAAATAGGTAGGCAGCTGTTTGGTTCGAAGCCTGGAAACATGGTCACGTGTTTAAAACTTTTGAGAATTTTGCATAGTTGAGGTATCAGATTTCATTCATAACAGTTAGGCTACATGTTTGTAATCTTAGTGGTAGGCTGTACATCTGGATCACTGTGTGTAGCTGTATCACAGGGTGTACATGTTCAACTGACGTGAGTAAGATGCAAACTGGAGTTGTTGGATACTAGAGATAGTTAGGTAGGCAAGTATGATGTGTGAAGCTTCAGTAGATGCTCTTATGTGAGTTGCTGTAGAAAAAGTAATGGGTATGATGGAAGTTTGAATAGGAGATGGACATGTTTTACAAGGAAAATGCATACAAAGCTTCAGTGTTGGTAGCATGGATGACTCGAAGCAAATTGCATATTGACCCGAAGTATTGCATGTTATTTCTTGAAGCTAAATAAATATGGCTCGGGTAGTTGTTTTTTTTTTCTTACCTGTTGAAATTTGAAACCCAGTTTTGTAATATATATAAGTCAAACTGGAATTCGCAAAGCAAAAGAAAAAAAAAGAAAAAAAAAAAGAAAAAAAAAGAGAAGAAGAAAAATGGATAAAGTTTGGAACTGGTGAGCATAGGTTGGATCCAGATAGAGAAGAAGTGAAAATTGATTAAAGTAGAGGCAGAGTTATAAGCATGAGGAAGGGTTGGCGTGAGTGTGTGCTTGTGCACGTGAAAGTTGAAATTTTATGTGTGCACGTGTACATGTGTATCACGACACAGAGTAGGGAAAACGTCCCCAAATTTCGCTTAGCCTGACTTTAGAAAAATTTTGTCGTAAAATTTTGTGTTAACCCGGTCCTCATTTTTTTGGTATATTTCGGTCACGGTACACGGTGGAGTGGTCGAGCAAGTCAAATCATTCTCGTTCTATTTTAATTTGACCGTAAAATTCTAAGTTGCATATTCTATTTTTCTACTTTTGTTCTAGATTTGAATCTAGGCGACATCCGAGAAATTTTATCGTTACTCTCTGTCGTTCTGTACCGGTGAATCGTCGTTTTAAATTCAAAATTTTCTGCAACTCTTAGGTGAGTATTTCTCACCAGACATACGTATTTATATTTCGTAAATTATTGCAAGTGTATGTGTAGAAATTAGTTCACTACTATCTGTCTGTTCTGTTGTATAGAATGATGAACCCCATTAAATTGACACCTCATCAGTATTTATATGTTGTACTATATCTGCAGTTATGTTATGTTATTGTTTATTTACTGCTTAAGTCACACTGCAAGTTCCCTGTTATATTTAGATTGTTATGGGCTGAAATGATAGGCCAAAATGATTATTATTGTTAAATTATGCTGTTATATTGTTAACTGATAACTTGGGATTGCGGGTTTGAAATGATAGAACCCGGGGTTGTAAATTACGGGTTGAAACGATATAAATCCGTATCACTTGACCTAGGCTAGAAAACTATATACAGGTCCGTGGTCCTTATAATATTTTCTGAAATATTTAAAATTATTTTGGAGGTTAAATATTTGATTTATATCTTTAAAGGAATTTATATTGATTTTAATAAGTTATAAATAAAGAAATAAATAAATATTTGAATAAAAGTATGGAATATAACTTATTTGGTAAATCGGGATTTTGAAAGAATAAGATTTCAGTAATAAATAAATAAATAAGTTATATTTGGAAATATTTATTAAGTTAAACAATCTACTAGAGCATTTAAATGCTGTCTCTTTTTGAAATTGGACTAGTTTACCCGTAACTTTAGGTAGCATTTCCTAAGTGCTACAGAATCTAGAATTGATTGTTTTAAAATTTATGGAATTGATAAATTTTATTTACATTTAAGTTGGAAAATCTTAGGATAGGATATTTATAAATAGATTTTCCTTAATAAATTTAAGACGAATATTCTGGTTTTAAGAAAATTTTGAAACATTTAATGGCTAAAATTGGAGTTTGATTTATGGAATTTATGGGAATATTCAAGACTAAATAATAAAACATTTATTTGTTAAAAGAATAAAATCCAACCTTATTTTGAATATTAATACTCCAATTGGATATATATATATATATATATATATATATATAGGAATTGAAATGGTTTTGGGGACGTAAAGTGATATTTAAATTATGGTTTAAAACTTTAAATAAAGAAATATATTTGTAAAGCTATGTAAATTATCTTCTTTACAAAGTAACCATAAAGTTAAACCATTTATTCTATATACCGTTGAATATCCAAACCATTGTGTTTGGGAGTTATGGTTTTAAAGTAAATTTCCAAAATATTATCCTTTGAAGATATAATCCAAATATTTGGTTTCCATATATTATAAATTTTAGTAGTATGGTTTTGGAAAAAGAATTATATTTGAATATAACGATATCATGTTGTTTTGGGTTTTAAAATGATATCGTATTTATAGTTTTGAAATGGAAATGTTATACTGGTTTTAAGGTATAAATTGTTTTTAAATGACCACGGGTTATAATAACGTTTGGTTGGCAAAGAGACCGGGATCGGATATGGACATACTCTCTGTCGATACCGAAAACCACTTTGACTAACCGTGTACGCGGTGGAGTTTCCAGAATGAAGTAGGTTGGTGGTGGCCATTTCTTGAAAGGTATATACGTGGACCCGACTCCCGTGAGTTGGCATAAGGTGGCTAAAACAGGAGCGATTCTCGGATTAATGAGGTAGCTCCTCTGATCGAACGCACTTCTTCGTATACCATTCTATTACTCTTGTGATTGTTTGGGTGCACCCTTGATTTGGGAGCGTTGTTCGAGGTGGGCGGTTGCTGCGGCTTCGCGTTACCACCGGTCCGGATAGCAATTGGTATATCTACCCTGGCATTGCCTAGTTGTGCCGGGTCACCTACCATATCGAGCCTTGTACGAGTTTGGTTTTCTCCCGTAGCCCGTGTGGTATCCTCTAGTTGCTTCCCGATCAGGAGGAGCTATGATATTGGATGGACTACTGGGACTATTACGTGTTAAGGTGGAAAATGTAAAGCCTTAATGCTATTTAAAAGTATGTTTATTTTACCGTAGACACTATTATAATAGCGCAATATACTACATAGTAAATAGTTTAACGGATCCTTAGAGGATGGGCGATCCCAAGCATCCTTTAAGTTACTTGCTATATATTACAGTACACTTGATTTAGCTTACATTATATAAGTATGTATGTCCTGACTCGAGTGTTTTGTTTATTGTACGCTCGGGTCAGCCTGAGTTGCAGTTTCAGCCTCTTCTCCGTGGCTAGGACACTCAGTAAATCATGCGTGCTGTTGGAAGTTGATTCAGCCTTTATCTTTTCTGGAATCCAAGTCTTTGAAGACTCTATCTCTATTTATGTTCAAATTTGTATTGAGTATTATAGACAATGTAAGTTCTGTTTGTAAAGTTATATCTGTGGCTTCATGAACCACTAAATTTTTAATTTCCGCTGCGAGATTCTGATATCTGTGTATGTGATTCTGTGATTTATTTATTGTATATTCTGAGTTTTGCCAAATTTATTCTACAACGCAGTATTTTGAACTATTCAAGCTCGACATGTTCTATTATTGTCGAATTCGAATGGTTGAAAATACTGGGTCGTTACATTTGGTATCAGAGCTTTGGCTCTAGGCAAAACTTAGAATGTACGGTAAGTTTGATTTACAGAATCACCTTCATTCGAGATTGAATCTCTTCCTTTTCGAATTTGGAACATCCCCTATGGTTCCAAAGTTCATTCGTGTCCCTCACTTTTCATCATCTTTAGACTCTGGAGTACCCCATAATTCCACTTCGGATGATCTTTATAGTGAATTGGCGGTCTCGCCATTGTTCTAATAAAGGGGTGAAACTCCTTTACCATTAGCATTGATTCACCAGAGATTTATATTTATCCTCGGTTTATATGCCAGTATCTTTGGTTATTCCGAACTCTATCTCTTCGGATCAAATATAGATTTACCCAATCATATCGATCCGACTCTTTAAGTCACGGATGACTAGGTCAAGGTTGTCCGCGATTTATATAGACTTACCCAGTTCCTTATTCTGTTATTTAATCGTCAAGTCTTCTGATTTCAACTTATCTTGAATTATTTGAATTCATCAAAATTTGAATTTCTACTCTTGTTTTGGAAAATTATTTTTGAAAGAAAAATCTAAATATATATAAGTATGATTTTTAGAATGTTATAATTAATTTGACTATTTGTCAAGAGATAATAGTTTTGATTTTATTTATGATTTTGTAAACCATGTGATAAATAATTGAATATAAACAGTGGTCATAAATTAATTTAGAAACAGAAATGAATTTAAAACAAGAACTTAAGAATCCAATTTCTGATGATTTCAAACCGTAGGTTTAAAAATTTTAAAGGATATATTATTTAGAGTATTTTTATAGAAATTTGTTTCCAAAGAAATTTTAAAATTAGTGCTTTCCTCTTTGTCGCTGGAAAATAATTTCGGTGATGACTGCAGCATCATCGACATTCATTTTCGAGTTTCGAAGGGAAAAGACCATCCTGTAGTCTGGCTACAGTATTTCCTTGAGTTTTTAATTGATTTGAATTTCTTAAGTATGATTTAATATATATAGATATATAATTTAAAATTGATTGACATATTACGTATACATATTTATTTATCTCTATATGGTTTGAGGGGAATCAGAAATTTAATTCTTAAAATTTTATCTTAAGAAATTTCATTTCAATATAACTTACCTTGATTTTCAAAAGTGAAAAATGAATCTGGATAATATACAATATAAAAAGGAGGTTATAAATAAAATTTGAGTGGTTATAATTAATGTTATACACTTAAATTTTAGTTATAAAAAAAAAAGATAAATAAAGGTAATATAGAGATAAGAAAAATATATTTGGAAGGAATGTTTTGTAATAAGGATTGTTTATCTTAAAATCATAGTTAATTAATGTCCAAGGAAAATATTATGAAAAGAAATTTGATTGTTATATTTGCTATAATAAATATTCTATTTATGAAATAGACATGTCTTGAAAATAGATAATTATGATTTAAATAGTTAAGACATATTTCAATATCACTAAATTTTGATAAATTGAGAATTGGTTTTCCATTGGAAATTTCAAGAAGGAATATCTTATTTATTAAAATAGGCATTTCAAACAAAGTGTTAGGTTATTTGTTAAAATTAAGAATTAAATGCAATAATAAACTGATTAGGAGTGCTATCATATCTACTATAGCATATTATAAGTGCTGCTGTCTCTAACAATAAAAATTTGTTTTGAAATTCTTATAATTGGATAAATGAACTCAGGAATATTTAAACTTTGATATGAATATCATTTGGCATTGAAACTGAAAGATATAAATGAGGATTATTTTGATAGTAATATGATTTTAGTAATATGATTTCCAAATAATATCTATAGATTTTAAATGACTTTCAAAGTATTATGATTTCAAAGGCATTATGATTTCAAAGTTATTATCTTACTTTGTTTTCAAACTATCTTCGAGTATCCTTGGTTTCCTTATCTGCTACGGATTGGGAAGGCTATTGCTTATTCCAGTCTGTTTAGAAATCTTTCTATAATCTTTGAAATCTTTGTTACTCATCGGGACCTGAGCACCCAGAGCATGACTGTCAAACTGAAAAGGGTATAATCCGATTCTAAGGATCTTCTTCGTGCTTCAAATACCGGAACTATTCGTTTACGGTACTTGTTTATCTAGCTTATCTTCCTGTTGTTTCTCTTTTTCGTTCCTTTTCGAGGACGAAAAGTTCTTAAGTGGGGGAGAGTGTAACAGCCCTAGTTTTAGATATTTATTTTATTATTAATTATTTAATTTTAAAGTATATTTATATAAATTGTGTTTAAAAATATAGTTTAATTATTTAATTTGAAGATATATTTTATAGATTTGTGTATGTCAATAAAATTTGATAATAACTGTAAAATTTTAAGCTATGATTTAACTGTAAAATTTCGCGTTCAAAGGACGCGTCAATTATAGGGTATAAGCAACGTAGTAAAACGTGTGTTTTTAAAATGTTATTTTTATCAAAAATTTTGATGTTTTAGACTGCGTCTGTTTAACGTAGCGTAAAAATAATATTTTCAAACCTTTTTGAAGAAAAATATCGGTCAGTTAATTTCTACCCAACATTTCTTGGTTAACTAACAGTTTGATTTCAAATATATTTGTATACGTTTTTCTCTACATAAATATTCACCTTTCTATTTATTGTCATCAAACCAAAAATCAAAATTCAGCTAAATTAAAACAAATCACGTGAGCAATTTGGGCATTGGTACATATGTAACGTTCGAACAGTTGCTCTCTGATATCTTTCCGTTCACATTCGTTTCAAAGCCATGCATGTGTTCTCCATTCATTTAGCCTCTGCATCATCAATTTTTTTTAAACATAAATCACGATATCACTTGAATCAAATATCAAAGCTTGCTTTTATCTGGTTTTCAAAGGGCATCAACAAGCCTTCAGTTTGAAACTCTCGGCCCTTTTGCTTATATATTTTTCAGACTAGAATGTGTAAATCACATTTGCCACTTCCAGAAACATAAACTGGAAATGAATCTAGTGCTTAAATCACGCAAGCATATTCAAATAGAGGTTACGTGTGTTCCCACTGGCCTTCCCAGAGCATGGCCATCCTTCTTTTAAATCGAGCATAAGCAACATTTAATCTGATTTTAACTGATGCATTTACCTCTCTTTTAAATTCACCACAAACTGCTCTGCCGTTTCTTAGATTAAAAGAGTATTGCATAAATCAATATTTGCCGTTTGATTTCCTGTAAATCAGAATGTATGAACTGATTTTTTTTTTGATAATCACGTATTCATATTCAGATCAAAATAACTGATATGTTTTGCATTTACTTCCTCTGCCTATATATACTTTCCCACTTCATCATTTTTCTTTTCTAGATCTCAACTTCTCTGTTTTTCTCATGGACCCAGATCAGGTAATATTCCACTTTGTTTCTTTTGTTTTTCAGTCTCTTTTCTTTGGCATTTTGCTCGGCTACCCACCCATCTGACCATGTCATAGATAGACACATAAGCCTATAAACTGAAAAAAAGGGAGAATGTAATAGTGATGGCATTTGTGTTGATGAAGGGAAGTGCAGAGCAATATATAAGGTAGTAATAGATGTTAGTGTTGAAGGTAAGATAGAAAGTAGATAGGTTGGTCACTAATCTGCATTCAGAATCTACATCTACTTGAATTGGGAAATTAGGCTGATACCACTGTGCATGCATTTGTGTGGATTTGTGAAGTTCAAACTATAATGGGTTGTGTAGTGATAGAAACATGGTACATATAGGGTGTGAGTTCCAGACCTCATTCATAAAGGTTAAGTCTGCATACATACAAGGCCTGCAATAGGCTGTACAAAGTGTGCATGTACATATATCACAAGTGCATGCCCAGGCCTTGAAGCTGCATAAGTGGTGACTGGGTGATAAGGATGGTAGTGTGAAGACTGTAGTGTTTAGTATGAAGATCTGGGCTGAAGTTAATTCAAGTGATGTAAACATATTAGGTTCTGATTTTATATGGCCACTTGATATGCATGTATGAACATATCTACAGTTATTTAACTTAGCCTCTGCATGTTCAGTTTTGAAGACTGGGAAAGGAATTTAGACTGAAAGGGGTAAGGACTTTAGTGATTGCAGTAGAAGTAAATTCTAGCTGTTGTAGCTGATTGGAAGTAGTAGTATAGGGCTCTGTTGATCTTGATCTAGAAAGCCTGAGAAGAATTATTGATAGTTGTTTGAACAACAAGTTAGGCAGAAGGAATAAATGTGTAAATGCACGCATGAGTTCAGTGCATAGTACACAAGATAGGGTGTGGGACGAGCATGGATGTGTCCAAGTCAGTTGATATAGGCATAAAGATGGAACCTGAGTATATGTGAGTAGATATAGGCATATAGTCACTGTGTGCATGTGTCAAGGCTGACAGAAGTGGAGATGCCTGACTGGAATTGTGGTAGAAATAGGTAGGCAGCTGTTTGGTTCGAAGCCTGGAAACATGGTCACGTGTTTAAAACTTTTGAGAATTTTGCATAGTTGAGGTATCAGATTTCATTCATAACAGTTAGGCTACATGTTTGTAATCTTAGTGGTAGGCTGTACATCTGGATCACTGTGTGTAGCTGTATCACAGGGTGTACATGTTCAACTGACGTGAGTAAGATGCAAACTGGAGTTGTTGGATACTAGAGATAGTTAGGTAGGCAAGTATGATGTGTGAAGCTTCAGTAGATGCTCTTATGTGAGTTGCTGTAGAAAAAGTAATGGGTATGATGGAAGTTTGAATAGGAGATGGACATGTTTTACAAGGAAAATGCATACAAAGCTTCAGTGTTGGTAGCATGGATGACTCGAAGCAAATTGCATATTGACCCGAAGTATTGCATGTTATTTCTTGAAGCTAAATAAATATGGCTCGGGTAGTTGTTTTTTTTTTCTTACCTGTTGAAATTTGAAACCCAGTTTTGTAATATATATAAGTCAAACTGGAATTCGCAAAGCAAAAGAAAAAAAAAAGGAAAAAAAAAAGAAAAAAAAAGAGAAGAAGAAAAATGGATAAAGTTTGGAACTGGTGAGCATAGGTTGGATCCAGATAGAGAAGAAGTGAAAATTGATTAAAGTAGAGGCAGAGTTATAAGCATGAGGAAGGGTTGGCGTGAGTGTGTGCTTGTGCACGTGAAAGTTGAAATTTTATGTGTGCACGTGTACATGTGTATCACGACACAGAGTAGGGAAAACGTCCCCAAATTTCGCTTAGCCTGACTTTAGAAAAATTTTGTCGTAAAATTTTGTGTTAACCCGGTCCTCATTTTTTTGGTATATTTCGGTCACGGTACACGGTGGAGTGGTCGAGAAAGTCAAATCATTCTCGTTCTATTTTAATTTGACCGTAAAATTCTAAGTCGCATATTCTATTTTTCTACTTTTGTTCTAGATTTGAATCTAGGCGACATCCGAGAAATTTTATCGTTACTCTCTGTCGTTCTGTACCGGTGAATCGTTGTTTTAAATTCAAAATTTTCTGCAACTCTCAGGTGAGTATTTCTCACCAGACATACGTATTTATATTTCGTAAATTATTGCAAGTGTATGTGTAGAAATTAGTTCACTACTATCTGTCTGTTCTGTTGTATAGAATGATGAACCCCATTAAATTGACACCTCATCAGTATTTATATGTTGTACTATATCTGCAGTTATGTTATGTTATTGTTTATTTACTGCTTAAGTCACACTGCAAGTTCCCTGTTATATTTAGATTGTTATGGGCTGAAATGATAGGCCAAAATGATTATTATTGTTAAATTATGTTGTTATATTGTTAACTGATAACTTGGGATTGCGGGTTTGAAATGATAGAACCCGGGGTTGTAAATTACGGGTTGAAACGATATAAATCCGTATCACTTGACCTAGGCTAGAAAACTATATACAGGTCCGTGGTCCTTATAATATTTTCTGAAATATTTAAAATTATTTTGGAGGTTAAATATTTGATTTATATCTTTAAAGGAATTTATATTGATTTTAATAAGTTATAAATAAAGAAATAAATAAATATTTGAATAAAAGTATGGAATATAACTTATTTGGTAAATCGGGATTTTGAAAGAATAAGATTTCAGTAATAAATAAATAAATAAGTTATATTTGGAAATATTTATTAAGTTAAACAATCTACTACAGCATTTAAATGCTGTCTCTTTTTGAAATTGGACTAGTTTACCCGTAACTTTAGGTAGCATTTCCTAAGTGCTACAGAATCTAGAATTGATTGTTTTAAAATTTATGGAATTGATAAATTTTATTTACATTTAAGTTGGAAAATCTTAGGATAGGATATTTATAAATAGATTTTCCTTAATAAATTTAAGACGAATATTCTGGTTTTAAGAAAATTTTGAAACATTTAATGGCTAAAATTGGAGTTTGATTTATGGAATTTATGGGAATATTCAAGACTAAATAATAAAACATTTATTTGTTAAAAGAATAAAATCCAACCTTAGTTTGAATATTAATACTCCAATTGGATATATATATATATATATAGGAATTGAAATGGTTTTGGGGACGTAAAGTGATATTTAAATTATGGTTTAAAACTTTAAATAAAGAAATATATTTGTAAAGCTATGTAAATTATCTTCTTTACAAAGTAACCATAAAGTTAAACCATTTATTCTATATACCGTTGAATATCCAAACCATTGTGTTTGGGAGTTATGGTTTTAAAGTAAATTTCCAAAATATTATCCTTTGAAGATATAATCCAAATATTTGGTTTCCATATATTATAAATTTTAGTAGTATGGTTTTGGAAAAAGAATTATATTTGAATATAACGATATCATGTTGTTTTGGGTTTTAAAATGATATCGTATTTATAGTTTTGAAATGGAAATGTTATACTGGTTTTAAGGTATAAATTGTTTTTAAATGACCACGGGTTATAATAACGTTTGGTTGGCAAAGAGACCGGGATCGGATATGGACATACTCTCTGTCGATACCGAAAACCACTTTGACTAACCGTGTACGCGGTGGAGTTTCCAGAATGAAGTAGGTTGGTGGTGGCCGTTTCTTGAAAGGTATATACGTGGACCCGACTCCCGTGAGTTGGCATAAGGTGGCTAAAACAGGAGCGATTCTCGGATTAATGAGGTAGCTCCTCTGATCGAACGCACTTCTTCGTATACCATTCTATTACTCTTGTGATTGTTTGGGTGCACCCTTGATTTGGGAGCGTTGTTCGAGGTGGGCGGTTGCTGCGGCTTCGCGTTACCACCGGTCCGGATAGCAATTGGTATATCTACCCTGGCATTGCCTAGTTGTGCCGGGTCACCTACCATATCGAGCCTTGTACGATTTTGGTTTTCTCCCGTAGCCCGTGTGGTATCCTCTAGTTGCTTCCCGATCAGGAGGAGCTATGATATTGGATGGACTACTGGGACTATTACGTGTTAAGGTGGAAAATGTAAAGCCTTGATGCTATTTAAAAGTATGTTTATTTTACCGTAGACACTATTATAATAGCGCAATATACTACATAGTAAATAGTTTAACGGATCCTTAGAGGATGGGCGATCCCAAGCATCCTTTAAGTTACTTGCTATATATTACAGTACACTTGATTTAGCTTACATTATATAAGTATGTATGTCCTGACTCGAGTGTTTTGTTTATTGTACGCTCGGGTCAGCCTGAGTTGCAGTTTCAGCCTCTTCTCCGTGGCTAGGACACTCAGTAAATCATGCGTGCTGTTGGAAGTTGATTCAGCCTTTATCTTTTCTGGAATCCAAGTCTTTGAAGACTCTATCTCTATTTATGTTCAAATTTGTATTGAGTATTATAGACAATGTAAGTTCTGTTTGTAAAGTTATATCTGTGGCTTCATGAACCACTAAATTTTTAATTTCCGCTGCGAGATTCTGATATCTGTGTATGTGATTCTGTGATTTATTTATTGTATATTCTGAGTTTTGCCAAATTTATTCTACAACGCAGTATTTTGAACTATTCAAGCTCGACATGTTCTATTATTGTCGAATTCGAATGGTTGAAAATACTGGGTCGTTACAAAATGAATAAGGGACCCAACATTACCAATACTTATATTGGCGAGGTCAAAGGAGTCGATTACATCGGCGACTGGCCCAAGACCAATAAAAGGATCCTCCGAAACCTTTTCAGGAGTTTCAATTGTATTTGTGATTGATAGAGGCAAAATCAGAGTCTTCTTTTTGCCAATGTTAATCTTAAGGCTTCTTCTCTGGAATGGTCGTCCTCTTCGTCCTCTTCGTCACCAGATGGGTTGTGACCCACATTAGCACCGGCTTGGCGTTCTTCTTCTCCATTACCTCCTACCTCACCTTCACCTCTAGTTTCACCTTCTTTGACGTGCTCTTGCACGTCACCAGTCTCGACTACTGGACTTAAGGGCACCGGTGAGTGATCTCCATCATCTTCATATGAAGAATTTTTCATCATTGTCGAAGGCTTCTGGAGTGGCACTAACACTATGATCAAACTCCAACAATTTATAGGTCATGCAGATTTTCATCACTAAGCAATTCCTTGGCCTCTTTGTCCTCTTTCGAGATTTTTTTGAAGTGAGGGTTTTTGCTAAAGCTTGATTGTTAGGCTTGCATAGTACATCTATAAGGAACGGTAAAGATGTTCAGTGACAGAAAAACTTTAAACCTGAGCTTGTATGAAAAGAACATGAACATAACTTATAAGGAGATAACCATCGCTATGAAAATCTTGGAGAACAGCGTATGGAGAAGAATTCCTCCTTAAAATAGCTTTGTTTGTTCCAAGTGCCAACCATGATTCAATACCCCTTGGATGGCTCTAAGATGATGAGGGAAGTATTTCCCTTGCCATGATTGAAGCTAAATAAATATCGAATCTCTTTATTACTTGTGACGATACGGATTTTTCGCGTTCGAAAATCGACATCCATACTTTTACATCGTACTCGAATGTCGTAGATTTGACCGTTCAAATCCGAGTCGCCGGAGCTTATAACACATCAAGTATAACAACACAGCGGAAGAAAAAGAAATGAATATCATATACAATTCCAATGAATACAATATCCAAATATGGAGCAACGCTGATACAATGTGATACAGAATATTAGAGACAAATGCTACAGTGGAAAACAAAATGAACTAGCAGCGGAACCAAAACTTCAAACAGCAACTGCAACTCCAATCCGATGCTACAAAGCCAAACTCTAAGCCATAAGCTCGAACCACCATCAATTTTCACCAAGCCAAGCAAGGTCAGACATGAATCCGCAGACTCCAAATATCCAAGATCTCCAAGAATACCAAAGAGAATGCTGAAGAGTATCGAATCGATATCAATATCTACTATCTAAAAAAACCCAACTTTAGACGGCTCGTGTGGAAAATTTGTGGGCACCCAGAGTTTAGGAAGAGAACAATAAACTCCGGGTCAGTCATGGAACTGGTATGAGCAAACAAAAACAATTTATCTTTTTAAAACAAACAAAAGACTTTTAAAACATTGAAATCCGTAATGCTTTTTGAAAATGAAACTGCCATAAGGCCTCCTACCCACACACACAATGCAAACACAAACTTGGAGGAGATTTCTCCTTATGACAGTCAAACATGCTTACTACGCAAAATTCTCTTTTAATATTATTATTAGTGCATAGTGGAAAACCTTTCGAAAGTATAATATTAATCTTAGCCAGCATAGACATTCCGAACTATGCTTACTATAGCTACCATCCAAACAGTGGGACGCCATCATAAGTGAATGGCAGGTAATACAACTAAAACTGTACAAGGCATGTATTGGATGATTGGAATTTCCAACAAATGGTCAGGCCAAGGAACTTTCCATTGCCACATGGGTACGCCTCTGGAGGGACGCACCGAGAACCTACCCGGCTTTCTGCTAACACAAGGCCGACTACCCCCCTTCCCGGGGAATAAAACCTAAGATATGCCACCCCCGGTCCTTTGGGACCTTTCATCCGAGGGCCCTCCAACAACATCACACGGTAATAAATATACAGTGTCCACATGAGTAAGTATCTGGGCTCCATACCATGATACTACCCTTTTCCAGAAGGAATGGTCATACCCTAGGGGCGCTACCCCTGAAACCTTGTTGCATCTTTCATGTTTCGACCATTTTTGAAGTGTGAGGTCCTGATGCAGTCTCATCCACAAAGCTACGCTTTTCACAAAGCCTTGCTTTGATCAACAAATGATCAGCAGCACTTCGTATGCCACATTACCAAATTGGGAATGTATCACTAGTAACCATCAACTACATAACCTCTGAGCTCGTACGTCTCAGAGAAGGGTGTTAAGCTAAGAGAATAAATCTCCGCCACCAGACAGAAATGTATTTGATAGAAACCGGTTTTACATCTCAAAGTGTAATGTCAGACACACATCCATACAAGTCTGTTTCGAGTTCGAACAGAACCGAAGGCACTTCTGAAGAAGCCCTTGCAATCCGGGTATTCACAATCCCGATCGGACTTCCCATCACTTAGGGAATCTCTATACCATAGCTACTCAGGGCATAGACAATCGATAGGTCATCCTATCGTTCTCGCAAACACCCGGTCTTCACCACCGGTCTTCAAATGCTATCCATAACGTCGTATCACATATTCGCAATGGGCTATATAGCACAAAGGTCCTTTCCCGGCTAAGCCGAATAGTGAGCGCAATATTTAAAAACATATGGATATGGGGTCTCAGTTAAGTCATAACTTAAAACCCAAAACCTTTCATTCAAATGGTTAAACAAATCACACCATTTCCAATCTTTTAAAAAAAAGATTCATTTCAACAAACTTCAATGATTTAAACAATTTCCACATTTAAATCTTTTAAACAAAAGATTCACTTTTAAGACCCCTTTCAATTTTAAAACAAGGTTCATCAATCTGTCACAAAGATTCATTCGTAGCTTTTCAAAACAATTCAATTCCAAATTGGATTAACTCATCGGGTTTTAAATCAAAGACTCATTTCATAGCTTTCAAAGTTATTTCCAAAGATTCATTTATAACTTGGAAAACCATTTCAATTCAAACTTGAAATTTCTTATGAATTGGAAATTCATTACTTATGCGAAAGCTTTTATCATTTGAAATCAAACAGTTTTTATTTCGGAAAACCCGGTTTCATTTATACAGGTTAAAATCCTTGGGTTAATTCAAATTCCCAAAACAACATTTTTAAAATTGTTTAAATCGATATAAGCTTGTATACCCCTTTTTAAATCATAAATACCGAATACAGAATTCAATTCCAGATATTGAATTCCAGTGTAAATCGAATTATTCAAATTCCAAATCTATATTAGTTACTCAAAATAACTTTCATTCTTAAAACACCTTTTCAAAGCTTTCTATATTAAAATTAATTTATTTCCAAAAACTATTTGAATTTAAAAATTCAAATTCAAAGCTTATTTTAAAAATCCGTGACTTAACCGATTTCCACGTGAAATCCATATTTGTGTGTGTATAAGTGTGGTCCAGGGGTTTTACACAATAGTGCACAACATCAATCAGCACAGATTTAAATACAGCAATCTATTTGATAAGCGATATAAACTATAACGCTTATATTTGATAAGCGGTACAAACCAATTGTAACGCTTATCTTTCATTCACATATCACAAGTACATATCACAGATAATAAATCACAGTAAACATTGCTTAAATCAAAACAGGACATCTCAATCAGGAATATCAATCAGTTCAATCATTCAATAGAACCCAAACATCCCTAAGCAATAAAAATTAATCATCTGATTAATTCAAATCAGATTATTCACTAATCTTAGTTAATTAATGTTAATTAACTACAAACCATCTTAATTAATTATTCTTAATTGATTACAATAATTAATTAACCCTTAATTAATAATTAATTACAATAACTAATTAATTACTCCTTAATTAATAATTACTCTTAATTACTTCCATTAATTACATCCAGTAATTATCAATTAATTAATCTCTAATTATCTAATTAATTTAGTGTTAACTGTCACTTAATTAACCCTTATTTACTTGATTAATTAATCCTTAATCATTAATTAAAATCTAATTAATAATTCTTAATTACAATTAATTAACCTTAATTAATAAATCTCAATCATTAATTAATTAATTTAAAAACTCTTAATTACTTAATTAATCATCCATATCATTAATTTATTAAATAATTAATCATCCATTTAAATTAACTTAATAATTTAATGAATCCAAAACATTAAATTATATTTATTTTTAAGATAACCATTTCTTACTTAATCAAAGTATTTACAAACAATTTGTTTTAAATTTGCTTTAAATTCCATTTTAAATTTTATTTTAAATTCAAGATTTTAAAATGAATACAAACTTATCTAAACAAAGTAAAATAAAACAATTCAAAATCATTTTATCACATATGTTAAAGAAATAACCGTTTTATAAAATAAGTTTAAAAGAATTTAGACCAAATTCATTTAAAAGTTCAAATCAATTAAATCATACACTTTTCAAACAAGATTGTTTAAATCATTTCAAATTTTAAAACCTTTCATTTATTTTAAACTGGAATACAAATTAAATTTGATTCCAAGTTACTTAGATTCAAGACTTATTTACATTTTAAAATTTCATTTAAAATCAAATCCTATTTTACAATCTAAACTTTCAGTTCAAATTTAAAACCACACATACTTTTACACTTAAAAGTTGTTAAAACCAAATTTAAATTTCGAAATTTAAGTTATTTTCAAATCTAAGATTTTACCCCTTGAATTCAGATTCACTCAGGGTTTAAAGACTTAGTTTAAAGTTTTGATTCACCAATTTAAACTTATATCTATATTTTTTTATTTACAAACAGAAACAGGTTTCTGTTTTTGTTTTTAACATGTAAACAATTTTTACTCGGGTCAACCCGTCACTTACTCGGGTCAATCCCGAGTTCCTTTCTTCCACCCCTTTTTTATTAAAACTTTAATTAAATACAGTTTACAAAATCAACAGGTACCCAACCCGACATACTTAAGAACATCTCGAGTTTCCCCATGCCAAACTCGAATGCTACTTCGAGATTTCCCATGAGTCTAAACTCGCTGACACCAAGCACCATCTCGTGCACATGCACACCACCGTTGGTCACCTCCGACCAACGTTATCATCCCCGACAACTTGCTCAACACCACAGTAACCAAATACGATCACCCAAACACACAAACTCATCTCGAATCGAAATTTGGTATTCTGAAGAACCCAAACCCAAACGACCTCCCATAAACAACCTTCGGCCACCAAGCTCCGGCCACCAGAGATTTCACGGTGCCGTCCATCCCTTGCCATGCCGATACACTACCCTCTGCCAAAATTTCATGATGCTCGATCAACAGAGAAAAGCTCAGACCCAAAATTTCCTACATCGACCAAACTAGTGTTTAAAACCCATTCTCGATCATTGCCGACAGCACAACCTCTTATAGCCTCAACCACCATTTTTCCCTAAAACTCCGTGACCTCCTCCACCTCCTGTAGCAACTCTGACCCACCAAATCGATCCATCTTCAAGAAATCACCCAAAATCAACTTTCCAGAAAAACCCAAATTCCAAACTCGATCCTATTTTAAAAATATGGATTTTTTTCTTAAAAATCATAATTTTGAATGATGATTCAATATATAAACATGAATCAATATAATTCAAAATGTTATTTATTTCATTTTATAAGTTTTCACAGCATATTTTAACTTACAGGTAAATTCTAAACTTTATTTGTTTAAACATGATTTCATAAGCTAGATGAGTTTAAAACTTAACTAATTTGTTTTAGATTCAAAACTTCAAAGTGTTTATATGAAAAACTTTGAATTTTGCTAATTTATAAACTCTTGTGAACATGAAAGAACAGAGGAACAGGTATGCAGAAACAAATACTTTCATAACTACAGAATTTAAACTATTATCCACATATGCAAGAATCAATATCACTTAAGCAACAAATTTTATCCTACTTAAGATTTAGATTAATTGTTTACTCATTTTATATTCAGTTTGAACAGAGGAATTTTTTTTCTTTTTCAGGTTTAAAATGTTTTCAGGTTTAAAATGTTTTCGGGTTTAAAATGTTTTCTGGTTGTAACTTTCATACAGTCATCTATATACATATAACATACAACACACAATTCACAGTCATAAAGCATATATCACAGCCTATATCAAATTTTATCACAAGCAAACAGAATAACTTACGGGTTCAAATGCTTGCTCACCAGTCGTGCTTGTAACAGTGAAGCAAACTAGATCCTGAGTGTTTGGGAAGAACAGAAGAACAATGCTTAGAGTTGAATTTTCTTGATTACAGCTTTTTTTTCTTTGATAGGTTGAATTTTTTTCCAGAGGAGATTACAAGCTTTCAGGTTAAATTCATGCTTTGTGAAAATCTGGAAAGTGGTCCTCACTTTGATACTTTTCTGGTTTTCAGACTTCCATTTCCTCAGGTTTTAGGTTTGGATTTTGTTTTAAACAAAATGATTTACTTTATTCCAGATTTGAGAATTTTGTTTTGCTGAATTTCATTTTCTTTCTTTGATCTTTGTTTAGTTTCAGGTTTTGAAAAGTTAGACTGAACCTTATTTTCTTTTTCTTTTGTATTCTATTTACATTTTAATTTAAAAGAAAATAAATTTAAAATGCCACTTGTTAAACTTTGTTTAACACTTGTAATTTCATTTGTTAGTTTTCTTACAAATGTTTTATTTAAGTAAATTGTGTTTAAACCCCTCTCATTAAATTTATTTGAAATTTGTGTTTATATCCTTGTTAACTTAAATTTGTCTACATTTTTAAACCCTTATGTAAATTTGTATATAAATCATGTTTTTTTATAAACGTGTTATCTACATATGTATTATATTTCCTATTTATATTTTAAATTTAATAAAAATCCATTTTCTTTCACAAATTTTAAAATGTAATGTTTTCAAATCCAAGACAAATTTAAGTATATACAAACTAATTTATTCCAAGCATAAAGAAAAGTATTTTAAATTTTTTTATTAAGCAAATTATACTTATACAAATTAAAGTAAATAATTTGAAATTAAATTATACATTACGAGCAAATATTTATAAGTTAGTAAATACAATTTTTTTTATTTTCAATACATTTATATTTATAAACTTAAGATATTAAACATATTTATTCAAAATTTTCATTTTACACTTAAGTAATCGTACTTATTATATTTTTGTTTCAAATATAAGTTTCTTTATAAAATTTAGAAAAAATTCAAATTAACTCACCATTAATTCACAATTAAATTCAAAAATTAAATTAGTTACCAATTTAAATTTAGCATAAAAATTGGGATCGTTACATTACTGGGGATCCAATTGAAATGGCAAGCAAATATTGCGAATAGACTATGAAGGAATGCATAGCAATTTGGATAAGTAGAGCTGGTGCAAGTCACATAACCTGCAGAACATATCAGATGAACTGATTAAATGGTGAGACGCCTCCTGCCTAGCTCATATACCTAGTGGGATGGTGTGCTCTCTGGTGAGACGTCGAAACCAAGACTTCCTCAAACAGGATACTGTGCTTCTCACAAATTCTTCTAAGTGATACTTCCTTGATTTTTAAAGCGGTAGAATCGATAGGATCATCAAATATAACTGCATCATTAAGAGTGTCAGGGGAAAGTTCAACTTCTAACCCTTCTATAGGATCTATTGGAACCTCTTGAATAGGTTGCTTTACTTGCAGATTTTCAAGTTATGATAGAGGCTACACTGGATTTTGTCGAGCAGATGGAGCCAAAGCCATGCTTGATTTGATATCCAATTCAGCACAGCTGGACATTAATGGACCTGCAGCCTGAGTAGAGAGCCACACAGAATGTCTGCGATCTATATCTATCAAAATTCAACACATAATTAATATCAGATTGATTAAAGTCATGTCTCAGAGTGAAAGTCTAGTGCAACATTGTGTAGTGTTCGTGTAGTGCCAATTTCTGATATTGTAGAACAGTTCGTTCAAAAGTTTGGACTTCATGTGACCATCTTCACTGACATCTCCATTATCCTTCACGTCACTAACCATGCCTTTAAGACTCTTGAGTATCCAGGTAATGATGTTTGGGAAAAGTCCAGCATTGATTGACATTGCTAGTCTCATAAGAGAGTTCGTAGACCAAAAATCCCCAAGGGTAGGATTGGTACCGATCCATGCCCTTGGTGGGATTTCATCTCTTTTCAACTCCCTTCTCTGGTCCCTTGCGTAGCCATCAACATGAGATTCATCTGAGTTCTCCATCAATCTATCTACTTATTGTTAAAGTCAAGCAATATGCTGAAGGTTGAGTGTGAAGTACAAATCTAGGGACGAATTTGGGGATGAAATGATGATTCAAGTGCGAACTATGGTTCGGTTTCAACCTACGTGTTATGAGTGGCATTATATCTAGTGAGGAGGCGATGGAGATTCAAGGATCGCAGGGTGACCGCGTTAACTTTGATTTAGGAAGCAAAGTTCTCCAACAAGAATAAAGTAAAGGACAAAAGGCAACAATTCAAGTATATAGGCCATGAACCAACATAATAAGAAGAGAAATTGCCTCACTCTAAGACCATGGATGGGTAACGATCCATGCCCGTGGTCGGTACCTATCAATCGACATTTAAAGATAAAAAATAAAAATTGAAAACACACATACATGTGTGTGTGTGTGTATCTAGTGTTGCATAGGAACTAGTGTGTACATATAACTAAGGCACCATGGAAAATTAAAGCATTTGTATGTGTTCATACTCAGGATTCAATAACTAAGAACAAATGAAAGCAAATTTAAACCTAAACCACATGGAAAAGGAATCGGTTCACAATTACCAAGCTTGGAATGACAGATCATGAGAGCGCACTCTATTTTTTATAGCCTTATATGGTAACGAAGTATCATGACAAATGGCTGTAGGCACAACACTTTATTGGAAAGATCTGAAGAAAGGAAAACAACCATTCAAAGCACAGATTAGAGTCCGATTTGGCATTTTCTGACTTGTCTCGATTCAAAGCACATCGTATTTGCAATAAGATGCACTTTGGTGGGAAACTGTTATCCAGCTTTTTGACCAGGCAGTATCTAGACTGACTCGATGAGCGGAACTTGAAAGCTATCCAGGTAGAAGACACAGAATGATTGTCGTAAAGTCTAGAAACTAAATACAATAGTGATCACAAGATGAAGACATGATCACTACAAAAATTGGAAATCCCGATTCCACCATTTGATGGATCGATACCGATCCATCTCTATGGTTCGGTACCAGACGATAAACATTTACCCATACAGCTCCAACTCCTTCCTATTCCCAAGAATTTATGTTAACAACAAACTTTGAAATCCATAAATTGTTCCCCTATTGTTTTGCTATAGAACTCTTCGGGAATCAGAAATCAACAAGTCTACTTGTCCACCGATCCAACTAACTAACTTAGAAACAAGATCAAAGATATATAAACAAGTTTGGAATCACAAAGCTAACGATGCATTGCTTCATCCAAAAGAGACAAGAACAATCCATAAGTCAATCCTATGGTTCGGTAGAGACCCATGCCTATGGTTTGATACTGATCCATAGCTGATCGCTGACCTGGCCATGTTTCCTCAAAATGACTGCTGCTAGATCAAAGAGAACACAAAGGAGGACATGCTAGAGCTTTTTCCGGTGACATATAACTATAAAAAGGCATGGAGGGCATCATTTCAGGGATCTTTTTTCTCTCTTGCAATTTTAACATAATCTCTTGTAATTGCATATGGAGTGGTACTGAACCGTAAGAACATCATTGAAACAAAATTATTATCAATAAAAATATCAAATGGACGTAGGCAGTGATTGACCAAACCACTGTAAATGTGTATTGGTCTGTTTTTACTCACTTTAATTTGCTTTTCTTCACTTTCTTTCTCGATATAATCTCTTAGGTGTTGATACCACATTTTAGTACTGACAGCTTATTTGTGATTAAATGGATATTATGTAGATTGTAATATCGATATTTGTTTGTAGTATTCTTTCTATTCTTGATTTGAAGGCAATTAGCATATGTAATCCATATGTATGGACTTATGGACTTGTAGCATAGCCTTAGAAAAAAGCATATAGGTTATAGTTGAACTTTGGTTAGGTTGAACTTGGATTTGAAATTGCTCTTATAGCGATAGTCGCTATCGATGCACTTAGGAATTACCTTATGTTAGGCAAGTTATAATAAAATTTGTAGAGAGATGCTTAGGGGTTTATCTCTATATTTGTGATATTTTATATATATGCTTCCTGCCATAAAAAAGTTTGAATGTTAAAAAGTTGGGTAACATATCGAAAAGTGACTAACTTACACTTATGGAAAACTGCCCCGTTTTAGCCTTTGTTTTGGACTTTAAAAGGTTTAAAAAGATATTTAAATTTAAATATTTTGTTTCATTTATTTATAAGTGTTTTCTAACTCTTTCGGAGTATTTTAAAAGTGGTTTGAGATTTTTAAGAATCAATTATAAATTTAAAAAAAGAGGATTAATTTTAAATATATAGAAAACATGGTTTTTCCAAGTTTCAGAGTGTTTTATAAACTTATTATTTTGAAGTAACATTTTGAGAAATGCTTTAAAACATATTATAAGTACTTTAAAGTACTTTAAAATCATTTTTAAAAGTATAAGAAAATGATTCAAAAGGGGTCTGAAATTGCTTAGTGGCTAAATCATGTTTTATTTACTTGTTTGAAAAGTAATTAACTTTGCTTAACACTAAAAGTCGAGCGAGGTAGACTTCTCTATTTGTGAGAGTTAATCTAGATGTTCGAGTAGGTATAAAACCAATAGTGCTTTAACCTACCAACTTCCCACTTAACCGAGGAATAGTAAAGTTGGAATGTCAAAAACGTGTTAATCTTATTGGTTACTTACTCGTTTATAGAAGTCGTGAATACTACACTTAACACTAAAAGCCAATGAGGTAGACTTAGCTATCTGTGAGAGTCTAGAATGGAGTGTCTAGGAAAGGCTATGATAAGAAACTAGTGCACTAATTTACCTGGCTTCATTCTTGATCGAAGGATTGTATAAATTAGAATGTCGGAAACATGTTAAGTATATGAACATTGATTTGTATAAGCAGTTGTTTTTGAGTAAATAGTTAATTACTTGATTATCAGACTTGACCAAATATAACTTAATAAGTATCCAAAAGCTTCGTGGCTTCGTATCCTTTGAGTACCCCTGGGGAGGAGAATTGGTATGTAACGTCTATAGTTTTAAGAACTTATACATATGAGATTCCCCAAGGAGAACTCCTCTTTATGTTGTTTGTTTACCTCTGAAAGAACCAGAATTGAGTTTACCATAAATTCAACGAATTAGTCTAAAAGATACCGAGATTGGTAAGAGTTTTACTTACCAAATACCACTTCAAAATTAGTACACGAGTTCTATGTTTTAGAAGTGGTTGTGAAGTGGAATGTTACAGAGTTGATCTGTCTATCCTAATGTTAAGTCCAGGAGAGAGCTCGGCATTAGTATTCGTCGGACTACTTATGCTGGAATCTATATGGAGTTTCGAGATTTGTTCGAGATGTTCGAATCCATATAGTGATTCATGATCTGTTCGAGATGCAGGAATCCATGTAGTGACTAAAAACAAAGTAGGGCCTCATAGCCTGGGGTCTAGCTGACCCACGATAGGATATATCAACTCCAAATCTAGAGTATGCTTATTGGTGCTAGTGTCGGGAGTTGATAATATGTAGAATCATGTATTAGGTATGAACCAGCTGTGTTTCTCCCAATTGTTATATACGACACTTGGAGATAGTTTCTGACCCTTATGCGGGAGATTGGGTTCAGCTTGACTAAAGAGATCTCCATGGAAAAATCCATATGCGAACGTACCCTAGCGATTTTAGATGTACAACTAATATTGTTGTGTTGTGATATGCGAGCAACACAACTATTTGATATGATTTATATTCTATACCCCCAAACGTTATCTATTATAACACTATATTAACTTAATCAATGGTTGGTTTCTTTTGAGGGGAAAATTGTTACGGAAATCTATATGGCCTCAATAGTTACTGTTACATGTTGCATGTATCTTGCGTTTTCTTATACCAGACTTATGTCTGACGCTTGGTTTTTATTTTTACTAACTCCTCGCCTACTCTTTCAAGTAGGCCGAGTAAAGCAGGCTTTACTTTGGATGCTTCAAAGTTAAGCAGATGAGTTGGAGGCTTCTGTTGTCTATCTATTTCTATTTCTGTTGTACTATATCACGTATGTATATATCAGCATTGTGAGAATAGGCAGTTATAACCATTCAACCTGATGATAGTACTTAGGTTTTATAACTCTGAAACTTTTGTACTCGGAGTAACCATTTTTACTGTTCTTTGATATTATATATTATCGTTCCATTGTGAGATTTAATGTTGTGTTCCTTCTTTCTTATTCTATTCTATTTTTTATTTTACCCTAACTATATGTCTTTTCAGCCCTTGGGTGCACGACATATGAATGTCATGGATGTATTTAGTGTCGACATTCGGTGTTAAAAAATTCGGGTCGTAACACGTGCTTTGGGTCACTTGATGAAAAACCCAGATGTTGACTCCAAAGAAAGGATGTACTGAGCCATCACTACTATAAGCAATATATCCATCATATGAACTTCGATTGAGATGCGACTTGGATCACTATTCATGATATATTTCAAGCAACAGCTTGTGAAAATTTAGTAGCTTTTTGAAACGATCAAATTTAAAGTTGCGATTACATAAAGTACATGATCAACCTATAAGTAAGCCTAGAGTTTGACTTCAAACCTCCGTAGCCCCTATGTACGAACTCTGATTCAATTGCCACTTGACAACATTCATATAATTACGGAGGTTACCGTACGCGATGATTTGGTCACATTCGGATAACGACGTCATTGATGACACTAGAGAGAGAAGCATTATACAAACAACTTCTATATTTTAAGTTAGATTTTAACCAAACTTCAACAATTAATCATCATTTATTCCAAGGATCATTATGGCACACCAAAATTCTTCATTTTTTAATGTGGAAAATTAGCTCATAATCCAATCGTTGGAGAGATACCAAGGTTTCTTTTTTTTCCTCAGAAAAAACATATCAAATTGAAAGTGTTTTTAAATAGAGTAGTCAATTATTCTAGGAGTAAGTTATTTTGGTATCAAATATCTTAATTAGATATCAATAAAAAAAATAACATTAAAGTAATTAGAAAGATGTGTCCTCATTTTTATGTACTGTTTGAATCTTTTTTTTTTTGAATTACCCAGAAAACCAAGCTTCGCTTGTAAACTCTAACGAAGTATGTGCCTGCCAAACACATACTTCGGTTACTTGTTACAGGGTTGTCAGTTTCGGAGCTCGAACTCGTGACCTTCGATCACGCAGTCCGAACCATCAACCAACTGCGCCAACCATGTTGGCCTGTTTGAATCTTAATTAAAACGGTTCTTAAAAACTCACATTAGTGAACCAAAAAAAAAGCCCAAAAAAAATTACCTGCTTTTCGAGACCCTGTTATAAGTTTTATACAGATATGTCCTTAAGAAATTTTCATTTTTTCTTATATTTGTTTCTGATTCATTGATTTTTATTGCTTTTGAAGAAAACAATAAGAAATGATTTTGAAATGAAAAGGATTCTCACATCACTCTTCTCATTACATATCATGTTCTCAAAAAGTTTTCTCTTGAATTAACCGGTTGATTTAAAACGAGCTTCGAAGAAATTTGAAAATCTATATAGAAAAACTTATAGTTTTGTCGAATTATTGGAATAACTTATATTTTGTGCAAAAATTTGTACTCACATTGAATGATTTTTGAAGAACGTATATTTTGAGGTGTATTTATTGTTTTTTAGGTATTGGTAATAATGGAAAAATGCTTGGCATTTGTTGTCAAAGGTGTTGCACTCAATCCCTTTGACATGCTTAATTAATTAATTAATAAGTAATAATAACAATATTATTATTTTTATTTAGAAAACAAAACTACAACATCAAAGTGGAGAACCACGTTTGTTGTCCTTATTGCCCAATCAATGAGTGTTCTGTTCATACTTATAGGTTGAATTTCTGGTACTTATTTGGCTCACTTGGGCTTAAAAGAAATAAACAAGAGCAACAAGTCCTTTTTTTAAGTAGGTGACTGATTAAGATTTTAGATACGACATTTCCTAAACTCAAATGATGATTTTCCTGCGCTGATCAAATCATTCCCAAACTGGCATAGGTATTGACTATAGAATTCTTAATGCCCATTGTAGCTATTAATTTATTCAACTAGTTATCATTGCAACTTGGTTTCTTTTGAATCTTTCTTAAGTGCACATGCATTGGTTGATGCAATGTCTAATCACTTATAAAATTGCTTAATAAGATTCTTGCATTGTATAATAGTAGTATGTAAAAAGTGTTTCTTTGTATCTATCATTGTGTTTTCTGTATTAAAATTAAGAAAATTACAGCTTGAAATATTTAATTTTCAGATGCTATTAGCTGGACTGGAAAAAGGTAATTCTCAGTTACAAAAAAGTCGAGCAAGTTCGGATCAGACCGGACGGAGGTGCATCCATGTCGTGTCCTATAAAAGATTCGGACGGACAAAAGCCAAACATTATTCGAACTAGTCGCATAACGGACGGATAATATTCGGACAATAAAAACACGGACTTGACGTTTTACAGTATAGGATCGAACTGGACGTCGCAATTGTACAAAATTTACATCCTTACAAGCTATGAGTTGCAATTGAAGACAGTTGAGGTAACCTGTAGCAATGTTTTGATCTAAGGCTTTTTGTGATTTGTTTAATGTTAAGTAAACTCTATTTATTTAGTGTCCCTTTCATTTCCCCCCTTGTGATTTAAATGGTTATTTAATAGTAGTGTTCAGTTTCCTAACCCTGACTAATTTTAATATCTCAGAGCTTAGGTACAAGACCCAACTCAATTGTTTTACCAGGAAACACAAAGGACACTTATTAGTTATTATAAATACTAGTAGATAGGCATCTTATCTGTACACGTTTTATTTGTTCTGATAGCATACAGCATGGAAGTTTCTCCCAACGAATGTAACTGATATCTGTGATCTGCATCACTAAGCTTGCTCTTTTGTCATCTTCTTCTTAAATTCCGTTTTACTATGCTTCTTTGTGTATAAAGAAATTGGTTCTTGATCGTTACGTGATCGTTATCTATACGTGATTGATTATTCACATGTGATTGTTATCGATGACACACTGATAAATTAATAAACAGTTTATTGGTAATTATAAATTTACCAATATACAGATATATAATCTTAAAATTGTTTTATCTTGGTACAGATTCAAACCCTATCGATGGACATATTAATATTTTAATTTATTTTTGTTGATACGTTTTGTTTTAATGATCATTTACAGTAGTATAAAACAACAACGTTGTTAATCTTAAATTTTGAAGTTTAAAAAACAAAACAAAAATAGAACAACTACCATTGATTTTGATATTTCTTTACAAATTTACAGTCATTAAAGTAAACATTGATTAATATTGTTTGGTTTTGTTAAGAAAATGTTAAATTTAACATTAATTTACATGAATCTGCCTAGACAATTCATGCCCACTGATTCACATTGATGTTTAGTCTATTTCTATACAGACAGGAACACTGATCACTGAGAGTTAAGCACATGAAATCATTTCATATTGTTGTATGATTGTTATGTGCTTTAATTGTAAGGAGAGACAGAATTACATAGAATTTCTCAGTAAGCTTCTCAATTAAGTACTGCTTTGTTATATCATTTCTTCCTTTCTTCTAGTTAGGTAGATTATTTGAATGACAGAAGGAATATTTTATTTTACAATGTGAAGTTTGTTTATTTGGCCAATTTTTATGAACAGAAGTTATTGGTTAGTCATTTTGCTAATGTAGCATTGATCTTGCAGCTATATCAATCAAATATTTTGCTCAGACACTGCCATGGTGCTACCTTTCTATCTTATGTTTGCAGTGTCAATTATTTTATATAAGATTTATACATTTTTATATGGAACGTTTGGAGCTGCTCTTAACCCCTGGTAGCACATGTCAGCTGTTACATATATTTAATGCTCGTTATATTGGTGTTTTCATGAATGAAGCTAAGCACGGTCTGATCTCGAATAACTCTGGATCATATAACAGTTAAGTCTGAATTCAAATTAAACTTCACTCGTGCACTAAACGCAGGTTAAAGCTTCGAGCCAATGGTCCAACCGTCCATTTTACTTGGCTGAACCGCGTTTTCTTTTTTCCCTTATTTTTCAATGAATCATTCTCTTTCGTTCTCATCCTTCGTTTTGTGTTCTGTCTGCAAAATCTTCATCAAAAGAATTGAAGTTTTGTCAAGTTCGTCGTCATTAAACTTTTGTCATAGTGCACTACAACTGTGTATGCAACTACAATTGCATTGATACAATTGTACACAACAGCAGCATCCAACATTGGTTGCAGAGCTTAAAAACCATGTACAACTCGCCTATAAGAATCGAGCCGGTCAAAAGTGGTTGAAATAGGTAGATTACAGTTTCTTTTCTATCGGTATCATATTGTGTCTATTAAGTCCAAATATTAAATTAGATCCAATTTAAGTAATTTGAATAAAAACGTATTTTGTTTAATTATTCTGATTTAGTTATTCAATTTTGATTGAAAGTATTTCATATACTAATAAGTATATCATTATATACTCAAATGTGTATAATGTACACGCTCAATATAACATAGGATGTACATGATTTAGTTTATACATAGTTGATACTGTAATTTATACCCACGTTGCACATACTTCATTCTTATACATACATACATACATATACATACACATGTCTAATTAAAGTATTTTATAACATGCGTGCACACATACACGCATGCGCGTGTGCACACTCTCACGTGTACGTACCATGTATGTATGCAAGATAAAAGAAGCCAATCGGAGTTCGACATCGGATAGCCTGAAAGGTATAACACTTTGGTCCGGAACTCAATTAAACTTCATTCCTGCACGAATCACGGATTGAGCCTCTAAATCAATGGTCCAACCCTCTATTTTACATGGCTAAATCGTGAATTTTTTTTATTTTTCCCTTTAATTTTTAAATGTGTCATTTTTCCTCGTTCTCACCCTTTTTTTGTCTATTTTGTTTTGAAGAAAATAATAAATCCATATTACAAAATCATAATCATCCATAATCTAAACAACATGTTCCACAACTTCGTTCTCCGTCATTGCAAGCTCTCCTCCGATAGTACTTCAAGTTTCGTCAAGTTCACCATCACTAAATTTTTGTCATTTCACTACCATGTACACAACTACAATTATGTTGGTACAGTTGTGCACCAATGTAGCACCCAACTTTGATTGCAGACCTTAAAGATCATATATAGCTCGCCTGTTGGAAGCAGATCAGTCGGAAGTGAGTGATGTTAGAAAATTTTGGGATCAATACACAATTAGATTTAGAAGAGAAAGTAGAGAAGAAAACAAAGAAAAATGATTCTAAGAAAACATTTATTGATTTAACCAAGAAAATACAAAAAAGACCTAAAATTGAGAAGAAATCTTAATCTCGGATATCCAACAAAATAGACTTTTCTCACACATCCGATTATTGAACCATATGCATATCTATTTATAATAGTTTTTATTAAATGCATTCTTTAATCAAACATTTTTTATTTCCATCTCCCAAAATAAATCTTTTCCATGTAGATAATTCTTTTCACTTTTTAGTGCAATAAAAGAGACAATTAATTATCTTCAAAATCTACACAATGCATAAAATAAGCAATGTATTGTAGTCACAAATCCACCTCGACTAAAAGATCTTTAAAATCTATTTGATTTGGAAATATTGTATTACAAAATTCAACAATCTCCACCTTGATACTATATTTTCAAAAACATCTTTCAAAATTCCAAACAATATATCCAAGGAAACAATGTCTCCAGCACAAAGCTAAACCTCCTACCAAACTATGCATACCTGCCAATCGAACATGCATATCATCAACAAATCAAAATTGCTTGTAATACCACAAAGACCTCCAAGTAGACTTTATGGTTTTCCGATGTTGACTCCACCTTGATTCAGACTGACTTGTCTCTCCAATTCCACTTGTATAAGATTTTGCAATTTTTAAGGATTTTCCAAGCAATGAATAAATATTATTGCTCTTCCTCTTCATGCAACATCTCATTATTACCCTTCCAAACCCTAGTTAGTCCATCTCGAGTCGAGAAGTTACAACCTTTCCCTTTTAACCGTCCAACACAAACAAGATTCCTTTTAATTTTTGAGATACGCCTAACCCCTGTAAGCGTCACCAACCTTTCAGTATGCATCTTCAATCTGACAGAACCTATGCCTTGAACATATAGATTTCCACCATTATCGGACTCCACCTTGCACTCTTCCTCCTTATAATCAGTGAATGCTTCCCTTTGATTGCAAATGTGGAAACATGCACCAAAATCTAGTACCCACTTTCCTTCCCGACTCATATCAACACAAAGAACATCATTGCTAAAGCCAAAGTTTACCTCCTCATTACTATCTACTTCTAGCTTATTTTTGCTTTCTTCTTGATTTTTCATCCTCTCTTTATCTTATCTTAATTTATTGCAAAATTTCAGCTAATGACCAGGTTTTTCGCAGTAATAGCAAATGAAGTCTCGATCCGTATTGGTTTGAAAGAGCATCTTTCTCTCCTTGTAAGATGGATCTCTGCCAATAGATTTGTAGTTTACTTTTTTCAATGACTTTTCCTTCCAATGAATTTACCATCTGTATCTCTTCATTAAGAATGTTGCTAACCATAGTCTCCATGGAAACAAAACCACTAGAATTTGAATTGTTCAACGTGACTACAAAGTTTCCCAACTTTCAGGCAATGAGCTCATTTATAGCAAAAATTGAGTTTCTCGTCAACTTTGAAGCTTACTGCTGCCAATTAGTTTACAATTGTTGAAAGTTATTGAGATGTTCACCAATCGATTGCATTCCTTTAGTTTTATATTGACCAACCTTCTTATCAGAAATGTCTTTTTCGTCGTAGAATTTTTTGCATAAATCCCTTCCAATTTCTTCCATATTCTAAAAGAAAATGTTTCACAAGCAACGATAAGAAACACATAATTCTTCATAAAACACCAAATAGCCGTCGCTGCCTTCCTATCAAAATTTCCCACTTTGCCTAAGTTATGCCATTTCGCTTTCTCCTTTGTTTTTCAAAGGTTGGTGAAGATCATTAAAGTAGAGATAATCTTCTGTTTTCACCTTCGACAACCACCAGCACCTTCCATTAAGATTTTTGACACTTATCTTCTCCATAGTCAAAGACCCTTCTAAAAATTTATGTAGCTGGCTCTAATACCAACTTTTAGGAATTTTTCGGGATCACTATAGAATTAGATTTTGAAGTGAAAGTATAGAAGAAAGCAAGCAAAAGTGATTCCCCCTAAAACCAAAACTTTTCTTGATTCAACCAAGAAAATACATAAGAGACTAAAATTGAGAAGAAATCTCAATTCCGAACACTTAACAAAATAAATTTTTTCCACACATCTAACTAATGAACCATATGCATATTTATTTATAATAGTTTTGATAAAATGCATTCTTTAATCAACCATTTTTTATTTCTATCTCTCAAGATAAATTCTTCCCATGTAAATAATTCTTTTTCCTTTTTAGTGCAATAAATGAGGCAATTAATTATCTTCAAATCTACACAATCCATAAAAGAGGCAATGTATTATAGCAACAAATCTACCTCGACTAAAATATCTCCAAAATCTATTTTGATTTGGAAACATTATATTACAAAATCCAACAAGTGAAATAGGTAGATTTCATTTTTTTCTATTTTGCAACATATTAGAGTATGAAATTTAAAAGTCAAATTCGATCCATCCTAATTAATTTGAACAAAAAATCATATCTTATTTAATTTTTCTAATTTAATCAATCAATGACTTTAATTTAAAGTATTTGATATACTAAATGAGTATATCATTATGTACACATATGCCTACAATATGCACGTGCAACATAACATAAGATGTACACGATTAAGTATCTATATAGTAGTTGTTGGAATTTACATCTACTTTACACATGCTTCGCTTATGTATATAGCCTAACTAAAATATTTCATAACATACGTGTGCTGCCACTCCTCCCTCCCTCCTCCCCCTACACGCACAAATATATAAGCACATACAAAAAAATTCTTTGAATATTAACTAATATTAATTAAATAAATACAATAAATTTGACTAAGTCTTTAAGTTCAAACTTTAAATTTAAAATTCTAAATTTGACTCAGTAAAAAATATACAAATTTAAAGCTAAGTCTAACATTTATTCAAAATTACCATAATTTGACTTTGTAATATTCTAAATATAATGTACACATATATATTAAAATAAATTCCAATTCAAAAATATATATATTTTAAAATATTTTTAGAAATACATATATTTTGAGATATATTTATTATCGAATTTAAATTTATTTTAACATATATATAAGCGTGTATATATACATGAAAAAATATTTACGTGCATATATATTTTGGTCAAAAAATAGTTAATTTTATCTAAAACCGAAAGTGAGAATTTTATTATTTGTAGAATACAGATTTTAAACAAAAGGATTTATTACATAACATATACATATGAAACAGAGTTAACATATGCATATGAAAGATGATATACTGAATAGAATTGCCGTAGGCATTTTCGCCCATAGCATGCTAATACAAAATGATATCAAGAAGCATAGAAACGGTTGGAAGGTACATAATAAAGGTATTATCATGTAATCATAAGGGCAAGGCGAAGTGTTAGGGAAAATTTTGGAATGGTACGAAAATATACTCAAAATATTTGTAAAATGTTTCTAGTGTCAGGGCATTTACCTAGATTGAAATCACATCTCAATCCAGGATATAGATTGGAAGATACGATCATTTTAAAATCTGTCCACCACTCAGTTAATTCGGGCCCACCTTAGAGAGCTGCTATCTATTTCAAGCAAACGAAACATCCAAAGGAATTGGAGCATCTACTCGATGTACGAAGGTATTGGTCCGAGTTTCATTCAATTCTGATTTGAAATAAAGGAATTATGTCATAAAAATATGGTTATATCAAATGGTTTTACGTCAAACTCCCAATGAAGAGGTTAGGCGTACGATTATTGTGAGCACATTATTTTCGTGAAAAAGAACAAATGGTCTGGTAGGGAACCTAATTGTTTATTGCCTAACCATTTACTTTCTAACAGATCTCTACTTACACCTATAAATACCTTATGGATAAGCATAACTGTAGTGGAGAGTATGGACGAGCAATAATGGCAGACAAACTTGGATCCATAGAAATCACCTGATAGAATCTTACCTAACCGAAACTCCAGAGCACTTAGGAATAACAAGAGTTCATACCAGCTTTTCCAATCATCTTCAATCATCTAGCCTATTATCCAATGTCCAGTTGCACAAGACGAACCTTAGGATTCCTGGTATCAGAGCTTTGCTAGTCACAATTCAAGCAATCCACAATTGTTGTATCCAATCTACAGGGATCTAACAGGTGCCGAAGAAAATGGAAATTAGGGCATCCTCACTTGATTACTTGGTTCTATAGACAACTGAACCAAGCTTCTTGTTCGTTAATTGACTACCAAACATGAATTCTTGTTCAGCAGTTAATTGACAAAATGGAGTATTACTAAACCAAGAAACGTCAAACACTACCTACTGAAAATAGATTCCTATTCGATAGTCAACTACCGAACTGGAGTACTTGCGAACCAAGCATCATTAAACACCATCTATCGAACATTGACTCCTAATCGGTAGCCTACTACCAAACTCAGTCATGGCTGAACCATGACATAACCACCGAAGTGGGAATTGTCGAACAAACAAGCACCATCGAAACCAGGCACTATCGAACAATTATTGGTGCCAAAACAATGGTGTGAAGCTAACTAAATATGGAAGTTCTAGACCAAATCTGTTATATCAGGAAAGCATCAATCTAGGCAAGTTATATAAAGAAATTTCCTATTTTATTAACCTTGCCTCCCTATATCTTCACTTTTATAAATACCCAAGCTTCCAATAGCAATGATAGACCATTCTAATGAGTCAAGCTTACAATAGTAATGGTGCAGACAAGTCAGAGAAAGTTAAGAATAGACTAATAGGAATAGCCTAACAGGAACAACCGAACAAGAATAGCCGAACAGGAACAATCAAACGTGAATGTGAACATGAATAGATGAACGAGAGTTGTTGGAAAACTTCCTTGAGTCTATATCTTACTTTTTATTGAGCAACGGGTTATCATATTTTGTACCCCGCATTGTACCAAAGATCTATACGAAAAATAATAAAAATGGACAATGGATATAGGCACATTTCGACTGAACCACCATAAATTTTTTGTTTCTTACTTTACTACAATTTAATTTCTACATAACCTATATGCAATCTTCTCTCTATAAAATCAATCATAATAAAATATAATAGATGTATTACAGACCCTTTACTCATAGCTCTGCAATGAATAGATTGGAGACAATTCAAATATAACAGATGTGTTATACACCCGGTATTCACAGATTTACAATGAATAGATTGAAGGTGTTTGCCCTTTTTTGAGCAAACATTTTCAGTTCTTTCACCAAGAGTCGATTCTCAACTTACCTTCAAGACCAAAGAATAAGGTTGGTGTAATCAATGGGAATGCATGGAACACTAGAATACCTAAATAGATAATTGCCAATCGGGACGACCATTTAGCAAGCACTCCCTTGCTAGTAGACTTAATTACTAAAGGAGACCTTGATTGAGTTATGGTCGAACTAAACAAAGTTTTGCTATCCAATAGTAAGCACCATTTTGGACCAACTTATGACATGCTTGGTGCAGCTGCAAATTGTTGATCACAACATTGGAAGACAAGGACGACCCTAGTCTAGGGAATCTAGAAGGCGATTGGGCTTGCACTTTGACAATGAATCCGATCAATAAAGTCAAAATGCTGGAAGAAGGAATGCCGGAGAGATGTAATGAGCAAGAGTTCTGCCTAAACCTAGACCCAAGGAGAGATTCGACACCGAACCAAACAAGGATGATGTCAAATAGGGGCACTTGTAACTAATGTTTCTCGTCCCCTTACTAAAATTATGGTCAATGGAGGATAAAACATTCATTGGGATTAGTCTAGGAGCCGTTTTCATGCGTGCAACTAAAGATCAAGTCATTATAGAGAGGATGAAAGTAATCATTCCCCTCAAAGGAAAAGGTTGAATTATCATTGCTAATCACCTGAATCAGAGGATAGGATGACTCAAATCATTAGACAATGTGTTTAATGTGAACAAATAAAGTGTGGAATTTGCACTAAATTTAGGAGTACCTTCTCCTTAGAGATAGGAAAACCAAGGACCTCAGATATTTCAGGATGCCTACTATGGAGCCATACAAAGAACTAACCGACCTTATAGTACATTCACAATGGTATACTTGACACATGGTGACTGGCGGAGCTACAAAGGAAGTCTTATGTAAGTTCTTTCCTCTATTCTTGCTAGAGCCACTATGTGGATTACCCCTACTATCAATGCATTCTTATGTGATGTTCAAGGAGAAGTTTATTAGTCAATTTAGGTTACATGTTGAACAACCAAAAGATAGATAATCATTATCTGATGTGAAGCAAAGGGATGATGAGTCACTATAATAATACCTAGTGCCGTAGCAATTAGAGCTTGGAACAATGATAAAGGTTTACCTTGTGGCCTTGTGTGGTGGAGTGCAACGTGGAATGGAGTTTGCTAGGATATTGATAAAGGAGAAACCAACCACTTTGTAGGAATTGTTCTATGAGGTGGCAAAGTACAAGAGGTTGGAAACTGCATCATTAGAGGGATAACCTGGTATAACAATTAGAGTTAGAGAATCACCTAGTAGTGTGAATGTTATGGTGAAGGGAACTGAAATAACTTCGTTATGGAGTGAGACAATAACTAGGGTGGATTAGATAAAAAGAATGTGGAACGGAAATGGTTCATGCCCAGACTAAGGCTCATGCTCAAACAAACCCAAATGAAATGATGGAGAGCATCTATCTGGCAACCCAGACGTATATGAAATATGAAAGGACTCGATTTGGAAAAGAGACAAGAGGTGGTCTAAACTTTGCGAATCATTGTCATTTCTGTAAGTCCCACAGAAATTATACTAATGAGTGTCACCATTTGCATGACATTATTAAGGAATATTTCAGAAAAATGTAGCGCGGCGATATGTTAAGAATTCGAGTAGTCCTCCAATCCCCATATGTTAATCATCGAAGCAATCACTACACGGTGACAAGGGAGCAAGAACCAGTACTGCTTATGCAAATAATAGAAAGTTCGTGATTGATGCTATGATTGGAGAGCTCTATATTGTGGATGAGATTTGGATTGAAATGAATAGGTATGCCAAGCCTTTGAAGAATGGCTAAGGGTTCAAATATGCCATAGATGAGGAGGGAAACACTAAGAACCCTCCTCGACAAGATGGTGGAATCACCTTGAGCAATAAAGACTTGCATGGAAGGCGGTACAAACACACCAATCCAATAGTGATCTCCATATTGCGATGCCCAATGGAGGTTCATAGAGTTTTAATGGATATCGAAAGCCCCATCATTATTCTATTCGAGGATGCTTTTGATAGGATGGGACTACCTATGAAGCACATCACATTAGGCAACAGCTAGCTACACGAATTCATCATAGAAGGGAAGATTCCCTTAGGAAAATTGGGTTTATTTTACAGGCTTGGGGATCATCCTAAATCAGCCATACAAAAGCAAAATTTTGTTTGGGTGGATAGTTTCTCAACATATGATGCCTTCTTGGGTCGATCGACTTTATCTAACTTTGGGAAGATCAAGCCTAATGGTGCCTAAAAATGAATTTTCATGCATCTGATGGAGTCAGAATTGTCGAGGGAAATTAAAACACTACAAGAGAGTGCTACATGGTGGAGCTATATGAAAATCATTGTATGAAGAAAGGGAAGAATGCGGAGAAGACCCTTTGCATCAAACTCGAATGCATAGCAACTAAAAGTAAGGCCCTCCATTGGGATGCGCCAATGATCCCCTCAATAAACTAGACCCAAGAGGCATAAATGAGGGGGACAACAATGGATCCTGTAGAGGCAATAGAGTTTATGGAGATAGATGAGTATGATCCAACTAAACTACTGAAAATTGGATCTTATTTGGAGCAGGATCTGGAAGCAAATCTAGTATACTTACTATGGAATACCTAAAATGTATTTTCATGGTGTCATGCTGACATGCATGAGATTTCTCGAAGCATCGCATGATATGCATTAAATTTCGATCCAAGAATACTCTCAATAAAGTGGAAGAAGAGGAGAAAGAGCCTAACCAACTAGGAACCCTGAATGAGGGTGCAAATATTTTATTGGCAAATGGCTTTATCAGGGAGTTTCATTACCCAAAATAAATAGCTAATTTTGTCTGGTCAAAAGGCCGAATGGGAAGTGGTAGATATATATCGACTTTTCAAACTTGAATGATCCCTAAAGGATTGTTTCTTTTGAGAGTTGACTAATTGGTGGATGGAACATCAAGACATGAGTTGCTCTCTTTTATGGATGCATGCCATCGATATAATCAAACAACAACATTTCCCTAACCAATATCATACGGGTATCGTCACTAATCTAGGACTATATTACTACATATTCATGCCCTTTGGATTAAAAAAATGCAGGAGTAGTGTTCCAATGCTTGGTTTTTCAAGACGTTTGCTAAAAGTTGGACAAATCATAGGGGAGACTTGGATGATCCCCATCATTGAGTATGTACCAAAGAGAGCCCTAGAATTTGAATTAGAATGAACCAAGGAAGGCATTGCGAATGGCACCTAGGTATATCATATAGGATTGTATCCTATATAGAAGAGGATTCCCTTTTTTGCAAAGGAACTAAGAAAGCATTAGACAACATGCATCAAGGCAGTCGAGGAGACCACATTAGAGGACAGACCCAAAGAAAGAAAATCTTGTGGTAAGGATATTTTTGGATGACCATTAACAACAACATTGTATAGTACACAAAAAGATGTGACAAATGTCAGAGAATTGCTAAGACCACTGGTTACCCCCAGTCGAACTAACTTGCATGGTCGACCATTGGTCATTTGTTGTATGGGGCATATTTGATTGGAGAAATTATAATGGCTAGGGTGGAGATGAGTATGCAATAGTAGCTGGGATTACTTTACCAAATATGGAGTTCCGCTCCAGATGATCTTAGATAGTGGGTTGCGGTTTGATAGTCAAGAATTAGCCAACTTTTGTCGGCAACATGGAATAAGGAAAAGCTTATCTATAGTGCCTCACCTGTAAGACAATAGATAGGATGACGAAGTCAATAAGGTTCTAAAAACATCCATAAAGGAGCATTTGGAAAATGACAAGGGAGCTTGGATGAATGAGTTACCATTAGCACTTTATTTATATTGCACTTCCCACGAAACTACAATAAGACACACGTCTTTTGTTTTGGCCTACGAATTATAGGTCGTGCTTCCTATCGAACCTACAGCCTTATCTCATGGGAGAATACACTATGTCTTAAACAAGAATGAGAAATTGCTAAACATGTCCCTTGATCTGATTAAGGAGAAGTGGGATGAGTATGCTTTGAAAATCGCAGCACTCTAGCAAAAGGCGATGAAGCAATATGACTCTAGGACAAAGAATCGCCCTCATAAGGAAGGAAACCTACTCCTAGATCACATTTTCCTTTGATCTGGTGCACCTGACCTAGTCTAGGAAGGACTATATGTTTTCAGCAGGGATCTAGGGAATGGAACCTAAATTCTTATCACCGTGGATAGAGTAAAATTCTCGAAAACATGGAATTCTCGAAAACTACATCATTATTACTTTTAATCTACCTTGTTTTTTATTCAAATATTATTGTCTTGTAATAAAAGCAACTTATTATAGTGATTAATATGCACCTTCTAAAATCTTATTTCCCTTAGATTTCCTTTTGCACACTGACCATTGCAACTGCATGGATTATAGCTAGGAGCATTTCCAGTCATCATGATTTTTACCAAACCCTATTGATAAGGCACATGAAATCATGATTGACAATCAATGCTACCAAACTATCACAAGAACAACCGACCCACATCGATTAAATACATCGATTTCTAGGACCATACAGGCAAGCGCACTACAAATTAGGGGACACGACTCTTGCTCATCACAAAGAGCTTGCATGAACCTTAGTCGACAATGGTGAACCAAAATTACCTACGTTCTAGACATGACCATCAACTAGGTAGTTCCTTATTGACGATCGACTTGCAAACCTTGGTTGACAATGGTGAACCACACTTGTTTGCGGTCAGGACATGATCATTGATCGAAAGTTCACCTTTGATGATTGGCCCATAAACCTGTGGCAATGGTGAAACGTACTTCCCACAATCAAGATACGGTCGCTAACTGGGTTATTCACCATTGACGATTAGTCGAAAAACCTTAGTCAGCAATGGCAGACAGGACTTACCCACGGTCAGGACATGACCGTTAACTGTTAGTTCATTGATGATCAACCCTAAATCCTTTGCCGACAATAGTGAATCAAATTTACCCATGATCAGGATATGATTAAGGAATGGATAGTTTGATGTTGACGATCGGCCCAAAAGTTCTGGTTGGCAATAATGAACCAATTTACTCGTGTTTAGGACATGATCACTGACTAGGTAGTTTGTTGTTGACGATCGGCCATTGGACTTACTTTTGCTGGGTATAGCAAGTATTCTCGCCTTACGCTATGGACAAAATCGCTCAAACCCAAGACAAAGAAACTGAATTGCAGAATGGATACACGAGACTAGGTTACAAAGACACTCCACTAAAGATATTCACCTTTCTGAACTTAATAGTGATAGATCTGGTGGAAGTGTTGGTAACGATGAAAAGACATTCCATCTAAGGTTATTTACCCCATTTAACCTCCAAGATATTGGCCCCATGAAAATATGATGAGGGCAAAGGAAGAGCTGCTGGAAAAGCTTACAAGATTATAGTGACACGTACTACGAAGAGCCACCCACCTTACCGAATATTGCAGTGGTTGATCCCGTGCAAGAGTGCAAGGTAGCGATGAAAGGAATGATGAAAGAGCTAAGAAAAAAATAAGGAACTACTTCACTAGTATGCTCGCGTTATCGAACTTATTAATGATTGATCCTATATTAATCCATAAGGTAGCAATGAAAAAATTGGTAACAAGCGAGTGGTTAAGCGAGGACGTTGTATGAACATAATGCAGCAAATTCTAATTAAGTATGATAATTCCATTTTAAATATTTCTATAAGATAGATATATGCTTGTGTAAGAGAACATACAGGAAATATTAAGTGTGAGCCAGGGAAAGCATCGGTCATGGATCAAGCTAACATCAAAGCATGGTCAACGTTATATCCAAAGAATCCAACATCATGTATCATAGCCAAAGACTTTTGTAACGACCCGATATTTTCAACCATTCGCATCCGCACATGTCGGACTTGAATTGCTCAAAATACCGCATTGTAAATAAAATTTGGCAAACCTCAGAATATACAGTAAATACATAATCACGGACACATAGTAAATAATAATGCAGCGGAATTAAAAGAGATAGTAGTTCATGAAGCTACTATATAAAAAAAATAAGATACATCAGAGTTAAACAAGTTACAACACAAGAGTAACAAGGTACAAATCAGAATATATCACTGAAATCACTCGATACAGAAAGCAAAATAGATGGCTGGATCTTCTTTAAAAAAGCTACAACTCCGAAGGTGAGTCTTGAATGCTGAATCACTCAGTCTGACTCGTGCGTAAAGCAAAACACAAAACACTCGAGTCAGGACATAAATACTTATGAACTGTAAATCAACTCAAGTGAACAGTAACAAAAATGCATCAGTAACTAAAAGGATGCTTGGGATCGTCCATCCTTTAAGGATCCGTTAAACTATTTACTATGTAGTAAGATTGCGCTATTATAATAATGTCTACAGTAAAATAAACTTACTTCAAAATAGCGTTAAGGGGTTACCCATATAGCCCTTAACACGTAATAATGCCAGTAGTCTATATAGTACATGCATTTCTCCTGATCGGGAGACTACGAGAAGATACTCCATAGGTACGACACAAATAGAAACTCATAGTAAGGCTCACTATGGTAGGTTACACGGCGCACGAGGCAATGCCAGGGTAGATATACCAATTACGCACATAGACTGGTGGTAGTGTAGCAGCCACTACGCCCACCTCAGAACATACCCCCAATCAAAATCGGAGGATGGCCATCAAATCAACCATGAGTAAGAGTGTAGTATCGAAGAAGTGCGTCCGACCAAAGGAGCTACCCCTTTTGGCTCGAGATCGCTCCTGTTTTAGCCACCTTATGCCAACTCACGGAAGTCGGTTCCACGTAATATACCTCAAGGATCGTCGTCTCTAGCCTACTTCATTCTGGAATTTCCACCGCGTACACGGTTGTTAAAGTGGTTTTCGGAATTGGCAGAGAGTATGACAACTTTCGATCCTTGTCTCTTTAACAACCAAACGTTGTTATAACGCCGTAGTCATTTCAAAATAATTTATACTTCAAAATATCAAATCATTTCATTTCAAACTATATTTTTTCAAAATAGTTTATACTTCGAAGCCAAAACCATTTTTATTTCAAACCATATTCAAATCAATAAGTATCATTTCCATTTCAAACATATATTCACCTTTCAAAAATCATAATACTTTCAAAGTTATAACTCTTTCGAAACCGAAATACTTGAAATCATTACACTTTGAAAATCATTACATTTTGAAATCATACATTTGAAATCATAGAACATTCATTTAATTCTTTACAATTTATTCAATTAACCCAAATTTCCAATTTTTCAATTCAAACCATCAGTTTCAATTCAATTTAGTTTCCTAACAAACATTTTAAATCTTGTAAATTTTAAATACAGATTTAATCCACAAAAATAAACTATTCAATCTTTCAATATAATTCTAAGTTTTAAATATACCATATTTCAAGACTAAATTTTTAACATCTCATATATATATATATATATATATATATATATATATAAAATTCACTTTCATATTATTTAGCTTTGAAATAATCACTTAATAAAATACAATATCATTAAAATAAACCGAATTACAAGTAAACCAATTATCCTTTCATATTAATATAAACTTCAAATATTCATTTATTAAATAGATCAAAATCAGATATTATTCCAAATTCACATTCTTTATCAAAACAAAGATTAAGTCATTCAAAACCATTTCAATCATCAAAATATCATATCCTTTCAAAATCTCATTACCAAATCATTATTTGAATTCAAATTCCAATATTCAAATTTAAATATCATTTAAAATCAAGTCATTCATTTATTATTCCAAATAACATTACAAAACACATTTAAAATTCCATTCAAAAAAAACCATTATTTAAATTCAAATTTAATTTAAATTCCTTAAAATTCAAATTTAAATATTAAAATATATTTAAAACTCCTTATATTTCATAAATAATCAATTTCCAAAAGTTAAATCATTATCACTTTAAAATATAACTCAAACAGTGTTAAAATCTATAACATTTCAAAACATTCTCAAATTTAGCAACGACAGTTTTATAAAGTGCTATCGTAGCTTATAGTTTCCAAAATAGTTAGTTTAGGAACAACTTCATTTAAAAAAATGCCGTAATAGATATTTAGTTATTTTGAACATAGTTAAGTTCAAAACAACAGCATTTAAAAATGTTGTCATAAGACTACAGCGTTTTGAAAATGCTATTAATAAAATTCCAGTTTTATTTTAACTTTTCAAAAATAATAGAACTTTAATTTTAGCAAATTTTAAACTTATAAATCATATTTTTAGGCTTTTAAACTTTCACATTTAAATCAATTTAACATATGATTTATCACAATTAAATTTTATAATTTAATATTAAATTTTAAGAACTCAATTCATTTGTTAAGTCAAAATTCACTGTTTATTAACTTATAAATTAAATAAAACTTAACATTTTACTTTGAATATAATTTCAAGACTTTAAATTAAATTTCCATTATTTATTTATATTTCAAAAATATAATTTAAAGTCAAAATAACATTTACTTCAAATTTACATACTTAGATTCACAATTCAAATCTTAATATTTAACTCTCTCAAAACCATAAAATATATATTTTTAAATCCAAATTTCATACTTTAAAAAAAATACATATACATAAAAATCATTTAAAAATATACCACGGGGTCTATATATAATTTTCTAACCTAGGTCAAGTGATACAGATATATATCATTTCAATCTATAATTTACAAAGAAAAATCGGGTTCTATCATTTCAAACTCGCATTCCCAATAAAATAAAAATAAATAAAAATCACTCAGGCCTATCATTTTAGCCCATAATGATTTTTCCTTATTCTAAAGTCCGTTCGGGTATGTATCATTTAAACCCATGGTGATACTATTCTAACAGGGAATTTGCAGTGTGATTATATACATAAACAATATAAACACTTATAATAACATGTCAATGTCATAATATAATGTCATATATCATAAGTCGGGTGATAATGAACCGAGTTAACATGGTAATAACATGGCATAGCACATCATATAATCATCATTTACTTACATAAGCTTTTTTAATTACTAAACACTTTTCATCAATTGACTATTTCATAAGTAAACATGTCAGTGTGAGAAGGACTCACCTTTTCATGCTGAAGCTATCAAATCAAACTATACGAACAAATTCCAGAAAGCATGATATGGCACGACACAATGCGACTTGATTTAAAAGAGAGAGAGCCAATATATGGTCTTGTATCAAAAACTAAAACAAGGCAAGACAATATATATAAATATTCAACACAAAATCAAGATTGAAGCAACTGGAAATAAAAAGCAATAAGAACAAGACAACTTAACCTTGCTTCAGCCATTCAAATACATGGCCTAGGGGACACTTAAGCTCGGCTATGATGATATAGCTCAGGTATGACATCACAAATGCACGGCAAGCAAGGAAATGAAGATGTAGAAGAGTTGCAAAGTGAAGTATGCAAAGGACAAGGAAAAAAGGTGACGTTTGGATGCATTTTTGGCTTGGCTTTCTCATCATAGGGCTCGGCCATACTTAGGTCAGGTCTGGATATGTTAGGTGATGGCTAGAGCTACAATTAGAGGGGTGGAGCTGTTGGTGGTGGTGGCTAAGGGGGTGGCCAAAGTGATTGATGAAGGGATAGGTGAAGTATGTGGCTCTAGGCATTGTTTTGGTAAAGCTTTTCAAAGTTTTCATCAATTGGAGGTCACGGCCTGTCATGATTAGAGGAGGGGAAGTGGTTGCTACTATAGATGGAGGAGGTGATGGTCGGAGGAGATGATGGTGTAATGGTCTAGCAAAACACAAGAAAGAATCAAGGCAAAATCAATAGAAAATAAGAAGAAAATGAGAAGGAAAAAGTAAGAAGATGAAGCCATTACTTACCACCATTTTTTTTTTGCCATGAGAATGGAAGTGAGAAGAAAATTTTTCATGTGAATTAAGGTGGGAAAAAACATGGCTAACATAGAAAAGTGTGCGGTCAAAAGATGAGGTGAAAAGGCAAAAGCAAATGAAGGGACAAGTACATGAAAAGTCATTGAAAATGAAAGGACTTTGCCTCTTTAAATTTCCATTTTCTTTTAATAAAAAATAAACCAAATAAATATTCAGTAAATTAAAATAAAATGGAAAAAAATAAAGTTAAAAAGAAAATAAATAAATATTTTTAGGAAAATATAAAAGTAAATAAATAAAATAGTTATTATATTCAAACTAGACTTTAAAAATTGAAAACAATATACAATAAACATTTGAAAAATATATCTATACTTATAAAATGTTTTAAAAATAAAATATATATAACATGTCCTGTTACACAATTTACATAAATTATAACATGATTTGACAAACTAAAATACTATTTATATAAATTAAAGTAGACAAATTTGTAAAATAAACAATTTACGTACAATATTCTAAAAAGCATAACTTTCACAATATTAATCCGATTTCAACGAAACAGAAAACAATATACTTAAAATTTAATTTATTTTCATTATAAAAGATAAAATTCAAAAATTCAAAAATTTAAATTTTAAATTTAAAAAGTCAAAGTTTGACCAAATTGACCAAAATTCACATTTTTGGAAAATATCCTATTTATTCATGTTTGGAATTATAATTCACATACAAATAAAAATTAATATTTAAAATAAAAAACTTTATTGTTTTTAATAAATAAAAAAAGTTTTTAGATCAAAAATTCAATTAAAATAATTACAAAATACAGGGTTGTTACAGTCTCTCGCACTCAAAACTTTTCATCCCTGAAAAGGAATGAGGTACGGGAAAGCACAGAAAAAGATAGAACGAAATAGGATTAAGACAAGATTATAAGAAGATTGAAATTATACTTGATAACTATTGTTATAGGTGAGTTCACAAGCACGAAGAAGATCTTTGAGAATCTGATTCACTCTTTCTGCTTGACCGATGGTCTGTGGATGGTAAGCAGTGCTCAGATTCAAAATGAGTAACAAAGATTATAGAAAGACTATAGAAAGATTTTTAAACAAACTGGTATAAGCAATAGCCTCCCCATTCTGTAGCAAGATAACGAAAATAAGGACAACCAAAAGACAGTTTGAAAAACAAAATAAGATAAAAAAATTTGAAACCATGAAAATTTCAACTTAAATTGAAAATTAATTTTACATAAGTTAAATAAATCTTAACCGTCTCTAATTTCATTATCTTATCATCCAATTATCTTAAATAAACAATCACTAAAATCATGGATTTGAAAGGAAATCATTTAATATACTTATAATGTACTCAATAAAATTTATTCTTCTTTATTCCTAATTAAAATTAAATTTATTCCTCTCAATATTTTTTATCACCTATGTTAAATATATTTATACTTATTATAACTTCTTTAATTTTTTTCTTAGTTCCTTTAACATCATTTTGTATTGTAAATTATTCCATTACCTTTTTCTTTATTTACATCTGTTAATCTTTTTATAACTAAAATTTAAGTGTATAACATTTATTATAACCACTCAAATTTTATTTATAAAATCTTTTTATATTGTATATTATCCAATTACATATTCAACTTCTGAAAATTTAGGTAAGTTATATTGGAATGAAATTGTGTATTATAAAAATAAAAATTTCTAATTTAATCATTTCAAGCTTGAATATTTATCCAAATCTTGAAATTATACTTAAAAATTATCTTTCAAGATAAAATATAGGAATTAAATTTCCGATAAATTCCAAACTATTTGAAGATAAATAAGTGCACGTATACTATATATATACATATCCATTCAAATTTGAAATCATATATCAGCATATGTTATAAATCCGGTCTTATTTTAGAAATTCAAATCAATTAAATTCCCCAAAACAAAACTGTAGCAAGACTACAGAACAGTCTCTTCATTACAAAACTCGAAATTGAATTTCGATGATGCTGTAGTCATCACCGAAGTTATTTTCCAACGACAAAGAGAAGAGAACTAATTTTGACTTTAAAATGCTTTGGAAATAAACTTCTATTTGTTAAATAGTATATCCTTCAAAACTTTAAATACAAGGTTTGAAATCCATTGGAAATAACATTCTCAATTTCATTTTTTTAATTCATTTTAAATTTCCAAATAAATTTATAAACATGTTTTATAATTCAATTATTTATGTATGAAACAAAAGATAATGATATGAAAAATCAAATATTATTTCTTAACAACCAATTCAAAAATCCAGAAAAATTTATATTATAGTTACAAAATTTATTTCATTACTAAATTTGAAAACATATTTGAAAAACATATTGTGTCAGTTTGCTCTGTTTAAGTGTTTTTGGAAATCTTATCGTTAGCGTTTATTAGACGAATCGATTAGAAACCCAAATCAACTACAACAACTCAAATAACACAATATATAAAAAACATTTTAAATATTAGTTTACAAATACACTTTAAGAAAGATTTGAAGATAAGTTGGAAACAAAGATGAGATGACTAAATAACAGAATAGGAAGATGGATAAGCTTATATAAATCGCGGGCAACCTTAACCGGGTCAACCATGACTTAAAGAATAAGATCGATGTGGATTTCTTGGGTAAATCTACATTTGATCTCAAGAGATAAAGTTTGGGATAATAAGAGATACTAGATCTAAACCGAGGATATAAAAATCTCTGGTGAATTGATGCTATTGTAAAGGAGTTTCCCCCTTTACAAATAAATTTGAGATTTGGCGGAACTGCCGACTCATTATAAAGATCTTTCGAAGTTGAGTTATGGGATACTCCAAAATCAAAAGAAGACGAATAGAGGGGGACATGAATGGATTTTGGAATTCCAAAATTCAATGGAATCGAGTTAAAAGGAAGAGGTTCAAACTCGAATGAAAGTGATTCTGCAAATACATTCACCATATATGCAGAGTTTTGCCTAGAGCTACCAAAGCTCTGATACCAAATATAACAAACCGATATTTTCAGTCATTCGCATCCGCACATGTCGAACTTGAATTTCTCAAAATACCGCGTTGTAAATAAAATTTGGCAAACCTCAGAATATACTGTAAATACATAATCACAGATCACAGACACATAGTAAATAATAATGCAACGGAATTAAAAGAGATAGTAGTTCATGAAGCTACTATATAAAAAAATAAGATACATCAGAGTTAAACAAGATACAACAGAAGAGTAACAAGATACATAAGGTACAAATCAGAATACATCACTGAAATCACTGGATATAGAAAGAAAAATAGATGGCTAGATCTTCAAGAAAAGCTCCAACTCCGAAGGTGAGTCTTGAATGCTGAATCACTCAGTCTGACTCGAGCGTAGAGCAAAGCACAAAACACTCGAGTCAGGACATAAATACTTATGACCTATAAACCAATGCAAGTGAACTATAAAAAAATGCATCAGTAACTTAAAAAATGCTTGGGATCTCCCATCCTTTAAGGATCCGTTAAACTATTTACTATGTAGTAATATTGTGCTATTATAATAATGTCTACAGTAAAATAAACTTACTTTAAAATAGCGATAAGGGGTTACCCATATAGCCCTTAACACGTAATAATGCCAGTAGTCTATATAGTACCTGCATATCTCCTGATCGGGAGAATATGAGAAGATACTCCATAGGTACGACACAAGTAGAAACTTGTAGTAAGGCTCGCTATGATAGGTGACACGACACACGAGACAATGCCACGGTAGATAAACCAATTACGCACACGGGCTGGCGGTAACGTAGCAGTCACTACGCCCACCTCGGAACACACTCCCAATCAAAATCAGAGGATGGCCATCAAACCAACCACAAGTAAGAGTATAATATCAAAGAAGTGCGTCCAACCAGAGGAGCTACCCCTTTTGGCCCAAGATCGCTCCTGTTTTAGCCACCTTATGCCAACTCACGGAAGTCGGTTCCACGTAATATACCTCAAGGATCGTCGTCACCAGCCTACTTCATTCTGGAATTTCCACCGCGTACACGGTTGTTAAAGTGGTTTTCGAAATTGGCAGAGAGTATGACAACTTTCGATCCTTGTCTCTTTAACAACCAAACGTTGTTATAACGCCGTGGTCATTTCAAAATAGTTTATACTTCAAAAAATCAAATCATTTCATTTCAAATTATATTTCTTTCAAAATAGTTTATATTTCGAAGCCAAAACCATTTTTATTTCAAACTATATTCAAATCAATATTGTATCATTCACATTTCAAACATATATTCACCTTTCAAAAATCATAATACTTTCAAAGTTATAACTCTTTCGAAACCAAAATACTTGAAATCATCACACTATGAAAATCATAACATTTTGAAATCATACATTTGAAATCATAGAACATTCATTTAATTCTTTACAATTTACAATTTATTCAATTAACCCAAATTTTCAAATTTCCAATTTACTTCAATTCAAACCATCAGTTTCAATTCAATTCAGTTTCCCAACAAAACATTTCAAATCTTATAAATTTCAAATACAGATTTAATCCACAAAAATAAACTATTCAATCTTTCAATATAATTCAAACTTTTAAATATACCATATTTCAAAACTAAATTTTTAACATCTCATATATACATATATATACATATATGTAAGTATATATGATTCACTTTCTGTAACAACCCGCATATTTATCGATTTTTATATTTAAATATTTTATCGTTAATCGGATTTTGGTCCGAAGCTACTTTTTGCAAACGGTCAAATTAGGACTCGAGACCACTTCCATTGAGTTCGAAACGTCGTTTGCAATCTTCTAAGTATAAACATTGATATGTTTGGGGTTAGTGGAATTTCACCACTTTTTCACTCGAGCCTTTGGTTTGGACTTTTAGCCCATTAGGCCCAAGTTCCACCCCCCTTCTTCTTCATTGCTTCATTTCATTTCCTAACACTAAAGCTTCAACAAAAATGGTGAATGGAATGAGAAATTAAAACTCCAAAGTCTTTGTTTTATTGCAACTCCAACATTCAACTCCAAATTCAAGAAGAAGACATCGGATTCAAGCTTGTGTTTGCTTCTCCATTTGCCTTCAAGCTTTGTTCTTCATTTTCATTGGGTTTTGGAGCAAAGGTGAGATTTTTATCTCACAAATCTAGTCTATAACTATATTGGACTGTTGGGAATGATTCCCTATCACTTTTGCATGCACATTTGCATTTGGTTTGGATTGGATTGGCGAAAAACTCCAATTTTTAGTTGTTTGGTGAACTTCCTGAGCTTAGGTCGCTCTGCCCAGGTATAGGTCGCTCGGAATCATTAGCTCGCGCGTGTGGAAAAGTCAAGGCCTGCATATTTCGTTCGCCTCGGATTTAGGTCGCCTCGGATTTAGGTCGTAGGTCGTTGGACTTTAGGTCGTTCGCGTATAGGTCGTTCGGCCTTGCCTGCCTCATTAGGTCGTGGGACCTTAGGTCGTAGGTCGTGAGGCTTAGGTCGTTAAGTCGTTCCCTCTGTTGGAAATGTCTCCTCGGTCTTAGGTCGTTAGACCTTAGGTCGCCCCCCCCTAGGTCGTTAGACCCTGAGTTGTTCCGCCTTCATTTAGCTCGCGCACTTCTTTAGGTCGCATACTCCTTTAGGTCGCATGACTCCCATCCCTTTAGGTCGTTGGACCTTGTTTTCCTTAGGTCGTTGGACCCTATTTCCTTTAGGTCGTATGACCCACTAGGTCGCTTGGCCCCTTAGGTCGCGACACCTTTAGGTCGTGTTACCTATATACCCCTAGGTCGAAAGAGCTTAGGTCGTGCACCTTTAGGTCGCGAACCCTATTAGGTCGCGAACACCTTTAGGTCGCGAACCACTTTAGGTCGCATGACCTCGTCTCCGTTAGGTCGTGAACCTTGTTAGGTCGCTCATCCCTAGCCCGCGAACCTTCTTAGGTCGCGCACCCCCCTTAGGTCGTAACATGTTAGGTCGCACGCCTTTCACACCATTAAGTCGCGAGTTTAATTAGGTCGCTCGGCCTTAAAACGTTAGGTCGCTTGACCTGTTCTATTGTTAGGTCGCTTGGCCATTTCAGTTAGGTCGCATGACCACAGGGTTGCTCCAGTTAGGTCGGTTGACTCCTTAGACCCCTAGGTCGCAACCATTAGGTCGCTCGACCCTATTACCCTTAGGTCGTTAGACCTCATTTTGTCTTCACTAGGTCGTACCGTTTTGGTCGGGCCGCTGCCCCCTGGACCCCCGCGACCTGACCGGGCAGGTCGAACCCCGTAAGCGGTGGCGTTGCCCCCGCACCCCCACCTTGGGGGGTTGCCACCCCCCTGGACCCCCCCTCCGTAGGGGATCTTATCTGAAAAACATTGAGCTGATTTCCTTGGATTTTATTCGCATCTCCGTATGCGATCTTTGTGACTGATTGTTTCTACACTTGCTTATGTGTTTTGTCACTTTATAATATAAAGGTTTCAATACTAGTAGTAAATATCAAAACTCTTTTAACAAACAATTTCAACTCTAGTTTTAATAACAAAGCTCTTTTCTTAAACCGTTTTCCAATCTATTAGTATATACAAGCCTTTACCTCACTTGGATGAGAAATCTAATTAAACGACTTAGTAAAAAAAGTGGTATGAAACGCTTGCGTTCACTTCGTCGGTTAATTCTTGGACTTGTTCGATTGAACCTCTTGTGACAATTTTATTAGTGAAGATTTACAGTTTGTTCGTAAATATTTAAGTTAAGCAAGTGGTTATGGGACATGAAGCTAAACTTCTATATTTACTAGCTTAGTGTAATTGACACTTCTCGTTGATCTTGATGATCGCTTTATGAATTAGACTAGCAATTGCGCGATGTCTCTTTCATTGCAAGGTTAGACTAGACACCACTTGTGTGATTCCATTCACACATACCTTTCTGCTTTTTGGTTAGTCTTGACCTCAATCTGTGTGATTCCATTCACACATTGGGGTAGCTCCCCATGGTCTTCGGACCGTCATGTGATATGCCTCTTTCCCTTTTTATGATTTCTGGATTTCTTGTGTTGATTTCTGGAATTTATCTCTTTGACTTGTCATGAGTACAAGTTTAGGGTATGATGCCCTCTTTGGATCTTTGAGAAGATTCTTGTGATATTGATTTATCTCTTATCGGTTGATCTCCTGTTGATCATTATTTGCATACTTATAGTAGTATGTCAGTATGGATATTTTATGTTTATGCCATATCTTTTATTTTATATCATGTCATCTGATATTTATAGCTAGACTGATCCGTTTATTATTTTCTTATAAATAATACTCGGGTCAGGCCGAGATGTTACAGGTGCTACTGCTTGACTCCTCCCCTAGTGATTCACTACTCAGACTTTTGGCTACTTGTTTAGATTAGCAGCTTTTGTTGTTTACACTTGAGATATAGACTCATAGTTGTATTCTTTTGTATAGCACGCGTTGCTATTCTTTTGTATTATCGTGGATCTTTTAGACCACTACTCTGATGTACACTTTTATGTGATATATATTCATATCTCTTTCCGCCTTTGTGATATGGATATCTGTGAATTGATTCGCATGTTATGCTTACTTCTATATTTTTTTCCGAAGATCATTTTATTGCCACCGTGTGATAAGAAATTACATGGTAGGTCGCTCCTCAACAGTCTTATTCTCCGCGCTAGTTGACAGCACTACACCGTAGTGTTCTTGGCTAGCGTGGGTATTGAGGTGGGGCGTCACACTTTCATATTATTTAGCTTTGAAATAATCACTTAATAAAATACCATCATTAAAATAAACCGAATTACAAGTAAACCAATTATCCTTTCATATTAATATAAACTTCAATTATTTATTTATCAAATAGAGGAAAATCAGATATCATTCCAAATTCATATTCTTTATCAAAACAAAGATTAAGTCATTTGAAACTATTTCAATCATCAAAATATCATATCCTTTCAAAATCTCATTATCAAATCATTATTTGAATTCAAATTCAAATATTCAAATTTAAATATCATTTAAAATCAAATATGTCATTCATTTATTATTCCAAATATCATTACAAAACACGTTTAAAAATTCCATTCAAAAAAACCATTATTTAAATTCAAAATCAATTTAAATTCCTTAAAATTCAAATTTAAATGTTAAAATATATTTAAAACTCCTTAAATTTCACAAACAATCAAGTTCCAAAAGTTAAATCATTATCACTTTAAAATATAACTCAAATAGTGTTAAAATCTATAACATTTCAAAACATTGCCAAATTTAGCAAGGACAACGTTTATAAAGTGCCATCGTAGCTTATAGTTTCCAAAATGGTTAGTTTTGGAACATCTGCATTTAAAAAATACCGTAATAGATATTTAGTGATTTCAAACATAGTTAAGTTCAAAATAACAGCATTTAAAAAAGCTGTCATAAGATTACAGCATTTTGGAAATGCTATTAATAAAATTCCAGATTTTATTTTAACTTTTCAAAAACAATAAAACTTAAATCTTAGCAAATTTTAAACTTATAAATCATATTTTTATGCTTCTAAACTTTCACATTTAAATCAATTTAACATATGATTTATCATAATAAAATTTTATAATTGAATATTAAATTTTAAAAACTCAATTCATTTGTTAAGTCAAATTTCACTGTTTACTAACTTACAAATTAAATAAAACTTAACATTTTACTTTAAATATCATTTCGAGACTTTAAATTAAATTTCCAATACTTATTTACATTTCAAAAATATAATTTTAAGTCAAAATAACATTTACTTCAAATTTACATACTTAAATTCACAATTCAAATCTTAATATTTTACTCTCTTAAAACCATAAAACATATATTTTTAAATCAAAATTTCATACTTTAAAATACATATACATAAAAATCATTTAAAAATATACTATGGGGTCTATATATAATTTTCTAACCTAGTTCAAGTGATACAGATATATATATCATTTCAATCCGTAATTTACAAAGAAAAACCGGGTTCTATCATTTCAAACCCGCAATCCCAAGTAAATAAAAATAAATAAAAATCGCTCAGGCCAATAATTTCAGCCCATAACAATTTTTCCTTATTCTAAAGTCCATTCGGGTATGTATCATTTCAACCCATGATGATTCTATTCTAAAAGGGAACTTGCAGTGTGATTATATACATAAACAATATAAACACTTATAATAACATGTCAATGTCACAATATAATGTCATATATCATAAGTCAGGTGATAATGAACCGAGTTAACATGGTAATAACATGGCATAGCATATCATATAATCATCATTTACTTGCATAAACATTTTTAATTACTAAACACTTGTCATCAATTCACTATTTCATAAGTAAACATGTCAGTGTGAGAAGGACTCACCTTTTCAAGCTAAAGCTAGCAAATCAAATTACACGAATAAATTCCATAAAGCACAATATGGCACGACACAACACGACTTCATTTAAAAGAGAGAGAAAGCCAAGATATGGGATTGCATGAACAACCAAAACAAGACAAGACTATATATATATATATATGTATGTATGTATGTATGTATGTATGTATATAAATATATATTCAACACAAAATCAATATTGAAGCAAATGGAAATAAAAAGCAATAAGAACAAGACAACTTGACCTTGCTTCATCCATTCAAATACATGGACTAGGGGACACTTAAGCTCGGCTATGATGATATAGTTCAGGTATGACATCACAAATACATGGCTAACAAGGAAATGAAGATGTGGAAGAGTTGCAAAGGACAATGCAAAAGGTGATGTTTGGATGCATTTTGGCTTGGCTTGCTCATCATAGGGCTCAACCGTACTTAGGTCAGGTATGGATATGTCAGGTGATGGCTAGAGCTGTGGCTAGAGAGGGTGGAGCTACTGGTGGTGGTGGCTAAGGGGGTGGCCAAAGTGATTGATGAAGGGATAGGTGAAGTATGTGGCTCTAGGCATTATTTTGGTGAAGCTTTGCAAAGTTTTCATCAATTGGAGGTCACGGCCTGCCATGATTAGAGGAGGGGAAGTGGTTGCTGCTGTAGATGGAGGAGGTGATGATGGTGTAGTGGTCTAGCAAAACACAAGAAAGAATCAAGGCAAAATCAATAGAAAATAAGAAGAAAATGAGAAGGGAAAAGTAAGAAGATGAAGCCATTACTTTTTGCCGTGAGAATGGAAGTGAGAAGAAAATTTTTCACGTGAATGAAGGTGGGAAAACACGTGGCTAACATAGAAAAGTGTACGGTCAAAAGATGAGGTGAAAAGGCAAAAGAAAATGAAGGGACAAGTACATGAAAAGTCATTGAAAATGAAAGAACTTTGCCTCTTTAAATTTCCTTTTTCTTTTAATAAAAAATAAACCAAATACATATTCAGTAAATAAAAATAAAATGAAAACAAAATAAAGTTAAAAAGAAAATAAATAAATATTTTTAGGAAAATCTAAAAGTAAATAAAGAAAATATTTATTATATTGAAACTAGACTTTAAAAATTAAAAACAATATACAATAAACATTTGAAAAATATATCTATACTTATAAAATGTTTAAAAAATAAAATATATATATATAACATGTCATGTTACACAAATTACATAAATTATAACATGATTTGACAAACAAAAATACTATTTGTATAAATTAAAATAGACAAATTTGTAAAATAAACAATTTACATACAATATTGTAAAAAACATAACTTTCACTATTTTAATCCGATTTCAACGAAACAAAAAGTAGTATACTTAAAATTTAAGTTATTTTCATTATAAAGGATAAAATTCAAAAATTCAAAATTTTAAATTTTAAATTTAAAAAGTCAAAGTTTGACCAAATTGACCAAAATTCACATTTTTGGAAAATATCCTATTTATTCATGTTTGGAATTATAATTCACATAAAAATCAAAATTAATATTTAATTAACAAACTTTATTATTTTCAATAATTAAAACAAAGTTTTTAAATCTGAAATTCAATTAAAATAATTACAAAATACATGGTTGTTACACTCTCCCGAACTCAAAACTTTTCATCCCAGAAAAGGATTGAGGTACGGGAAAGCACAGAAAAAGAAAGAATGAAATAGGATTAAGACAAGATTATAAGAAGAATGAAATTATACCTGATAACTTTTGTTATAGGTAAGTTCACAAGCACGAAGAAGATCTTCGAGAATCTGATTCACTCTTTCCGCTTGACTGATGGTCTGTGGATGGTAAGCAGTGCTTAGATTTAAAATGAGTACCAAAGATTATAAAAAGGTTATGGAAAGATTTTTACACAAACTGGCATAAGCAATAGCCTCTCCATTCTGTAGCAAGATAAGGAAAATAAGGACAACCAAAAGACAGTTTGAAAAACAAAATAAGATAAAAAAAATTTAAACCATGAAAATTTCAACTTAAATTGAAAATTAATTTTACACAAGTTAAATAAATCTTAACCATCTCTGATTTCATTATCTTATCATCCAATTATCTTAAATAAATAATCACTAAAATCATGGATTTGAAAATAAATCATTTATTATACTTATAATATACTCAATAAAATTTATTCTTCTTTATTCCTAATTAAAATTAAATTTATTCCTCTCAATATATTTTATCACCTATGTTAAATATATTTATACATTATAACTGGTTTAATTTCTTAGTTCCTTTAACATCATTTTATATTGTAAATTATTCCATTACCTTTTTCTTTATTTACCTCTGTTAATCTTTTTATAACTAAAATTTAAGTGTATAACATTTATTATAACCACTCAAATTTTATTTATAAAATCTTTTTATATTGTATATTATCTAATTACATATTCAACTTCTGAAAATTTAGGTAAGTTATATTGGAATGAAATTGTGTATTATACAAATAAAACTTTCTAATTTAATCATTTCAAGCTTGAATATTTATCCAAATCTTGAAATTATACTTAAAAATTATCTTTCAAGATAAAATTTAGGAATTAAATTTCCGATAAATTCCAAACTATTTAGAGATAAATAAATGCACATATCTATATATATACATATCCATTCAAATTCGAAATCATATATCAGCATATGTTATAAATCCAGTCTTATTTTAGAAATTCATATCAGTTAAATTCCCTAAAACAAAACTATAGCAAGTCTATAGAACAGTCTCTTTATTTCGAAACATGAAAATGAATGTCGACGATGCTGCAGTCATCACCGAAGTTATTTTCCAGCGACAAAGAGAAGAGCACTAATTTTAACTTTAAAATGCCTTGGAAATAAATTTCTATTAGAAAATACTTTAAATAGTATATCCTTTAAAACTTCAAATACAAGGTTTGAAATCCATCGGAAATTACATTCTCAAATTCTTGTTTTTAAATTCATTTTAAATTTCCAAATAAATTTATAACCATGTTTTATAGTTCAATTATTTATATATGAAACAAAAGATAATGATATGAAAAATCAAATATTATTTCTTAACAACCAATTCAAAAATCCAAAAAAATTTATAACATAGTTGCAAAATTTATTTCATTACTAAATTTGAAAACATATTAGAAAAACATATTGCGTCAGTTTGCTCTGTTCAAGTGTTTTGAAAATCTTATCAATAACATTGATCAGACGAATCGATCGGAAACCCAAATCAACTACAACTCCTCAAACAACACAATATATATAAAACATTTTAAATATTAATTTACACACTTCAAGAAAGATATGAAGATAAGTTGGAAACAAAGGTGAGATGACTACATAACAGAATAGGAAGATGGATAAGCTTATACAAATCGCAGACAACCTTAACCGGGTCAACCATGACTTAAAGAATAAGATCGATGTGGATTTCTTGGTAAATCTACAATTGATCTCAAGAGATAGAGTTTGGGATAATAAGAGATACTAGCACCTAGACCGAGGATATAAAAATCTCTGGTGAATTGATGCTATTGTAAAGGAGTTCCCCCCTTTACAAATAAATTTGAGATTTGGCGGGACCGCCAACTCATTATAAAGATCTTTTGAAGTTCAGTTATGGGATACTCCAAAATCAAAAGAAGACGAATAGTGAGAGACACGAATGGATTTTGGAACTGCAGGGAACGTTTCCAAATTCAAAGGAATCGAGTCAAAAGGAAGAGATTCAAACTCGAATGAAAGTGATTCTGTAAATACATTCACCACATATGCTGAGTTGTGCCTAGAGCTACCAAATCTCTGATACCAAATGTAACAACCCGATATTTTCAACCATTTGCATTTGCACATGTTGGACTTGAATTGCTCAAAATACCGCGTTGTAAATAAAATTTGGCAAACATCAGAATATACAGTAAATACATAATCACAGATCATAGACATAGAGTAAATAATAATGCAGCGGAATTAAAAGCGATAGTGGTCCATGAAGCTACTATATAAAAAAAATAAGATACGTCAGAGTTAAACAAAATACAACAGAATAGTAACAAGATACATCAGGTACAAATCAAAATACATCACTGAAATCACTGGATATAGAAAGCAAAATAGTGGCTGGATCTTCAAGAAAAGCTCCAACTCTGAAGGTGAGTTTTGAATGCTGAATCACTCAGTCTGACTCGAGCGTGGAGCAAAACACAAAACACTCGAGTCTGGACATAAATACTTATGAACTATAAATCTACTCAAGTTAACAGTAACAAAAATGCATCAGTAACTTAAAGAATGCTTGGGATCGCTCATCCTTTAAGGATCCGTTAAGCTATTTACTATGTAGTAATATTGCGCTATTATAATAATGTCTACAGTAAAATAAACTTACTTTAAAATGGAATAAGGGGTTACCCATATAGTCCTTAACACGTAATAATGTCAGTAGTTTATACAGTACATGCATATCTCCTGATCGAGACGCTATGAGAAGATACTCCATAGGTACGATACAAATAGAAACTCGTAGCAAGGCTCGCTATGGTAGGTGACACGACACATGAGGCAAAGCCAGGGTAGATATACCAATTACGCACACGAGCCGGTGGTAACGTAACAGCCACTACGCCCACCTCGGAACACACTCCCAATCAAAATCAGATAATGGCCATCAAATCAACCACAAGTAAGAGTATAGTATCAAAGAAGTGCGTCCGACCAGAGGAGCTACCCCTTTTGGCTCGAGATCGCTCCTGTTTTAGCCACGTTATGCCAACTCACGGGAGTCGGGTCTACGTAATATACCTCACGGATCGTCGCCACCATCCTACTTCATTCTGAAATCTCCACTATGTACACGGTTGTTAAAGTGGTTTTCGAAGTTGGTAGTGAGTACGACAACTTCCGATCCCAGTCTCTTTAACAAGCATACGTTGTTATAACGCCGTGGTCATTTCAAAATAGTTTATACTTTAAAAAATAAAATCATTTCATTTCACACTATATTTCGTTCAAAATAGTTTATACTTCAAAGCCAAAACCATTTTTATTTCAAACATATTCCAATCAATATAGTATCATTTCCCGTTTCAAACATATATTCACCTTTCAAAAATCATAATACTTTCAAAGTTATAACTCTTTCGAAACCAAAATACTTGAAATCATTACACTTTGAAAATCATAACATTTTGAAATCATACATTTGCAATCATAGAACATTCATTTAATTCTTTACAATTTACAATTTATTCAATTAATCCAAATTTTCAAATTTTCTATTTAGTTCAATTCAAACCGTCAGTTTCAATTCAATTCTCTTTCCCAACAAAACATTTCAAATCTTATAAATTTCAAATACAGATTTAATCGACAAAAATAAACTATTCAATCTTTCAATATAATTCAAAGTTTTAAATATACCATATTTCAAAACTAAAATTTTAACATCTCATACATACAAACATACATACAAATATATATATATATATATATATATATATATGATTCACTTTCATATTATTTAGCTTTGAAATAATCACTTAATAAAATAAATATCATTAAAATAAACCGAATTACAAGTAAACCAATTATCCTTTCATAGTAATGTAAACTTCAAATATTCATTTATCAAATAGATCAAAATCAGATATCATTCCAAATTCATATTCTTTATCAAAACAAAGATTAAGTCATTCAAAAACATTTCAACCATCAAAATATCATATCCTTTCAAAATCTCATTATCAAATCATTATTCGAATTCGAATTCAAATATTCAAATTTAAATATCATTTAAATCAAATATGTCATTCGTCTATTATTCCAAATATCATAACAAACACATTTAAAAATTCCATTAAGAAACCATTATTTAAATTCAAAATCAATTTAAATTCCTTAAAATTCAAATTTAAATATTAAAATATATTTAAAATCCTTAAATTTCACAAATAATCAATTTCCAAAAGTTAAATCATTATCACTTTAAAATATAACTCAAACAGTGTTAAAATCTATAACATTTCAAAATAATGTCAAATTTAGCAACGACAGCATTTATAAAGTGCTATCGTAGCTTATAGTTTCCAAAATAGTTAGTTTAGGGACATCTGCATTTAAAAAATGACGTAATAGATATTTAGTTATTTCACACATAGTTAAGTTCAAAACAATAGCATTTAAAAATGCTGTCATAAGACTACACCATTTTGGAAATGCTATTAATAAAATTCCAGATTTTATTTTAACTTTTCAAAAACAATAAAATTTCAATTTTAGCAAATTTTTAACTTATAAATCATATTTTTAGGCTTCTAAACTTTCACATTTAAATCAATTTAACATATGGTTTATCACAATAAAATTTTATAATTGAATATTAAAATTTAAAAACTCAATTCATTTGTTAAATAAAAATTCACTGTTTATTAACTTATAAATTAAATAAAACTTAACATTTTAATTTAAATATCATTTCAAGACTTTAAATTAAATTTCCATTATTTATTTACATTTCAAAAATATAATTTAAAATAAAAATAACATTTACTTCAAATTTACATACTTAAATTCACAATTCAAATATTAATATTTAACTCTCTCAAAAACCATAAAATATATATTTTTAAATCCAAATTTCATACTTTAAAAAAAATACATATACATAAAAATCATTTAAAAATATACCATGGGGTCTGCATATAATTTTCTAACCTAATTCAAGTGATACGGATATATATCATTTCAATCTGTAATTTACAAAGAAAAACTGGGTTCTATCATTCCAAACCCGCAATCCCAAGTAAATAAAAATAAATAAAAATCGCTCAGGCCTATCACTTCATCCCATAACGATTTTTCCTTATTCTAAAGTCCGTTCGGGTATGTATCATTTCAATCTATAGTGATTCTATTTTAACAGGGAACTTGCAGTGTGATTATATACATAAACATTATAAACACTTATAATAACATGTAAATGTCACAATATAATGTCGTATATCATAAGTCAGGTGATAATTAATAGAGTTAACATCGTAATAACATGGCATAGCACATCATATAATCATCATTTACTTGCATAAACATTTTTAAATACTAAACACTTGTCATCAATTCACTATTTCATAAGTAAACATGTCAGTGTGAGAAGGACTCACATTTTCATGCTGAAGCTAGCAAATCAAATTACACGAATAAATTCCAGAAAGCACAATATGGCACGACACAACACGACTTAATTTAAAAGACAGAGAAAGCCAAGATATGGTCTTGTATGAACAACCAAAACAAGACAAGACAATATATATATATATATATATATATATATATATATATATATATATATATATATATATATATATATATATTCAACACAAAATCAATATTGAAGCAGCTGGAAATAAAAAGCAATAAGAACAAGTCAACTTGACCATGCTTCAGCCATTCAAATACATGGCCTAGGGGACACTTAAGCTCGGCTATGATGATATAGCTCAGGTATGACATCCCAAATGCATGCCTAGCAAAGAAATGAAGATGTAGAAGAGTTGAAAAGTGAAGTATGCGAAGGACAAGGCAAAAAGGTGATGTTTGGATGCATTTTTGGCTCCGCTTGCTCATCATAGAGCTCGACCACACTTAGGTCAGGTCTGAACATGTCAGGTGATGGTTGGAGCTGTGCCTAGAGGGCGTGGAGCTGCTGGTGGTGGCGGCTAAGGGGGTGGACAAAGTGATTGATGAAGGGATATGTGAAGTATGTGGCTCTAGGCATTGTTTTGGTGAAGCTTTACAAAGTTTTTGTGGTGATGGCTTCAATTGGAGGTCACGGCCTATCATGATCAGAGGAGGGGAAGTGGTTGCTGCTTTAGATGGAGGAGGTGATGGTTGGAGGAGATGATGGTGTAGTGGCCTAGCAAAACACAAGAAAGAATCAAGGCAAAATCAATAGACAATAAGAAGAAAATGAGAAGAAAAAAGTAAGAAGATGAAGCCATTACTTATCACCATTTTTTTGCCATGAGAATGGAAGTGAAAGAAAAATTTTCACATGAATGAAGATGGGAAAACACATGGCTAACATAGAAAAGTGTATGGTCAAATGATGAGGTGAAAAGGCAAAAGAAAATGAAGGGACAAGTACATGAAAAGTCATTGAAAATGAAAGGACTTTGTCTCTTTGAATTTCCATTTTCTTTTAATAAAAAATAAACCAAATAAATATTCAATAAACAAAAATAATGAAAAAGAATAAATTGAAAAAGAAAATAAATAAATATTTTTGGAAAATATAAAAGTAAATAAAGAAAATAGTTATTTTATTGAAATTAGACTTTAAAAATTGAAAACAATATACAATAAACATTTGAAATATGTATATATATATATACTTATAAATTTTTTTAAAAATAAAATATATATGTAACATGTCATGTTACAAAAATTACATAAATTATAACATGATTTGACAAACAAAAATATTATTTATATAAATTAAAATAGACAAATTTGTAAAATAAACAATTTACATACAATATTGTAAAAAGCATAACTTTCACAATATTAATCCGATTTCAAAGAAACAAAAAGCAGTATACTCAAAATTTAATTTATTTTCATTATAAAAGATAAAATTCAAAAATTCAAACATTTAAATTTTAAATTTAAAAAGTCAAAGTTTGACCAAATTGACCAAAATTCACATTTTTGGAAAATATCCTATTTATTCATATTTGGAATTATAATTCACATACAAATCAAAATTAATATTTAAAATAACAAACTTTATTATTTTTAATAAATAAAATAAAGTTTTTAAATCAGAAATTCAATTAAAATAATTGCAATATACAGGCTTGTTACAACATTAGAGCGAAAACCGCTTACCCTGCCAAACTTGTTGGTGATTAATCACATACAAATATGCATGGTTGCAGTAAAAAGGTTACTAATGGAGTCAGATAACTAGGCAATCATGTTGAAAGAACATATCATGATGACTAGCCGAAAAAGGAGAGCATGGACATGAATTAACGTTAGACACTATAACACATAAATATACAAAGAAGAATAGTTTCACATCACAAGCGCAGAGTTAACATATTCCCAAAACTTTAGTAAAATCTACTTACCTAGCCAAGCTTGATAGTGTCAGATCCTATACAAGTATGCACAGAAGTAGCGAAGGAGTTGCTAATAGAGTAAATTAGAAATCATATAACAAATACATTGCAACTACTAATCTTAATTGGCTAAACTATAGTAAATACAACAAAATACACATAATCCAGCCCATGTACCATGGAAATGTTGTATGTCCCTTTCCCCAGAGCATCTTGTATATATGGAACCTTCCCGAGATAGTGCATTGTTCCAGGAACTAGAGGCAAGGAGGTTGAGCTAAAAGGAGTAAGGGCCAACATGATAGAGATGAGAATCATTGAGAAATCTTTTAAGATGACTATATTGCTAAGAAAGCGTAAGCTACAAACACAATACTAATAAAAGATATCTTGGAATGATTAGCAAGCTTTTCCTTAAGTAAACAAGGCTCTACAACATACTAGCAGTGGAAAAATTACCTAAAGGACGATAATAAGGATATAAATGTCTGAGGTTTGAGCCATTACACGAGAAAGGAAGAGGATTTTGGATGAAGCAAAGCATACTTTGCAAGTGTCATAGGCATTTTCCCCCTCAGTATGGTAAATGTGAAAAGACATCAAAGAGCCCAAAAAAATTGGAAATTACATGATAAAGGTGCCATCATGTAATCACATAGGCAAGATGAAGTGTTAGGGGCAATAATGCTGGACAAATCATTGACGCTGAACAATTAATGTCGAACCACTAATGCCAAGCTAGTCAAATATGGAAGTTCTAGATCCAAGAAATATAAACCCAAGTAGTACCGAACCAATCATGGGTGTCGAACCAATGATGCCAAGCTGGTCAAATATGGAAGTTCTAGACCAAATCTATTATATCAAGAAAGTACCAAACAAGGCAAGTTATATAGGGAAATTGCCTATTTTATTGGCCTAGCCTCGCTATATCTCCACTGCTATAAATACCTAAGCTTACAATAGCAATGACAAACAATTCTGAGGAGCCAAGCTAACAATAATATATCAAGCTAATTACATGATGATAATTTTATTTTAACATATATTAAATTTATTTCTTTATTTAATTATATCATTATATAATAAAGTATATTATAGAAATCAAAAAACATTTATTACAAATAAGATTATTCGTAGAATTAAATATGCGTAAAAATTATATAATTGCCCTTAGGGTATAACCTTATCTCTTTACCCCTTGCACTTGGGTTCAATTATGGAATCTTATTCCTTGGATATTGATCAATTTTCTCAAAGCTGATTGAGTTAGTCTCTTAGTGAATGGGTATCATATGTAGTATTAGTTATATACTATGTCAATCAACTATCTCTGAATACCTTTATCATGTGGAACTTTTTAGATTTTTTTTTTGATTTCTAGTCCTTCTTTCGCGAACTTCATTACGATATAGTTATCATATAACTATGTTGTGAGATTATCAAAATTTCAAGTCGTCCCTACCTCGGGTATTAAATTTGTTCATTTATATAAGTATTGCTTTTATTGTTGTTCTTATTCAAGGTGATGTACCTAGCTTATTGGTTGAGTTAGCCACTACCAATTATTAAGAATATTTTCAATTTAAAGCTACTCCGGTAAAATTGATCATGAATTTAGGATCGACAGACTATACTCGATATCATTTATGAAGTTCGAGTCTAAACACTCTTTCATTAGGAGTTTGTTGTTTCTAAATATAACTCTATAGTATTTCGTAAATGCAAAGAATACTCTTAACTATCATTTACTGAACTTAGTTCAAATTTGAAGCTTGCTCAATGTACTTATTACATAAGCAAATCGCGAAATAGTAGGTAAGCCATCGTATATGATAAATCTATTATCAAAGTATAAATAATCCATTACATATTCCCTATATTAAAAAATTTAATATAATGTATATGTATGTCGTTAGGGGCATTCCCAACATCCTTTTGTACAATTATAAAATATTTTTTTCTTCAAATCCTATATCGAGAATTATACAACCAGATAGAAACTGATTTTAATGTAGATACATCGCTAATAATCAGCATTATGTTGTTTACTATTGGTAATCGAATAAATCGACCGGACTGGTTTATTTCGGTTGGTTCGGTCCGGTTTTGAAACTAAATTGGTTTGAATTCCATTTGGAACATAATTTTTTCGATCATCAATTTGACTGAATTAACCAAATTTTTATTATTGTTCCTCTTTTATGGTATTGAAATACTTTAATAATTGATTTAGTGATAAAAGACAAAGTTTACCAGTTAAAAAGTCAAAGTTTATTATAAACATAAAAAAATATTAAATAATATCTCTCCAAACATAAATTTATATTTTCCTTTTCTTAAATCAACCATTTGAATAATAACATATCTTTCTTGTTTGGTTAAACTGGTTACCGATCAAAATAATTGAAATTAATTTGGTTCGGTTTGTTTTGAAAAAAAATTCAGCTCAAATTTTTGGTGATATTTTTACCACAAAACTAACCAAAGCGACCGAACACTAACTTCTAATGGTTACTTATATTTCAGGAATATCAAAATATCTTTTAATGTTCTTTTTACAGACACACTTTGAATTTTGATTGAAATCATAATTTTTGATACTTCTATCAATATATTGTTCAACTTGGATGCTCACCAAATGTTACTTTCATATATGTTTTTGAATCATATCCAAAACCCATAAACTCGGTATCACTACCACTAACACACTTTGGTCGTTATGTACAAAGTATCTCTTCTAAATCATTATTTAAAATTTTCCATTTTAACAGATATGTATCAAAACTAGAAGTCATCTTAGTCGAATGATAATATTATAAGTAAAATCAAAATAAACTTAAGCATGTTGAATAGAGAATTTATTATGCTAATTTCAATAATTAAAAACTACAATACTTTTTGATCAATATTGCTCACTATATTCCACTTGCATTGATTTTCTTCTTAAAAAACACATTTGTGGCTGATAGATCATATCTCTTTGGATACATGTATCAAAACCATATTGTACTTGTAATCTTTCAGGATTTATGCAACGTACCATATAGCAGAGTCTATACTCTTAATGGCTTTTCGACAACTAAGAAAAATTTATTCTCAATATTTATAAGAAACTAGTAATTTCTCATTAACGTGCATGAATACTTATTAGACATTCTATTGTATTGCGTCCATTTATGTTTGTTTAATTTTAATTCATTTTTCATATTCTATTTTATCTTTGGATCATATCCAAATCCATTAAATTATTAATAATTTTTAAAAGAAATTCCTTCATCATGAAGTTAACATTTCTTGAAATAATAATTGTTTCTCAATGCAACAGAATATGTGTTTAAAAACATTTTATAAATTGCCTTACACATGTATGTGTGTGTATACAAAGGTTCGGTTGTACCTCAGTTTGCTACACCTCTAATCCCCAAAATATCAGCCATAAGTTCTGATTTAAATATAGTATTTTCTCTATCTTATTGAATTAAATAGTATAATGTAGTGGAAAGAGAGAGAAAGTGCTATTATTTAAATCGGAACTTGTGGCTGATATTCAAGGGGATTAGAGGTGTAGCGAAACTGAGGTATAGCCGATCCTTGCCTATATATATATAATTGATTTGGTTTCTTATTTATGAAGCTTATGTTCATAGCATAAATTAGCCAATTAATATTGACTGGTCCCTAACTCATTTTCCATACAGGATCCCTCATGAGAAAGTGTTACGTGCAGTTTCTCGAACTCAAATAACCAGTCAACTCCTTAACCTATGGTATGTATGGGTTTCTTGTAAAATCTTACCTTGTATGATATCGTAAACTATGCTTTACGTGAAAATAATTTTAACATTATGTACTTACTCTTAAGTATATGAATGTACACAAAGAAATCAACTCAACTTCACTCACTATCAATCGTATATTGTTCATAAAAGTCCAATTACTCCTTATCGATACATCATTATGTATCATAAGGAGAAGTGACTTTTAAGATAGAATTTTATCTTTTTAGATACATTAGGAACCCTTTTTCAATATACTTATATATACTATCAAATCGATTCGTTTTATTTTCTTTTGCATGTTACATTTTTTACTTCTGTTCAGTATTATAAAATTCATCATAAATATATTGTTTGTGTACCAAATATAGATGTTCATTTCTATGAAAATTCTTCTGTGAATTTAATAAAGTATATAGAACCGTTGTAGTATTATTAGACCTATGACGACAACACGTATATATACTAATTTGAATAGTTCATGAACTCTTTTGTCGCTCCCATTGAATAGGTGCTCTTCCCTTAATCGTCAAATATATTATCCATTAGTACCATATGATTCATAATTATATAACTAAAGAGTTATTTCTTAAAGAAATGGCTTAGTTAATAATTTCAAAAAGATTATAGAATATTTTTGATACTTCTGTAATTTCTATAATTAATGCATCACTACACTACAAAACAAACCGTGCTATTATAATATAGTATTTCATAATGAATATTTATAACAAATTAAAAATATACCTATTTTTAGTCAATTGAAAAAATAGTTACTATTTCGTATATAATATTTGGTATATTTCAAAAATAATTTTCATATCTTGATGTATCCATTTATAAATGTCATATAGAATGCTCCCACTATTTCTGCCAATATTATGACAACGTATGAAATACGAAGCTACATTCGTCCACCTAACACCAACTATGTATTCCTTTACTGCAATTAGTTTATAGTCATGAGTTTAGACCAAATATCATGAACTTAAAGAAATAACTCTTATAGAAAATAATTTTCCACATGGAAATACTATTGGAATAGAAATTACATTTCTCATTCTATATTAAGTATATATTAGTATTTAATGTAATTCTCATTTCTGATGTCCCTTCTTAAGTAAAGGTGGCCATTAACTCTTTTTATCCTAAATGAACCTATCTTACATCTACCCTTGGACATTAACTTTCCTTTTAAATGGTCAAACTGTTAAAGGAAACCCTTATTACATGGTTACACTCTTTACAAAAGTACATTTTTCATCCTCAATAATTAAGAATATCGAATAAGTCATACTTTACATAACTGATTAAACTGATATTGCAGTGATCAAATTGCAAGTTTCATCTTGTAGCTCTCAGTCTTAACGCAACAAGATCTGTATTGCATTCAATCATATTGAATACATGGTCTCCCACTATGGTTTACTTATTCATTTCAAATGAACTAATTTCATTAAGGTTTCGTACATTACGAATCACAACCCTTCACCATATAACATTTATATGTGATCAAATATGGACCAAATATTGAGTGTATTGTTTAAGAGTTCGAAACTCAGAAGACAATACACGGTCTTGATCAAGTAAACATCTAAGTGGCCAAGATACAAATGCTTTAGTAGTTGCATAATTAGGCAGATCTAGTAGCTCTAACATGCCAAAGGATTTATTGGTAAACATATATTCACTTTATCAATATTAATTCAGTTTGTTTGTATATTTTAATTTACAAATATTTTATCAATTATATCAGCTGCACAAATTTATTGAAGTAGATTATTTTAAATTTCACAACACGTGTTCTTTTAATATACGAAAGTTAATTATTATCATATCATTTTTCTAATAAGCTCCCACTAGACATTTATGTTTCTTATAACACTAAGATAATACATAGAAATCTTTTGATTTCTCTAGTGGGTGTTAGGACTCACTTGCCTTAGGATTCTAACGTTAAGAAAACTAAACAAATCATAGGCCCGCAAGCCATGGATACCTTATAGATTGTATCATATATAAGCTCTAAACCGTGGTCATTGTCTGTATCTCATATCGACCTTGAGGAAACTCAATAAATTAAAAGAGATTATTCACTTATACCCACCATTTCGTGATGGCATAAGTATAGTTCCATACATAGAGGGAACTTAATAAACATGTGCATGTGTCTACCTCGTCTAGTCAACTTATTAATAGTTCAAAACATAACATCTTCTTCTTGAGGAAACTTAATAACTAAGAGTATACAAGTACTATATTAATAGATAAATGGTAGAGGAAAACTTATATATTAAGGATTCATAATTTTTTTGTATCTCAAATTTATGATTAGCAGGCAGATTGGGCACGGTTTGGCATACCCCAAGTTGGCCTACCGCATCTTCGCCCGACTAGTGTATGTCGGTTTAAATCCAGTATGGCCCCAAACCAGTCCACCTACTCATTAACACTTTAGGTCCGTTGATAGCTAGCACAACTCAAGATGTCTCTAGATGTCAACTCAACAAATAAGACCGGTATAAGCATGACCCATCTTTGGCCCGCCTTCATCACAACCCGCCTTTGACCAGTCCTAAATAGCACATCTCATCATCTCACAGTGGCCTCGGACATCCCTTACAATGGTCTTTAGCACCATTTAGATTTTCCTCTGCAAGCTTCAATAGTAAGTAGCTGGTCTACTCATAGCGGCCTACATCCACTATAGCTCCAGGTAAGCTCCTCCACTCAACAACACTCCAATTCAATTGCTAGTCGGCATAACACAAGACAACGTCAATAACTAACTCATCGGCCGGACTAGTTTAAGCTTGACTCATTTTTTGCTCCACTACATCATAGATATCCCGTTTTCTCACAGTTAGCCTGGCACATTGCTTGTAATGTTATCCTTAGCAGTTTTTAGCCTTCCTCAAATGTCGTTAAAAACTGATTAACCGACACAACCCAAAGAAAGCCACTCATCCACTTTGCCACTTAGGCAAGTAAAAGTAAACGACAAGCCATACAACTAGTTGTAGGTACTATAGCAAAGTGGATAAAAGCATACATACTCCTATAGCATGCCGTCGGCATTTAATGTGCATTAAATGTAAAGAGCCTCGTATGTAGGGATAACTAGCACTCCTCAACGACTCATTCCAACCTCCCTTCACTACTGTCTTCCATCTTCCAATTTGACCAGATTGATGGTCAAGCATGTTTCCTACCTTTTTTTACTACGTAATCTCGGTCGTCCATCATCCACTATAAATACCCATGCCATTCAAATGGGTCGAAAAACCAATCTCCCACTCAAAATTTTCCTCAGGATAAATCAAGACCATAAGCTATTACGATTAGTAATTACTTAGTCTTAAGTGCTTTATTTTTTTATTATTCTCTTGTTAATACTTGTAATTGTAAGAGAGAAACATAGTAAGAGAATTTCATAATGGACGTTGAAAAGCTTATCGAATCACTCTACATCCTTGTGTCATCTGCTTTAATTTGTTTATTAACCTTCTCATTTTACTTCTTAAGGCTAGTGATTAGCAAGTAACATTTGTTTTCATGGATGCATTAGTCTAATTCTAAGATTGTCTGTTTATTAGTCAATATTTTCATGCTAGAAAGAGGGCCTTCCCTAAAAGCTCTCACCTTTCTTCACATTTTCTTCTCTACACACTCTTTTCAAATCTTATTAGTGAGAATGAACCCATTAACTCTAATGAACATGAAACCAAAGGTTACATGATCATTGGCATTGCTAGTCCCATCTTAGGGCTTATTAATGATACATGGCGAAGCGTGCTCTATAATGTAGGAACTCTGGCTCAGAAGATTGATTAATTTAGGACAAGGTTGGATGCTCAAATAGTTGTGAACTTTATTCCATTGTCCCTTCCAACCGTCGAATTGACTCCTCCACAACCTTTCCCTTCCATTGCTTATAACCAAATGAATTTTTCCGAGGCCTGGTAAAGAGTTATGCCTGAAACCTTGGTTGTGGATGATCACGCCCATCAAAAGAGACATATTGTGCGTGTGCCAAGTCTAGTTATCGATATTGACTCTGAGATAGCCATGCATTCGAAACCAAGACTTCACCGCTCTCCTTCAACAAAATAGTAATCTGTTTTTTAATATCTTCGTGGAGGAAAATAGAGATCGAGGCTTAAGGTATGGATATCCCAATGATGGTTCCCATGCTATCGATATAGAGTAGAGAGCTTCGCTGATGCATTCCACATCCTATAGGGGTGCAGTCAGGCCTAGATCAAGAGAGCGATGGGTCGGTCATCTCGATTGCCCTTTATGCATAGGGAGAGGAGGTCTCCTACTCCAATTCATCATCTTCATCACCACTTTCCTTCCCATTATTGATCTCCGACTCCTCTAACACACTGGTTGAGCCCATAATTATTCATTGGCTAGACCATCCCACAGTTAGCAGACGTTGTCCTTGGGAAAGAAATGAACATCTAATAAAATGCAAGTTCAGAACATCAGGAGCAAAGCATTTTCCAATAATAAGAACAGTGAGCCATTTTATGAGGATATCTTGAATACTTACTTCCATAAATGGTATGCTTTGCCGCCCATTCACAAGTATGATGGCAATGCTGATCCATTTGATCACATTATCATATTTAACTTCATTACCGAACCGGCCATCTTTTTGGCCCAACAAAGCGATTACTCTTTCTCTCCATCCTAATAGGACTAGCCTTCCACTAGTTCCTACATATGCAGTGCCAACATCAGTTCTCGAGCCTTGGTTTATGTAGATTTCAATACCTAGTTTTTCACTTTAAACGCCTATGTAATGATGTCTAGCGAACTAGTTACAACAGATAAAGCCAGACAGAGTGTCTTTGTTCATTTTTCAATAGCTTCAATAAAGAACCCACTATGGCTAAGGATGCTAACATAAATAGCATGGTTGTAGCCCTTTGTTTGGGGGTCAGGGATAAATCGAGAATGTGGAGGGAGCTTCAAAAGCAACTTTCTACGTCCTTAATTACTTTGATCAGTGAGCGAATGACATTATGAGAATGGAGGATGCAGACCTTCCAAATAGCGACAATGAAACCCAACGTACTGCTTAAGCCGGTCCTCATGAAAATGTCGATCATCGACCTAATAGTCTATAAAACAGCACCAAGAGCCATGTAGAGGTCGTCACCTAGTACAAGTCCTAGTATACTAACTATACTACTTTTAATAGGGATATGAAGACAATATATATCTTATAATATGGGACCGGTTGCAATTTCAAAGAACAAGCCCCTTTACAGGTGGAAGAAAGAAGAACCTCACGACAAAGATAAATACTACTAGTTCCATCAAATCTATGGCCACTCCATCAATGAGTACCCTGTGCTTAAGGATGATATTGGAAGGAATATGCGGGAAGAGATACTTTTAGAGTTTGTTTGAGATAAAGTAGAACAAAGGAACAACTAAGACAACCAGTCGGCTACACTGTAAAAATCCAATAATTATATCATGATAGTAACCGACATCATCACCATATGCAGAGGCTGCACATGGTCGACAACATCCGAGAGCACTTTCCCGATATCAAAAGGAAGTGGGGTTTAGTCAACCAAGCATATTTCTTAGAGAACCCAACGTCCAAAGCACCTAGGATGGAATACGATCGGCTCATCACTTTTGCCGTCAGGGATAGAGAATTAGTCTCTAAATCCCATCACTATCCTATGGTCATCGCTTTGACAATGGATAACTCAAATGTGTGTCAAGCCTTCGTGGATGGTAAAAGTCGAGTCAACATCATGTTTAGACTGTTTTTGAGGCTCTCAAGCCTCCTACCTCCATCCTTACCCCTGCATTCTTCCTATTTATGGCTTTGGGGATGTGGGAATTATTTCAATAGGTACCACTTTGCTTACGACAACACTCAACTGAGAATCATTTGCTGCAAAGGTTCACGTAAACCTTATAGTGGTTGATTGCTTTTCTTCTTACAATATTTTTATAGAACTACTAATGCTTGCTAAACTAGATGCCATTGTTTCCTATAACCAACTTGTCATCAATTCCCTAGCCGTGGTAGGATTGGCAAGATCCAAGGTAATCGAAAGAAGGTTAGGAGGTGTTATGGGGGCTCTATCAAACAAAGAAAGGTGTTCTCGTGCTTTAGCAGGAACTTGCAACACTCAATGGTGAGTCCATTGAGACGACCATCGAGCCAGTGAGCGCTCTAGTTCATGCTGAGACCGTCCTCAACTTTGAAGTGTCAACATCAATATCTCGTCATACTAGTAAAATCTTACTCGATCATGTCATGGCAACCAACGTTTTGTCACCTAAGAGTATCCTCGAGCAAGATAGCGCTCAGAGTCATGACGGGACCATCCTTGCCATTGAAGATAGAGCTGCCAACATTATGTCACTTGGGAGTACCCTTAAGCCTGGAAATGCTCAAGGTCATGCCGAGACCACCCTAGGTCATAAAGCTGCATCAACTAGCTACATGTCACCCAAGAGTATCCTCGAGCCCTGCAACGCTCAGGGTCGACCTAGGACCATCAATTCATCATAAAGAATAAGATGATAGGAATCCTTTATCCTTGGCCATACCCCAAAGAACCAAAGTACTCATCACGACATAGATTGAGTAATTCTCTCCCCATTGGCATGCGGGACATATAATGTGACAATTGTTATCCTCTCAATGTCAGTAGACTCGTTTATGATAGCCGAGGGAAAAATCAACACCTTGAATCTAGCTTAGTCGTCTCCCCCGAGCGAGGATGTCATGAGCACTTGATTTACACACAAGACCAATGCGACTTGGAAGAAAATCCAGATTTTAATGACCACCCGCTTGAGCCTCGCATGGGGATTCAACATTAAGGGTGGCATGACCACTCTACCGGAACCAATATCCCTAGACTATGTCGCCTACCAATGTTTTTCAGGTCACCATAGAACTCATCTCGAAAGTTAGGGAGGATTTGTTCGGATTCATCCGGCAAATATAAGATGTCTTTCCATGCAAGCATACTCACATGACCAGTATTGATCCCAGGTCATTTTCCATGCACTCAACATTGATCCCTAGGCTACCACCATCCATCAAAAGCGTCGACCAATTAACCCAGAGAGGTACCAATCTATCAAAGAAGAGTTAGAGAAGGTTTTAGCCAATGGCTTCATTTAGGTGATAAAATACCTGGTCTGGATAGCTAACCTAATACTGGTTAGAAAAACAAGTGAGCCTTAGAGGACATCTATTGACTTCTTCGACATTAACAAAGCATGCCTCAAAGATAGCTTTTCCTTACTTCATATCAATTAGCTTATTGATGTGACTAGTGGACATGAGCTCCTCACCTTCATGGATGCATATCCAAGTTACAATCATCTTTCCATGCATGGCCCAAACCAAGAGCATACCTCCTTTATCACAAATGTTGACCTGTACTGCTATCGTGCTATGCAGTTTGGCCTATGATATGTAGGCACCACCTATCAGTGTCTTGTCAATCGTATATTCTCTAAACAGATCGATCGATCTGTGGAGGTTTATGTGGATGACATGCTGTTAGTGCCTGAAAAAGTCAAGGGGCATGTACAGAACCTAGCCAAGACTTTCAACATACTACACCAGTATAACATGAAGTTAAAACCAAAGAAATACTCATTTACCATTTGGTTTAGTAAATTCCTTAGATATGTTTTAAGCTCTTTGGTATTAAAGAGAATCGCAACAAGGTCCAATCCATTCAAAATATGAACGTCTTCAGAACTATAAAGTAAGTACAAAGCCTAAATGGGATGGTTATAGCATTAAGTTAGTTCGTGTCGAAGGCTACCGACCCATGTCTCCCTTTCCTTGACCTTATCAAGAAGGGAAATTTATTTACTTAGAATGAAAAAAGAAACTAAAGCATTTAAGGAGTTGAAGTAGCATTTTCCTACTCCTCCGATACTATCCAAACCCATCGATGGGTAGGATTTGTATTTGTACTAGCAATGACTGACCATATGATTGGCACTGCCCTAACTAAGGATGACAATAAAATCCAATGACCAATGTATTATGTCAACAAAAGGTTGTTAGGCCCACAAATGAGATGCACAAAGCTAGAGCAGCTTGGTTTCTGCCAACTCGTGGCAGTCAAGAAACTCTAGTCGTACATTTAAGCTCATCCCATCAAAATCCCAACCAACCAACATACCAACCTTTAAAACAAGACCTTAGTTGACCCAACACTAGAGGCTGACTATTGAAGTGGTCCAGCTTAGGCAGCATTATATGTCTTTCTTGCCTTACACCTCAATCAATGGATAGGTCATCATAGATTTCATTGTAGAATGCTCAAGCCCTAACATCAGCTAAGAAGAAACCGTCCCTAATCGACAAGTTTGGCACTTATACATGGTTGAAGCATCAAATGAGAAATGGGCAAGGTCCAGCATAGTCCTTATCTTGTTCGTTGAAAGAGAACTGTGTTTTATGGTAAGCTTTACTTTCATTGCAACTAATAAACAAGCCAAGTATGAAGCTATCCCCATTGGCCTCAAGATGGAAAAAAATTACACATGGAGTCCATCCATATTTTCTATGAATCGTCATTCGTCGTCAATAAAATAGGTGATCACTTACAGGTGAAGGGTAAAACACTAGCCTTGTATGTTACCAAGGCCAAGAAGATAATCAACTCATTTGTTGACTTCAAGTTGGAATAGTTACCTAAGGAACAAAACACTAGGACCGATCAATTAGCTAATGTAGCAAGCAATCCATAGGAAGTCACTCGTTGGGTCTTATAAGTTTTAGACATCTTCTACGACAAGCTAGGGGCAACAAAAATTGAAATAGAGTGCTATACATGGGAAATTGGATGGTGCCTCTTGTCAAATACTTTACAAGTAGGGGACTTCCTACCGACAACAAGGAAGCAAGGAAATTTTCTACTGGCTCCCCACTACACGATCATAGATGGGAAGCTTTAAAAGAAGGGACACTCCATACAACTTCAGTAGTGCAAGTCTACAAGTGATGCCAGCCAAATCCTAGAAGGTCTGCATGAAGGATTTTGTAGGGATTACTCCGTTAGGCAAAGCCTAGCAAAAAAGGATGCCCAGCAAGGCCCTACCCTCCTTACCCATTTGACTTCCCCCAGTCATTCGACGCATGGGGAATTGACTTAATCGAAAAGTTGTCTAATGCCAAAGAAGGGTACAATCACGCCATAGTCGCCATCGATTATTTCGCCAAATGGGTCAAGGCTGAGCCACTTACTGAAGTCATTGCCTTAAGATTCTTAACTTCACCATAAAGAGCATCATCTGCCATTTTGGCCTACTAAAGAAGATGATAACTGACAATTGCACTCAATTTGATAGCAGCCTCTTCCAGGACTTTTGTGCGAGGAATGGAATTGAGAAGTGCTTATATTATGTTGCCTATCCTTAGGCCAATGCTTTGTCGAGTTCATTAACAAACCATTAAGTTAATGCCCAATAAGTGTCTCGTAAAAGCAAAAGGGAACTAGGCCAAACAACTATCGCTCATTCTTTACTCATACTATACTTCAGCCACACTTTAACCGGTCATATTATTTTCTCGCTTTCCAATGGGTATGAAGCCATGCTACACTTAAAAGTATATGTCCCCTTATCTCAAACTTTAACATTCAAGCCCGAAAAAAATGATGAGCTATTCAATCTTGGACTCGACACTATAGAGGAACATGTTGAACTCTACACCGAAGCCTACAAAAGGAGGATAGCCAAGCACCATAACACAAGAGTAAAACTTTGACAATTCATTATTGATTACCTAGTTCCACATTGGGTATTTGGCAATACAAAGAGCCATGCTGAAGGAGTTCTTGGTCAAGTTAGGAGGGGCTCTATGTTATAAGCATAATCCTAACAAATGGCGCTTACCGGCTCTCTCACCCATATGAAAACCATATTTCCTACATTTGGAGCCCCATACACCAAGGAGCCTATCATGTGACACATTTATAAGGCTGTAACACACCTTTTGTAGACAATACATTGAAGACTTCATAGCCAAATTTGTTCAGCCCCTTCACCAAGACTATCCAACAAGGACAGGTTATCATATATGCATTACCATGTACTGCCGACCTTTGCTACCAAGGAATGCGGTAAGCCATGCTCCCTTCCTTGCCGACCGGATATTCAAAAAGGATAAATTACCATGCATTCGTTTCATTATTTGAAGACTATAACCTAGTGTTCAGACTCGAGTCAGACTCGCCAACCACTCTCAACTGGCAGTGTGCCACCTTATAGTATCTTAAGCAGCCTAGGCTATCTAACAAGGATGAGTTATTATGTGCTTATTACCGTGTTTAGAAACTATGGACCTTTGCTTCTAAGGACTATGCAAGCAACGATCTCTTCCTTGCTATTTGGCCACGAGGATGCATCACCATGCATTCACTTCCTTGTTGGAATTACTAAGCTATCCAATAAGATTGAGTCACCATGCATTCTTTCCCAGGGATTACCCATTGCCACATGAGTTTTGGTAAGACATCTCTCCTCTTAGTGCTAGGGTGCACCGACAAGCTGAGATGTGACTGCAACTGTCCCATAACACTTATCTATGGTATCATTCATCCTTTTTACAGGATGTGGCATTGTTGTCAAGGTAGCCAATGTTACCTAGAGTGACACTGAAGTCAAACGTCCATAGCGTGCCCACATAAAATAAGTTGGGCTCAATATTAACTTGTAATGTGTCACCCAAGAGAACCTTCAAGCCACTCAAGACTTAGGTTTGAGCCAGGACCGCCTGCCACTTTCTTGCAACGTGTCACCCAAAAAACCTTCAAGCCATTCAATGCTTAGGTTCAAGCCGAAATCACTTACCAGTTTCTTACCGCGTGCCACCTAAGAGAAATTTTAAGCCACTTAGCGCTTAGGTTCGAGTTGAGACCCAAAAGAATCACAAGCCACTTAATATTCAGATTCACATTGGGACCGCCCAATAGCAAAGCAACATAGTTTTTCCCAGTAACCATATGCCTACCTCGGTGTTTGACAAACAACTGGGTTACATGGTCAATGCTTGCACTCGAGTCCATTGATCTGGCCTATCAACTAAGTCATTTTAGTAAAAGATTTGCTAGAACGGCCGCATTTGTCGCTAATCTCTTACCCTACTATGCTAATCTATCTTATGAAAATGAGCAAGTGCATATACACAAGGACTGTATCAACTACTCAAAATACCCTAGAAAGAATGCATAGACAAACAAGAGAAAAGAAAACAACAAAGTACTTAGACAAATTTCACAAAAATAATTTCATTATTTCATAGAAATGTGAAGGAATATATCCTGCCCCAATAGGCTAATAAAAAGGGAAAAATATCTAAAGCTCGGCCCCTCAACTAACAGAGTCAAGGAGTCCAAATGCTCCTAGGTTTACATAGTAGACATCAGAATCCCTACTACCTTATCTCCTAAACCACCTCTTCCCGAGCTTGGCCAAAGCTATGGCATCAAACCTACTGATGGAAATAGGAAACTAAATTTTTTACCTAAGTATGGTCATTATCATATTCCTTAACCGATTGGGCTACTTATCCTCCTCCTCCTTCCTAGCGTTATTCATGTCGGCATCTGATCGACACCTAGCCATGTGTTTGCTCAAGTTGATCTACGGCTGGTCGGTCTCCTTCTCCGACCTCTCCTTGAGGTCCGCCTCCGCCTTCTTTACCCTCTCTTGTATGTCGATTTCCACCCATACCAACTTTGCAGCCACCTCCTTGATCACCTTATCTGCAGCCACCCTCGCCTTTTGGGTCTTGATAGCTTCAACCTCCATTGCTTGTCAGGATACTATCTCAGCTTTTCGATTGTTATGAAGCTTCTCCATATCTCATAGGATGCACATGCAGTTGTACCCAATGTACAAATGAACTAATGTTAGAATTATGGCAAAGTAAAAGGCAAGAATATTCAAAGTTGGTAACACACTAGCATGCCATTTTAAGGTCCGCAAAATCTATCACGTTTTTTAGGGTATGTGTTTAAAGCAAGACCAGACCCAGTAGGAGTACGAGAGGGCCTCCATTGATATAAGTTGGAAGGTCACCAAAATTCATTCAGTGTCATTAGCATCCACACCATGTTTAAGGCCGAAAGTAACTTTCTTCGATGGTGCTATGTTCACATCCTTAACCATCTCCTCCATGTCATAAATCTTGAGAAAGTTGTTAAAAGGAGGGGAAACCTCGATGGTTGAGGATAGAGCAATCTTATCTCCTCTTCTTCTTGCTCTGCCCTAAAAGGACGGTTGGAGCAACCATATAGGGCTAGAAGGGACCTCGATAATCTATTTCCTAAGCTTGGACACGATAGAGGCCTTGGGTGTAGCAAGTGCGGTTGGTATAGTGGAGGCAATAGGAACATCAGCCATGACGATGTTGAGGACCCCGCCCTCTCATTAAAAGCAGTCAAACCCAACACCTCGACCACTTCATCAATAAAGAAGAAACAAGAGTTAGTCAAGATGTAAAAATTAAAAGAAAGATAAGTGCATGTAAACAACCATTTTTACTAGCCTGGCCTTGTTTTTTAATAAGGGATGGTGATGAACGTATTTTTCTGCATTTTAAACCGTTTGTTTCATATATTTTTATTTTTATAAAGCGGTATTATACGGGTATTCTGTTGTGGTTTTGCAGATTATAGATTTCAAAGTGCAATGTTGAAATTAATCGGTTGTGGCATTGGTCTGTTCCAAAAGACACGCAATAATGAGTGCAGCATTTTGGATACCGAATGATTCAAAAAGAAAACACGTATCAAGCATATCACTCAATTGGAAATATTCATATCAGCTCACGCAATTCAAGGATATCCATTTCAAGGCAATGCTACCTGTAAATCAAAAAAAAAACATGGCCAATTCAAGTAGCATAATACATAGCCATGATATGAAGCAAAATGGGACACATTCAAAAGTAGCTTGCGTATGAATTTGGACCAATTCACATATAAAAGTATTTCAAGCAATGACGTGGCAACTTGACTCTTCACCAATTCAAGGAATGGACCCAGTCAGTACAATTATTTTGGCAAATACTAAGAATAGAACCGGTCCTATTACTAAAAATATGGACTGATTTTAGGGGTTGAAGCCTATATATACAACATTATACAGCACCTTCAGATCATTTCTTACCTCATCATTTTTCTTCAAGTTTAGATTTAAATTCAGCACTGTTTTTATTTTCAAACAGAATACGTAGGATTGTTGATTAGATTTAGCAATTTATTTATTTTTGTCCTTAGTTGTTTTCTGCACACTTTTCAGTTAGTTAATAATTATTTCAGTTGATTGCTCCGTTATCTTCTTTTCCGCAATTTCAATTTCTGTTCTGATTTTTTTACAGTTCTATATTTTGGTTGCAATTTCGATTAGTTTCGAAATCGATTCGGAGTATATTATTGTTTTTATTTTCTGTTCAAAATTCACCGTCGAATTCGTTTAACACGCCTAAGATTTAACTATGGATTTTAATTGTTTTAAAATACAATTCCCTGTGTTCGACCTGCATACTACACGCTTGTGCGCTTGCAGAATTTATTAAAATTTGTGCTTTTCTAATCAATAGAAAAGTCGCAACAAGTTTTTTGGCGCCGTTGCCGGGGAGTTGCTATTTTGAGATTTTCGATTTTTCGTTTTTAAGTCTATTCGTGTTAATTTATTTTTTTATTTTTTTTGCATTAGTTTTCAAAAAAAAAAAAATCTTTTTAATCTGCATATTTTCGCATACCTTACATAATCTGCATCTCACGCATACCTTACATAATCTGCATATTTTCTCATAATCTTTCACGCATACCTCACATAATCTTGCTTTTACGTTTCTGCATATTTTTTTTAAAAAAAATCATTCCTTCACAACATCTTGCTTTCACGTTTGCATAATCCCCACGTCTTCACAGTTATTCACGTGTGCCAGTACACCTTTTTAGTTGCACTTCCACTTTCACATTTTCACGTTAGTTTTCATAAATTAATTAAAAAAAAACATTTTTTTTTCACTGCATTGTTTTCACGTACGTTAGTTTGGTTACTTGCAGTTCCACTTTCACATTCTTGCATGCATTAGTTAGTTTAGTTTTCATATTCACGTAACTATCTCCTACACAGGAGCTTGCATACATTCGTTTACTCACGTAACATAGCAGTGTCATAGCAGTTTCATTTTGCATTCAACACATTCATTCTACTTAACTTTATTTTATTGGGCATGTTTTAAATTTTCTGCATGTGACTGTTTTCATATATTTTCTGTCAGGGGCTTTGTTTTGTGCCTTTCACGAGCATTCACCTGCACGGAGAAAACTTCAACTCAGATAGCAAACATTTATTTCAACACAGATAGCTCCAACTCGGTAAATCTCAACCATTCACTGGCGCTACTCAGTTGCACTGGACGGACTGCTATACCCATCTGTAAGTAATTTTCTACTCTATACGTGCCCAACTGAAAACTGTTTAAATTTACTTTGGGCTATTACACCTTGTTTTGTTTATGCGCGTTTGGGTAAGAAATAATTTTAATCGTTTAGAAAGCCAAAATATCTCATTAAACAAATCAACGGAAATTTCAAATCAAACAAATATGAGCAATCACGGTTCACATCATAGTTCACCAAAATCGTCGCCTAAATCACATGTTGGAGATCATGAATTTCATGAGAACCGCCCATTATCCCTTAGAGACCGATGCTATCCAACTAGGACCGTTCAACCTTCAGTTATTTCATTTCCACCCACCGAAGGAAATAATTTTGAGCTAAAACATTCTTTTATCCAAGGGGTACCAAAATTCACTGGGTCTGAAAATGCATATGAATTTCTTAGTGAAATTGAGTTATATGCTTCTACAACTAAAATGCAACAACTTTCTAATGAATCCATCAAGCTAAGGCTTATTCCATTCGCGCTTCTACAAAGCGCGAAAAGATGGCTTAATTCTCTTCCTAAAAATTCAATTAAAAGTTGGGACAATTTCGTTACTATATTTTTGAAAAAGTATTTTCCTTTCCATAAAACTCTTAAAATTCGAACTGAAATCAATCAATTCTCTCAGAATGAAGGAGAAACTTTTTCAAAATACTTTGAAAGGTTCAATCAACTGTTATATAGTTGCCCACATCATGCAATCCCTAAGCACGTTTTGTGCCAAATCGTTTATGAAGGGCTTAACTATCAAACAAGATCCCAACTTCAATCAATGTGCGGAGGAGAATTCATGGCAAAAACCGACGAGGAAGCTTGGGAATTTCTAGAAGAATATTCGAAAAAGGATATGCAATGGGAAACAATTCGTGTTCCAATTCGTACTCCAAATAGAGGAGTACATGCCATTGACCCATCACATCTTCCTATAGATAACCAAACTCCTCAAGAAGGAGAAGGACTACCCCATTACTACACACAAGACCAAATCAATGTTATAGCTCAAAATAGTCCTCATTCATCCACATACAATCCTAACTGGAAGCACCACCCCAATTTTTCATGGTCAAATCCTAACAATGTGGCTAATCCATCACATATGTATCCAATGATACCAAATCCGAATTATCGAGCCCCAACCTCTAATTCTCAAAATTCTCAACCCGCTCCTCAAACAAAACCTTCGAATCAACCATACAGGCATCCTAATTTCAAACCATCAACCCAACCTTCTCAGCCTTCACAAGAAATTGCTCGATTGGAAAAACAACTCTCTAAACAAAATGAACAAATCACTAACCAAGATGCGAGAATTGAGCAAATCACTAAACAAAATGAACAAATGTTGATAATGATGAAGGATCTCATGAAAATCAATGAGAAAGGTAAATTGCCTAGTCAAACCGAAGTGAATCCAAAGTATAACTCTCGAGGAGTAAATATTTGTGAGGACGAAAATGTAAATCCGGTTAATGCTGTCACCACATTAAGGTCTGGAAAGAAGGTGGACAACCATGTCGGCAACCCCGACGTCCTTCTTAAGTCTTCCCTTGTTCAAAATTCTGAAACTCAGTCAACACCCACTGTTGTCAATCCAAACAACTCTAATTCTTCATCCAAGGTCGGCAGTCCCGACCACTCTTCGCTTTCTAATGTTGGCAACCCCAACATTTCTACGCCCTTATCTTCACCCTCTAATATCATACCTTCTTCTTCGAATGAAAAAACTTCCGAACGAGTCTATAAGCCCATTTCTCCATTTCCCCATAGACTCAACAAAAAGAAGAAGCCCGCTAATTTTTACCAAATTCTTGAAATTTTCAAACAAGTTCGAGTCAATATTCCTCTTCTTGGCCATCGAGCAAATTCCTCAATATGCCAAATGTCTAAAAGAGCTATGTACTCAAAAGCGTGCCACTAACGTTCCTAAGACTGCATTTCTAACTGCAAACACTAGCTCTGTTCTTTCAAATCCCTTCCCAATCAAGTATAAGGACCCCGGTTGTCCTACAATCGGCTGTAAAATAGGTAACACTCACATTAGTCATGCCTTACTCGATCTTGGAGCGAGTGTAAATCTTTTGCCTTATACCGTGTACTGTCAACTTGGACTAGGGGAATTAAAACCTACAAACATCACAATTCAACTAGCTGATCGATCTGTCAAAAAACCATTGGGCACAGTTGAAGATGTTTTGATACAAATCGAGCAATTCTTTTTCCCAGTCGATTTCATAGTCCTAGAGACCGCACCTGTCTCAAATCCTAACGGTCAGATTCCCTTGATATTAGGTTGTCCATTTTTAGCAACATCAAATGCTATCATAAATTGTAGGAATGGTCAACTCCGACTTTCCTTTGGGCACCTAACCGTTGAACTAAATATATTCAATCTTAACAGACAACCAAGGGATCTTGAAATAGAAGAAGTTGACATGATCCAAACAATTGTAGAAAATGATTTTAGTCATATTACGGAGTCTCTTAACATGTGCCTAGATCATTTTAATTCTAATTTAAATGAAGATGAATACATTTATGAATTAAATGATATGCTCTGCTCTTCTCATAATTCACTAGAATTCGATCAGTTGATGTCTACTGAAGCCTCAAGAGAAGTACGTCCTAAATTAGACCTCAAACCTCTTCCAAACGATCTTAAGTACACATACTTAGATTCTTCGGAAAATTTTCCTGTAATCTTGGCATCCGATCTCATTAAGGACCAAGAAGAACAACTTTTGAAAATTTTAAGGGAAAATAAAGAGGCAATAGGATGGGTAATCACTGACATTAAGGGAATTAGTCCATCAATTATTGAACATCGAATACATTTAGTCGACGAGGCTAAACCCACTCGCGAAGCTCAAAGGCGATTAAACCCTAATATGAGAGAAGTGGTAAAGGAAGAAATTATCAAATGTTTAGACAAGAACATAATCTACCCTATCTCAGACAGTACTTGGGTAAGTCCGGTATAAGTTGTACCAAAGAAGTCTGGAATCACTCTGACAACAAATGAGAATAACGAACTTGTTCCGACAAAGGTCAAAACAAAATGGCGCGTTTGCATCGACTATCGAAAACTCAATGCAGCAACAAGAAAAGATCATTTTCCCCTTCCTTTCATTGATCAAATGCTCGAACGCTTAGCCGGTCATGAATACTATTGTTTTCTTGATGGCTACTCCGGCTATAATCAAATTCCCATTGCGTTAGAGGACCAACACAAAACAGCGTTCACATGTCCCTTCGGAACTTTCGCTTATCGTCGCATGCCCTTCGGTCTTTGTAATGCTACCGCTACCTTTCAACGATGTATGATGAGTATATTTTCTGATATGGTGGAGGATTTCTTAGAAATATTCATGGACGATTTTTCAATCTATGGGTCATCTTTTGATCAATGCCTCCTTCGTTTAGAACGTGTCTTAAAGCGATGTAAGGAGAAATCTCTTGTTCTTAATTGGGAAAAATGTCATTTTATGGTTAAGCGAGGGATAGTCTTAGGTCATGTTGTCTCTAAAAATGGCCTAGAAGTTGACAAATCTAAAGTTGATCTTATTGTGGGCCTTCCTCCTCCAAGGTCCGTAAAGGACATTCGCTCATTTCTCGGCCATGCAGGATTCTATAGGAGGTTCATTAAAGATTTTTCAAAAATTTCAAAACCTCTTTCGAATCTTCTGGCTAAAGACGTTAAATTTGAATTTTTCAATGAATGTGAAACGTCTTTTGAAACCCTAAAATCGATCTTGACCACTGCACCTATCATCCAACCTCCAAATTGGACTTTGTCTTTCGAATTAATGTGCGACGCTTCTGATTATGCCATTGGACCCATCTTAGGTCAACGAATCGATAAACTTCCTCGAGTCATCTATTATGCTAGCAAAACTCTTAATGAAGCTCAATTGAATTACTCAACCACAGAAAAAGAGTTTTTAGCAGTTATCTTTGCCCTCGATAAGTTTAGATCATATCTCATAGGTTCTAAGGTCATAGTTTACACTGATCATGCCGCCTTGCGGTATTTACTCACGAAAAAGGATACCAAACCCCGCTTAATCCGTTGGATTCTCCTTCTTCAAGAGTTTGACCTAGAAATACGAGATAAAAAGGGTTCTGAAAATGTCGTAGCCGATCATCTTTCTCGTATAGTTCATGAAAACTACAATAACTCTCAAATCAACGATCATTTTCCCGATGAACAAATTCTTTCCCTCTCCAGTGCACCATGGTATGCGGACATCGTAAATTATCTTATCACAAATGAAACACCTTCCCATTGGTCAAAACAAGATAAACAAAAATTTCTCTCCAATGTTCGAAACTTTTACTGGGACGATCCTTATCTCTTCAAATATTGCACTGATCAAATTATACGTAGATGTGTCCCCGAACATGAATTCCATAGCATCCTCTCTTTTTCACATAATCAAGCATGTGGAGGACATTTTGGAGCAAAGAAAACTGCTGCTAAGGTGTTACAGTGCGGTTTTTATTGGCCTTCTCTTTTTCGTGATGCCCACGAATTTTGCTCCAAATGCGCTAGATGTCAACAAACAGGTCGTATTTCCAAACGTAACATGATGCCCCTAAACCCAATCCTTATCATCGAAATTTTTGATGTTTGGGGCATCGATTTCATGGGTCCTTTTCCTAATTCTTTTGGAAATCTCTACATCCTACTTGCAGTAGATTACGTGTCTAAATGGGTTGAGGCCATTCCTACCAGAACGAATGACAATAAAGTTGTTGTCAAATTTTTGAAAGAAAACATATTTTCCCGTTTTGGCACACCTCGAGCCATTATAAGTGATAACGGTTCTCATTTTTGTAATCGTGCTTTTGAATCTCTTCTTAAGAAATATTCTATCACTCATAAACTGTCTACTCCATATCATCCACAGACCAACGGTCAAGTCGAGATTTCCAATGGACAAATTAAACAAATTCTTGAAAAGACGGTTAACTCGAACGGAAAAGATTGGTCATCTAAATTGATAGACGCCCTTTGGGCATTTCGCACAGCTTATAAAACCAATCTAGGAATGTCACCATACCGATTAGTCTTTGAAAAAGCATGCCATTTACCCGTTGAGCTCGAGCACCGCGCACTTTGGGCAATCAAATACTTTAATTTTGACATAGAAAAAGCCGGATCGCGTCGTAAATTACAATTGTCAGAATTAGAAGAACTAAGAAATGAAGCGTACGAAAATGCAAAGATTTATAAAGAGAAAACCAAATTCTATCATGATAAATCCATACTTGTAAGACATTTGAAGTAGGTCAGAAAGTTCTCTTATATAATTCCAGACTTCATTTATTTCCGGGAAAATTGAGATCCCGTTGGACAGGTCCATATATTGTGAAAACAGTATACCCTTATGGCGCAGTTGAAATTGAAAATCCTAGGGACGGTTCCATTTCAAAGGTCAATGGACAACGCTTGAAGCCATTTCTAGAGTTTGAACAGCACGAGGACGATGAGTTCGTGGATCTTCACGAACCTAGCTATTCGGCATGAGCCGCTCACTATCTTGCACATATCAGGTTGTATTTTTTTTAGTTTTTTTCTTCTATTTTGCATTTGCATTCTATTTGACAGTTGGGACACTGTCTCATTCCAGTGTGGGGGGGACGCATATCTCATTCTGTTTGTTCATATTTCATAGTGTAGCATCATTTTTTTTAATAAAAAAAAATCATCTCATTATTTGTTTTCAAATTTCCTTTTAATTTTTTTTTCATTTCCCAATATTTTTAGGACTTCGATTTATTTTTAATTAGTCAAGACAAAGTAAGTAAGCAGTTGAAGTCAATTGATGAAGATTTTTGTGAATCACTAATTTCAAATCTAAAATATAATGAAAAGTTGAATTACAAGCGATAATAGTGAGGTTAGTATATAAGGGGATTCATAGGTGATGGTTATGAAATCTTTTCTAAACTGTAGTCTTTGTTTAAAAAAATGGCAGATTTAAAGTATATGCGTTGAAATCTCAAATCATTAAAGTTAAGTGGTGCTAAGTTGATTTGCATAACACTCTTTAGCTCTTCTCAAAAAAAAAAAAAACTAATAAGAAACACCTAGAGTCGATAGGTGTGCACATTTGTGAAAGTGTGTGCACTCGCCACGCTCTGTACTCTTCTCACGTAAGCCCGCAAGGCAGTGCATGGATGTTATATCTGGCCTCAGCATTTTGAGTTAGGTGTATAAATAATTAAATAAATAATCACCTAAGGATTACCGACCTTTTCTGACATAGTCAGCGTCGGTTTGCACAATCCGCCAAGCTCTGTCCCAACTCTCACGTAAGCCCGCGAGGCAGTGCATGGGTGGTATACCTTGGTCCAAAGGATAGGTGGTATAAAAAAAACTAGTAAAGAGAGACTAAGCTTTGAAACCCAAACACTTCTTGACTTTGTTGATTTGGCTTGTTATACGAATGGAAATGAAAAATACCATTTTGAAAAAAAACTGTGATCAACAGTGAAGAATTTATTTCATGGCTGCACTATGTTATCGACCGAAACAACTGGCCAAACTAGAATCTAATGTATGAAAACTTGAGTTACATTGAAATTTGTGATTAGTGAGGAACCAAAAATTTGAAGAAGTTGACTAAAACTAATATACATTATTTTGTTGCAACTATTTTGAAGTAAATCGAGTCCCCATTTGTGTAGAATTTTGCATTCATGTAGTACATTAGAATCACCACATACTGCATTTGAATTTTGTGGGTAGTATCCGCTGAAAACCCTCACGAGACACCACTCGTCCTACTAGGGACACCTAGAGGTTTAACGGCTTGTTGCATACGCTCAATGCAATCGTGTTTCCTATGAAAAAGGATTAAATTAGTTTTTATTTTCTCGTTTATTCGAGGACGAATAAAGTTCAAGTGTGGTGGTATTTGATGAACGTATTTTTCTGCATTTTAAACCGTTTGTTTCATATATTTTTATTTTTATAAAGCGGTATTATACGGGTATTCTGTTGTGGTTTTGCAGATTATAGATTTCAAAGTGCAATGTTGAAATTAATCGGTTATGGCATTGGTCTGTTCCAAAAGACACACAATAATGAGTGCAGCATTTTGGATACCGAATGATTCAAAAAGAAAACACGTATCAAGCATATCACTCAATTGGAAATATTCATATCAGCTCACGCAATTCAAGGATATCCATTTCAAGGCAATGCTACCTGTAAATCAAAAAAAAAACATGGCCAATTCAAGTAGCATAATACATAGCCATGATATGAAGCAAAATGGGACACATCCAAAAGTAGCTTGCGTATGAATTTGGACCAATTCACATATAAAAGTATTTCAAGCAATGACGTGGCAACTTGACTCTTCACCAATTCAAGGAATGGACCCAGCCAGTACAATTATCTTGGCAAATACTAAGAATAGAACCGGTCCTATTGCTAAAAATATGGACTGATTTTAGGGGCTGAAGCCTATATATACAACATTATACAGCACCTTCAGATCATCTCTTACCTCATCACTTTTCTTCAAGTTTAGATTTAAATTCAGCGCTATTTTTATTTTCGAACAGAATACATAGGATTGTTGATTAGATTTAGCAATTTATTTATTTTTGTCCTTAGTTGTTTTCTGCACACTTTTCAGTTAGTTAATAATTATTTCAGTTGATTGCTCCGTTATCTTCTTTTCCGCAATTTCAATTTCTGTTCTGATTTTTTTACAGTTCTATATTTTGGTTGCAATTTCGATTAGTTTCGAAATCGATTCGGAGTATATTATTGTTTTTATTTTCTGTTCAAAATTCACCGTCGAATTCGTTTAACACGCCTAAGATTTAACTGTGGATTTTAATTGTTTTAAAATACAATTTCCTGTGTTCGACCTGCATACTACACGCCTGTGCGCTTGCAGAATTTATTAAAATTTGTGCTTTTCTAATCAATGGAAAAGTCGCAATAGATGGGCAGGAAAAGGCTAAGCTATAGTAGTTTACTTCATCTTAGCATAAGGCTTATCTGGAGGCCTAACTTCGTATTAGAGATAGGAATGGTCATATGTTGGAATTTGCTTAGAAGGAGGGACTTGCATCCTTACCAACACCCCGCTCTTATAACCCTCCCTTGACATTGCTCTTTCAAAGCTCGCCTACATATCCCAATCAACGTTTGGATTCTCACGATGAGGAATCAAAACGTTGACTAATTGTTTTGGGTTAAATTTCTTCAACTACAACGTTGGCACTACATTCAACTTGTCAAGATTAATATGTTGTTACTCTTCAGGCTCTTCACCCATAACTTCATCGTTTTTATCCTCGGTCATCATCCCTGATTGTGTTGGCATCGGGCTTCAAGCATTGGATTTGGAGTAGTCCCGCTTCACCTTGGCCTTCTTATTCCCTAATTTCTTTATTAAGGTGACCCACTACGAGACCATCGTCAAGTTTTCCCTTATTATCCTAACCTAATGGAGGCAAGCTTCGGTCATCAAGATTATGAGATCATGGTGTCCAACAATGATAGTCTTCAAAAGGTTAAAATTCTCGCTTATATCCCTAAACCAACATTGGTGTAAGAAAAAGAGGCCCCTTTCAGTGAGTAATTTTAGTTAAGGAAAACAAAGAAAAAGGTTGAAGGAAAAGAAAACAAGTGAAGACTTATTGGGTGTATGGAATTTGAAATGCTAGAGTCTAAGGTGGGTCCTGTTAGGAACAAAGAAATACCTCATCATCCAGCTTGGGACAACCTCACTAAGGATACTTAAAAAGATAACAGGCTTGGTGTTAGCATAAAAGTGAAAGTAGGTGCTAATTGGGTTATCGACCTCCTTTCGTAGTAATAAGATCATACCTATAAAGTTCGCATTCAGCTTATGAAAGATGAGTTCCATGCAAGTCGCATGAACCCTGCACAGAAACTGCTAGCCGATTGGGTGTAAGTTGATCGAGGGTAACCTAATTAGGGGAAAGTCTATATGCATTAAGGACCGAGGCTAAGTAAGAGTGGAGGTGCAGCATAACTCCCATAGATAGCTTAAGGAAAAAGAAAAGCGACCCTAAGGAGGGTAGTCAGTACGGTTGGCAGCGGTGGGATATCAGACCATATCAATATTACACCCATGGCCGACTAAAAGCTTGGCCAAGTCAATCTTTCTTCTTTCTAACTCAAAAGCTTTGAGACTAGATACACAAACAAAAGTCAATTTCCCACCAAAGGTGGATCCTAAAGCGTCCATCTGAACCATAAACGGCCTAAGTTTTTCAAAGCCCCGACAACTTTTCCCAACAAACCCCAAGGTGGAAATTAGTCAACTTTCTCCATAGTGTGCCCATGCCAAGTACCCCATAAATATCAGTTAACAAGTCAAACTCCTAAGCTAAATAACAGGCCTTAAAACCCTTTATCTATCACTTTATTTTATTGTCTAAGGCATATAGCCATAGAATTGAACATTCCGCAACCCGTTACCTAAAATTTGCAATCCCACTGAAGTCCACTAAAGTCGATTGACATTTATAGATGGCTAGAAATAGGCAGATCCGAGTAAAGCCTAAATGCTAGCATTGCAACATCAAGCAATATAAGAATACAACAACAATAGTAAAAAAATGTAAGAACTCCAAAAAATATTAAAATTTGGTCCTGGCTATGGCGCTTATAGCTGAGGAGAAGAAGGCGAAGAGGAGAAACTTAATTTTTTGTCGAAAAATGCTTGAAAATGTCGAAATTTTTGGGTGGATTTCAATATTTGTAATGGTAGAATGCTTTTTTGTTTCGGTAAAAAAAGAACGAAGAAGGGGCAATGACTATTTAATTACCTACCTCCTAGATCTCGCCATTAGATTAAAAGAACCATAAGATCTCTGCGGTCTAGGTGTAATCAATGCTTGTATCACTTCATACATGTTTGAAATGTGAGCCTATTGCTATGTATAAAAAGGTAAACCGACTTAGCTATCAGCAAAGCTCCATGTGGAGCATGCATTAATGCATAAAAGGAGAACATCAGTAGGATATTTGTGACATGACAAGCCATCCCTGCTCATAGAGACGGGCGCATAGGAAAAAAAGTTACTCAAATTTCTCGCAAGATGATTTGTAGGTCGGTTAGACATGGTCCGACACACCCTAAGATGATCCAAAACAACTTAGCCTGGCCAGCACATGCCGGCCCAAGCACAAAATGTCTTTAGGCCAGTCCACAACTTATCAACAGTCTAGGTCCATTGGAGTTTAGCCTTACTCAATATTTCTCCCATGTTCAATTCACCAAATAAGACTGACACAAGTGCAACCCGTCTTTGGTCCGATGTCATCATAGCCAGCCTTCGACCAATCCCAGATAGTGCGTCCCCACAACCCATAGCCAGTCTTGCACATCACTTATAGTAGTCTTTAGCACCATTCATAGTAGCCAATATCCATCTGGCTCTAGGCTAGCTTATCCACTCAACAACACTTTAGGTCTGTTGTTGGTCAGCATAACTCAAGACGACTTTAACAGCCAACTCATTAGGTAAGACAAGCTCAATCCTAACCTATCTTTGCCCTGATGTTATCATAGCTCGTCCTATCATCTCACTGTCGACCGAGAACATTCCTTGCAACTTTGTCCTTAACAGTATCCATCCTTCCTTAAGTATCGCCAATAACTAACCGATTAACATAGCTTGAAGAATGCCACTTATCTACCTTATCACTTAGGCAAGCAAAAGTAAATGACAACCCATACAACCAGTTATACTAGGTACTAAAGCAAAGCAACCTATATCATACCTACTCCTACAGCATGATATTAGAATTTAATACACGTTAAATGAAAAGCATGCACAGGTATGGATGGATAACTAGTACTCCTCAGCCACTCATTCCAACCTCCCTTTAAAGTTATGTTCCATCAGCCAGTGCAACCAGATCGATGGTCGATCATGCTTCTCGCCTATTTTACAACCCAATCTCAGTTATCCATCATCCATTATAGCCACTATAAATAATCTACAACATGCTACTTCAAAGAAGTTGAAAAACTAATCGGCTCTTAAGAATATTCCTCACAGCACTCTTTTCTATTCATTTATTTCATCCTACCTAAAATAAAAAGTTAAGGAAGAAATTTAGTGGTGGTGGCTTAAAGAAGGCGAATAGAAAGAAGATAAAGAAAATGCAAACCAAAGGAGATTAAGAAGACTATAGCTAGATGTGTTAAAGATCTTGGTGTGTAATGATTAACCTTTCTTTATCGACTCCTAATGTATGGGCTAGATTTATATTTACGTGTTTTTAAGTATGATAGGACAATGTAGATTTCTATTAATAAATATAAAAAGGTTCCATGAATGTTTTAGGGAAGAATAGATAAACATGGGATGTATAGATTTGTTTCCTCTACTTTAAATTTTTTGAAATACTATGAAACTTTTATACGATGTTCTAATCATGATTTTAGAGATGGGTTTTTAGTTTGACAAATTTCTTAAGCTTGTACAATCTTATATGATTAATTGATGTTGCGCAACAAGAAATAAATAAGGAAAATACCCTTAAAAGTCTAAATAAAGATTATTAAACAAGTGTACCAAGATATTTTAGGAATTTATTAGCATTTGCTATAAGGAAATTAAACCAAAATGGACTAAGAACTACACTGGGGTAGGGTGGATCTGCAAAGTCACACAAGATAATAAATTTTTATCGGATTAATAGATGCTAGGTAAAAAGGAAACCATATCTAAATTATTTGATGAAAAGAAAGAAAACGGACACAACAAATAATATAAAGTAAAATAAGGATGAATAAGATAAGGACTTGAAGTGGGAAGCAGTAGCATTGGGCAGGATGGTACTACGCCAAGGGAAGTAGAAATGAAATCTATTAAAGGATAAGTATGAGGGACTCGAGGAGAGGCCAGTTCAGTAATGGGAGGGAATCTTGCACTAGAAATAAGGTTAGAAGGGTTATTGACGCCGAGTGCGGATGCTTACTCGAATGCACACCTTAGGCTGAGGAGAATAGGCATTCAACTTTCAGGGACTGCAGGGAAGTTCCATAAGTTAAACAAATGTTTAATGTGGTGCACACCATGAGAAGGTAAGGAGAGGCATTCACGAATGCACACCTAGAAAAGGTGAGGCATTCAACTACGCGGGGTGTATTATTTATTTGTAAAGAGAAATGAATAAGAACTATATGGTGCATAGTATTAAACCATTAAAGGAAACTAAGTAAGAACTGCGTGGGCGCAACATTATATGTTTTAAAAGAAAAACAATTAAGACATGCACGGGGTTTAGTATTAAACAGTTAAAGGAGAAGTAAGAAGATGTGCATGGCACAATGTTAAAGAATTAAGTTATGAATACAAACAATGCGGGGGTCGATAGCGACTAGTAGTAGGTCATTCAATAAATTAAAGAATAATATAAAATGAAAACCAAGTGGGGATTATGCAGGGTCGCAAAAGTGCAGTATTGTAATGAACAAAAAAGGAGCAAACTAAATTTTGGAATCGAGTGAGGACTGCGCCTGGAGTGCAGAAGTAAATGGGGACTACTTTGGAAAGCTTAAGATGTAGACATAGATAAGAACCAATTGCATCAGTATTTTGAATGTTCCCCTCTTGATGTTTGAATAGTGAGGGCGAAACCCAACCTGTGAAGTATGGTTTGGTCTCACTATATGATTGTTTGGGGTAAGTATCATTCACACCAGACTTTATATTTGACTCGAGACTTTATATTTAACCCGTCGTTTATTATTGGTTTCCATATGAACTTACAAGTGCTTATTTGAGCAGGTTGAGTTTATGGGATTAGACAGATATGAAATAAGGGCCACAATACGAAGATCGAAGATGAATATGAGGCTTATAGTTAATAAAGATTTTTTTTCCACTGTATTAAGGAGTGCGGGTTGCATAATCATATGTTGACCTGGCTCATTACTATGTTGTTTTTTATTATATTTGACCCCTGTGTGGGCAAACCTTTGGGTTTAATTGTGGCAGAGGTATATGTAAAGTAGGCTAAAGTGAATTATGATGTAATGAAAAATATTTAGCTGCTCTATTTACTTTATTAGTGCTTAATTAATAAACTGGACCCACTCTCCTCATCGAAAGATGATTAAGATGATGGCGGCAGCATCATCGACGTTCATCTTTGGATCTCCAAGTAGGGAAAGCTATAGCTTTTTTATCGAAGCATAGGTTAGGGACACTTAAGTAAAAAAAAAGCTAGAAAATAGGAACAATACTTAGGATAAGATGAATATCCTAGGGAAGGGATGCACCAATACACACATACATACTTATATATAGTTAGATAGATATATAGAAAGATATATCTATCCTTCTATTATTGTTCCTCTCTTTATCATTTACATTCTAATGAAGACCTGTTTAATAGAAGATGTAAGATGGATCTAAGGAGTGGGCAAATTATGATAGGAGGAGCAAGTGTTAGAAGGGAGGCTGAAAGTATGCAGACTAATGAAGGGAATGAGAAAAGAATTCTAAAGGTGGTAAGGGAGAAAGCTGCGCAGCCAGCAAATGAGGCATGCATCGATGTGAATGTCTTATTAAGGATTTTAAGGTTTTGATGATGAGGGAAGCTGCACTAGATGTAATTCAGCCAAAGATGATAGGAGTGAGAGAGGACTTCCCAACTATTATAGAAATCTGGAAGGAAAGGCATTTACAGGGAAGAAGGCTACAGTTGAAGCGCTGAATTTGGCAAAGTTATGAGTGCATATTTGGAGACTTAGATTAAATGATGCGTAGAAGAGAATGTTGACATCAACATGGTTACAAAAGGATGCACTGGACTAGTGGGAGGCAATAGTTGTTGAGAACCCAGAGAAGGAAATCACTTAGGAGCAGTTTAAAGGGAGATTTGAGGCGTAGTTTTTATCAGTCTCAATAGAATGCGCTACCGACAGAGTTTATTGCCTTGAAACAGACGACCTTACAATAGAGGGGTACATCCAGAAATTCAACTCATTGGCTAAGTATGGCAGGGAGATTGTCAATATCCCGATGAAAAAGAATGAGAAGCTTATGGAGGCTTAAAGCAAGGTCTTGATCATAAGGTGATGTCTCGTCTAGCTTTTCCTTTTGAGTTTGTTTTTTACATGGCTAGAAGATATGATGGCATGTACCAAGAGCAGAGAAAGGTAGAGGCAATACCCAAAGTTGAGTAAAAGAAGAAGTTTACCTCACATACGAAAGGCAAAAAAGGAGCGTAGAAGAGGCAGGGGAGTGCGGTTGCTAACATAGAGGTTGTACGCTTTAACTACAGATAGAAGGGGCATTATACTCCGAGGGTGCCCTATGCCTAAAAAATATTGGAAGATGAAGTTCTTTAAGTGTGACAAAGTTAAACACTTGAAGAATGACTGCTAAGAGCTTAAAGCGCATGTTTATACTTTGGATGGACCAAGGGAAGGAAATCTATCGAGGAAAGAGGCAAGGGTAAAGTCTTGGAGGGTATGGCTTTGACTATTGGTATTTCAATTAGAGTGTTGTTTGATATTGGAGCTACACATCCATTTATAGTTAATGAGTTGCTTGATAGACTTAGATTAGGGGTTACCTATTTAACCATTTCCATACATGTAGCAAATCTAATAGGAGGGTATGCCACTCTTAGATTGAGATGCACTAACCTAGATATCAAGTTAGGAGGGTATAAGTTTTCTAGTAATCCTTATGCGCATGACTTCATAGGCATTGGAGTTGTTCTAAGGATGGAATTGTTGGAGAAGTATAGTGTAAGGGTGCACTACGCTAAAAAGATAATTACTTTGAGTCATCTGGACGATAGAGATAGAGTGTTAGTGCTTTTGGAAGAATGTGTATAATTATGCAAAAGTATTTTATTTTCTTTGAGTTTGAAAGGAGAAGATTATGGAGCAGTACTTGTAGTGAAAAATTCTGAGATGTGTTTGAACTGGTTTCGAGGTTACCACTCCTGAGAGTGGTAGGTTTTTGTATTAACGTACTACCAGTGACTGAATTTTTTAGTCGACGCCTAAGAAGGATGCCTCTAAGCAAGATGGAGGAGTTGAGGAAAAATTGGTTGAGTTGGAAGGAAAGAGCTTCATAAGGCCGAGCAGTTCGCCTTAGGGTGTAGCAGCAGTGTTTGTGAGGAAGTCCGATGGGTCCCTGAGACTATATATAGACTATCGAAAACTAAATAAAAAATAGTGAAGAATAGGTATCCTTTTCTGATAACTGATGATCTATTTGATCGGTTAATTGGAGCTAAGGTTTTCGCAGTTGGACTAGGCTATATGGTTCCATCAACTGAGAGTTACGGAGGAAACATTCTTTTGATTGCATTCTGAACAAGGTATGGTTTACATGAGTGATTGATTATACTATTTAGGCTAACCAATGCACCTCCATACTGGAAGACTTGATAAACATGATCTTTCGAGATAAGCTGGGTGGATGTGTGTTAGTGCTCGTAGATGACACGTTGTTGTACTCTAAGGATAAGGAGGAACATGCAGTTCACTTAAAGCTTGTGCCGGAGATGATGAGAAACATAAGTTAAAGGAAAATTCTTCTAAAGGTCATTTTTGGAAATAAAAAGTGAAGTTCCAAGGTAATGTGTTTTCAGAAGAAAGGTTGGTTGTAGATCCTTCGAAGATAGAGGCAGTAAATGGGTGAAAAAGACCTCAAACTATGACCGAAGTAAAAAATTTCTTAGGATTGGCTAACTGTACTAGAGGTTTATCAAAGATTTCTTTTGTATAGCTGCATTAATGATGAAGCTGACCAGAAAGGGTGAGTAGTTTATTTGGGCATTAATGTGTGAGAAGGCATTCCAGGAACTAAAATGTAGGTTGGAAAATGCACATATGTTAGTAATACCTATAGAGAATAATGGTATAACCATATACACTGATGCATCAGGATTACGGTTAGGCACAATATTGATGTAGAAGGGTAGAGTAATTGCTTATGCATTTATGCAGTTGCAACCGCATGAAGTTTGGTATCCAACGCATGATTTGGAGTTGGCAATAGTTGTCTTCGTATTGAAGATTTGAAGACATTATTTCTTAGGGGAGAGGTTTGGGTTGTATACTGGCCATAAGTCTCTAAGATATTTGTTCTTTCGAAAGGAGCTAAATATGAAGTAGTAGAGGTGTTTAGAGTTTCTAGCATCATATGATTTTAGGATAGGGTATACCCATGGAAAAAGCAAAAAAGTAGCAAATGCCTTAAGCTGAAACATCAAAATTGTGTTTTGGCTATGATAGAGGAATGGGCCATTTTAGAAATATTGTCTACGTGTGTTGTGCGGTTTCTGTCTAGTGTAGGTTCGAGCGGTGCATCTGAAATGCTATCATGCTTAGAAGTCAGGCCTGCGCTGGTAGAAAGGATAGCTGAATTGCGGAAGGGAGACAATTTCTGCGCAGACATAGTAAGAAATTAGGACTCAGGAGTTGGAGTAATAGAGCTATAGGGATTCATCATTGATTAAGAAGGCAGACTATGGAGGATGGTTAGGTTATATGTTTCGAGTACAGATGAACCATGGAAGGAAATGTTAGATGAATGTCATCATTCAAAGTTTACCATATAATTTGAAGGTACAAAAATGTAACGAGATATAAGAAGGAGTTTCTTCTGGGAAGGGTTAAAGAAAGATATACGGGAGTTTGTGAAAAGATGTCTCATATGCCAACATATGAAGGCAAACATCAAAAGCCAAGTTGGCTTCTGCAGCCTTTAGAGCTTCCAGTATGGAAATGGTATTCATTATATATGGACTTCATAGATGATTTTTCGAGGACAAGGGGTGGGAATGAAAGCATGTGGGCCATAGTTGATAGACTAAGTGTACCCATTTCATTCCGGTGAAGGTTAATAGACTGCATCGAGGTAAGCTGAAATGTATGTGATGGTAATAATAGGACTCCACAGGGTGCCTATTACTATTATTAGTGCCGAGATTCACTATTCATAGCATGTTTTGGTGGACCTGAAAAAGGTATTGGATGTAGAACTGCGCAAGAGTACTGCATATCATCCACATATAGATAGGTAGACCGAGAGGATCAACAGGGTCTTGGAAGACTTGTTAAGAGCGTGCATCTTAGACTTCAGTGGATTTTAGAAGGACTAGTTACATCTGGTACAGTTCCTATATAACAACCGCTATGAGAGCAGTATAGGCTGGATCCATTTGAGGCGTTGTATGGAATTCCATGTACGTCACATGCATGTTGGTTGGAGGTAGGGGCGGGATTGCATTAGGACTAGATGTAATGAAGGATGCTGCCGAGAAGGTAGAACTGATCTGAGCTAGAATGAGGGTAGCATAGTCCAGGCAGAAGAATTATGCTGATGCAAGGAGGAAGGAACTAGAGTTCGTAGTAGGCGATCAAGTGTTTGTGAAGATTTCTTCGATGAGGGGTGTAATGAGTTTCGAAAAAACAGAAAAGTTAGCACACAGATATGTTGGACCATTTTCGATCATATATAGGATTGGAAAGGTGGCATATAAGGTGGATCTGCCTAGTGTTTCCGCACGGGTTCATAAAGCATTTCACGTATTATGTTTGTAGAAATGCATTAAAGATATGGATGATGTAGTTAATATGAGTGTAATAGAAGACCTAGTCATAAATCTTGATATGACATATGCATGTAGGATGATTCGAATGGTGGATCAGTATGAGAAGTAAAACAAGGTAGTGAAGCTAATTTGTGTGAAATGGAGCGTAGATCGGGAGGACTACATGTGGGAAATAGAGGATAAGGTTAAGAAGACCTATCCATATTTAATCATCTCAAATTAGTGCACGAGTTATGTATTGAGTTGTACTACTATAGACCATAGATATATATGAATATTATGGATGTCTACTATATTAGTAGATTGCACTAGTACATTTTATATGAATGGATTTGGAATTCATTGGTATGCTTAGGGTAAGCATGGACTAGTGGACAAATCTCTACCGAACCTTAATTGAATTTCAAGGGCGAAATTCCTTTAAGGAGTGAACACTATAATGATAAATTTAAATTAATCAAATAAACTGATTAAAAGGCAAGAGTGGCCCAAATAAGAAAAGTAAGGGGAAATGAATTAATACAAAGCGGGTATGAGGACCCAAGCCCAAATTATTGTGGGATAATGAACATTACTCTTCTCTATTTGTTCATTTCATTAAACCTAAAATAAAATAAAAAGCTAAGGAAGAACTTTAATGTTGGTAGCTTAAAGAGGGCGAATAGGAAGAAGACAAAGAAAATGCAAGCTAAAAACGATTAAGAATACTAAAGATAGACGTCATGAAGATCTAAGCGAGTAATACTTAACCTTTCTTTTATCGATTCCTAATATATATGCTCAGTTTACATATTGGATTTTAGTTTGGCAAATTTCTTAAGCTTACATGATTTTTTATGATTAACTGATGGTGCACAACTAGAAAATAAATAAGGAAATCACCTTTAAAAGTCAATAAAGATTAGTGTGTTAGAAAAAGTATCTACAAATTTTTTGGGAATTTATTAAGATTTTCTGTAAGAAAAATAAACCAAAATGGGCTAAGAACAGCGCTGGGGTAGGGTGGATCTGCGAGGATTCATGAAAATAAAATTTTATGGGAAAAATATATTAATAGGTGTTAGGTAAAAAGGAAACAAGAGCCAAATCATTTGTTGAAAATAATGAAAAAGGACACTACAAATAAACAAAAGTGAAATAAGGATAAATAAGATAACAACACATGTAAAGACAATGTCAGGGTTGTCTACAATGGTTTGGGGTAGTGGCCTTACATTATAAATACGAACCAGGCATAATATGGAGGAGTCATACTACACCAAAATTAGGAAGAGTACACTTAACAAGAAAAGTGAGAAAGCACTCAATGTTGGTATAGGATGGTACTACACTAAGGGAAGTAGTAAATGAAACTTGATGAAGGATACGTATGTGGGACTCAAGGAGAGGCCAGGTCAATAATAGAAAGGGATACCATGCTAGAAATAAGATTGGAAGGGCTATTGATGTTGGGTGGTGATGCTCACTCGAATGCACATCTTAGGAAGGTGATAACATGCATTCAACTTCCAAGGACTATGAGGACAGTTCCATAAGTTAAAAAAATGTTTAAAGTGGATGCACACATTAGGAAAGTAAGGAGAGGCATTCAGGAATGCACACCTGGGGAATGTGAGGCATTCAATTGCGCATAGCACATTATTAATTTGTAAAGAGAAATGAATAAGAACTGCATGGGGTGAAAAGTTAAATCATTAAAGGAAAATAAGTAGAACTGAGCGGGGTGCAACATTAAATGTTTGGAAAGAACAACAACTAAGATGTGCATAGGACACAGTTTTAATCAGTTAAAGGAGAAGATGCACAAGGAATAGTATTAAACAATTAAGTTATGTATACAAAGATGTGTGGGGTGCGGTAATGATCAATAGCTAATCATTCAATAGGTGAAAGATTAATCTAAAATTCAAACTAAGTGGGGACTGTGCAGGGTGCAGAGTAATATAGTATTGTAATGAATAAAATGGAATGAACTAAATTAGGGAATTGAGTGGGGACTGAGTCGGGAGTGCAGAAGTAAATGGGGACTTCTTAAGGAAGCATAAGATGCATATGTAGGTAAGAACTAATTGCATCAGTATTTTGAATGTTCCACTCTTGGTGTTTTATTATATGGTTGTTTTGGGGTAAGTATTATCCACACCAGACTTTATGTCTGACATATGTTTTTGTTATTGTTTTCTCCATAAATTCACGGATGCTCATTTGAATAGGCTGAGTTTATGATATTAGACATGTATGAAATAAGGGACATAGTACAAAAATCAAAGATGGAGCAGGAGGCTTGTAGCAAATAAAGATTTTTGTTCTCTGTTGTACTAAGGAGTGGAGGCTGTATCGTCGTATGTTGACTTGACACTTTACTGTATTGTTTTCTATTATATTTGAACCCTACATGGGAATGTCTTTGGGTTTAATTGCGATAGAAGTATATGTAAAGAATGCTAAAGTGAATTTTGATGTAATGAAAAATATTTAATTGCTCTATTTAATTTATCTATGTTTAACTAATAAACTACAACCACTCTCATCGCTGGAAGGTAATCAATGTTATGACTGCAGCATAATCAGTGTTCATCTTCGAGTATCCAAGTGGGGGATGCTAGATGTCATTTACTTTAATTTGCTCATTTACATCTTTGTTTTACATTTTAAGCCTAGCGCACTTTAAATATTTACATTTAATTTAGTGATATCAATTTATTAAACAATGTATTTCTTATGAAATACCTTCGTGATTCAAATGCACAACGCATCTGAAATCATGCTATGCGTATAATATGCACGTACTCATTTCTTAAACATAAGTCGGGTAGCTTATGGTTCAAATTAAGTTTTATACATTCATGTTATATAAGCTTAATTCATTTAATAATCTTTTTTTTAGAAAAGCTAAGCAGGGTGAACTGGGCCTCTACCTGTTTATTGCAAACACAATAAAAACAAGAAAATGGTTCATTATATGCAATGAACCACTAAGAACCAAGGAAAAACAAACAGAAAGGAGAAAAACAAATAATGGAGAGAACAAACAAAGATGCTAGCACCATTGACTTATAATACAAGCACTAAACTGAAGTGGTTGAGTTGAATTCCAGTTTTTATAGCTTATGTCATGTCCGACCATAGCTGCATTTCATTCTTGACGTTGTCACCGAAGAGCCTAGCATTTCTTTGAGTCCATATTTCTCTTATGTACTTTTTCAACACCAGAAGCATCAATAAAGTTTTTTCATTCTTCCATCTTGTGGCCTTATAGTTTAAATCTCATTCAAACATGCTATCTCTACGGGTGTTGGATCTTCACAATTTGTGCATCAATCTCTTCCATAGAGGGAATAGCAAATTGCAATTGAAAAACAGATGGAGGTTGGTCTCAAGCTCATCATTACAGAACACACACTGACCAGAAAATTGCAGACCATGCCTCAACAGTTTACCTTTGTGTTTAATGCATTTCTCATTACTTCCAAAGGATAAAATTGTCACCTTCTTTGCAGTAAGTGTTCCAAATTCTTTTGTTCCAAACGAAGCACCTTAGATCAGATTGTCTAGAAATACAATTGTACACAGCTGTAGTAGAGTGATCCACTTCTTTCCTAGACCCGACAATCATTTCTTTTTGTGAAGTTGTGTACTGTTGCTGTTGTAGCTCGTTCCATAGGCTTCTTATTACATTATTACTGGAATATAGGAAGGATATAGTACTATCAATGTGACGACCCGCCTTTCTCAACCCCAGAAAGACGTTTCATCATTAAGAAAGAAAGGGATAGAAATAGAAAAGAATAGAAAGAAAGAACAACAACATCAGAATCTCACAGCGGACTGGAACAAAATATAATACATCACATATCTATTACATAGTTATACATACATCAGAGTCGTACAATATCATGTAACAGGACTGTCATATACATACATGACCATACATACATCCAAAATACAACATCACTAACTACACAGCGGAACTACATATATAGATACATACGTCTGGTCTTCTCCCAAAATAGCTCCTCCAGAAAAGCAACACTTCTAGATACCTATCACTTGGCTACTCGTAAAATTTGAGTACCCAAGATTTTATGAAAACACAAAATATAAACTCCGGGTCAGACATGGGTCTGGTATGAGTAAACAGGTTAAAATTGCTTAACTTTGAAATTCATTTGAAAATAAAGGTATCACGTAAGACTCCCCACAAATAAATACGGGTAAGTTTTTACCTTACGCTAACCAAAACATTTTATAGGAAATTCTGTGATATTATAATAGTGTGTAGGGTTTTCAAGTAAATAGAAAATAGCCGAAATTGTTACATCTATTAAATTCCAGCTACTAGCCACGAAAGTGGGTAATACAAATCAAAACCGTAGGGTCTCGTAGGGTAAATGGATTTCCAACAATGGCAGGGCTACTGGGGTACCGCCCGTCACAGTACGGGGCCTAGATCACCGTACCGAGGATTACTCCCTTCATCCCCTGCAACACAAGGCCGAAACCATTCCTTACTGAACAGTCCCGAACAAGATAACCCCGCAGTTGTGGCCAACAACTGCCCACTAAGCCGAATAAAAAGGGACATCTAGACAGGGGAAAATCTTGTCCTGCTTGGGCATGATCCACCTAACCTTGCTGCATCTCCCCTGTTTTAGCCATTCCCGGTTGATGAGGCTTGAGGCTACGATTACCTTTATTGAACAAATCACTTAGAATGCTCATCGTCCGCCTGACGATGTGTTGTAAGCATTCAATCCATACAAGTTCGTTCCGGGTTCGAACGAAACCGAAGGCATTATCTCGTTACACTCATTTTGGAATCACCCTCAGAGTTAACGACGATAACCCTTGCATTCTGAAACTCCATCTCGATCTCCATTTGCTAAGTTACGACCTATCGTTTAATTTGGATCGATGTGGTTTTCGGAGAATCAAAATTGATTCTTCTGATCCCGGTCTCAACGGATCCAAACGCCATTTTAAGGGCCAAGTTGTCTATTTAACTTAACAGTTTAATTAAATATCAGAAATTACCATAACAGATATATCAGATAAATCATATACACTTAACACGGATATCCATAATATATCACCAACATATCACAGAAATATCATCAACAGATATCACAGTCAACCAAACAGAGTTATCAATGCATATCAAACAATTTTGGTTTTACTCAACTAAATATGTGCTCAAAGATAAACTATTTTATCCCGTTTAATTAATTATTGATTAAATAACTTATTGATGATCAATTAGTTAATCATTAAGAATTAATTTATTAATCATCTCATCTTTAATTAATTATTTAATTAATTAACTTCTATTCATTAACTATTACTCAATTTCCCAATTAATTAGTTTATTCTTAATTATTAATTAATAATTAATAACTTACTTATTAAAATGAATTTAGTATTTAATTATCACAAATTACTTTACTTATCAATTTAACTAAAGTGTAATATCTTTAATTAATCTCGTATGTTAACTTTCATTCACTAATTAACTTTTTAATGATAAGCTTATGTTCTTAAGATTTGAATTGATTATATCTTTATTTCAAAATCAGCTTAAAGTTATTAATTTAAAATTCAAGTATAAATTTTAATTAACATTCCATCTACTTACTGATAATCTTCTACCTTTATATAATTACTTAAATCAAGTCTTTAATTAAAACATTAGTTTAATTAATTAACATTTGTTTATTGAACTTAGTTATAAGCCTGTACAAAAAAAATCATTACCAGACTTTGAAAACACCGAGACACAATCGTACCATACTCGAGAAAACCCCGAGTTTCCCCGCGTCTCACCTGTGTTACTCTTCCCTTCCATTTCTTCTTCTTTCCAGTTCTTTTCTTCTTGTTTTTTTTTATTTATGCTAAGTTGAAACGCTCAGCTGAAGCTTCTCTAGCACGCGACTCGGAGGAAACTCAAAAATTACTCGAAGCGACCTCACCACTGTCTCGAGCAACCCACGCGATAACCCAGAACCCAAAAACACTTCACTGATCCTCGAACCCACTTCGCCACCGTGCACGTGCACGGTGGTTCGCGTTGCCATCGGCAACTCGTGGCGATCCCCACACATCACAAACCACCCCTAGGTTCGAATTCTAAAACTAGTTTTCGATTTTACGCTAAAATAAAAAATATGCCATGTTGCTCGAAATAAACATCAACTACGCCACTGTCAAAACGGTCGCGCGATCACCACACATCACCAGAGGTGATGAAAATTCGCCTGAACCTCACTCACACCTCCACCTAGCTCCTCCAAAGGTCGCGGCCAACTCGATTTGTTATTTGAGCTGAAATCACATTTTTACAGAGATTCAAAAAAGATTGGGCTTAAACCCTACTTGTGATTCAAACACAAAATATACGAATTCGAAAAATAAATTACTATTTTTCTAGTGTTAATATCTCTTTCATCTTGCTTCATGCCAGATTTCAGGAGTTAAAATTAACTCCGTTACCCACAATTCACAAAAACCCATTTTTATTTGATTTCGAAACTGCTCTTCATACCTTTGCATAAAAATCATAAATTTTATGTTAAAAATCATAATTACTTGTATGATATCTAAATATGTTATTGAATTATCAAATTTAAACATTTGAATTTTAATCTTTAATTTCTTGTTTACATGTAGTTGAATAATACAGTATTCATATTATACTGTTGAAGCTTAAACATGATTTGCAGGCTTGTTTCATATAAACAAACTCAATTTTTTTTTTTCCAATTCAACATTTAAATGGTTATACGACTAAGATTTGTTTAAACTTGAAATACTGATACAACTTGAAGTACTGATCAATAACAGTTATGCAACTTCCAGTGCAATCAACATATATACAGAACAGTATATATTTAAACTACATCAACATATATCAGTGAGAAAAATATGCAAGCTAAAATTTTGAAAGTTTGTTTTGTTTACTCACCTAATCAAAAACTGTTGAACAGAAAGTGTTGAAGAAGATACTTGCAAATTGAAACTTTCCTGAAGCTCCCCTCTACTCTTCTTTTCTGTTTCTCTCTTCTTTGCTTGTTTACAGTTTTTTTTTCTTTTCTCTCTTTTAGTTTAAGTTTGTGTTCAGTGTTTATGAGTAAATTAAAGGTTATAAGTGATATGTATATATATGTTTGAATAGAACAGGTTGCAACTGGACAGTTTTATTATTTGCAAGTCACTCTTTCTATTTATTGGTTAAGATAGTATATACTGCAGAAAGTAATAATATAAGAAAATTTCGGTTGTGTACTTAGTTGAACAAGAAGTTAGGCTAATAAATGTTTATGTTATTAATTATGACAGCAACTAATTAATGGTTACTGACAGTAGCTATTTAGTACAAAGATATTTATCTTTGTGTTGTACAAGACATTTATCATTTCGGCCAAACCGGTGTAGTAAGCTACTGGTTTTGTTTGTATTCTATTTTTTTTATTTATCTTTGAGTTGAAAACTGATTTTATTTTGAAGTTGACTCTGATTTCTTAGGCCTGAATATTTTTATTTGTTAACTATAACCTGTCTTGTTTCCTTGCACTTGCATATGCAGGTTATATATTTTACAAACTTCCTGATATGATTTTATTGTCAACATGTTTTTGTTTACTTATTTTGTTAGTTATATTCTATATGAAATTTCATACTTGTTCAAATGATGTTTTAACATTTTATTAAAGTTGCTGTGTTGCACAATTTAAATGTTGTAGATCATTGTTTTTTGAAAATACTTGTTTTTGTATATTGCACATTATAATTTATATGTTGTATTTTTATGTTACTTTAATTACATTTATAATGTATGTTTGTGTTATATACCAATTTTGCACTTCCATATTTATGTGAAACAATTTCATGTTTGTAAATTTTAAAACTTATCATTTTAAAAACTAAAAGTGTATTCATATTTATTTTATCCAATATCAAATAATGAATCTTTGATTTAATTCTATTGAATAAATCCTATTTTGTTTTAAATGGTTTTGAAGTATTTAAATTTTAAATTTCAAATCAAAATTTCCTTTTATAAACATATATAACTGTTAAATATTTAATATCTCATCAATTTAAATATTGACAAGCTTATATTTGATTTAATTTAGATTAAATATTTATTAAAATACATCGTCAAAATTCCGGGTCATTACATTCCTCCCCCCTTAAAAGAATTTCGTCCCCGAAATTTAAACAACAATAAATTTAAAAGCTTTTATATTAACAATCCAAACATACATATCATTCATACAATAGCAAACAAACAGACAGTCTATCCTAACAAACAACACTAGTTATCCAAACATAAATCCGGATAAGCACTCCTAAAATTATCAAGAGTTTCCCAGGTACAATCTCTGGGATCCTCACTCCATTGCACCTTGACGAGTTTCACCACTTTGTTCCTGAGTTGCTTCTCGTCTCTGTCCACAATCTGAACTGGATTTCTGACCACAGTTAAATTGGGTTCCACTTCCAAATCTTCTTGAATTACCGGTTCTACAACCAATGAGGGATCATGAACAAATTTCCTCAAATGCGATACATGAAACACATCGTGAATCCCAGACATCCACTCTGGTAGTTCAATCCTGTAGGCCACAGTTCCAATTCTCTCCAACACTCGAAACGGTCCAATGTATCTCGGAGCAAGTTTTCCCGTCTTTCCGAATCTTATAGCACCTTTAATTGGGGAAACTTTAACAAAAACCAAGTCTCCGATCTCAAATTCTAATGGCCTTCGCCTTCTATCTGCATATTTCTTCTGACGATCTTGAGCAGCTTTCATTCTTTTCTTAATAAGCTCAACCTTCGCAGAAGCTTCACGAATAAGATCGGGTCCTAACACAAGACGATCCTTCAATTCAATCCAACAAGATGGAGATCTACATGGCCTTCCGTATAAAGCTTCATAAGGAGCCATCTTAATACTTGCTTGATAACTGTTATTATAAGAAAATTCCACTAAATGAAGATGGTCCTCCCAGGATCCTCCAAAATCTAAAACACAAGCCCGTAGCATATCCTCAAGAATACGATTCAGCCTCTCTGTTTGTCCGTCCGTTTGAGGATGATAGGCTGTACTTAATCTCAAACTTGTTCCCATTGCTGATTGCAGAGCTTCCTAAAATTTGCTAGTAAAAATAGGATCACGATCACTTACTATGCTGACTGGGACACCATGCAATCGAACTATCTCCTTCAAGAAAATTTCTGCCAAAGAAACTGCAGTACGGGTTGCCTTTACTGGTATAAAATGGGCACTCTTAGTTAAACGATCCACAATAACCCATATACCGTCATTTCCTTTCCTGGTTCTAGGCAAACCATCAATAAAATCCATCGAGATCATTTCCCATTTCCAATTCGGAATTTCCAAAGGTTGCAATAACCCGGCAGATTTCTGTTGATCACCTTTCACTTGCTGACAAATGGCACAACTATTCACAAATCTAGCAACATCCTCCTTCATGCCCTTCCACCAAAAGACTCTCCTCATGTCCTTATACATCTTCGAGATTCCAGGATGAATATTCAATTTGGAGCGATGACTCTCGGATAAAACTTCCTGCTTCAAATCCTCGTCGTTTGGAACACAGATTCTCCCATTGATTCTTAGCATTCCTTGGTCATCAATGTCAAAACTAGGACACTGACCTCTTCTGACTCCTTTGATGATCCTCCTCAACTTCTTATTAGATTCTTGCTTGCTTGAGATTCTTTCAATAAGAGATGGGACCACTTCCAGAAGAGATAAAACTGCATTCCTACTGAGAGCATCAGCTACGACATTCGCTTTCCCCGGAGTGTATAGAATATCCAGATCATAAGATGCAAGAAATTCAACCCACCGCTGCTGTCTCAGATTAAGGTCTTTTTGAGAGAATAGATATTTCAACGGTTTGTGATCCGTGAACAATTCAAATTTCTCTCCTAAAAGATAATGTCTCCAAATCTTCAAAGCAAAAACAATGGCAAGCAATTCAAGATCATGCGTAGCATAGTTTTTCTCATGAGGCTTTAACTGTCGACTAGCATACGCAATAACCCTTCCGTTCTGCATCAGAACTGCTCCCAAACCAACAATACAAGCATCAGTATAAACCTCGAATTTGCTCTTCCCATCCGGAACAGCAAGTACTAGTGCACTAGTGAGCCTTATCTTCAATTCCTGAAAAGCTTCTTCACATTGAGGCGTCCATTTGAATTTTGCTCCTTTTCTGGTCAGCTTAGTCAAATGCGAAGAAATCTTGGAATAATCTCTAATAAACCTCCTGTAGTAACCAACCAATCCTAGAAAACTACGAACTTCCGTCGGTGTCTCTGGCTGTTTCCATTCCAGAATAGTTTCCACTTTCGCTGGGTCTACAGAAATGCCTTCACCCGAAACAATGTGCCCTAAAAATTTAACTTCCGATTTCCAGAAGTGACACTTCGAAAACTTCGCCTTCAGCACATTCTTTCTCAGAGTCTCCAATACAATCCTCAAATGTTCCCTGTGCTCTTCTTCGGATTTGGAATAGACCAAGATATCATCAATGAATACCAGCACAAACTTATTCAACACATCTCTAAAGACTCGGTTCATGAGATCAACGAAATAAGCAGGAGCGTTGGTTAATCCGAACGACATAACCAACCACTCATAGAAACAATTCGGTCCCCTAAATGCAGTCAAGGGAATACTGTCCTCAGCTACCCTCAACTGGTGGAAACCTGAAGCTAGATCCAATTGAGAAAAGATAGAAGCACCATACAATTGGTCAAAAAGATCATCGATGCGAGGAAGAGGATATTTATTACGGATAGTCACTTTGTTCAATTCTCTATAATACACACAGAACCTCAGTGATCCATCCGATTTGGTCACAAACACCGCCGCTGAACCCCAACAAGAAAAACTAGGTCTAATCAATCCCTTCTCTAAAAGATCCGGCGTCTGCTTAATCAACTCTTCTCTTTCCCTGGGAGCCATTCTCCTACTGGGTTGAATTACTAGCACAGCTCCTGGAATCAAATCAATACGGAACTCTATTTATCGATGTGGTGGCAAACACTTAACTTCTTCAAAAACATCAGCAAAATCCCGAACCACATCAATAACTTCGACACTCTCTTCATATGTCTCCATTCCATGCAGAAGACTGCTCAAATGAATTCCAGAATTATCACACGACACTCTGGCAATTCTACCCAGATCAGTTTCCAACGAAACTGTTCTCTCATCACAATTTAAGATGGCTTTATACTTATCCAGCCAATCCATACCCAAAATAAGATCAAATCCCTTAAAATTCAACACATACGGGTCACAAGAGAAACTGTGGGATAGATAAGAGATCTTCAAGTCCTTACAAATAGAGTCTAATTTGGTCACCTGAATAGGTAACTCAACCAATTTAGATATATATATATATATATATAATATTATATGAAAATACAAATACGCACTCTCAAGAGAAATATACACAAGAGCCTAGGTACTCGCTTTACCTAGCGCTCTGATACCAACTGTGACGACCCGCCTTTCTCAACCCCAGAAAGACGTTTCATCATTAAGAAAGAAAGGGATAGAAATAGAAAAGATAGAAAGAAAGAACAACAACATCAGAATCTCACAGCGGACTGGAACAAAATATAATACATCACATACCTATTACATAGTTATACATACATCAGAGTCGTACAATATCATGTAACAGGACTGTCATATACATACATGACCATACATACATCCAAAATACAACATCACTAACTACACAGCGGAACTACATATATAGATACATACGTCTGGTCTTCTCCCAAAATAGCTCCTCCAGAAAAGCAACACTTCTAGATACCTATCACTTGGCTACTCGTAAAATTTGAGTACCCAAGAGTTTATGAAAACACAAAATATAAACTCCGGGTCAGACATGGGTCTGGTATGAGTAAACAGGTTAAAATTGCTTAACTTTGAAATTCATTTGAAAATAAAGGTATCACGTAAGACTCCCCACAAATAAATACGGGTAAGTTTTTACCTTACGCTAACCAAAACATTTTATAGGAAATTCTGTGATATTATAATAGTGTCTAGGGTTTTCAAGTAAATAGAAAATAGCTGAAATTGTTACATCTATAAAATTCCAGCTACTAGCCACGAAAGTGGGTAATACAAATCAAAACCGTAGGGTCTCGTAGGGTAAATGGATTTCCAACAATGGCAGGGCTACTGGGGTACCGCCCGTCACAGTACGGGGCCTAGATCACCGTACCGAGGATTACTCCCTTCATCCCCTGCAACACAAGGCCGGAACCATTCCTTACTGAACAGTCCCGAACAAGATAACCCCGCAGTTGTGGCCAACAACTGCCCACTAAGCCGAATAAAAAGGGACATCTAGACAGGGGAAAATCTTGTCCTGCTTGGGCATGACCCACCTAACCTTGCTGCATCTCCCCTGTTTTAGCCATTCCCGGTTGATGAGGCTTGAGGCTACGATTACCTTTATTGAACAAATCACTTAGAATGCTCATTGTCCGCCTGACGATGTGTTGTAAGCATTCAATCAATACAAGTTCATTCCGGGTTCGAACGAAACCGAAGGCATTATCTCGTTACACTCATTTTGGAATCACCCTCAGAGTTAACGACGATAACCCTTGCATTCTGAAACTCCATCTCGATCTCCATTTGCTAAGTTACGACCTATCGTTTAATTTGGATCGATGTGGTTTTCGGAGAATCAAAATTGATTCTTCCGATCCCGGTCTCATCGGATCCAAACGCCATTTTAAGGGCCAAGTTGTCTATTTAACTTAACAGTTTAATTAAATATCAGAAATTACCATAACAGATATATCAGATAAATCATATACACTTAACACGGATATCCATAATATATCATCAACATATCACAGAAATATCATCAACGGATATCACAGTCAACCAAACAGAGTTATCAATGCATATCAAACAATTTTGGTTTTACTCAACTAAATTATGTGCTTAAAGATAAACTATTTTATCCCGTTTAATTAATTATTGATTAATTAACTTATTGATGATCAATTAGTTAATCATTAAGAATTAATTTATTAATCATCTCATCTTTAATTAATTATTTAATTAATTAACTTCTATTCATTAACTATTACTCAATTTCCCAATTAATTAGTTTATTCTTAATTATTAATTAATAATTAATAACTTACTTATTAAAAAGAATTTAGTATTTAATTATCACAAATTACTTTGCTTATCAATTTAACTAAAGTGTAATATCTTTAATTAATCTCGTATGTTAACTTTCATTCACTAATTAACTTTTTAATGATAAGCTTATGTTCTTAAGATTTGAATTGATTATATCTTTATTTCAAAATCAGCTTAAAGTTATTAATTTAAAATTCAAGTATAAATTTTAATTAACATTCCATCTACTTACTGATAATCTTCTACCTTTATATAATTACTTAAATCAAGTCTTTAATTAAAACATTAGTTTAATTAATTAACATTTGTTTATTGAACTTAGTTATAAGCCTGTACAAAAAAAATCATTACCAGACTTTGAAAACACCGAGACACAATCGTACCATACTCGAGAAAACCCCGAGTTTCCCCGCGTCTCACCTGTGTTACTCTCCCCTTCCATTTCTTCTTCTTTCCAGTTCTTTTCTTCTTGTTTTTTTTTATTTATGCTAAGTTGAAACGCTCAGCTGAAGCTTCTCTAGCACGCGACTCGGAGGAAACTCAAAAATTACTCGAAGCGACCTCACCACTGTCTCGAGCAACCCACGCGATAACCCAGAACCCAAAAACACTTCACTGATCCTCGAACCCACTTCACCACCGTGCACGTGCACGGTGGTTCGCGTTGCCATCGGCAACTCGTGGAGATCCCCACACATCACAAACCACCCCTAGGTTCGAATTCTAAAACTAGTTTTCGATTTTACGCTAAAATAAAAAATATGCCATGTTGCTCGAAATAAACATCAACTACGCCACTGTCAAAACGGTCGCGCGATCACCACACATCACCAGAGGTGATGAAAATTCGCCTGAACCTCACTCACACCTCCACCTAGCTCCTCCAAAGGTCGCAGCCAACTCGATTTGTTATTTGAGCTGAAATCACATTTTTACGGAGCTTGAAAAAAGATTGGGCTTAAACCCTACTTGTGATTCAAACACAAAATATATGAATTCGAAAAATAAATTACTATTTTTCTAGTGTTAATATCTCTTTCATCTTGCTTCATGCCAGATTTCAGGAATTAAAATTAACTCTATTACCCACAATTCACAAAAACCCATTTTTATTTGATTTCGAAACTGCTCTTCATACCTTTGCATAAAAATCATGAATTTTATGTTAAAAATCATAATTACTTGTATGATATCTAAATATGTTATTGAATTATCAAATTTAAACATTTGAATTTTAATCTTTAATTTCTTGGTTACCTGTAGTTGAATAATACAGTATTCATATTATACTGTTAAAGCTTAAACATGATTTGCAGGCTTGTTTCATATAAACAAACTCAAATTTTTTTTTTCCAATTCAACATTTAAATGGTTATACGACTAAGATTTGTTTAAACTTGAAATACTGATACAACTTGAAGTACTGATCAATAACAGTTATGCAACTTCCAGTGCAATCAACATATATACAGAACAGTATATATTTAAACTACATCAACATATATCAGTGAGAAAAATATGCAAGCTAAAATTTTGAAAATTTGTTTTGTTTACTCACCTAATCAAAAACTGTTGAACAGAAAGTGTTGAAGAAGATACTTGCAAATTGAAACTTTCCTGAAGCTCCCCTCTACTCTTCTTTTCTGTTTCTCTCTTCTTTGCTTGTTTACAGTTTTTTTTTCTTTTCTTTTCTCTCTTTTAGTTTAAGTTTGTGTTCAGTGTTTATGAGTAAATTAAAGGTTATAAGTGATATGTATATATATGTTTGAATAGAACAGGTTGCAACTGGACAGTTTTATTATTTGCAAGTCACTCTTTCTATTTATTGGTTAAGATAGTATATACTGCAGAAAGTAATAATATAAGAAAATTTCGGCTGTGTACTTAGTTGAACAAGAAGTTAGGCTAATAAATGTTTATGTTATTAATTATGACAGCAACTAATTAATGGTTACTGACAGTAGCTATTTAGTACAAAGATATTTATCTTTGTGTTGTACAAGACATTTATCATTTCGGCCAAACCTGTGTGGTAAGCTACTGGTTTTGTTTGTATTCTATTTTTTTTTTTAATCTTTGAGTTGAAAAACTGATTTTATTTTGAAGTTGACTCTGATTTCTTAGGCCTGAATATTTTTATTTGTTAACTATAACCTGTCTTGTTTCCTTGCACTTACATATGCAGGTTATATATTTTACAAACTTCCTGATATGATTTTATTGTCAACATGTTTTTGTTACTTATTTTGTTAGTTATATTCTATATGAAATTTCATACTTGTTCAAATGATGTTTTAACATTTTATTAAAGTTGTTGTGTTGCACAATTTAAATGTTGTAGATCATTGTTTGTTTGAAAATACTTGTTTTTGTATATTGCACATTATAATTTATTTGTTGTATTTTTATGTTACTTTAATTACATTTATAATGTATGTTTGTGTTATATACCAATTTTGCACTTCCATATTTATGTGAAATAATTTCATGTTTGTAAATTTTAAAACCTATCATTTTAAAAACTAAAAGTGTATTCATATGTATTTTATCAAATATCAAATAATGAATCTTTGATTTAATTCTATTGAATAAATCCTATTTTGTTTTAAATGGTTTTGAAGTATTTAAATTTTAAATTTCAAATCAAAATTTCCTTTTATAAACATATATAACTGTTAAATATTTAATATCTCATCAATTTAAATATTGACAAGCTTATATTTGATTTAATTTAGATTAAATATTTATTAAAATATATCGTCAAAATTCCGGGTCATTACAATCAAGTATGAACTCATTATCCTTTGCATCATGGGGAATACCAGTTTGCATTTTTTCATTGTAAGACAGAATGTTGTTAAGGATGATCCCTTGTTTAGCTCATGGATCAGTCTAGAATTTAGCCCTACCACCAGGAACAGTTATAACCCTAAGATGCTAAAGAAATGTAGCTCTTAAGTTTAGGATAGCCTTCCAAATCCAACTTAAATTTTGAGGGGCATCCATAATCCAAAAATATTTGTTTGTTATGTTGTGCTTCACTGTCCAATCCACACAAATACTGTTTTTCTTGTTAAGAAGATTGTCAAAATGAATACTTAGGGCTGCTCTATTCCAAATTCTCAGTTCAATAATAACTAGTTCCCCATGCTTCTTTTTACTCTCAACCTTGTAGAAGGCTATTGGTTTTAATTTTTTGGAATGTACATTACCTATTTATAAAAAATTCCTGACAGCTTTCCTTATCATAAGTATCATCTTCTTAGGCAACAAGAAGGTCCAACACCAATAAGTGGAGTAAGCAAAAATAACAGAATTGATCAAAATTAGCCGACCAGCTTGAGATAACAATTTATTCGACCATATATTCATAGATCTTGTTATTTCGTCATACAAAAAGACATTGGAAGTTAGAGATGTTTGAAGAAACTAGAGGAATACCAAGATAAGACGATGTCTCCAATTCTTCCTCTAACCCGGTTATTGCTTTTATTATATTGGCATGGTCAGAAAAGACACCTGCCGATCTTATGCTGGATTTCCCTTTATTAATGCATAGACCCGAGAAAAGATGGAACTCTTTCAAAACATCAAGAATGCAATGAATAGAATCAGCAGTAGGCTTGGTAAAAATGATTAAGTCATCGGCAAACATTAGGGATGTGATCATCGGCTCTTTGCATTAGGATGGATGAGAATTAAGTTGCTGGCTACACATAGATTTATCATTCTAGTCAGAACATCCATAACCAACATAAATAGACACGAGGACATTGGGTCACCTTGTTGTATGCCTTGCTTGCACTTGAAGTATCAAGAAGTGGAACTACTGTAACATAGAGAAATATGGACAGTAGATAGGCATGTGTATATCCGTGAAACAAAATGCTTAGGAAATTTCATTTTTGCCAACACTTGCACAATAGCAGTCCAATGCAATGAGTCGTATGCTTTTCTGATATCAACTTTTAAAATTGCCCTAGGAGAAACATTCACCTTATTGTAGTCCTTTAGTAATCCATGGTAGATTAAAACATTATCAAGGATACTTCTACCAAGAAGGAAGGCAGCTTGATTGTTGGAGATTAATGAAGGAAGAACCTTTTTTTAACGTAGTAGCAATTATTTTGGAAATACATTTGTAGATAATGTTACAACATGCTATTGGTCTAAAGGCCGTGACTACATCAGGGTGAGCTATTTTAGGGATTAGGGCTTAATTTGTATTATTAAATCCAGAAAGCATTTTATTGTGACTGAAGAAATTGGTTACGGCCTTGAATATGTTTTCACTGATAATGTCCCAGCAAGAATTGAAAAACGGCATTAAACCCATTAGGACCACCACACGAATTTTTATTCATACCGAATATGTTACTTTTAATTTTCTCCTCACTTATAACATCAGATATCATTTTGATTTGTTCATTATCAAGAGAAGGAAGGGAGAGATCAAAAATTATGGATAAACCAGGAATGAAATTTGCAGTATTACCTAACAAAATAGAAAAGTAGTCCAACATTGCATCATCAACTTGTTATGGGGTATTTGCAAGATTATCAAACTGATCATGAATACTATGAATGTGAGCATTGGCTTGCTTAATCATGAGAGACTCATGATAGTAGTTAGAATTCCCATCTCCTAATGCATCCCACTTCTGTTTAAGCTTTTGCTTCTTCATATTCTCCTATGTTACTAAGGCTTTGAAGTACTGATCAGAAAGATCATTCTTGAGCCCAGCTGCATTCATATCATCCGGTTTTTGCATGGTCATTTCTTGAGCAAGGGAGAGTCTAGCTTTTAGAGATGCTGGCTGTATGTTTCCATTCCCAAATTTAGACCTAGACAAGCTCCCAAAGCCTTTTTTCCAAGCTTCAACTTCTGCCGCAAAACAAACATAGGGTTACCATAACAAGCAGAAGTCCAAAACTCTTTAATAATTGTTAACAATTCCGGTTCGAGAATCCAAGAATTAAAAATTTTAAAAGAGGAATTTTGTTTAATAGCAGCATCCTCAAAGGATATTATTTGTGGAGAGTGGTCAGAGACAAGGGGGAGTTAGAAACAATGGCAGGCCAAGTAAAAGTTGCAAGGTTACAGAAGGCATTATCTATTTTACTATATATTCTGCAACCAGATCTGCTCTATTATTCAAGGAATACCTAAAACCAACATAAGGGATTTGGATTAGGGATGAGGCAGCGATAGAATAATTTGAGGCAAAGTTTCATTATGGTCGATAGGGTTTGTAACGACCCAGAAATTTCGATCCCGAAAATTCTAGATAGTTAGGAAAAAAGAAAAGAGTTAGAAGAAGAAGAAACAGAAAATTAAACTCTGAATCTCACATTCACAGCGGATAAAATATAATATCAAATAATATTCTTTACATAAAGAAAACTGTATCATCAATTACATTTTAATAGATCAGAATTACAACATTTACAAAATCACTAGACAGTTAAGATTAACTTGTCCCAGATAAACAATAGTATATCATAGCGGAATACACTCCATACGTTCCTGCCATCTACCTCGCCTCCTGAGCTCCAGAACGTCCTTACTCGAAAATCTATAATATTCGGTCTGGCCCGAGCATTACATCAAAGTAACACCCCGGTCAGGCTGGAAACCAGCATGAGTAAACCCATACAATTTTAAATACCAAGTTCAAATCATAAAAGAAAAACTGGGGGTAACTCGAATCAATTTTACAAATTCTCAACTTGTTATATAGACAACACTTATTTCACATATCAATTTCTAAGTACCAAAACTTAGATTAAATGGCCCAATTCACTTAAATCATTCCATTCCATCCTATTAATTTTACATATCAAATCTTATATAGAATTATCATAGATTACAAATCGAAGTGGTTTCGAGTATTTACTAATACCCGATTCCGGCCTCTTCGAATTCCAAGTCTTCAAAACCTAAGCTATTCAACTGAAATACAATTCAAACTTTAAATACAGGGCGTCACCTTTACACAGTAATTCATCATCGATAGATAACCACATTATCACAGTTTAAACCAAACATATCATATCACATAGCATCACAAATCTTATATCGGAGATATCAACTAATCCAAGGCATTCAATATCATTCAATCGTTAATAAGCAAGATTAATTTGTCACATCATCTCTAATTAATTTAAATTAATTAAATTAATTTCTTCAATTACTTCAAATTTTATTCTCTTACTTACTAAATCATTAATTAATTACATACCATTAATTAACCATCCTTTAATTATACTCTCTAATTATATTCAGTAATTAGCCCTTCATTAATTAACCTTTAATCATCATCTTAATTTATTATCTGTAATTAATTACTTTAACTTAAATTAATTACACTAATTAATTATAGTGTAATCACTTACTTTGATTAATTATCCTTTAATTACTTTAATAAATTAATTATCCCTCAACTAATTCACTAACCTTTATTTACTATATTAATTTATTCACCTATTAACTAATCACCTTGGTTATTAATTAATCAAGACCTCAATTTAGGATAACCATTGTCTTAATTAACTGCTTAATTATTAATAAATTTCATTTGAAAACACTCAAGAATATAATTAGTTCCTAAATTTTAATAGAAATTAAACAAATCACATTTTCATCATTTGTCTTACAATAAACTTGATAAATAATTTACCTGGAAACTAGTTAAATAGTTAACGTAAAACTTGTTATCCAAATTACTTTCAATATCCGGTCAAGTTTCCTTTTTACAACTTGATTCATGTTTCATTAATTTTAAATATTTGTCTATGATATATAAAGGAAAAACTGGATAAACAAAAACAAGGGAAGCCCAAAACTCCTCTACCTCCCACAAATAAACTCGAGAACGACACGGCGCAAAGCCCAAAAATTCCGATCCAACTTCGTTTTTTCCCCTCTACCTTCCTCTTCTTACTATTCATTCCTTCACTCCTTTAAAAAAAACTTTGCACAGAGAAAGCGTGCACATGAATCTGCATGTGCATGATGCCTTAGACCATCAATTTCCACCGACGACCCACTTTCCCAGTCTCCCTTGGCCCCGTGCTTCTGATCATCACCTGGAACATCGACGATGGTCGCTCATTTGAAAATGAACACCTTCCCCAAAACAGAAACCTGGAACGAAAAACATCAATTCCCAATCTCGTCTCGCCCTGCCACTTTACTCCACCATCAACCATCTAACTTCGGTCAGAACCCCTCCGCTCCTTCATCCACCGAGTCCCCCCTCAGCAATCATCCATCGCTTCACTATCATCTCACTGTGCCTAACAAACTTAGAACCAGACAATCCCCTCTTAAACCCTAAGTCACGATCGATAAGCCATCCCATTCAATAGAAAAATCATCTGCCATTTTTCTAGACTTCGCCAACCCTTGATGATCATCCCACAACAATCATGAAACCCAGTTTCCTTCAGATCTCCGACAATCGACAATTTACCCCAAACTGATCAACATACAATAACTCGCGATTTACAGCTCTAAAAATTATGATTTTAACTTTAAAAATCATCAATTCCGATAACAAACCAAAATGTATATTTGAAACGTTCAATTATTACGATCGAAATTTTGATAAAATTTAAATCTACTGTTCTTCTTCCCTTATATTTCAACTACCGTCAATTTCTTGCTGGAAATATTTTTTAATTCCACCGTTTTGTGTTTACGAACAAATTTTGTTTATAAATCTAAGTCTAAAAGTAACAGAGAGAGAAGTACGAATTTTTAATTAAGTTTGTATCCTGTATATCAAGAACAACATCCGTCTGCAAACAAACATATACATCCCTATATTCCGATACTTGTATACATACAACATATGTTAAACAATCAAGCAACAATTGTCGTGCATTACTTCAGATATTAAATTGCATGCATCAGATTTTTAAACAAATTAAAAACTTAAATGTGATTGTTTTACTCATAAGCATAAATTTCAAACAGGTTTAAGCATTTGACAAGGTAGTAGATTACTCACCTGCTTCTCAGAAACCAGAGAACCAGGTTTGAGTATCTAGAAAATTTTGATTTGCATCTGAAAAAAATTGTTTAGCTTGTTGTTGAGATTCGAAAGCTGGAATGCACTTGAATTTGATTTGCTGAATTGATCCCTTCTACTAAATTTATGAATTGAGTTCCTGTTGAGTTGATTTTGCTTGTTGTTTGCATTTGATTTTCCCGTTTTCAATTTCTCTTCTTCTAATTATGGTTTTCAGGTTTCAATCTGATTTTGATTTTTCTCTTTTTTTAAAGGAAGATATATGCCACTTGTAAATTCAAATAGACAGATGCATTATTCCTTAGTTCCAAAGCTGACAAATGTTTTAGACTTGATTTATATATAAATTCCTATTTTTTTAATATTAATATATTATGTTTTATAATTTAAAATATATATACACAACTTTTATACATATATACCTCAAAAATCTTATATATTTACAAACAATATTTTTAAATGTATACATATAAAATAGTACTTAATTCATGAGATGTTCTAAAGGAAGAATATTTTAAATCTATATATATATATATATATATATATATATATTATAAACTATTCTAGTTTAAGAACTTTTTTTAAAAGAAATCACAATAAAAAATTTATTAAATTTGTACAATAAATATTTATCTTATGAATAACTTAACAAATCCAAATTCATATTCAAATTAAATTTGAGAATCTAATTTAAAATCAAGTCAACAATACATCTACTTTTTAAACAAACCCAAATTCAATTTGTAATTAATAATTCTATTTGAAAATTTATTTATCTATATTTAAAAACAACCCATTATCATTATTGTTTGAAAATAATTTTTTTACCAAATTAAAATAATTTATAAAGGGAATTATCACATTTAATTTTGCTTGAAATTTTCGGTATATCAAATTCCTCCCCTTTTTGAATCTTTTCGTCCTCGAAATGGAATGAAGCTAGAATTTATTAAAATATTTAACATCAGTTAAATTATCTCTTTGAACATTTTTGAAACACTTTAAAATCTATATAATATTGCTAAAATAATTTTTATAAAAATATCATTTTATAACTTGATGTTTCAACAAGTCCGTCCTCGTTCTCACAGAAATTCAGTCATACGTTGATCAGGCGTAGGACTGAAAATCTATAAGTATTTAGCATACCCATTTTCAACACCCAGTGAACATGCTTGGAAAATAATTCTATCGAAATATAGAAACTTTTTTTTGAAAATAGAGGAAATATCTTTGGTGAGAATGCTATGGAAATCATCACCCCCATCCATGGTAGCAGTTACATTCCAGGGTTACATTTCCATCGCAGTAAAAGTCCATGTAACTATAGGCATCAGCGCCCTCGATTTTTGCTGTTAAATGAAACTTCACCACTCCCACATAGGTTGCAGACTACATCAGTCAAGTCCCAATGTAGCCTTAGGCGCTCATGGCCTCTCTACTTTCGCTATGACTTTATAGGTCGCAGTCTACCGATACAAAATCAAACACAGACTGTTGGCTCTCAGCAACACACACGACTTTCGCTATATTACCATAGGTCGCAGTCTATCGATATAACATCAAACATAGACTGTTGGCTCTCAGCAGCACACATGACTTTCGCTATATTACCTAGGTCGCTGTCTACCGATACAAAATCAAACGTAGACTGTTGGCTCTCAGCGGCACACATGACTTTCGCTATGGTCTGTAGTAGATCGCAGTGACATCGAGTTAAACTATCGTCACAACATAACCTAAATGCCTCTGTAGGCATCAGCGCCCTCGACTTTTGCTACACATTATACATAATCCTCAGGAACTTCAGTTTGTCTAGACTTCCTCACAATATCAACTTTAGAAACCCCCCTTAGGGTTCAAGGCAGTACCACCATGTGGCACTCCTGAGAAGTACATTTCAAGGAGCGTCTTTTTCCCCAGATCCAATCTCAAAACACTTTATACTATACTCTTATAGTATCTTTCAAATCATACCCTTTATGATTTTCACCAAAATCTCTTTTACACGAAATCGATTCCTAAAATCGATAATTCTCAAACTAGGCTTTCAAACTTCCCAAAATTGATTTTTCCCAAAAGTCAAAAGCCTTTGCAAATCCAAAGGTTCAAAAAACCATTTGCTAAAATCATTCTCATACAATCCTTTATATATATACATATAGATATATATAATCTTGAAAAATCTTTGAATCATTTCATATTTGTATAAAGTCCCTCTTTATACTTCAAATACTTTTCAAAAACTCTTTCCTTCCAGCAATAGACTCAACAAGGGGAGATTTATCTTATATAACAAAGATATATAACTTTATTTATTCCAAATCAAATATTCAAATTTGATAACTGTTATAAAGTTATTAAATATATTACTTACTTATATAAAGTAAATTTCTATTATAGAAATATCCAATTTCCACCTTATTTTATCATATATTTCACAAAAAATACTTTTCATTTCAAAAACCATTTTACATTTCTTATCCACAAATTTCCCAATATCAATTTCATTCAAACCTGTACGATGTACACATATCATCCGTACGCTATATCAATCTGATCGCTCACTCGATCACACAATTTCACTTCCGAACTAGTATCGTCCACCTGACTTTCTAGTGCGGACTCAGATCTGGTTTCTTGATCAGAAACCGTTATTCTTCTTGCATAGACATAGCTAAGATAGAGAATATCTAGAATCAATCAACAATCCATATCTAGGTTCGCCGTCGAAAATCAAGTGAAAAATCCCAACTCGGATCGATATACTATCTCGAAATTCTATGCTCGAATCCGGATCAATTCACTATGCAAATAGAATAATATACGTACATCCTACGTATTTATCCTTATTGATTATTAGCCAAATCAATTTTCTTTCTATTCACATTTATTTGATTACTACTCACTTATTCACAGTTGCTTTAATTCCCATTTGAATTATCACTTTAATTCTTATCTCAAATGGTTATTTAACCATAAACAGATTGGACTGTGTCCAGCTTAAATTTAGATAATAGCTTGAAGAATTAAAAATAGATAAGTAGTTGAAAAATAATTATCAGTTTGTAAAATAGCTTTAAAATAGTTAAGTAATTGTAAAATAGTTGAAAAATAGTCAAATGATTATAGAAATTTTAAATAATTGCAAAATTGTTGTAAAATAATAATCCATTATAAAGTAGTCGAAAAATAGTAATTAGTTTATAAAATGGTATTAAAATAGTTAAATAGTTTCAAAAGTAGTTATAAAATAAGTATAAGATAGTTTGATTTTGAAAAGAAAGTTTGTATAGTAATAGCTTGGAAAAATAGGTTTATATTAAAACAATTTACTTTGAAAATAGTCCAGAGCCAAACTGTTTAACTTCCAAATCTTCATTCCATTTAAATCTCCACTTTCTCTTGAATTGACTCAATTTCAATTCAATTTTAAATAACTTCAATTCCCATTCCAAATTTAAACTTTATTCAACTTCGCTTCCAATCTCAATTAATTCAAATAAATTTCAAATTGAACCAATTCCAATTCATATCAATTCCAGTTTGAATTAATCCCAATTCCCATTTGAATTTGAACTCATTCAACTTCGTTTTCCATTCAAATTAAGTTAACTTCCATTCTTATCAATTCAATTCAAATCTCAACTTTAAACCATCTCGAATTATAAATTAGAGTTAAATTTTAAATGTTGATTTAACCCTTTAATCAAATTAACCTTTATTTTTAAATCAACAATCAAAATCTTCAAAATTCAATTTATTACTAAATTTTATCTTTCAACTTTGAACCCGATTCTTAAACAACTTTTAGTTTGCAAGTCCATTATTTTAACCTTTTAATCTTGAGTCTAAAGTGATTCCCTTTTTCATAAGTTCAAATCTAAATTCTATTTTATATCAATAATGGATGCATATTACCTTAATCCATTTCCAATTTCGGATCTCAAACCTATTTTGAGATCACAGATTCTCCCAATTCAGATCAACCATTTAACTTTCCAAGTTAAATTTCAATTCCACCTTGAAATTTCCAATTCAGACTGTTTGTTAACTTATTTAACCTTTCCAAAGTTAAATTCAATTCACTTAATCCAGTCAACTTTTCCCAATATGATTTCCATTTAAAATTTTAAACTTCAGCTTAATAATCTTCCCACTTAAGTTTAAAAACTTATTTCACTGTAGGTTTTACATCACACTTCAAGGAAAATCAAAACTCATCACTTTAGATTTTATTTCAAATCAGTTCTAATATTATATATATCCCACAAACATACATATTTGTTTCCTTTACACAACAAGTTACTTTAAAGTTTAAACCATCTTTGGTCTTAAATTCAAAAAGAATTTTCAAACAACCCTTGTTTGCAACAAGTCTCTTCATTCAAATAACATTATTTATTATTTCTTTATCACTTTGAAAGAATTTTCAAATTTTGGACCTACATTTAAAACTTCATAATTCAGATCATCTTCAATTCCAATTTATAAGCAAAACTTGCCTAAATGTTTTACTTCCCTAAAACATTTTATTTTGCTTACTCATTAATACACATTTTATTAAACACAATCAATCATTTATGATAATAACCCAAATTATCATATTTGGAAACCTATTCATATCTTATTCTGAAACTCTTTCCCAAATTCAAGATTTAAATTTCAGTTTGAATCCATTTCGAACTTATCTTTATTCAATTTAAATTTGGTTGTATTACTATTACCACTAAATTCTCATTATGTTATTTAATTCCAATGATTTAACAACCAATTACCTTAATATTTATTAGAAAGAAATATTGTTTATATATCAAAATATAATCTTATATAAAATCATTTACCTTTAAAATTATTTGAAAATCTCTTTATAATAAAATAACAAGTACGCTCTCATATATTTATACACTCTACTAATTTTAGGGTATTACTTACCCTATCCTTAATGAGTAATCCCACCAGAGCCAAGGTTCTTGCTTAACCTCGCTTTGATACCAAATGTAACGACCTAGAAATTTCGATCCCAGAAACTCCAGATAGTTAGGAAAAGAAGAAAAGAGTTAGAAGAAGAAGAATTAGAAAACCAAACTCAAAATCTCATATTCGCAGCGGATAAAATATAATATCAAATAATATTCTTTACACAAAAAAACTATATCAGTCAATTACATTTTAATACATTAGAGTTACAACATTTACAAAATCACTGGACCGTTAAGATTAACTTATCCCAGATAAGTGATAGTATATCATAGTGGAGTACACTCCACACGTTCCTGCCATCTACCTCGCCTCCTGAGCTACAGAACGTCCTTACCTAAAAATTTGTAATACTCGGTCTGACCCAAGCATTACATCAAAGTAATACCCAGGTTAGGCTGGAAACCAGTGTGAGTAAACCCATACAATTTTAAATACTAAGTTCAAATCATAAAAGAAAAACTTGGGGTAACTCTTATCAATTTTACAAATTCTTAATTTGTTATAGACAACACTTATTTCACACATCAATTTCTGAGTACTAAAACTTAGATTAAATGGTCTAATTCACTTAAATCATTCCATTCCAGCCTACTGATTTTACACATCAAATCTTATATAGAATTATCATAGATTACAAATCGAAGTGGTGTCGGGTATTTAATAACACCCGATTCCGGCCTCTTCGAATTCCAAGTCATCTTAACCTAAGCTATTCAAGTGCAATACAATTCAAACTTTAAATACAAGGTGTCTCCTTTACACGGTAATTCAACATCAATAGATAACCACATTATCACAGTTTAAACCAGACATATCATATCACATAGCATCACAAATCTTATATCGGAGATATCAATTAATATAAGGCATTCAATATCATTCAATCGTTCATAAGCAAGATTAATTTGTCACATCGTCTCTAATTAATTTAAATAAATTAAATTAATTTCTTCAGTTACTTCAAAAAAAATTCTCTTCTTACTAAATCATTAATTAATTACATACCATTAATTAACCATCCTTTAATTATACTCTCTAATTATATTCAGTAATTATCCTTTCATTAATTACACAAGCTAATTATTCCCAACCAATTGATTAACCTTTAATCATCATCTTAATTTATTATCCGTGATTAATTACTTTAACATTCAATTAATTACACTAATTAATTATTCTATAATCACTTACTTTGATTAATTATCCTTTAATTACTTTAATAAATTAATTATCCATCAATTAATTGACTAACCTTTATTTACTATATTAATTTATTTACCCATTAATTAATCACCTTGGTTATTAATTAATCATGACCTTAATTTAAGATAACCATTGTCTTAATTAACTGCTTACTTATTAATAAATTTCATTTAAAAACATTTAAGAATATAATTAGTTAATAAATTTTATTAGAAATTAAACAAATAACATTTTCAAAATCGTTTGTCTTATAATAAACTTGATAAATAATTTACCTGAAAACTAGTTAAATAGTTAACATCAAACTTGTTATCCAAATTACTTTCAAAATCCAGTCAAGTTTCCTTTTTACAACTTGATTCATGTTTCATTAATTTTAAATATTTGTCTAAGCTATATAAAGGAAAAACTGGAAAAACAAAAACAAGGGAAGCCCAAAACTCCTGTACCCTCCACAAATAAACTCGAGAACGACACGGCTCAAAGCCTAAAAATTCCGATCCACCTTCGTTCTTTCCCCTCTACCTTCCTCTTCTTACTGTTCCTTCCTTCGCTCCTTTAAAACAACTTTTCACAGAGAAAGCGTGCACACGAATGTGCACGTGTATGACGCCTTAGACCATCAGCCGACGACCCACCTTCCCAGTCCCCCTCGGCCCCGTGCTTCTGATCATCACCTGGAACATCGACGGTGGTGGCTCATTCGAAAAATGAACACCTTCCCCGAAATAGAAACCTGGAAAAAAACATCGATTCCCAATCTCGTCACGCCCCGCCACTTTACTCCACCATCGACCAATTGACTTTGGTCAGAACCGCTCCACTCCTTCATCCACCAGCGATCATCCATCGCTTCACTATCATCTCGCTATGGCCCAACAAACTTAGAACCAGACAATCCCTTCTTAAACCCTAAGTCATGATCGACAAGCCATCCTATCCAATAGAAAAATCATCTAGCATTTTTCTAGACTTCGCCAACCCCTGATGATCATCCCACATCAATCACGAAACCCAATTTCCTTCAGATCTCTGATAATCGACAGTTTACCCCAAACTGATCAACATACAATAACTCATGATTTACAGCTCTAAAAATTTTGATTTTAATTTTAAAAATCATCAATTCCGATAACAAACCATAATGTATATTTGAAACATTCAATTATTACGATGAAATTTCGATAAAATTTAAATCAACTATTCTTCTTCCCTTATATTTCAACTACCATCAATTTCTTACTGGAATTTTTTTAATTCGACCATCTTGTGTTTACGAACAAATTTTGTTTATAAATCTAATTCTAAAAAGTAGCAAGAGAGAAGTATGAATTTTTGATCAAGTTTGTATCCTGTATATCAAGAACAGCATCACTCTACAAACAAACATATATATCCCTATATTTAGATACTTTTATACATCAAACATGTATTAAAAAATCAGACAACAATTTGTCATGCATTACTTCAGATATTAAATTGCATGCATCGGATTTTTAAACAAATTAAAAACTTAAATGCAATTGTTTTACTCACAAGCATACATTTCGAACAGGTTTAAGCATTTAACAAGAGTAGCAGATTACTCACCTGCTTCTCAGAAACCAGGGAACCAGGTTTGAGTATCTGGAAAATTTTGATTTCCATCTGAAAAGATTGCTTAGCTTGTTGTTGAGATTTGAAAGCTGGAATGCACTTGAATTCGATTTGCTGAATTGATCCCCTCAGCTAAATTTATGAATTGAGTTCCTGTTGAGTTGATTTTGCTTGCTGTCTGCATTTGATTTTCCAGTTTTTAGTTTCTCTTCTTTTAATTTTGGCTTTCAAGTTTCAATTTGATTTTGATTTCTCTCTTTTTTTTAAAGGAAGATATATGCCACTTGTAAATTCAAATAGACAGATGTATTATTCCTTAGTTCCTAAGCTGACAAGTGTTTTAGACTTGATTTATACATAAATTCCTATTTTTTTAACATTAATATATTATGTTTTATAATTTAAAATATACATATATTCAACTTTTATACATATATACCTCAAAAATCTTATATATTTACAAATTATGTTTTTAAATGTATGCATATAAAATAGTACTTAATTCATGAGATGTTTTAAAGGACGAATATTTTAAATATATATATATATATATATATATATATATATTATAAACTATTCTAGTTTAAGAACTTTTTTTAAAAGAAATCACAATAAAAAATTTATTAAATTTGTACAATAAATATTTATCTTATGAATTACTTAATAAATCCAAATTCATATTCAAATTAAATTTGAAAATCTAATTTAAAATCAAGTCAACAATACATATATATTTTAAACAAACCCAAATTCAATTTGTAATTAATAATTCGATTTAAAATTTTATTTATCTATATTTAAAAACAACCCATTATCATTATTGTTTGAAAATAATAACTTTTATCAAATTAAAATAATTTATAAAGGGATTATCACATTTAATTTTTCTTGAAATTTTCGGGATATCATAGGGTTCCCACCATATCTGTCATCATAATTAAAGAGGCAGTTGAAGTCACCAAGGACAATCCAAAGGTGTGTTTCTTGAGCAAAATGGAGGAGATAAGTATGTATGATTTGCCTTATGTTAGCCTAGTTGGGAGCATATACCATAGTGATGTACATGGATTTAGAAGTTGGTATGTGTAGTAAGTGATAGTGCATGAATTGCTTGTTGGAGAGAATAGGGTTGAGAGTGTACGTACTCGGGTTAGATTGGATCATGATACAACCATATGGAGCTTCAGGAAGATTGTGGTGAAGGGAAAATAGAGGTTTGATTGTGTTAGCTGCATGAAGTATCAAGGTATTTTTTAGCTTTGTTTCTAGAACAACTACCAAGTGTAGGTCCTTTTCGTCAGTCGGGGCTTTGATTTGGTTGAGTTTGATGTCATGGTGAGCACTATGCACATTCTAAACTACTATGTTTTGCAACATATCACTTGATACTCAGAGGATCGGACAAACTTCACTTGCTCCTAGTTGCAGGGGAGTTATTATTATCACAAACAGGGATGATACTGGAAGGGGATATAATATTCGCTTCTTTAAGATCAAAATGGTTGCTTTTCTTATTTTTCTTATTTCGAAGTGGTTTTGCCTGGAACCAGCAGAGTGAATTGATGTAATTAGGATGACTGGAGGTAAGAAAGATGATGGCAGGGAGGGGTTAACTGATTTGGTAGAAGAGGGGTCCGTAGTTGGGTCATAGAAGCCAGAGGGAGCTTGGATTTGGTTATAATGGTCAAGAAAGGAATAAGATTTTACATTGAGAACAATGTCATCAAAATTGGAAGATGGAATTAGAGAAAATGAGGATACGTGGTTCGAATCAAAAAAGTTAGCATGCATGGGACATTTAGTTGGTTGTGTGGTTGGCATTGATTGGTTTGGGGAACCAATTGGGTCAAGGGAATCAATGTTGAGAAAGGTATGAGAGGCTGTGCACAAGTTCACATCAAAAGAAGTGTTAACTAGGATAGTTTTATTTTGTGTCTCATGCATTGTTGGTGAGTATTTTTCTATGCATGCACGCAATATATCATGTGCATTTGGCTTATGGTGCACATTCTCCATGTCTATTGCTTTTTCATTAACATTTGTGCCTTTATCACTTTTTCCTACACCATGTTCATTAATTTCAACTAAACACTAAAATTTATTGGAGGTTAGCACTTCTTCCTCCACACCAGCTATCAGATTGTCATTGGAAGGATTGGAATGACTGAAGTTTGCAGCATCAACAGCATCAGCCTTGCTTACTTCATCATCATATACATTTGTTATTTCATTTTCTTGCACACTAACACTGTTATCATTTCCTTTAGCACTTGAATTCTCTTCCCTTTTTCTTCTATTTACTTTTTGCCACGACTGCCTTTGGTTAAAAAAATTCTTATCATTTCATTTCACTTCTTTATTTTCTTTTCCTTGCCATATCCTCTCATTAATTTTTCCAGGAGTTTTACTTTCCTTAGCTTCATTAGAAAGCTCATATGTGTCGGTTTTATATCCAAATGAATTGAAAAATGTACATATGTCTAGTTTCCACAAATACGACACTTTAACGACTTGATTTTTACCATTGAGCAATTTAACTGGGAAGCTACTCATCAATTCTTGGTTTGGTCTAACCTCAATCATACATTTAGCATAAGAGATTCTTTCAAGTTTCTCTGTATACTCATCAATGCACAATAAGGTACCTAACCTAAAAGTATCCAATTTATCCCCAAATGAGACCAAGCATATATGGGGATATTAGAGAACTGAACCCAAATTGGTACAGAGGAAATGCTACCACTACCATTGCCAATTTCCGGTACCCATTTCTGAATTTTAAACAGTTTATTTTTCATAATTGTAGGATCGCCCTTTAAGATTTTTTCCTTATCTTCCCTGCAAGAGAGAAGGAATAGGGAAACATACCCATCAAATTTCACCTTGATCGAGCCTTTAAGCATCCATATTCTTTTCAGATGCTCTACAACCGATGTGTACGACAAAGGCTTGTCTAAGAAGAACCCCATAACGTATTCATCCCACACCTCCTTGCTGCATCAATTACATCAGAAGGGGGAACCATAACATCACCCTGAAAAGTAGGAACAATAGGAATGTGGATGTATGGACCGGCATTTCTCAATTTATTTTTCAATAAGATCGATCAAGAAGGGTTAGGAGGAGTTGCTACAGCAGAGTTAACAGGATTCAAAGGGACATAATTGGAACAAGTTTTCAAGGCGATGATTGGAGAAGAAGGAAGAGGCGGTAGGTGGGGAGAAATGTTATTAGTGGAGGAAGGCATGCTCGGGGCTAAGGGTGGGTCAGAAGGAGCATGGAGCGAAGGTGGCTGAGGTGGCAGTGGTGGAGATGGAGGGGGAACGGTCATAGGCGGGATAGTGAAATTAAAGTAGGGTTGGGATGAGATATGCGGGAAGGGAAGCTACCATTAAAAAGAAAAAAGGATGTAAATATTTAAATAATCTTTTATAATTTAATGAACATAAATAATAATCTTATGTATATTATTAATTAGATAAATTTAATTAATCTAATTTCATAATTAATTAACAAATTAATTAAATTATTTTAAAAATTCAAGATTTTATTATATTCATCCTAAACAATTTAAGATGAATATTAACTATAACACTTAAACATTTATTTATAAATATATAATTACATTTTTATTTCACTTTATTAATTAATATTTACTTAATTTATTTAATTTTTTGCAAATAATTTTTAATTAAAAATTTAATTAATTCAAAAATATTTATTTATAATTTACCTTAAAAAATTTAAGATATATTTATATATATATGTGTGTGTGTGTATGTATTCAAATATAACATTTATAGATATATAGGTATACACATATATCAATATATATGTTTATTTTATATAATTATATTTTAAGAGTTTATTTATTTAATTAATCCAACTAATTAAACTATTAAATAAGCTTGAAAAATACTAATTATTTTCAAGAATAATTTTTGAAAATTATTTATTATACTTCTATTAAATCTATTCAAATTTAAAATTTAAAATTTAAAATTATAATATGTTTATAAAATTTTAAACTCCTAAATCAATTTAGGACTTTAAAATGGTGTTAACCTTTGCACTTACTCTATCATTGAGCCGGACTGTAGCCAGGAAGGGAAGAATACTTGATTATCGACCCAAAGCCTTAACATTACTATTTTAGACACCCAAATAGGTAGACTTTTTAGTTGGCCTTAATTTGTTAAGTTATATGATGTAGACCTATGCAGTTAAAGCGCTTGGTGGTTCTATAGTTGTGGAGGTGCAAAAGGTTATAGCGGAGATATAGCGAAAAATAGCAGAGGTGCGAAAAGCTATATTGTATATAAAATTAAAATTTTAAAGTTAATCTATTCTCATTCTCACATTATTTTTGTTGGAAAATAAATATAGCTTAATCCAATATTGCATTATCGAAGAATGTTATGATTTATTCATACTGGATTTGGTGACTATAATAGATTTCTAACTTATATTGAGCACTTATGCCTTAAAATTAGGTTTTTACCTAAGCTTTGTTCATTTGGTTTGAAAGAGAATTAGTCATATCAGTCTTTGTATATTAATATTGTTAAAGAAGATACTAAAAGCCTTGATTTAACGGGTGTAATGGAAAATAGCTGGGCTTAAAGCGAATCTATTGTTTAATAGCGCTAAATTAAAATAGCATAGCGCTTAAAGAGTTTTATGCGTTATAGCAGGGATTTTGTGTAGCTTTTAGCGAGCCTTTAAGAATGCAACTATAGACTATTAGGGCTTTGATACCATTATTGGAATAAGGCTGGTCGAAAGAGAGTGAAATATGTAGATTTCAAAATTTTTTCTATTTTGGATCATATTAAGCCTATGAAGCCTAATGGTTAAATTAGATCCAATCTAATTAATTCAAATAAAATCATATTTTATTTTATTTTTCTAATTTAATTAATCGATTAGTTTAATTGAAAGTACTTCATATAGTATATGAGCATATATTCATAAGTGTAAAATGTGCACATGCAAAATTGCAAAGGGTGTACATGGTAAAGTTTATACATAGTAGATACTAGGATTTATATATACTTTGTATACACTTCACTCTTCTATATGTATATGTATATCGCCTAACTAAAATATTTCATAACACAAACACACACAAACACACATATGTACATGTAAAATTTGAAAATATTAAGTAATATTGATTATATATAGATACAATAAGGACCACATCATTAAGTTCAAACATTAAATTTAAAATATCTAAATTTGACTTATTGACAAGATACAAATTTAAAGCTACATCTAAAATTGAAATTCAAAAAGTTTAGAATTATCATAATTTGAATTTGCAATATTTTACAACACACATACATATATTAAAATAAATTCAAATTCAAAAATAAATATATAAAATATTTATATAAATAATTATACTAATTAATATATATATATATGTGTGTGTGTGTGTGTGTGTGTGGACGTTTATATGTGTGTATATAAATTTATATTTAAAATATGCGTGTACAAGAAAATATATATTTGCATATATGATTCGGCAAAAATGATAGTTTTTTTAATATTTAAATCAAAATTGAACTTTTTATTACTTATATATTAAATAATATAAACAAAAGTATTTATTTATACATAAAACACATACATGTAGCAATAATAATTTGGCCAACGCATTTTCAATTTCGAAAAACATTTATAAATTTTTTTTCTTTTCAAAATATCCTTACTTAATTTATTTTATAAATATATTAATTAAACTACTACATAATGTTTTAAATTAATTAACCAATTATATATACATATTAAATGATTTAAATAAAAAAAGCTTCGATTTATTTTTGGCTGAAAACACATACATACATACATATATGTATGTATGTATTAAATTTCTATATATCAATTGTGATAACATTAATAAGATAATACACATAGATAAACTGAAATCCAAATTGATATATGAATGACAGGCAATAGCATATATATAAAAAAGGCAATATAGCGAATATAATATAGAGAGATCATAATATACAAATGGGTGAATTTCACGTTAGGAGATAGGGCCTTAAATACACATCGATCGAGATAATATCCTTGATCTGTTAGATCTGGGCGCTAATTTGCAAGATAAATGCATCCAAATACCGAATCTTCTATTGTTTGGCTATTTGGATGATGTGAACTAAGAATAATGGAGATGAGGGAGGAGGGAACTTGCAGCCATAAGTAGGAAATGAGGAGCCAGAATGTAGCAAAAGATCAATAGAGTCTTGGCTTTCTTTTAACAAATTTTTTCTACAAAATATTCACAAAAAATCCTCTCCTACCAAGTCAAATTAGGACTCCTTCCTTTGCATCCCTATGGTCGGCCATTTATTGGGTCCTATGGAAGAACAAATACTTAAACCAACAATGATTAATAATAATTAAATCAGACTAACATGCATATTGATAATGTATATTGATACATACAAATATAACTATTATATATGCAACTAATTAATTACCAGCAGCACCTCGAACAATTCTAAAGGCAATTCCATTTTACTAAAGACCCTCATATAATAAATACAACAATAATTAATATTTCATAAATTAAATTAAATTGTAATTATTATAAATTAATTAAATCAACCAGTGTTTCGATGATTGAATAGATTCGGTTTTATGGTACATGGATGTGAATTTAGCCAGTGATTAATATTTGAACAATTCAAATACTAATGTTCGCAAACCACCTGAGTAGCGGTGTTATAGTTCGACTTAATTCGTCTCTAACAAATCTCATTGGTAAAATCTAATTTTACAAATTTAAGTAGTACGTTGTCGTAATGATTATTTACACCAATTCTCTTCATCAATACTATATCACATTAGGACTTACAGAATTTGATTTTGGTCTGAATTCCAATATCGTCCACATTCAGCTCGGTCAGACCAAAATGAAGTTCTTGGTTCACTAATAACATTTATTATCAATTAAACTACTCTGGCCAAATATTTTGACTTTAAGTTGACTATACTTGATTGTGATGCTAACCACGTACAACCATGGAAAGGAATTTACTATTAAATAGTGTTTTTCTCCAATGCCTTAACTCAGGCCTAACTACTGTCATTTGATGGATGCCATGCCATAATTTAATTATAACAAAAGTGCGTAATATCGTCAATTCGAGATATTCCATTTGACATAACAGTTATTAACCAATAGGAAATCCTCGGGAATCATTTCATAATTATTCGATTACTATCAAACATGTAACCTCTTGGCTCCTCCAATAGCCATGATTAATACATTACACAAAATTTGAAGAGTGTTACTTACTTTGGTCTTAACGGATGTATCAATTTCCTTTCTCGAAACATCTTGACTAGCACTATTTAAAATAATAAGTTAATAATACATTATGATAATTTTCTCATGATTACAACTCCTTGTAATTACTATCAGATAACATATCATTTAGGAATGTTTATTTTGATATGCTTTAAATTTATTTATTTAATTAATTATATCATTATATAACAAAGTATATTACATAAATCAAATGCCTTTATTACATTGAAGATTGGTCACAAGGATATATTTATATATGAAATTACATAATTTCCCATAGGGCATATCCTCAACTCTTTGAATCTCCCATTTGCACTTAGATTAAATTATGGAATCTTATTCCTTTGATATCAATCAATTTTATCGAAGCTGATTGAGTTATTCCCTTAATGAACGAGCATGCTATGTTATTTTAATTACCTCTCCATCAAATAACTCTTTTCGACGCCAAAAACATACTTAATCATGTGGAATTATTAAATTATGTTTCTTGATTTCTAGTAAGTTTTAGATTCTTTTGTGAACTGCATTCACGACATTGTTATTATATAATTGCATTACAAGATTATCAATATTTGGATCATCCTCAGCTCAGTTATAAATTCGTTCACTTATATATAAACACCGATTTTAATTTTGCACCTGTTCAAGGCGATGTACATGGCCTATGGCTTAAGTTGGCCAACTTCTTGTTTGGAACATTTTTATTCCTGAAAATGTTTATACAGTCTCGAAATAGACTCAGATTAGAGTAGCTGAACTACACAATGATGAAGGAATGGATTCAAATACTTGGAAAATCATCAACAAAACATAAGAGATAACCTAGCATAGAAATTGAGAATGCATAACTAATCAATACCGACCATTCTTGGAGGGTTAGGTATCGATTCATTCAAAATGCCAAGGTGAGACCTTCTAAACTTTGATGTGCATTGATATTTGGAAATAAAGAAGATGCAAGAATTGTGAAGTGGAATGGTAGGTATTGAATAACAGAGGTCGGTACCGAATGGTTTGATGCTTCTTAATTTAAGGAGCTTGAGGATTCAATCCACATGAAGAAACAAATCAAAAGGAAGAAGGATAATTGATTGGTATCGACCGACCAGTAACAATAAACATGGAACTTGGTTAAAGTGCTTTTGACTCGATTGTTAATATCTCCGTTATTGATTTTGATCATAACAACCTCGATAACAATGATATACAATTATATATACTAATGTTTTGCTGAGTTATATAGTATATATTGTAGAATATTACATAGGTGTTGGATCAAAGACTGTACGGTATAAAGACTCAAAAGATGGACATGAAGACCCATGGGTACAAATTCCAAGATATAAAGATTTCAATATTATAATTTAGTATATAGAGTCAAAGTATATTGTTAAAGTCCTTGGTAGCAATATTTGATCTCTATCTCTTATTTTCCATCTTTTATAAAACAAAATTAGTTTTCAAAAATATTTCATATTAATTTATAAGAGTTTTTCAAAGTTCAACATGTTTATAAATTATGTTTAAACTATTTTACAAAGTAACAAATTATTTTACAAAGTATAGGATTTTCAAAACATTTTAAGACAAACTAGTTTCAAATTTACAAGCATAGTCGACATATAGGCAGATGATTTGTCGATATACATGCCGCCTGTGGTTTTTTCAAATTTTGAATGGAAGTGCTTATTCGTCGTAACTCTCCATGAATGGACACATCTATTATTTACTATTTAAAAAGGAGTTCAAATGAATTTAAAGTTTTGATATACTTATTTTCTTCCCTTCCCTTACTCTCTTGAAGCGTCCATTTAAAATATAATCTATTCTCTTCAAAATTAAATAGAATCAATTCATACTTCTTTGTATTGATACAATACTACTTTCTTACTGTTTTAAAACTATCTCTCACTCAACTCAATGATCAAAGTGTTCTCCAAGAGGCTATAGAATTCATTGTATGCAAAGTCTAAGGAATTGCCTTTAGAAAAACTATCAAACTTTATTTGCATTTTCTTGGGTGTGCGTGTAGCCGTTCGAATCAAGTGGGTGTACCCTAAGCTCGAAAATTCAGGAGGGTGTGTCTCATAGCATTAGAATCGAGATTGTATTTGGGTTTATCTTTTGCCTGTTTAATGATTGGCAGTTGAAAAGAAATATGTACAAGTAACTGTACGGGACTAGATGTAGGAAAAATCCAAACCAGTAAAAATCCCTAATGTCATCTCTCTAATCCCTACTTTCTTTATTATTTTTATCTATGATTGCAATTTGACTGATTGTCGATATATTTTTATGTTAATAATTGGTGATTTAATATCAAACTTGAGACAAATTTATAAAGATTTACAAAAGCTAGAGAACACTATTCACCCCCTCTATTGTTTAATTAGCCTTAAGATCCATAATTCCGAAATCCACATTTGGTATCATAGCACTAGGTTTTCAAAAATTCGTAATTTGATTTTTGAAAAGTGTAAATGGCTAGCAACACTGTTAGTAATTTTGTTAAAATTTTTGTCGAAGGACAATCTACTGCTAGACCCTCACTTTTTAATGGCAATAACAACACTTATCGGTCATGCACAATGAAGATTTATTTGCAGTCTAATGGTTTAGATATTTGAAAAATTATAAAAGATGAGTACATAGAACCCTTAGACTAACTTTTCATAATGGATTGTTAACCAAAAGGAACTTGCATAGAATAATTCAAAGCCATGAATATTTTATTTTTCTCACTAGATAAAAATGAATTTGATAGAGTCTCTATTTGTAAGTCTGCATATGAAATTTGAAGAACACCACAAGTTGCACATGAAGGCACTAGTAAAGTTAAATAGCCTAAAATTTCCATGCTGACTAATCATGTTGTATTTTGACATGCATCATAGATTTTAAGATATAGTTCATTCCTTAGTAGCATTAGTTAAAAAAATTTCTAAAGAGGACCATGTAAGAAAATTCTTTAGTTCACTCTCTTCAGTTTGGGATTAAAAGAAGCTAGAAGTAGAAGAGGCTAATGATATTTGAAAGGGAGTACGGATTAAGGATCTTAAGGCTAACTTAATACTAAGGGAGGGTGAATAGAGTTTAATGGGTTCTAAGATTTATATGGACTAAATTAAAATTATGACACAAACAAATGCAGAACTTAATCATAGAACAATCACAAAATCAAACACGGATGCATCAAGTAAATAAAAAGCAGTAAAAGGAAAGAACACAGTAGATTTATACTGGTTCGGAGTTACCTTACGTCCAGTCCTGCACCAAGGCAAACACCTCGTACAGATTTTTATTATACCAACATCGAGATTACAATCCTCAATTTCTAAAGGCCTTGAGGTACCCTCTTGTCTTCGAGTCCGGGGCAAACTCTCTTGATTTGCGGGACACAAGATCACCAAATCGATTTCTAGGCACAACCACACCATATAGAATGACTCAATAAACTTTTGATTAGAAATTGATCCTACAACTCTGAATAGCACTTTGATCTTCGAGAAAGGGCAGAGAATCAAACAAGAATGAGATTCTAATTTGATTCACAGAATTAGGTAGAATTTCGGCACGATCTTAAAAATATGAAATTTTCAGAATATGGATTTGTGAAAAAGGAGTGAAGAAAATAATAAAATAGTTAGTTAAAAAATTCATTTGTTAAGGCTATTTATAGACCTGTAACGGTCATAACCATTCGTAAAGAGAGTTAAATGAATATACACTTCTTTTGAAACTTTTGAATTTAACGGCCACCATGTCGACATGGGGTATCCCATGATGTCGACATCCCTTAGTTAAAAACTATGTAAAATTTGTTTTGAAAATGGTCTTAAAAGGAAAACAAGATGAAATGATTCTGTACTAAAATAAACTACTTTTCCTATGTTTTAAAATAAAGAAGAGTACGAAAATTTACCTTTAGAATGTATATATATAAATTTGATTTTAAATCTCAAGTGTATATATATTACAAAAGAATTTTTAAAAATCGAAAGATAGTTTAAAAACAAATGATGTTTAAAACAAGAGTTTATTTAAAAACAAAAAAAAGAATATTTTAAGGCTAGAACAACTTTTGAAAATCATTTGAAAAGATATTTTCTAAAGCTAAAACATTTTGAAAAGCAGTTCTGAAAATCATTTTGAAAAACCATTTTGAAGTACTTTTGCAAGCTTCTTCTTGCAAAATATTTCATCACATCAGGACTCGAGAACCTGTACAAAACTAGGATGTTCATGGGTTTGTAATCCACTTGCTATAGGTTTGTATGCTACTTGTCATGGATTTGTAAGCCACTAAGAAGGTGGAAATAAGTTCCATCCCAAATGAATTTTGGAATGAAGATTTCCATCCTATTATGAAATTTTAACAAAACTAGACACTTATCTTGAAATCTTAATCTTGATACTCATAAGTCTTCAAACTTGATTTCTTCATTTTTGATCTTTAAACTATATAGTCTTCAATAATCTGCCTTATATATATCCTGCATAATAACATTCATATATATCTAGACAATAGTGTTAGTATATAAGTTATAATAAAATAAGTTACAAAGGTTGATGTCATCAAAACCACTATCTTCAGTTCCAAACAATCTCCTCCTTTTTGATGATGATAACCTTATAAAATATACTTACCGCTTCGATCATACCATAACTCCCTCTTACACCAACAGCTCCTCCTTATTCCAAGCCTATTATTTTATAAAACTTCTCCCCCTTTGTCATCAACAAAAAATAACCTATGAATCTTGAATTTAATAGAAAATGAGATAAACAAACACATGACTTATACCCTTAATATTGGTGATTTATGGACCGAACAATTTTGATAGGAGACAAAAGTTTCCATGTTGTTCGACCAAGTTTCATTAGATCAAAAAGGACCTCTCCAATGCAAATTACGCCATCATCTTCGTCCAGATGAACATCCAGATTCGGCAGAGGATGTTCTTCTTCTTGATCCTCTTGTGGTTCATCTAGAGGCTCTTCTTCTTTAGAATCCATAGCTTGTGATGATTCTTCGATGACAATGGGATTGGCATGGTTATTCATAAGGAAGTTTTATAAATTCCTAAGGATTCTGCCTTGCCTATCTTGTTCTCTAGCCATTGTCGGTTGACTCACTTGAATTTTCATCATCATTTGAAGCAAATCTTTCATCTTCTCTTGTAATTGGTTGAATCGTACGTGTGTGAAACGTTGAAAAGGACCAGAATGAGGAGAGGTAGGTGAAGAAGGTTTATTATTAGAAGATGAAGCCATTATTTTACTGTTTTAGAAGTTTATTACAGAGAATAAAATAGAGAAAAGGAGTAAAATTTGAAATATATAAATATATAACCAAATAACATCTTTTAGAGGGAAATTTATATTTGAAAATCTCGGCCTATATGTCGACATAGGGGGATGGGTCATCTCGACATGCCCAGTTTAATTTTGAGAAATTTTTATTTTTATTAATTATTAACTATTCTTGTATTATTTATAATTTATATTTTAGTTAATGAACATACACCTAATTCTCTTTTAAATTTAGTGAAGTTCTGTTCATTTAATGGTTTGGTTAATATATGAGCGATTTATTTTTCACTATTAATATATTCAAGAGCTGTGACTTTATTACTTATATTATCTCTAAGAAAATGATGTCTAATATCAATATGTTTTGTTCTAGCATAATGAGTTCGATTTCTAGATAGGTTTATTGCGATAGTATTATCACAATAAATTGGTGATTTAGTTATAGTTAATCCAAAATCTTTTAAAGCTTGTTGCATTTATAACTTGAGAACAAGCCAAAGCAGCAGATATATATTCTGCTTCAGTTGTTGACAAGGATACATTATTTTGCTTCTTACTAAATCAGGAAACCAGAAAATGTCCTAGAAAGTGATAAGTTCCATTTGTACTTTTTCGATCTGATTTACAACCAGTGTAATCAGCATCACAATATGAAATTAAATCAAATACATTGTTTTTAGGGTAAAATAAACCATAATCTAAAGTACGTTTTACATATCTTAAAATTATTTTAACAGTTTTTAAGTGAGTTTCTTTAGGTTGAGATAGGTATCCTGCACAGTGACAGACACTATGCATGATGTCACGACGACTTGCTGTTATATAAAGCAGCGAACCAATCATTCCTATATATAATTTTTGATCAACATCTTTTGATTTATCTTCTTTACTTAAAGCTACATTAATTGTCATTAGAGTTGATTTCCCACTAGAAGTGGTCAATTCAAATTTATTAATTAAATCCTTAGCATATTTTTCTTGACTGATGAAAATTCCTTTATCTAATTGTTTGATTTGAAGTCCTAAGAAGAAACTTAGTTCTCCCATATGACTCATTTCACATTCTTTAGTCATTATATCTGAAAATTCTTTATTCGTTATGTTATTAGTTGACCCAAATATTATATCATCTACATATATTTGTACTAATTGAATATCATTTTTATTTCTTTTAATAAAAAGAGTTGTATCTATTTTACTAATTTCAAAACCAGATTGTAGTAAGTAAGATCTTAGTCTTTCATATCAGGCTCTAGGAGCTTATTTCAGACCATCTAAGGCTTTCTTTAATTTATATACATGATTTGGAAATTAACTATCTTCAAAAAGTGGAGGTTGTTCAACATAAACATCTTCTTTTACAAAACTATTTAGAAAAACACTTTTAACATCCATTTGATATAATTTGAAATTATTTAGTTTGTGAAAGCATGTAGACTCCTGATTGCCTCTAGTCTTGCTACGAGTGCAAATGTTTCATCATAATCAATTCCTTCTTCTTGACAATAAACTTGCATGATAAAACGAGCTTTATTTTTCACGACCTCACCAAGTTTATTTTATTTTTATAGACCCATTTTGTTCCGTTATACTTTTATCCTCAGGTTTAGGAGCAAGTTCCTAAATATCATTTCTGGTGAACTGATTCAAGTCTTCTTGCATAGCAAGAATCCATGAATCATTAGATGATGCTTTTTTTGGATTTTTAGGTTCAATAATTGATATAAAAGCTATATAACTCATACTATTTAGTTGATTTCTTATTTTAACTGTAGATTCAATATGTCCAAGCATATTTTTTACAGGATAATCATTTAATAACCTAATTCTTTTATTAGGTTGAATGATTTCACAATTAATTTCATTAGGTTCATTATTTAAAGTTACAAAATCTTCTTCATCTTATATTTGTACAGTATCTTTAAAATTTTCATCAAAAGATACATGCATTATTTCTTCAATAGTGTTAGTTCTTAGATTATAAACTCTAAATGCTTTACTTCTATTAGAATATCCGATAAAGATACCTTTGTTGGATTTAGGTTCATATTTATCTAAATTATCTTTTGTATTAAGAATAAAACACTTACTACTAAAAAATTTAAAATAAGCTACTATGGGTTTCCTATTGTAAAGGAATTCATATGGTGTTTTATTAGTTAATGGTCTAATTAAAATCCTATTTAATATATAACAAGCTGTAGCGAGTGCTTCAACCCAAAAGTTTTTAGGTAAGTTACTATCAAAAAGCATTGTTCTAGCACACTCTTAATTCGTTCTATTCTTACGTTCTATCACCCATTTTGTTGTCGAGTTCTTGGAAAAGAGAAATTATGAGTAATTCTTTTGTTATTATGGAAATTCTCAAAATTTTCATTTTCAAATTCCCCACCGTGATCACTACGAATAGTTTTTATTTCTAAAGAAAGTTGATTTTGAATTATTTTAGCAAAATTCTTAAATAATTCAAAATCATCACTTTAAAGTTTAAGAAAAATTGTCCAAGTATATCTAGAATAATCATCTGCAATTACAAAAACATATTTATTATGATTAATTGATTGAACTTGAGATGGACTAAATAAATCTGAATGAAGTAATTCTAGAGGCTTAGAAATAGAAATTATATCTTTTAACTTAATTGAACTTTTCTTAAGTTTTCCTAATTGGCAAGCATCACATATACTATCTACTTTAAATTTTAACTTGGGAAGACCTCTAACTAAGTCAATTTTGATAACCTAGATAATAGTTTGAAATTTAAATGACCAAATCTTTTATGCCAAATCCAAGGGTTACTTGTATTAGCCAAAAGACATATGTTATCGTTTGAAACTTTCAAATGTTTTTCTTCCTAATTCCTTCAAAGATAATATTTGACTTATTATCTTAGATGTGACACTTATCTTTTCCAAATTTAATTTTAAATCCTTTATCACATAGTTGACTTATACAAAGCAAATTATGTTTTAAATTCCTAACTAGCAAAACATCATAAATAAGAGGAGTATAAGAATTGACGACGTTGCCAATGTCAATCACATATCCTTTTGATTTATCTCCAAAGTTAACCAATCCACCATCTTGATATATAATGTCATTGAGTACCTTGGGATTTCCCATCACATACCTTGAACAACCACTATCAAGTATCCATTTATCTTTCTCAATTTGCACAGCTTGTGCATTGGTTGTTGATTTTTCAAAAGCCATATAACATGTCTGTACCTGCATAACAAACCAATTCGGTAGATAACTTGATTTTTCATAAAAACTATATGCAGACTTATGATACTTGGATAAAATGTATAAATTCAAGCTAGTATTAACAAAATTTCGTATAAAGCCATTTTTAACTTTTCAAGTTTCAGATTATGAAAACTATGAAAACCTACGCTCTGATACCAATTGAAAGGGAGTGCAGATTAAAGATCTTAAGGCTAATTTAACACTAGAGGGGGGGTGAATAGTGTTTAATGGATTTTGAGATTTATATGGACTAAATTAAAATTATGACACAAATAAATGTAGAACTTAATCACAGAACAATCACATATGTAGAAAGTAAATAAAAAACAGAAGAAGGAAAGAACAAACCGGATTTTATACTGGTTCGGAGTTACCCTACGTCCAGTCCTGCACCAAGGCAAACACCTCGTATAGATTTTTATTATACCAATGTCGAGATTACAATCCTCGATTTTTAAAGGACTTGAGGTACCCTCCTGTCTTCGAGTCCGGGGAAAACTCTCTTGATTTAGGGGACACAAGATCACCCAATTGATTTCCAGGCACAACCACACCTTATAGAGAGACTCGATAAGCTTTTGATTACAAATTGATCCTATAACTCTGAATAGAACTTTGATCTTCGATAGAGGGCAAAGAATCATACAAGAATGAGATTCTAATCTGATTCACTTGAGAATTCCATAGAATTTTGGCACGATCTTAAAAATATGATAATTTTAGAATATGGATATGTGGAGAAGATGGAGTGAAGAAAATAGTTAGTTAAAAAATTTATTTGTGAAGGCTATTTATAGATCAGTAATGGTCCTAACCATTCATGAAGTGATTTAAACGAATAGACACATCTTTAGAAAAATTGAAACTTTTGAATTTTACCGCCACCATGTCGACATAGGGTATCCCATGATGTCGACATCCCTTAGCTAAAAACTATGTAAAATTCGTTTTTAAAATGGTATTGAAAGGAAAACAGGATGAAATGATTTTAAAGTAAAATAAACTAATTTTCCTATGTTTTAAAATAAAGAAGAGTAGAAAAATATATTTTCGGAATGTATATATATAAATTTGATTTTAAATCTCATATATATATATATATATATATATATATATATATATATATATATATATATTATAAAAGAATTTTTAAAAATCGAAAGATAGTTTAAAAACAAACGAAGTTTAAAACAAGAGTTTATTTAAAACCAAATATAAAAAATATTTTAAGGCTAAAACATCTTTTGAAAATCATTTGAAAAGATAATTTTTAAAGCTAAAACATTTTGAAAAGCAGTTTTGAAAATCATTTTGAAAAACCGTTTTGAAGTAGTTTTGCAAGCTTCTTCCTGTACAATATTTCATCACATCAGGACTCGAGAACATGTACAAAACCAGGATGTTTGTGGGTTTTAAGCCACATGTCGTAGGTTTGTAAGCTACTTGTCGTAGGTTTGTAAGCCACCAAGAAGGTAGAAATGGGTTTCATCCCAAATGAAATTTGGAATGAAGATTTCCATGCTGTTATGAAGTTTTAACAAAACTAGACACTTATCTTGAAATCTTGATCTTGATACTCACGAGTCTTCAAACTTGATTTCTTCATTCTTGATCTTCATACTGTACAGTCTTCAATAATTAGTACCTGCCTTATATATATCCTGCATAATAACAACCATATATTTCTAGACAATAGTGTTAGTAAATAAGTTATAATAACATAAGTTACAAAGGTTGTTGTCATCAGAACCACTATCTGTAGTTCCTAACAATATTAATACTCGAAAATTGAAGAGTTCATAGGAAATTTAATGTCTTATGAAGCACAATTGTAGGACAGAAGAGAAAACAAGGCAACTTAAATAATTCCATCGCTTTCAATGCAATAATGACAATTAGGATTCAGACGATGGCAATGATAAAAAATTGCTATAATGACTAGAATTTTCAAAAAGTTTTTGAAGTATAGAAATATGAATAACTTTCGAAGACTTGAAAACATGACTTTTAGAACCAGAACCTCAATTAGATGCTTCAACTGTAATGAACTCGGCCATCTACATAGAGACTATCCACATCAGAATAAATCAAAGATTTTATCGATTACTAATTCATCCATAAAAAGAAAGTGCGCTTACACAACAGTGTTGGATGGTTCAAATATTTCCTTAAGCGACAATGAATCAGACGATGAGGATGCAAACATGTATTTCACGACAATAGTTGATTAATCCAAACAAATTAAAGAAAAGGAACAAAAAGCGACAGCTTTCACATTTAATTTTTATTTCAATTTTGTTTCATGTGTTTTAAGGATTAATAATATTGGATGAATATAAGTGTGTGTGTGTGTGTATACGTAATATTTTGTCTAATTTTTATTTTTGAATCTGACATCTTATTTGTCGACATATACAAGCTAATATGTCAACATACCTGCCATAATTTTGAAATTTCTTTTCAAATTCAAAATTTGAATTTCCCTCCCTTTTATACTCATCCCCATATTTTGAAAAGGAATCTTTTTAACCAGAGAACATGGCTCTTAACTCTCTATTAAATAAATTTATCTCTATCCATTCATTCACTCAACTTATTTCAAAATTGAAGAATCTCTTCACTTTCTTATCTCTTCAGAATCTCAAAATGACCTCATGAAGTCAGACTCCTAAACCATGAGACTCTCAAAGGAAGCCAAAAGCTTTCTTTTCAATAACAAAGAAGTCATTGATATCTATATGAAGTATGCCACTTTCGAAAAAGATTTTCATGGAAGATTTGCTAGATTTGATGGTTTTTTCTCTTTATGGTATACAAGAAATTTGCTTTTAAAATGAAATTCTTGGTTTCTTTGACTGTTCTCAAAATGATTTGTGTAACGACCCGATTTTATGACCCCCGAAAGTCGACATTTATACGTCCACTGTATCAAATGCCGCACAATCGAATGCTGAAAAGCCGAACCGTTAGGGTTTATAGAACGAAGAAGGTAGAAGAAGAACAGAAACAATAACAGAATCTCACAATTCGCAGCGGAACAACATATAATATATCAATGAATAATCTTTAAAACAAAGAATCATATCTGTTATTACATTACATCACATTACATTATCAGAGTGTACAACAACAAACAGCAGAAGAAAATATAACATATACTAGTAATATGCTTCGCCATCCAGCTTGCTCCTGATCTCCACAGAAACTCTTGAATTCCAGAATGACCTAATAATCTTACTCTAGGCTGCCCGTGTGGAAAATTGTGGGCACCCAGAGTTTAGAAAGGGAACAATAAACTCCAGGTCAGTCATGGGACTGGTGTGGATCTTAAAAACAGTTATTCATTAATAAAAGGAAAACAAAAGATTTTAAAAGAAATTCGCAATGTTATTTTGGAAAATGAAACTACCATAAGGCCTCCCGCCGCACACACAATGCAAACGCAGAATTGGAGGAGATTTCTCCTTATGATAGTCAAATAATCTTGGTACGCAAAAATCATTTGATATTATTATTAGTGCATAATGTAGAAAATATTTCGAAAGTACAATATAAATCTTAGCCAACATAGGCATTTCGTACTATGCCCACTATAGCTACCATCTAAACAGTGGTGGCCACCATAAGTAAATGGCAGGTTATACAACTAAAACCGTACTGGATTCGTATTGGGAATTGGATTTCCAACAAATGGTCAGGCCAAGGAACTTCTCATTGCCACATGGGTACGCCTCTGGATGGACGTCCCGAGAACCTAACCGGATCTCTGCCAACACAAGGTCGGGTTACCTCTGCAAAAATGGGTAACTACTGACACGAGTATGCCATCCCCCGGTTGTAAACAACCTTTATCCAAGGATCCTCAACAACAACAATCACAAAGAAATATATATTTGCGATATTCACATAAGTTAAGTATCTGGGCTCCATACCATGATACCACTTCTGTCCTGAAGCAAATGTACATACCCTAAGGGGTGCTAACCCCTAAAACCTTGCCGCATCCTTCCTGTTTTGACCATTCTGAGGTGTCAGGTCCAACGAAGTCTTGTCCACAAAGCTACACTTTTCACAAAAGCCATGCTTCGATCAACAAATGATCAGCATCACTTCGTATGCCACATTACCAATTCAGGAATGTATCACTAGAATCCATCAACTACATAACCTATGAGCTCGTACATCTCAAAGAAGGGTGTTAAGCTAAGAGAATAAATTCTCCGCCACTAATAGAAATGTATTTGATAGAAACCGGCTTTACATCCCAAAGTGTAACGTCAAACACACATTCATACAAGTCCGTTCCGGGATCGAACGGAACCGAAGGCACTTCAAAAGTAGCCCTAGCAATCCGGATATTCACTAATCACGTCTGGAATCCCCATCACAAAGGGTGATAAAATCTTTATACCGGAGCAACCCGGTGCACAGACATTCGACATGTATCCTTTCGCTTTCGAAAATACCCGGTATTCAACATCACCTTCAATTTCAATCCAATTTCGTCGTATCGTTATTCGGAATGGGTTTTATGACACAAGGTCCTCTCCCGGCTAATCCGAATAATGAGCGCTTATTTTGAAAATAAGTGTTCATTCAGATTCAAATAAATCACAACAAATTCATTTTGATCTTTTAAACAAAAGATCCGTCACAATCACAAAGGTTCGATGTGGGTTTTGAATATCCATTTGGAATTCGACTCCTGGTCGCATCGAAATTCAAATGCCATTTAAAAAGTCTAATATTGATAGTCGGTTATTTAACTATCAATCGTCATTCACAACAATTTCTGGATTCAAATAATTTTCCCCCAATTATTATTATTTTCAAAATATCTTCGCAACATAAAATTTCACACTTCAATCCTTTGAGAATAAATTTCAAATCAATTTCCAAACATTTATTCATTTCCACTGAAAATCTGCCGATTTCAAATATTTTAAAATAATATAAAAATACTTAATCAAAATATACTTGGAAATATTTAAAATAAACTATATTTTAGAATATTTGCTTAAATATTAGTTATGAGAAATGTTATACTAATATCTCATTCAAAATTCAAGTCCAAAAAAACTAATTTTAAAATAAAATTAGTAGATAGAGTATAAATATTTAAATACCTATTTTCTAAATCAAAAATCAATTTAATCTTTTTAAATAATCCTTATATAATTAATTAAATAAAAAATTTCACTTTAAACAATTTCCAAAACTAATTTCTCCAACAATATTATTTTAGGACCAAATCTAAAACTTTTAAATTTTATTCAAAGGTTATTTTAAAAATGTACTCGGCTTTCCAGGGAAGAATTCTTTTCCCAATATAAATGGGTTCATTCAAAATAAATTAATAAATCTTCTCGATTTATTTTAAATTTACATTCCAAATATCAACTGATATATGAATTTGAATCGATTCCCAAATATCATCTTCACACCTAATCGAATTCCAAATTGATTTCCAGTTTATTTCAAATACAAAATCAACTTCCAATTTGATTTTCCCAAATTAATTTTCCAATATCAAATCAAATCAATTTCAAATTGATTTCTCAAAATTATTTCCAACATATCAAACCAAATTTCCTAATCGGTTCCCAAGATTTATTCTAACTCCAAATTAATTCCTGACTCGATTTCTAAGACTAATTTCAACTCCAAATTAAATTCCAAATTAAATTTCTAAATTTATTTCCTTTTGAAATAAATTCTTTGTCTCTTTAAATTATTTAAAATCCGTATCTTAAATAAATTCTTCAACTATTTAACAACATTACTCAAAATTCCTTTATAAAAATATTTTCCCATATTTTTGGAATTAATTCGATAAGTTTTCAGAGATAAAACTTTATCTATTTAAATTTCCTTCTTTTAAAATTCACACGATTCCTTTAAGTGAATTCATTATAAATTTTCTATCCAAATTTCAAAATCAGTTAACTATTATTTCTGGTAACCGACGATACCAAAAATATATTCGGCTGAATTACAGCCTTTACGGTTTCAATCACAAACGTTCACATGAATTAAAAATAATCACAAACGTTCACATCAGGGTGTTTGAGCCAAACAATGCTAAATCTGAAGTGGCGTTTAAGCAATTGGTGGTGCACGAGATCAAGAATGCGCTGAGTATGCTATCGTTCTATATTGATCCTGGAATTTTTCACTCCTTTTAATGGGTGCTCTCTGTCTTAATCTTCTGTTTTTTCTCTTTTATGTGTTTCGGTCTTTCTCTTTGTGTGCATGTTGTTTGTAGCCCTTTGTTTACCTCAGTTTTCTTAGAGCTTGCTCTCTGTAGTTTGTGTTGTATTCTTATTGGTGCTGCAATAAAATGGTCGGGGACCATCCAACCCCGTCGGCCTTGCCAAAAAAAAATAATAATCAATACACAACATACGCAACAAATTAAATATTTGAGGAATCCAGTTGGATCCCTCCAACCTGTTTCCCTGCATCCACAGACGTTGGCACAATAATTAAATACCCATTCCACTTTGAGGTGGAATATCGCGGTATACGGGATTTATAAAATATTATCCGCTATTATGTGGCGCAATAGGGTCTAAACTAATATAACTAATAATAAATTAATTATCCAAACACACAATCAATCAATTTTTAATTTAACTATCACACTTCCACAACCAATCAATAACTAAAATTTTCAATTAAAATTTTAAGTGAGAAGATCTCACCTTTTATTGTGCATGCAGTCCAATTTTTTCCAGCTTGGTTTCCACACAGTTTTAGACCATGTATAAATAATTACATAATTATATTAATACTTGAACTAATCGAGTAATTTATTTCCTTTTGAAATAAATTTAATAAATCAATGATTATTTTTTTGATTTTAAACAAACCATTAAAATTTAAACAATTTTTTTTCTTTTATAATCTTTAGTAATCAAAATATTTGTATAAGTTAATTAAAACAATTATTCACCATAATTTATTATTTTGAGCATCCAAAACTAAATTTTGAGTTTTGTGTATGTAGATACTAAAAATAATTTATGAAAATACTTTTATCTGCATGCATATATATATTTTCTTAATATATAAGTAAATTGGTAAATTAATATATATATATATATAAATCTATATTATTTTTCTTTGAAACCCTTGCTAAAAAAATTAATTTATATGGATTTCAAAAATCAAATTTTATATAATTTTCAAACATGTTTACTATTATATATATATATATATATATATATATATATATTCTTTCAGAACACAACCCAACCAGTAATTTATTTTACAGTTAAAATTCTAATTAATGAAATAATTAACAACAAATTAATATAAACTTCTATATATGTATATAATTAAATAAAATAGACACATATTCACCTACCGACCTGAATCAAGCCCACCTCAATCAATCACCGAACCCTATCCTAAGCCTTCGCCATTTCGCTCGAGATCCTCCATGACGCACCGCCCCATCTCGACGCGCCGCCGCGGCCAGCGCTTCCAATGCCATCGCGGTATCCCTAAATCCAACTGTTCTGATGTTATATCGCGCCGCTCGACCCTACTCTTACTGCCTCGACTCGGCCGCCTCTCCTACTCGCGCGCGATCATTGCCTGTGCCGTCGCCTATAAGCACTAGCTTGCGGCCGTGATATTTTTTTGATTTTTGAGATGCAAGATTTTTTTTTTTTGATTTAGGATTTGGTTACCGCGGCCATTGTTTTATTCATTTTTTTCTTTTTTTTTGAAGATCGATTTGAAGAAAAAAAGTGATTTTGTTTCAGCTGTTACTTTTTAATGTCGTTCGTATTTTTTCCTCTATTCGAACGAGAAATTCTTGTCCTTTCAACGAACGCGTGTCGCTAAACACGACAAGTGTTTAAACTAGGGGAGCACGTATATAGTTTATTTTGAGAAAGCATTATATTAAAGACATATATTTTATTTTGAAATTTTAAATATAAATTTAAATTGTTTAGAAAACGAAGCCAAAAATACCGATCTCTAATCGAGGCACGCCGCCAGGCATTTATAATGTTATAGCCCTATTCCGAACGCAATGGAAATGATTCCGGGTCCAAATTCGATCGTATGGAGAAGATAGCTTTTCAAACTAGTTAAAATATCGAATTTTCGATTTAATTTTTAACGCGTTTGCTTATCGTACGGCCGCACGACAAACCCAATTGCTACGAAAATTGAAATCCGACAATAACTAACTATTACGGATCCAACAGAACTGGTTTCGTCGAATTCCGAGACTGTACATCGGAAAGCTATTTTTAAATATCGATTTAAACGATAAAATTCCAAAACTGAATAGAACAGTTTCAAATTCAATTCTGAAGCTTCTATCATCTTCAGTATTATCAATATAAATCTTCTAAGCCATTAAATTATTTTTAACAGGCTTACAATTGAGGATTTACAATTTTACCCAAATTCCTATAATTAAATTTGATAATTAAATTGCTAAATTCATTGTTAAAATTAAAATTCAAGTTGAATTAACGATTCAGATATTTGAAATCATTTGAATATTTTCAGTTTCAAACGTTGAAAATTTTGGGTCGTCACATCCTTCCCCCTTAAAAGAATTTCGTCTCGAAATTACAAGTTAAGAAGAATGAACCTTAACCCATGGAATATTTTCCAACCCAAACAGTTTTATCAATTTATCAACCCAAATCTTTTTTATTAAAGATTCATTTCAACTAACTTTCCAAGTTCAATTATAAATTCGAAACAATATTGTTTACTTCCCAATTCAAATTTATATTTGAATTTAAATTTCAAACCTTCAAAATTTTCTCAAAAATTTTCCAACACCCTAAATTTTCGAAAATTTTCGCCAGCGTCTCCTTTGCGCGGCTAGCTTGGTACGACTACAAAATGGCACCACATGCCCTCAATTCCCAAAAGAAAACAAAAATCCAAGCGGCTGGACAAGAAAATCACCAAATTTCATATAGAAATTTAAATACGTACCTTTTGTCGAGCAATTCAATTTTATCTTTAAAATCAAAATCCCATTCTTTTTCCTTTATAATACCTGTAAGCTATTAAGCAATAATATCCAATTACTATATCCAAAACCGTTTAATCCATTTCCTTATAGAATTTTCAATCATACTCCTCGTATCATTTTTACTTCACTATTGAAGTTACATATCCATTTTCATTCAATATTGCATTTTCAATTTTATTTTAATTCAATTTACACTACAATTCTATTTGAATTCAATTTATCTTCTACCATGAATATTGAATTTTATCTTTCAATTATAACTGATTCATATTACTATTTTAATTCAGTTTCATTCACTAATTTACTTAAATTTCCAAATTGAAATCGTTTGTCGCTAACAATTTTTTCAAAAAAATTTTTCTGGCTCCCAAAATTTTCAGAAAATTTTGGCAGAGTCCCCTTTGTACGAAGGAGCTTTTTCAATTTGAGAAAAGATATAAATATATATACATCGACCCACCCGATCGGAAAAGCAAAAAAAAACAGTTCATATTTCCTATTTTTATTGCGTAGGCGTACCTTATTTAGCATTTTTAAAGAAAGCGGTTTACTATTAGCATTGTAGCACGACCAAATCCAGCCAACTGGCCCTCCTGTACGTGTATTTACTCAATTTAAACACATAAATGACATATATAAGAAATTTATTCACATTTCACTTATTCCCAATAGTAAACACATAGTTTTCACAAGCAATACGTTCAAAATAGTTCCCATAAGCAATTTATATGGTTCCGATACAATTTTAATTGCTTATAATCAATTCATATACCATTTCTATTCAATTCAAGTGATTTACAACTCACTTTCTTTTATTCAGTTTATTTTTAAGCGAAATGGGCTCATATCTATTTCAATTGATTCAAAAATCAATTTTATTTGCTTTTATTAACTCTTAGAATTTTATACATACTTGTTTGCGTCAAACAACAACCATTTCTATGCAATTTCGACGATATTCACTTAATAGAACATCCAATCTAGTTTATAACTAATTTAAATTGATACAAACTCAATTTACTCTTTATTCTATTTCATGTCCAATTGATTTTATTCAATTCATTTTGCATTCCATAAAATTTTACTTAAGAAATTTACCATTTATTTCTTAAGTTCAAGATAATTATTCTATATACTTCTTATATTTAAACTGGATTCCAAATTCCATATGAATTTATTTTACCTTTTATTTATAAATATTGAATTCAATTCATTTCGAACCATATTAAATTTGTCCTTCCTTTAATTAGTTTCACTAACTAATTTAAATTCCTTTATTAACATTTAGCTCCATTTGATCCAATATTTACTTAAGTTATTTCAATTCAAAATTCAAATTTTTTTTTTCCTTGTAACATTTTCCAATTTAAATCCTTGATTTTATTTCCATTTACCAAATTCACTCCATTTACTAATTTAATTAAATTAGTTTTACTCACTTATTCATTTTAATTTTCAACTTTCCTTTCTCAATTCATCTCAGATTTATTTTATCAATAACCAGAAAATCTTCAATTTATTTCTACTTACTTGAATTTATCTGCAAATTCAAACCATTTTTATTCAACTCACCATTCAAGTTTTGATTTAACTAATTCAACTTTCCTATTTCATGAATTAATTAATTATCATATTAGTTTACTTGAATTCAATTCATTTTATTTTTTTCCCAAGTTTGGAATTTTATTCAACTTGATCCATTTAAATTTCATTTCAATTTATAGAACCCATTTATACATTCATATTACCAATTTCATTCCATTAATGAATTTTATTCCAAATTATAAATTACATTTAAAATTTACATTTACAAATCTCATTTGTATTTTTATTTTCTTAGCTTTTGGTTTTGATTTCAATTTCTCATACAACGATGATAATAATCTAATATTATCGCTTCCTAACAACCAAGCAACCATAAATTATAATAATTCATAGAAAATTTATTACTTTTATATGCGAAAGTAATTTTGGGTAAAATTATTTCATTTACCCTATTTAAAAACTATACTGTGACGGTTTATCTTGTTTAAAGATTTAGAAACCCTATCGATAACAGTTGGCTAGACTGCACCGACCAGAGTCTATAAACAATCAACCGATAAGTCAACACAATATAAAACAATTTTATATTCACTAACAAATACGCGCTCATATCTATTATTACACTCAAACTCATTCTAGAGTACTGCTGACTCTATCTTTAATGAGTAATAACCAACAGAGCCAAGGTTGTCGCTTAACCAAATGCTCTGATACCACTTTGTAAAGACCCGATTTTACGACGCCCGAAAGTCGACATTTATACGTCCACTGTATCAAATGCCGCACAATCGAATGCCGGAAAACCGAACAATTAGGGTTTAAAGAACGAAGAAGGTAGAAGAAGAACAGAAACAATAACAGAATCTCACAATTCGCAGCGGAACAACATATAATATATCAATGAATAATCTTTAAAACAAAGAATCATATCTGTTATTACATTACATCACATTACATTATCAGAGTGTACAACAACAAACAGCAGAAGAAATTATAACATATACTAGTAATACGCTTCGCCATCCAGCTTGCTCCTGATCTCCACAGCAACTCCTGAATTCCAGAATGACCTGATAATCTAACTCTAGGCTGCCCGTGTGGAAAATTATGGGCACCCAGAGTTTAGAAAGGGACAATAAACCTAGGTCAGTCATGGGACTAATGTGAGATCTTAAAAACAGTTATTCATTAATAAAAGGAAAACAAAAGATTTTAAAAGAAATCCGCAATGTTTTTTTGGAAAATGAAACTACCATAAGGCCTCCCGCCGCACACACAATGCAAACGCTCCTTATGATAGTCATATATGCTTGATACGCAAAAATCATTTGATATTATTATTAGTGCATAGTGCAGAAAACATTTCGAAAGTATAATATAAATCTTAGCCAACATAGGCATTTCGCACTATGCCTACTGTAGCTACCATCTAAACAGTGGTGACCACCATAAGTAAATGATAGGTAATACAACTAAAACCGTATTGGATTCATATTGGGAATTGGATTTCCAACAAATGGTCAGGCCAAGGAACTTCCCATTGCCACATGGGTACGCCTCTGGATGGACGTCCCGAGAACCTAACCGGATCTCTGCCAACACAAGGTCGGGTTACCTCTGCAAAAATAGGTAACTACTGACACGAATATGCCATCCCCCGGTTGTAAACAACCTTTATCCGAGAATCCTCAACAACAACAATCACAAAGAAATATATATTTGCGATATTCACATAAGTTAAGTATCTGGGCTCCATACCATGATACCACTTCTGTCCTGAAGCAAATGTACATATCCTAAGGGGCGCTACCCCCTAAAACCTTGCCGCATCCTTCCTGTTTTGACCATTCTGAGGTGTCAAGTCCAACGAAGTCTCGTCCACAAAGCTATGCTTTTCACAAAAGCCATGCTTCGATCAACAAATGATCAGCATCACTTCGTATGCCACATTACCAATTCGGGAATGTATCACTAGAATCCATCAACTACATAACCTCTGAGCTCGTACGTCTCAAAGAAGGGTGTTAAGCTAAGAGAATAAATTCTCCGCCACCAACAGAAATGTATTTGATAGAAACCAGCTTTTCATCCTAAAGTGTGACGTCAAACACACATCCATACAAGTCCGTTCCGGGATCGAACGGAACCGAAGGCACTTCAAAAGAAGCCGTAGCAATCCGGATATTCACTAATCACGTCTGGAATCCCCATCATAAAGGGTGATAAAATCTCTATACCGGAGCAACCCGGTGCAGAGACATTCGACAGGTATCCTTTCGCTTTCGAAAATACCCGGTCTTCAACATCATCTTCAATTGCAATCCAATTTCGTCGTATCGTTATTCGGAATGGGTTTTATGACACAAGGTCCTCCCCCGGCTAATCTGAATAACCAGTGCTTATTTTGAAAATAAGTGTTCATTCAGATTCAAATAAATCACAACAAATTCATTTTGATCTTTTAAAAAAAAGATCCATCACAATCACAAAGGTTCGATGTGGGTTTTGAATATCCATTTGGAATTCGACTCCTGGTCGCATCGAAATTCAAATGACATTTAAAAAGGCTAATATTGATAGTCGGTTATTTAACTATCAATCATCATTCACAACAATTTCTGGATTCAAATAATTTTCCCCCAATTATTATTATTTTCAAAATATCTTCGCAACATAAAATTTCAAACTTCAATCCGTTGAGAATAAATTTCAAATCAATTTCCAAACATTTATTCATTTCCACTGAAAATCTGCCGATTTCAAATATTTTAAAATAATATAAAAATACTTATTCAAAATATACTTGGAAATATTTAAAATAAACTATATTTTAGATTATTTGCTTAAATATTAGTTATGAGAAATATTATACTAATATCTCATTCAAAATTCAAGTCCAAAAAAACTAATTTTAAAATAAAATTAGTAGATAGAGTATAAATATTTAAATACCTATTTTCTAAATCAAAAATCAATTTAATCTTTTTAAATAATCCTTATATAATTAATTAAATAAAAAATTTCACTTTAAACAATTTTCAAAACTAATTTCTCTAACAATATTATTTTAGGACCAAATCTAAAACTTTTAAATTTTATTCAAAGGCTATTTTAAAAATGTACTCGGCTTTCCAGGGAAGAATTCTTTTCCCAATATAAATGGGTTCATTCAAAATAAATTAATAAATCTTCTCGATTTATTTTAAATTTACATTCCAAATATCAACTGATATATGAATTTGAATCGATTCCCAAATATCATCCTCACACCTAATCGAATTCCAAATTGATTTCCAGTTTATTTCAAATACAAAATCAAATTCCAATTTGATTTCCCCAAATTAATTTTTCAATATCAAATCAAATCAATTTCAAATTGATTTCTCAAAATTATTTCCAACATATCAAACCAAATTTCCTAATCGGTTCCCAAGATTTATTCTAACTCCAAATTAATTCCCGACTCGATTTCTAAGATTAATTTCAACTCTAAATTAAATTCCAAATTTAATTTTTAAATTTATTTCCTTTTGAAATAAATTCTTTGTCTCTTTAAATTATTTAAAATCTGTATCTTAAATAAATTCCTCAACTATTTAACAACATTACTCGAAATTCTTTTATAAAAATATTTTCCCATATTTTTGGAATTAATTCGACAAGTTTTCAAAGATAAAACTTTATCTATTTAAATTTCCTTCTTTTAAAATTCACGCGATTCCTTTGAGTGAATTCATTATAAATTTTCAATCCAAATTTCAAAATCAATTAACTATTTATTTCTGGTATCCTACGATACCAAAAATATATTCGGCTGCATTACAGCCTTTATGATTTCAATCACAAACGTTCACATGAATTAGAAATAACCAACACACAACATACGCAACAAATTAAATATTTGGGGAATCCAGTTGGATACCTCCAACCTGTTTTCCTGCATCCACAGGCGTTAGCACAACAATTAAATATCCATTCCACTTCGAGGTGGAATATCGCGGTATATGGGATTTATAAAATATTATCCGCTATCATGCGGCGCAACAGGGTCTAAACTAATATAACTAATAATAAATTAATTATCCAAACACACAGTTAATTAATTTTTAATTTAACTATCACACTTCCACAACCAATCAATAACTAAAATTTTAAATTAAAATTTTAAGTGAGAAGATCTCACCTTTTATTGTGCATGCAGTCCAATTTTTTCTAGCTTGATTTCCACACAGTTTTAGACCTTGTATAAATAATTACATATTTTATTAATACTTGAACTAATCGAATAATTTATTTCCTTTTGAAATAAATTTAATAAATCAATTATCATTTTTTGATTTTAAAAAACCATTAAAATTTAAAGAATTTTTTTTTCTTTTATAATCTTTAGTAATCAAAATATTTGTATAAGTTAATTAAAACAATTATTCACCATAATTTATTATTTTGAGTATCCAAAACTAAATTTTGAGTTATGCGTATGTAGATATTAAAAATAATTTATGAAAATACTTTTATCTGCATGCATATATATATTTTCTTAATATATAAGTAAATTGGTAAATTAAAATATATATATATATATATAAATCTATATTTTTTTTCTTTGAAACCCTTACTAAAAAAATAATAATTTATATGGATTTCAAAAATCAAATTTTATATAAGTTTTCAAACATGTCCAACACCATTTTTTTCTTTCCAAATAAACTTATACTTATTGTTCTATACAGATTTTAACCATATTTACTATTATATATATATATATATATATATTCTTTCAGAACACAACCCAACCAGTAATTTGTTTTACAGTTAAAATTCTAATTAATGAAATAATTAACAACAAACTAATATAAAATTCTATATACGTATATAATTAAATAAAATAGAAACATATTTACCTACAGACCCCGAATCAAGCCCACCCTCAATCAATCACCGAACCCTAGCCTCGGCCTTCACCATTTCGCTCGAGATCCTCCATGACGCACCGCCCCATCTTGACGCGCCACCGCCGCCAGTGCTTCCAATGCCATTGCGGTATCCCTAAATCCAACTGCTCTGATGTTGTATCGCGCCGCTCGACCCTACTCTTACTGCCTCGACTTGGCCGCCTCTCCTACTCGCGCGGGATCATTGCCTGTGTCGTCGCCTCTAAGCCCTAGCTCGTGGCCGTGATATTTTTTTCGATTTTTGAGATGCAAGATTATTTTTTTTGATTTAGGATTTAGTTACCGCGACTGTTGTTTTATTCATTTTTTTCTTTTTTTTGAAGATCGATTTGAAGAAAAAAAGTGATTTTGTTTTCGGCTATTACTTTTTAATGTCGTTCGTTTTTTCCTCTATTCGAACGAGAAATTCTTCTCCTTTCAACGAATGCGTGTCGCTAAACACGACAAGTGTTTAAACTAGGGGTGCACGTGTATAGTTTATTTTGAGAAAGCATCATATTAAATACATATATCTTATTTTTAAATTTAAATTTAAATTTAAATTGTTTAGAAAACGAAGCCAAAAATACCGATCTCTAATCGAGGCGCGCCGCCAGGTGTTTATAATGTTATAACCCTATTCCGAACGCAATGGAAAGGGTTCCGGGTCCAAATTCGATCGTATGGAGAAGATAGCTTTTCAAACTAGTTAAAATATCGAATTTTCGATTTAATTTTTAACGCGTTTGCTTATCGTACGGCCACACGACAAATCCAATTGCTACGAAAATTGAAATCCGATAATAACTAACTATTATGGATCCAATGTAACTGGTTTCGTCGAATTCCAAGACTGTGCCTCGGAAAGCTATTTTAAAATATCGATTTAAACGATAAAGTTCCAAAACTGAATAGAACAATTTCATATTCAATTCTGAAGCTTCTATCATCTTTAGTATTACCAATATAAATTTTCTAAGCCATTAAATTATTTTTAACAGGCTTATAATTGAAGATTTATAATTCTACCCAAATTCCTATAATTAAATTTGATAATTAAATTGCTAAATTCATTGTTAAAATTAAAATTCAAGTTAAATTAACGATTCAGATATTTGAAATCATTTGAATATTTTCAGTTTCAAACGTTGAAAATTTGGGGTCGTCACAATTTGTGTGTTTTTGGTTTGATTGAATGTATTGGAATTATAGTGTGATTTGACTTTGAATTAATAAAAATAGTGTGTGTTATCTTATATATCATTTATATCATAATCATCAAATAGTTATCATACTTAATATTATAATACATTATGCTTGGTACGCTTTAATTATTTCAGTGCTTGGTTATTGGTTTTGACTAGGTAGTTTCTAAGATTTTATTTAGAGGTTGTTTTTTCCACCCATTTTTCTTGATAACATGGGTAGAGAAAAATATATAACATACATGCATATATTTAGAGGGAGTTATCTAAACCGGGGGAGTAATATCATATTTTATATACTTGAATAATTAATGGTTGTCATCATCAAAAAAGGAGAGATTATTAGTACCTCGATTATTGATTTTGAGAATAACAACCTTGATAATAATCATATAAAATTATAGATACTAACCTTTTGCCGAGTTATATAGTATGTAGTGTAGAATATTACATAGGTGTTGAATCGAAGACTGTATAGTATAATGACCCAAAAGATGGACATGAAGACTCATGAGTACAAAGTCCTCGATATGAAGATTTCAAGATCATAATCTAGTGTCTAGAGTCATAGTGTTAAAGTCCATGGCAGTAATGTTTGATCACTATCTCTTATTTTCTATCTTTTATATTTTTAAACAAAATAAGTATTCAAAAATATTTCAAAATATTTAATAAGAGTCTTTCAAATTTCAAATTGTTTATAAACTATGTTCAAACTCTTTTACAAAGTGTTAAACTATTTTACAAATATAGGGTTTTCAAAATATTTTAAAATAAACCGGTTTTCAAAATTTACAAGCATATGTCAATATATAGGTAGATGATTTGTCGACATACATGCCACAAAGTGGTTTTTCAAATTTTGAATGGATGTGTTTATTCGTTGTAACTCTTTACGAATAGATACGCCCATTAATTTACTATATAAGGGGGAGTTCAAATGAATTTTAAAGTTTAGATTCACTTATTTTCTTCCCTCCTTTTACTCTCTTGAAAACTCCATTGAATATATAATATATTCTCTTCAAAATCAAATAGAATCAATTCATACTTCTATGTATTGATTCAATACTACTTTCTTACCATTTTGGAAGCATCTCTAACTCAGTTTAAAGACCAAAGTGCTGTCCAAGAAACTATAGAAACATTGTATCCAAAGTTCAAGAAATTGTCTTTAGAAAAAATATCAAACTCTATTTGTATTTGTTGGGTGTGCATGTAACTCATTCAAATCAAGTGGATGTGCTTATTAGCTTGAAAATATAGTAGGCTTGCTTATAGCCCATTCAAATCAAGTGGGTATACCTTAGGCTCAAATGTTCAGTACAGTGTATCTCGTAGCCTTGAAAATGAGATTGTATTTGAGTTTGTCTTCAGCCCATTTAATGGTTGGAATTTGAAAAGAAATTTTTTGCATGCAATTAAATGGGACTAAATGTAGAAGAAATCCAAACTAGTATAAAATCCAGCGTTATCCCTCTAAATATTTACTTTGCTTTACTATTTTTATCCATGATTGCATATATGACTGATCGTTGATATGTTTCTGTGTTAATAATTTTTTATTTAATATTGAACTTGAAATTTTTTTAAAAAGATTTACAAAAGTTAAAAAACAATATTCACCCCCCTCAAGTGTTTTACTAACCTCAAGATCCATAACTCTGCAACTCACATTAATCTCCATAGCTGGGATTTTAGATCTGGATATTTACCTATTCTAATTTTTTTCTTCTGACTTTGAAGGAGGGATACATGTATAAATAGGGAGCTTTCTTTAACTAGAAGTGGATCGACCTCTTATTCTTCTACCTCAAGATGAATATTAACTATAACACTTATATATATACATATATTTTATATATACACATTATTTTATTAATTAACATTTAATTAATTTATATTTACAATTTTTTATATTTAATTAAAAGCAATTTTTCGTTAAAGAATTTAATAAATTCAAAAATATTTATATATAATTTTCCTTAAACATTTTAGATCTATATATATATATATATATTCAATTATGGGGTTTATATATACATATATATATATATTAATTATTTAATCCAATTAATTAAATTATTAAATTATCTTGAAAAATATTAAAAAATTTCAAAAATATTTTTTGAAACATATTTATAAACTACTATAAAATCAATATTATAATTTGAATTTAACTTTTAAATTCAAAATATATTTCTAATTTTCAAATAGAATTTTGAAAACTAGCCTAAAGATCAAATTACCTAGGTTTTACAATGAGGCCAACCTTTTGGCCTTGTTCCATCATTGAGCCAAGCCAGTAGTCAGGAAGGAAAGAGTACTTGATTATCTAACCGCTAGATGCTACTATTCTAAACACCCAAATGATATGCATGCTTTATTAGTTGGCTCTAAAGTTTTTAATTTGGACCATATGGACCATTAGGGCTCTGATACCGTTACTAAAACTAGGCTGATCAAAAGTAGATGAAATAGATATATTTCAATTTTTTCTATTTTGTATCATACTAGGCCTACGACGTCTAAAGGTTATGTATATACAATCTAATTAATTTGAATAATATTTATTTTATTTTTATTATTTAATTAATCAATGAGTTTAATTGAAAGTATTTTATATAGTATTTGAGTATATCATCGTATGTGTATAATGTGCACGTGCACTTGCAACATAACACATGGTGTATATGGTTAAGTCTATACATAATAGATACTATGCTTTATATCTATACTTCGCTCTTTCATATATATATATGTATGTATCTATGTGTGTGTGTCTCTTTGTGCGTGTTGCTTGATTAAAATATTTCATAATATACACAAATACCCACAAACATGAATTTTGAAAATATAAACTAAAATTAATTATAAAGGTATAAAATAAATTTGGACAAAAAACATTAAATTTACAATATCTAAATTTAACTTTGTAAATAAAATACAAATTTAAACAAGATCTAAAATTTAAAATTCAAATTTTCAAAACTATCATAATTTAACTTTGCAATATTTTAAACAATACATATTTGTTATAATAATTCAAATTAGAAAATAAGTAGATTTAAAATTATTTACATAAATACTTATATTAGTTGATATATATGTGTGAAGATGTTTAAATTTGTGTATATGTAAATATATATATACACACATGAACACAAACACACACACACACACATATATGCATATATATATATATATATATATTTCGGTCTAAAAAACTGTTTTTATTTAAAACCAAAAGGGAATTTTTTTTACTGTTTATAAAATACACAATTTAAACAAAAGGTTCATTCATACATAACACACACACACACACATAAACATACACCACACAAAATAATTCAACCAAATTATATTTTTTTTCCAATTTTTGAAAACATTTTATAAATGAAATAGTTTTCACAATGAATTTGCGTAATTTAATTTACAAATATATAACTTAAATTGCTAAACAATGTTTACAATTAGATGATCAATTGTACGAACGTGTATGTATTAAACTATTTAAATAATTTTTTTCTTGTAAAAAACATAGTTTATGCATACATATATATTAATTATTTAACATATCAGTAACAAATAATAATAGTAAGATAATACACATAGATCAAAAACTAGAAATCAAGCTGATATAAGATTGACAAGCAATAACATATACATATGAAAGGTGATATAACAAATGTATCACATAGAGATCGTAATATAATAATGAATGGATTTTACCTTAATAGATAGGGTCGTAGAAACATAGTCGATCTAGATAATCTCCTTCATATGTCATATTTGCACACTACGTTGTAAGAGAAAGTCATGCAAACACCAGATCTGCTATTGTTTAATTGTTTGGATATAATGAAGTAAAAATAATAGAGATGGGGTTTGAGGAAACTTGCGACCCTAAGAGAGGAAAGGAGGCGGAAAAATGTAGTCAAAAACAATGAAGGCTTGGCTTGCTTTTATAGGAAGAATTTCAGAAAATATTTCACACAAAATCCTCTCCTACTAAGTTAAACTCTTCTTCCTTTACATCTATATGGTAGACTATTTATTGAGTCCTAACAGACAAATAAATACTTCAAACCCAACAATAATCAATGTTATATGAATCAGATTTAAATGTATATCAATATTGTATATCAATACATATAAATTCTACAGTTATATATACACCAAATTAATTCCGAACAGCACCTCGAATAGTTCCAAAGGCAACTCCATTTTACATAACATGCCTCATATAACAAATACAATAATAATTAATATTCACAAATTTAATTAATTTAATCAATTTATAACTATTATAAATCAATTAAATTAAGCAATATTATGAAGACCGAATAGATTCAGTTGTGCATCTCACATGTGTGAATTTAGCTAATGATTTTATAGATAATTGAAGTACAAAAGTTCACACATTACCTTAGCTTGTGGTGTGGCTGCTTGAGTTAAATCTAATCGCTTATAAATCTAATTGGTAAAATCAAATCTTATATATTCAAGTGGTATCTTTTAGTAACGATTATTTACACCAATTCTCCTTATCAACACTTTATCACATTAAGACTTATAGAATTGGGTTTTGGTCAAAATTCCTATATCATCCATATTCAACTTAGTTACTCCATAAAAATAGTCTTAGGTTCAATCATAAAAATTATTTTTTACTGTACTACTTAGACCAGAGACTTTACATTAACTATATTTAACTACAATACTAACCTTATATAATTGAGGAGACAAATTCTCTATTGAGTAGCATTTTTCTTTCAATGCCTCAACTCATACCCAATTTTTGTCATTCAATAGATGTCATGTCATAATTTAACTATAATTAAAGTGGAGTTTCGACGTTGAAGTTCAATGGGATTCTTAAGTCGAGAGTACTATGTAATATCATCACTTCGAAATTTCCCGATTGACCTAGTAGTTATTAATCAACATGAAATTCTTTGAAAAGTCATTCAATAACTATCAAATAACAATCAATACATAACCCCTTGGTTCTCAAAGCAACCATGAGTAATACACTGCCTAATATTTGAAGAGCATTACATATTCTGGTCTTAATGGATGTGTTTATATCATATCTCAAAACATCTTAACTAGAAATATTTAAAATTTTATGTTAATCATACATTGTGATAATTTTCTCATGACTAAAACTTCTTTTGATTACTATCCCATAACTTATCATTCAAGGAGTTTCTATTTTAACAAACTTCAAATTTATTTACTTAATTAATTATATCACTATATTAGAAAGTAAATTCTTTAAATCAAATGCCTTTATTATGAATAAGATTGGTCATAGAGTAAGACATATGTAACAAATTATCCTCCTAGGGCGCACCACCAACTCTTTCCTTCTCCCACTTTCTTTTAAGATAAATTGTGGAATCTTATTCCTTAGGTGTCGTTCATTTTGCTCAAAGCTAATTGAGCTAGTCCTTTAGTGAACGAATATGCTATATAGTTTTAATTATTTAGTCTTCCAATCAACTCTTTTCGAGCCGATAAAAAACTCGTCATGTGAAACTTTTTAGATTTGTTTCTCAAATTTTAGTAATTTCTAGATCTTTTCATGAACTTCTTCTTGACATTGTCATCATACAACAATGTAATGAGATTTTCAGCAACTGGAATCAACCCTCGCTAAGTTATGAAAAAAAATTCATTTATGCATAAATATTACTTTTATTATTGCACTTATTCAAGCCGATGTACGTAGCCTATTGGTTGGGTAAGTCACCACCTCTTATTTGTAACATTTTTATTTCCAGCAAATTTCCCATTATCTCAAAGCAGACCTAAATCAAGGGAATTGGACTACAAAATGATGAAGGAATGGATCCAGATACGTAGTAAACATCAAAAAAAGATAAGAGGAAATTGGGCAAAGGAATTGATAATGCACAACCAATCGATACCGTGCAATCCTGCGATGGTCGGTACCGATACATTTCAAATGCTAAGGTGGGACCTACTGCACTTTGATGTGTCCTGATATTTATAACAAAAAAGGATGCAAGAATTGCTAAGTGAAAATGTTTAGTATTGATAGGTATGAATTGGCACTGAATGGTATAATGTTTCTTTATTTGTGTTCCAAGGGGCTTGTGGATTCAATCAACCAGAAAAAAGAAAGAAAAAGAGGGAAAGAAAATTGGCCGATACTAACGATATTGATCAGTACCGAATGACATGGATCTTGGGAAATGAGCTTTTGGCTCGATCTTCGTGACTTTGATTTCAGTTCTAGATATTTAACTATTCTAATTCGAACAGCCGACTTAATGGAAGGAAGAACCTATCGATAAAGGGGTATCTTCAACTAGAATGGATCCACCTCTTCCTCTTTTACCTCGAGAGACTTTGAGAAAACCTGAGATTTACTTGACTGTAACACAAAATTTACTATAAATTATTTATTCCAAAGAGAATTCATTAATAAAAATAAATAAGTGGATATGGGCAAGAGACTTTACCGAACCACTATAAAATCTTATGTCTTTTCTCTTTGATTCTTACCTTCTCCATTAGTTTATATCGCTTTTCATTAAATTAGGGGTGTCCTCATTTTACATGCAAATATTTTTTGTCCTTCCACAGGAAGAACCTGAGATATGACATTGTTGAAGATGAAGAGGTCATCTACAAGGAAAGCTTTAGCTGAAGTGAGTGAACTAGAGCAAAGGGTAGCCGGGGGTGTCTTCTACTTTAAATAGGCATTCTATCTATGTGACTCTAACATCCCGCCTTTTTGTATGCTTTAAATCGACGATAAACCACACAAGTCAGACTCAAACCATACAAAGGGCTGATTGTTATAGGGTAAATTAAAAAAGCAGAAAAAGAAATAAAACAAAACAGAATCTCCCAGCGGAATGGAAAAAAATATAATAATCAAATAACAGTTCATGAAGCTGTTTTATAAAACATTTGATTTTGCTTATACAACACATAACAGAGTTACACATGCCAGAGAATAATAAATAATGCAGCAGAACAGTATGAATGCGGAGGAATAATATAATAAATAATAGTAATAATACAATATTCTTCTTCATCCTCTAGAAATAAGGTCTTCAAACCGTGAAATGCTCAGACTGACTCGAGCGAATTGAAAAGAGAAAACACTCGAGTCAGAACTAAAAAATCTTATGTGAGTTAAATCAACGGAAATACATATGAGTGGAACGGTGTCAGAGATGTTTACGGGGTTTTGCATCTCATATCCAGCGTCCAACGTGAGTGTAGCAACTTAAGAGATGCTCGGAATTCACATCTTCTAAGGATCCGCTAAACTATTTACTATGTAGTAATATATACGCTATTATAATAATGTCTATAGTAAAATAAACTTACTTTTAAATAGTGTTGAGGCTTTAAATTTTCCATCTTAACACATAACAGTCCCAGTAGTCCATCCAGTATTAGCGTATATCCAGATCGGGAGACTACCCTAAATACTCCATGGGTACGGGAGAAAACCAAACTCATACACGGCGCGATAGGGCAAGTGACACGGCAGAACTAGGCAATGCCAGGGTAGATATACCAATTACACTTCCAGACCGATGGTAATGCATAGCAGCTATAACGCCCACCTCGAGCCACACTCCCAAAATCAAAAGGGCCCAAATCAATCACAAAGTAATAAAAAGGTATCGAAGGAGTGTGTCCGATAAAAGGTGCTACCTTCTTAGCCCGTCGATCGCTCCTATTTTAACCACCTTATGCCAACTCATGGGAGTCGGGTACATGTATATACCTCAATAGAATGTCGCCACCATCCTACTTCATTCTGGAATCTCCACCGTGTACACGGTTGTTAAAGTGGTTTTCGGAGTTGGTAGAGAGTATGACAACTTCCAATCCCGGCCTCTTTAACAACCAAACATTATTATAACACGGCGGTCATTTTCAGAATAGTTAAAACCAAATATCATTTCCCTTCCAAAACCAAATCAGTACAATATAATTTTCATTTCAAATATATGCTTTTCTAAAATCATAACACTTTCAAAGTTATGACATTTCAAAGTCAAAATACTTGAATATAACACTTTCAAATTATAATACCTTGAAAACTCATAACTTTGAAACATAACTTTCACCACTTAAATGGTTTGAGTACTTTATATAATAAAATAGCTTTTTCAATTTCATAACTGAAATCCAACACAACTCGAATTTCTACCTTTATATTTAACCAAATCCCAAATCATAAATTTCAATTTAATTCAGTTTCCAAATAAATTATCCCAAATTTATCGATTTCAAACCAAATTTGATCTACAAAATAAACTATTTCAAATTTAATATATTTCAAAATTTAAATATTCAACAATTCCAAAACTAAGTTTGGTAATTACGATTCAACAATTAAATTTTCTATTATTTTGTTTTGAAATACTTTACATAATAAATCCATTATCATTTAAATAAAACCAATATTACAAATAACTAAATACTTCTTTCAATTTATTTATACTTGAAATATTCATTTAATCCACCTTAAATCAAAATAAAGTTATAAAAATCATACCCTTTAAAAAATTTCAAATTTAATAATTTCACTTCAAACTTATTTGAATTTAATTCTCAAATAAATTCAATTTCAAATAAATTTCAAATTTATTTTCCAACCTAAATTTTATTTAAATCGTTATAAATTCAATATTAAAATATAATTTAAATACTTAACTATATTATCTCAATAAAACCAAACTTATTATTATTAAGCTTATTCTACATTAAAACAACTTTATACATAGCTTAATATCAAGAATAAAATAACATTTATATAATATATAAAATCCATATTTATATCAAACCATATATTTCCTTATAAAACCATAGAAATCATTTCAAAATATTTTATATATATATAGACCACGATGTCCATATATAATTTTCTATCCTATGGTCAAGTGATACGGATATTATCATTTCAATCCGCAATTTGATATATAAATACGGTTGTACATCATTTCAAACCACAATCCTGAATGAAATAAAAATCCATAACAACTTCCAGTTTATAACAGTATAAAATATAACATCCATTCATCAAATATCAGTCATCAAAGATTTATCACAATCATCATCCAATTCAATCAATAACATCAATATAGAACATATAATACTTAACAAGGATTTTACTGGCAGTTTATATGCAATAATAAATTTAACAACAATTTAATTTAATAAAATCAATTTAACTGAGATAATGATAAAAAATATGCCAACAGTCATAAATAAATTTTAAATCACATCATAAATCAATTTAACAAACATAAGAAATTTTAGAAGTTGTGAATGGGCTAAAACACCCACCTTTTGAATTTAAATTGAATTTAAATCCAATTTAAACCCAAAAATTGAACAGTCTCAGAATCCATCCCAACCAATGCCAAAATGTTTGGAATTCTAATACGATCCCAGCAAAATAAATCGCGCATGAATCCGAGCTCGTAAGAAAAAGTTATGAAAATTAGAAGATTGAAATTTTTTGGCACTGGGTCAACTTCGGGTTCAACTTCGATCCACCGCCTCGAATCCCCGGTGCTTGCTCTGAGTTTTTGCCAAAACGACCCGGAGCGACCTGAGTCATTTTCTTCCCGATCCGAAGTTGGTGTAGGGTTTTTTCCTCTAAAACTCGAAGCGCGACCTGAAGTTGTTGTAGATTCGCAATTTTTTTTTTTGCAATTGAAATTGGATTGGGAAGATTAGGGTTTTCAGCCATTGAGGAAAAGGAGCAGCAAAAATTTCTGTATGTACAGAAATGAAAAATAGAAAGGCTGCTACAGTTTATAATGATATATATATAGGAAGAACAAAACAGAAAGAAATGGGCCCGATTGGTTTGAGTTTTTGACGATAATTGACCCGAAAATCCCGTTTCGATTCCGGAACGAAAATGGGTCAACCCATATATCAAAATATATGTTTTTAAATATTTTAAACGCAATGAAACAGGTTTCAAGTCCAAATTCCATCATATGAAGAAGTTATGCTAAAATCAAGTTATTTCAAATTGATTTCAACTGATTTCAATTAAATTGATTTCTAGGCGTTTCGAGTCCGTACGATCAAACAACAAGTCCGATCGTTACGAAACTTGAAATACTACTATAATTCACCACCACAGATCCGTGAAACTAGTTCGTCAAAATCCGAGTCAGTGGCCAAAATGGCTATTTTTATAGTTAATTAAATAAATTAATAATTAATTCGTTAAATCACTTTTTTAATTTCAATTCCATTATTAACAAATCTTATCATTTTTTATTTCTTAAACAATTACAGTAATTTAAATAATTTAGACGTCAATTTAAAGTTGAGTAATCCATCAATTACAGTGTTTAATTTCAATTTCATTAAATTCAGAAATTATAAATTATAATTCCCAAAATTCATTTATTAAATTTTTAAACCTTGTTATTCACATCTTTTATCACAATAAGGATGCATCTAACATTGGTTTATGATTTGTTACATTAAAATCTTTAAATTTCATCTGAATTTCCCATTAACGTAATATCTAAATATTTAATTCCATTTATTTGCAACAAACCCAATCACTATAATTTAAATTCAAATAAATTAATAAATCTTGATTTCCATTCCTTTAATTCAACAAATTGTCCTATTATGAATAACATTAAAATTATTACCAAATATTACCTTAATTAATATTAACGTGATATTTAATTTAGATTTTGTTGCAATTGATTCAATTCAATCTAATGGATTAGAAATATATCGATAACTCATAATGATTGTTGCCACTAACTCTTAATCGTACTTTATTATCAACAACAAATATTATAATTACTTATCTAACATTGATTATCAAAATACAGTTTATTGCATATTATTTCATCAATTAATATAACTTTGAATTATTTCTAAATTTACTATTTACAATCGATTATAACCCTACAATTGTTTCAATTAATTGGGTTCTACATTAAATTAGTTATTTATTAACTTGCATTAACACTATTACCTTAATTTACATTCAGTTACTATTAATCAATATATTATTTCATTGGTTAATTCAATACTTACTTTTATATACTTATTTTCAATTTTATAACCAAGTGCAACAAATTTGCACTATTCCATTATTGGGATTTCACTCCAATTATCAATTGTTAATTTTAGTTACCATTGCTACATTTTATTTTAGCATTCATTTCAATATTAAATTATAAAGTTTTTCCTCTTTCCAAATTAAATTACAAAATCTCATTAAAATAAAAAATCTTATTATCAGAAATTTACGGATCGTTACACTCTCCCCCACTCAAAACTTTTCGTCCTCGAAAAGGAAAAAGGAGGGAAAAGAAGGAATTGAGTAAACAATACATCTTATTCAAAAATATTTACTTTGTAAACAAATTTACAAAATTAATTAATTTGAATAAAATATACCAATTTATAACTAATAAATCTTTTTATACTTAAATTAATAAGGTTTGAAGAACTTTTTCAAAAAATTATAAGTCCTAAATTTATGGAAAATTTTGTCAGAGTCTCCTTTGTACGGGGATACTCGAAAGAAAATATAATATCAAATATAACAATATATATCACAATATCTCAAAATAATATATCCCAACAACGGGGAAAATAATATAATAGCGCTATAAAACCATAATCCGAGAACGTACCTATTTGTCGGTCAAACAAACGCTTAATTATGAAAGCGAAAGCAGTAGCGATTGCTTCCGTAACCTGCATTTCACTTATATAATCTAAAAAGAGTTAATAATTATATAAAATGAAATATTTAAAGTTGTTTCAATCAATAGAAAACAAATCAATATAAACAACTATCACTTGCAACAAAGCATACAACCATCACATAAAATCAACACAATCGATTATCCATTCATATCAAACACACAAACAGTAGTTTGGGTTCAAAAACTTTATACGGAATGGAAAATAACTACTAAGTGCACCATTTATTCAACAGCCTTAGATGAAACTAGATAGATTATTCTCACATCCAAACAAATTTTAAAGTATCCTTGCCCAAACAACCATAAATCAAACAAACTAAAAATTCTAACATTATTTACGTTTATTCTTATAATTTTTTTTCATTCATGCAATGATTCATCTTTCTACTTATTTTCATTATAAATAACTTTAACATTTACTTAAGTTTATTATTATTTGTTTATAACCTTTCTATTATATTTAATTAGTAGCATTTCAGTCATAACTTAAGTTATAACAATTATAACATTAAATTCTAATTTGTAAAGTAAATCCATTGAGCACTTTCATTACATAAGTTTACTTGTACAATTTCCATTACATCTTCTTATTAGACATTTCAACTTTTAAATCCTTTGGTAAGTTATATATATGCTTGTTAAAAATGCAATTGACATTTATACAAGTTTATTTCATTTCTTTTAAATTAATTTAATGTTCAAAAATCATATCTTTTGTTTTGATAGGTTACAAATTTCAACTTTATTGTTGTTTCATTTATAACATAGCATTTAATCTCTTGTTTAATTTAGAGGTTTCAATTATTAATTAGTTACATCCTGTTTCACTACAATAATTGAAACTATTAAATAACGGAACTTAAGTACTAAATACTGGGTTTAATTTCAAATCATTTTAAAATAATAGATAAATATATACTTACAACTTATATATCCAATTATATTTAAAACAATTAAAAATTTATATTTGGTTATCAAAATAAATCCGTATTAAAACTACTACAGTGGCCTTCCCACTTTAAAACTCAAAATTGAATGTCGATGATGCATGCACTCATCACCGATATTATTTTCCAGCGATAGAGAGGGGAATACAAAACTTATTTCTTTCCAAAGTTTCTTTAAAGCAATTCTTTCAAATTATATTGAATTATTTATATAAAAAATACTTATAAACAATATTATTATATTCCAAAAATCCTTTGAAAGCAAATTTTCCCAGTACAAAGTTCTAAAAATTCCAGTTTTATTTATTTTAATTTGAATCTTATTTCCAACCAATATTTATAAATTTCACTACCTAACAACCAATATATTACAACCAAATATATATCATTTATAAAAAAATATTTTACACATGTAGAAAATATAATAGGCAAAATTATTTCATTCACCTATAATTCAGAAAGAATATCTTGTCGGTCTGTCATTTTAAGTGTTCAGAAATCCCTATTGATGTCATAGCGTCCTATGCACCAACCAGAATTTATAAATACAAAACAGAACAAATTAACACAATATCAAAACTCTTTTATAACACTAACAAATACGCTCTCTCACATACATACACTCAACGACTCATCATAGGGTATTACTACCCTATTAGTAAAGAGTCAGACCCCACAAAGCTAAGGTTTATTACTAAACCAAAGCTCCGATACCATGTGTAACATCCCGCCTTTTTGTACGCTTTAAATCGACGATAAACCACACACGTCAGACTCAAACCATACAAAAGGGCGGATTGTTATGGGATAAATAAGAAATGTAGAGAAAGAAATAAAACAAAACAGAATCTCACAGCCGAATGACAAAATATAATAATCGAATAACAGTTCATAAAGCTGTTTTACAAAACATTTGATTTTTCTTGTACAACACATATCAGAGTTACACATACCAGAGAATAATAAATAATGCATCGGAACAGTACGAATGCAGTGGAATAATATAATAAATAATAGTAATAATACAATCTTCGTCTCCTCCAGAAATAAGGTCTTAAAACCCTGAAATGCTCAGACTGACCCGAACGAATTGAAAAGACAAAACACTCGAGTCAGAACTAAAAGATTTTAATTGAGTTTAATCAACGGAAATACAAATGAGTGGAATGGCGTCAGAGATGTTTACAGGATTTGACATCTCATATCCAGTGTCTAACGTGAGTGCAATAACTTAAGGGATGCTTGGGATTCACATCTTCTAAGGATCCGTGAAACTATTTACTATGTAGTAATATATGCGATTATAATAATGTTTATAGTAAAATAAACTTACTTTTAAACAGCGTTAAGGCTTTACATTTTCTACCTTAACACGTAATAGTCCTAGTAGTCCATCCAGTATCAGCGTATCTCTAGATCCAGAGACTACCCTAAATAGTCCATGGGCTACAGGAGAAAACCAAACTCGTATAAGGCGCGATAAGGTAGGTGACATGGCACAACTAGGCAATGCGAGGGTAGATATACAAATTACGCTTCCGGACCGGTGGTAACGCGTAGCAGCTACTACCACCCACCTCAAGCCACACTCCTAAAATCAAAAGGGCCCAAATCAATCATAAAGTAATAGAATGGTATCGAAGGAGTGTGTCCGATAAAAGGTGCTACCTTCTTAGCCTGTCGATCTCTCCTGTTTTAGCCACCTTATACTAACTCACAGGAGTCGGGTCCACGTATATCCTCAATAGAACGTCGCTACCATCCTACTTCATTCTGGAATCTCCACCGCATATACGGTTGTTAAAGTGGCTTTCAGAGTTGGCAGAGAGTATGACAACTTCTTACCCCGGTCTCTTAACAACCAAATGTTATTAGAACACCGCGTCATTTTCAAAATAGTTAAAACCAAATATCAGTGCCCTTTCAAAACCAAATCAATACGATATAATTTTCATTTCAAATATATCCTTTTTTAAAATCATAACAGTTTCAAAGTTATAACATTTCGAAATCAAAAACACTTCAATATAACACTTTCAAATTACAATACCTTGAAAACTCATAACTTTGAAACATAACTTCCACCACTTAAATGGTTTGAATATTTAAAATACTTTATATAATAAAATAGCCTTTTCAATTTCACAACTCAAATCCAGCACAATTCGAATTGCTACCTTTATATTTACCCAAATCCCAAATCATAAATTTCAATTCAATTCAGTTTCCAAATAAATATCCAAAATTAAATCTATTTCAAACCAGATTTGGTCTACAGAATAAACCATTTCAAATTTAATATATTTCAAACTTTAAGTATTTAACAGTTCCAAAACTAAGTTTGGTAATTACGATTCAACAATTAAATTTTCTATTATTTAGTTTTGAAATACTTTACGTAATAAATCCATTATCGTTAAAATAAAACCCAAATTACAAATAACTAAATACTTCTTTCAATTTATTTATACTTGAAATATTCATTTAATCCACCTTAAATCAAAATCAAGTTATAAAAATCATACCCTTTAAAATTTCAAATTTAATAATTTCACATCAAACTTATTTGAATTTACTTCTTAAATAAATTCAATTTCAAATAAATTTCAAATTTATCTTCCAACCTAAATTTTATTTAAATCATTATAAACTCAATATCAAAATATAATTTAAATACTTAGCCATATTATCTCAATAAAATCAACCTTATTATTATTAAGCTTATTCTTCATTAAAACAACTTTATACATAGCCTAATATCAAGAATAAAATAACATTTATATAATATCTAATATCATTATATATATAAAACCATATATTTCCTTACAAAACCATAGATATCATTTCAAAATATTTTATATATATAGACCACGGTGTCTGTATATAATTTTCTATCCTATAGTCAAGTGATATGGATATTTATCATTTCAATCCGCAATTTAATATATAAATACGGTTATATATAATTCCAAACCGCAATCCTGAACAAAATAAAAATTCGCAACAACTTTCAGTTTATAACAGTATAAAATACAACATCTATTCATCCAATACTAATCATCAAACATTTATCACAATCACCATCCAATTCAATCAATAACATCAATATAGAACAGATAATACTTAACAAGAATTTTGCTAGTAGTTTATATCCAACACGCCAATTCAAAATCAATTAATCAAGCAATCAAACATCTAATTCTAAGCAAGCAATTTCAACCAACTATATCGTAAATGTAAACCTTTTTCTGAGTCTGTTTCTCTGAATTCGTTGAAGTCGTGAACTGCCGTGAAACACAAATTTGAATTATTTATTTTCTAATCATCATCACTTGAGGACGAGTCTGAGCCATCTAAAGTAGCAGTAAATGCACGTTTTCGTTTCTTTGCCAAATCATTATTCATAGGGGGATTTTTCCTATCTGGATACGGACAGTCTCTTTTGATATGGTCTGGTTCATCACAGTTGTAACATTTGACATTATCTGGCACCACATCTAATTTCTAGAGTTCTTATAGTTGTTTCTCTTGAGATTATTCATCTTTCTGTATTTTAGGAATTTCCTAAAATTTCAGGTCATTAAGGCTATTTCTTCATCATTATCGTTGTTTGAATCTGATCCATCAGTCAATGCATTGAATGCCATTGATTTCTTTTCAGATGCTTTGCTTTCTCTTCTCCCGATCATTTGAACTTCATACGACACTAGGTTTCCAATTAATTCTTCTATCTTTGAAGTGATGGTGTCATTTGCCTCTTCGATAGCAAGTGTCTTTTGATCTCATTCTGGAGTAAGAGAATTTAAAATCTTACTGACTTGATCTTCTTCATAAAATTCCTCTCCCAAAGATATTAAAGAGTGCACAATATCCTGAAATCTACTATACATATGTGAAATAGACTCATTAGAATTCATTTTATATAATTGAAACTAATTTATGAGCATGAAAATTTTGGTCTGTTTAACTTTGCTTATTCCTTCGTGAGTAACTTGCAAAGTTTTCAAGATTTCATATGCAGACTTACAAACTGACACTCTATTGAATCCGTTTCTATCTAATGAAAAAATAAAATATTCATTGCCTTAGAATTATTTTGTGCAACAGTCTTTTTCTCAGCAGTCCACTGTGCAAAATCAGTTGTGGGTTCAGAATATTCAGTTTGTGTAATATTCCAAGTGTCTAATCCTATAGATTGTAAATATATTTTCATCCTACATGCCCAATATGCATAGTTACTGCCATTAAAAAGTGGTGGTCTGGCAGTAGACTGACCTTCTACAAATGAACTAGTGACAGGGATACTAGTGTTAGTAACAGTACCAGCGTTGGTAGCCATTTAGAAATTTTTTCAAAAATCAAATTATGAAACTTTGAAAACCTTGCTCTGATACCAATTCTGAGAAATGCGGATTACGGATCTTAAGGCTAGGATTAACACTAGAGGGGGTGAATAGTGTTTATAAAGAACTACTAAATCCTTTTGAGTTTATGTTAATTTAAACACAGATGTGTGCAATATACAGACACAGAAATGATCATAGAAACAAACACATATGCAGAAATAAAATAAAAAGCAGTAAAGGAAAGGACACCCTGGATTTTATACTGGTTCGGAGTTACCCTACATCCAGTCCCGCAACACAAGTACAGATTTCCTTTCAAAAGCAATCTTTACAATTACACCCTCGATTTCAAGGCTACAAGGTACACCCTCCAGAATCACAATTCTCTGGGTAGAGATACTTGATTTTTCGGGCTACAAGTTCACCCACTTGATTTTACGGGCAACAAGTTCACCCAATTGATTTCCCAAGGCTATAATCACACCTTATCACGCTTGATTGATTTTCAAGGCTACAATCGCACATTTTCTCGCTAAGTTGATTACAACAGCCCTATAACTCTGAATAGATCTGAGGATCTTGTAAATAGAGATGGAGAATCAAACTACTAATGATCGAGTTCAATTCAATGTAGATTTCGGCAGAGTAAAGATAAGAAATTTTATTAAGAAAAACGGAAGAAGAAGAGGGGTGAAAACCCAGAAAATCTGATATGAAATTCGTTGAAACTGACACCTATTTATTGTAGAACAACAGTCATGTCCATTCGTGAAGAGTTATGGCGAATAGACACTTCTTTTGAAATTGAAATTTTGAACACAATTGACGCTATGTCCGCATGGTCACCGTGAGTATGTCGACATCCCAAAGCATTTTTTGATGATTTAATTTTCTTTGAAAATAAACTTTATCTTATATTAAAACTATTTTAAAATTTATAAATATACTTGACTATAGTTAAAATTCATAAGTAAATATAGATAATAATATATATAGAATTTAACTATTATTTTATATTTAAATCTAATTATAAATATTTTAAAAGTTAAATATATTATATTAAAAGATAGTTTACAATCAGAAGTAATTTGACTTTGAAACTAAAGATGATTTTGAGGCTAAAATTATTTAAAATCAGGATAGATGTTTTTTATGCTTTTAAAAGGAAGGTTCTGAATTCATTTTGAAAACAAGATATAATTTTGAAAAAAAATCATTTTGAATAAAAGGTTAGCGGATACGAACAATGTTCCACTAGATTTTTCGTAGGTTCCATCCTACTTAGGATTCCATCCCTTTAACAGACTCGAAGTGGATTCCATTTTACAAATAAATTGGATTTTAAGATGCCAGTGCTTTTCTTGGAGTTTTAACAAAATTTTCTAATTAAAGAATAAATTACTTGAATTCTTGAATTCTTGATAATCTTGATACTCATGAGTCTTCAGTCTAGATATCTTGAATCTCTATACTATACAGTCTTCATTCTTGGTACCTGCATGGTTAAATCCTACATATACATATATATCTAAACGTATAATGTTAGTATTTATATTTTATAATCTATTCTAAGGTTGTTGTCATCGAAACCATCATCTCACGAACTAACAATCTCCCCCTTTTTGATGATGACAACCTTTGTTTATAAAATTTTACTTCTATCCTAATAACTCCCCCTAAAACTAATAACTCTCCCTTAATCTATGCCCTAATTACCCTATTTTATACTTCTCCCGCTTTGTCATCAACAAAAACTAACTCCCCCCCATTCTTGGACTAAAGTACCTGCATTGATAATACAAAGAAATAGATAATAGATAGAATAAGAAATAATTATACTTATGAACATGATAATTTAATCAAAGACTATATACATTTCAATGTATATTTACATGTTTTGTACATCAAACATCTAACTAAATTAAGAAATCAATCCACACCAAGTATCAATCTAAACCAAATCAAATCAATTCAAACAAACAATTCAAACAAACTAATAAAATTTAAACATTACGAGGAACTTCCACCCATCCTTCTTCTCCAAAGATAGGGTCTGCTTTAATAGCATCCCAATTTTCATTGTCATTGGTGAGAGAGACAAGAGGATGTGCTTCGTTATCATCCTTGTGTAGGGAGAAAATCATCCATCGTATTGCATCGAAATGCTTTTCTTGCTCCTTGATCATCTGCATTTGACTAAATTCTAAGTGATGCTGGTTACGGAGAATGAATGAGAGAATGTTCTTGAATGAATTAAGAGTGTCTTCAAGATTTTTGGATAAATTGTGAAATGGACTAGCCATAGTTGAATTTGTGAAAGAAATAAAGGATTAGAAGATAAGAAATAATTTTCAGTGAAGAATTCTGGAAGAAATAGGTATATACATAGGTGTAGAAATTTGTTTGAAATGAATAGACATGTGGTAGTTATTCAAAATTCAAATTCAAAATGAATTGTCATTTCTGACCGGTACATGTCGACATGGTCATAGGGGGTATGTCGACATGGGTTAGTGAAAAAATACGACTAATTAGATTTTGTGAATAATTGTGTGTGTGTGTGTATATGTATATTTATATAATATACTAACATTTATTCTAGAGATAAAATAAGCTAGATAATAGAAAGGAAATTTCATTTCATTGCATACTACATGATTAAACATATGAAACTACATGAACTTTCGAACTAAAACAAGCTAAAACACATACAACAAAATACGAAAAGATAACACTAGTTTGAGGATGATGACGATGAAGAAAGTCCAAGTTTCTTGCTGACTTTGGAAATGAACTTGTTTATCTTGGATGAAATTTTGTCCAACTTCTTACTAACGGATCGTTTAAGAATCCGTTGATTCTCAATAATCGTCTTTTGGTTCTTGAGAAGGGTTTTGGTGGATGGATTAGGAGGATAGTCGATGCTTTCCAAAGAGGTTTCGCCTTCTTATTCTTTAATTTCCATTTCATCCCCTTCTTCTTCTTCTTCCTCTTCTTCTTCTTCCATTTCCTCATAAGCCAAACGCTCTTCCTTTTCGACAAGGGTCTCATAAGGTTGAAAAACAAATGGAATTTTCATAAGCGAAATGTTGGAATGATTGAAAACTTTTCTACAAACAAATTCTTCGCCTTTGAAATCCACTCCAAAATAGTTGAAAATCCGAGTGAGAGAAATTCCATGATACAAAGTATTCTCACCCATTTCAAGATTTTTAGGATGAAGTTCATCCAAAATAACGTGCGCCCAATTTATGTCATAATTTCCAAAAATAGCAAAAAGTGCTTTGCAAACTTTTGAAGTAGAATTGTTAAGATTCCCCGATCTTGGGGTCAAAGTATGTTGTAAAAGAAGATTGACAATTCTTGTCTTTGGTCGAAAATTTCGATTTTTAAATTCAAAATTCTCATTCCCTTCGAAAATATGATGAAATGTCTCGCGATCATTTTCATCGTTTTTAAAATTAGAAAGATCCATTCCCGTACACTTGCAGTTGAGAACGGTACCCAAAAGATCACAATTCAAGACAATTCTAGTGCCTTTGACACTACCCCAAATTTCATCCTCACTTCCATTATAAAATCCACGGTTTAAATTAGCATAAGAAATTTTGACAAGATTTGGATAGCAAACAAAATCATTTTGAGAAACATCAATAAGACTAAGAACTCCATTGTTTGCAAAAAGAGAATCAAGTTCATAAGAAGGAAAATCTTGAAAAATAGCAAACTTTCCGGGATGGACTTTGGCATAATTAGCATATGTATGCTTTTATTGCCTTCGGATCATTGAAGAATTGCTCTTTTATTTTTCTGGAAATTCTCATGGTGGAGGGGTTGCTTGAAGAAGCCATTAATGTAGAAAGTAGAGAGCTTGTAGTTTTGAAGAAAGAGAGTTTGAATTTGAAAATGAGAGTGAAAAGATATGATAAAGGATAGTGGATAAATAGATTCTCAAATGACATATTCTCTGGTCAAAAGGTAGCTTTTCAGAGAATTGAATGAAGTGAAAAGATGGAGGGAAATTCATTCAATTTAAATTTTGAAATTCAAATTTCAGTACCCATATCGACATCATGTAGGGACCATGTCGTCATGTGCCAGCAAAAAGTGCAGATGTCATTTGCCTCTTCGATAGCAAGTGTCTTTTGATCCCATTATGGAGTAAGAGAATTTAAAATCTTTCTGACTTGATCTTCTTCAGAAAATTCCTTTCCCAAAGATATTAAAAAGTGCACAATATCCTGAAATCTACTATGCATATCCGAAATAGACTCATTAGAATTCATTTTATATAATTAAAACTAATTTGTGAGTTCTGTTTAACTTTGCTTATTCCTTCATGAGTAACTTGCAAAGTATTCAAGATTTCATATGCAGACTTACAAACTGACACTCTATTGAATTCATTTTTATCTAGTGAAAAAAATATATTCATTGCCTTAGAATTATTTTGTGCAACAGTTTTTTTTCTCAGCAGTCCACTGTGCAAAATCAGTTGTGGGTTCAGAATATTCAGTTTGTGTAATATTCCAAGTGTCTAATCTTATAGATTGTAAATATATTTTCATCCTACATGCCCAATATGCATAGTTACTGCCATTAAAAAGTGGTGGTCTGACAGTAGACTAACCTTCTACAAATGAACTAGTGATAGGGATACTAGTGTACTAACAGTACCAGTGTTGGTAACCATTTTGAAATTGTTTCGAAAATCAGATTATAAAACTTTGATAACCTTGCTCTGATACCAATTGTGAGAAATGCGGGTTACGGATCTTAAAGCTAGGATTAACACTAGAGGGGGGTGAATAGTGTTTATAAAGAACTACTAAATCCTTTTGAGTTTATGTTAATTTAAACACAGATGTGTGCAATATACAGACACAGATACGATCACAGAAACAAACACATATGCAGAAATAAAATAAAAAGCGGTAAAGGAAAGGACACCCCGGATTTTATACTGGTTCTTAGTTACCCTACATCCAGTCCCGCAACACTAGTACAGATTTCCTTTCAAAAGCAATCTTTACAATTACACCCTCGATTTCAAGGCTACGAGGTACACCCTCCAGAATCACAATTCTCTGGGTAGAGATACTTGATTTTTTGGGCTACAAGTTCACCCACTTGATTTTATGGGCAACAAGTTCACCCAATTGATTTCCCAAGGCTATAGTCACACCTTATCGCGCTTGATTGATTTTCAAGGCTACAATCGCACCTTTTCTCGCTAAGTTGATTACAAAAGCCCTATAACTCTGAATAGCACTGAGGATCTTGTTGTGATAACGATAGAGAATCAAACTACTAATGATCGAGTTCAATTCAATGTAGATTTCGGCAGAGTAATGATAAGAAATTTTATTAAGAAAAGTGGAAGAAGAAGAGGAGTGAAAAACCAGAAAATCTGATATGAAATTCGTTGAAACTGGCCCCTATTTATAGTAGAACAACAGTCATTTCCATTCGTGAAGAGTTATGGCGAATAGACACTTCTTTTGAAATTGAAATTTTGAACTCAATTGACACCGTGTCGACATGGTCACCACGAGTATGTCGACATCCCAAAGCATTTTTTGATGATTTAATTTTCTTTGAAAATAAACTTTATCTTATATTAAAACTATTTTAAACTTTATACATATACTTGACTATACTTAAAATTCATGAGTAAATATAGATAATAATATATATAGAATTTAACTATAATTTTATATTTAAATCTAATTATAAATATTTTAAAAGTTAAATATATTATATTAAAAGATAGTTTACAATCAGGAGTAATTTGACTTTGAAATTAAAGATGATTTTGAGGCTAAAATTATTTAAAATCAGGATAAATGTTTTTGATGCTTTTAAAAGGAAGGTTCTGATATTTTAAAAACAAGATATAATTTTGAAAAAAAATCATTTTGAATAAAAGGTTAGCGGATAAAAACAATGTTCCACTAGATTTTTCGTAGGTTCCATCCTACTTAGAGTTCCATCCCTTTAACAGACTCGAAATGGATTCCATTTTACGAATATATTGGATTTTAAGATGCCAGTGCTTTTCTAGGAGTTTTAACAAAATTTTCTAATTAAAAATAAATTACTTGAATTCTTGATAATCTTGATACTCATGAGTCTTCAGTCTTGATATCTTGAATCTCTATACTGTACAATCTTCATTCTTGGTACCTGCATGGTTAAACCCTACATATACATATATTTCTAAACTTATAATGTTAGTATTTATATTTTATAATCTATTTTAAGGTTGTTGTCATCAAAACCATCATCTCACGGACTAACAATCTCCCCCTTTTTGATGATGACAACCTTTGCTTATAAAATATTACTTCTATCCTAATAACTCCCCCTTAATCTATGCCCTACTTACCCTATTTTATACTTCTCCCCCTTTGTCATCAACAAAAACTAACTCCCCTCCCCCATTCTTGGACTAAAGTACCAGCATCGATAAACTATACAAAGAAATATATAATAGAAAGATTAAGAAATAATTATACGTATGAACATGATAATTTAATCAAAGACTATATACATTTCAATGTATATTTACATGTTTTATACATCAAACATCTAACTAAATTAAGAAATCAATCACACCAAGTATCAATCCAAACCAAATCAAATCAATTCAAACAAACAATTCAAACAAACTAATAAAATTTAAATGTTACGAGGAACTTCCACCCATCATTCTTCTCAAAAGATAGGGCATGCTTTAATAGCATCCCAATTTTCATTGTCATTGGTGAGAGAGACAGGAGGATGTGCTCCGTTATCATCCTTGTGTAGGGAGGAAATCATCCATCGTATTGCATCGAAATGCTTTTCTTGCTCCTTGATCATCTGCATTTGACTCAATTCTAAGTGATGCTGGTTACGGAGAATGAACGAGAGAATATTCTTGAATGAATTAAGAGTTTCTTCAAGATTTTCTGTTAAATTGTGAATTGGACTAGCCATAGTTGAATTTGTGAAAGAAATAAAGTATTAGAAGATAAGAAATAATTTTCAGTGAAGAATTCTGGAAGAAATAGGTGTAGAAATTCGTTTGAAATGAATAGACATGTGGTAGTTATTCAAATTTGAAATTCAAAATGAATTGTCATTTCTGACTGGTACATGTCGACATGGTCATAGGTGGTACGTAGACATGGGTTAGTGAAAAAATATGACTAATTAGATTTTGTGAATAATTGTGTGTGTGTGTGTGTATATATATATATTTATATAATATACTAACATTTATTCTGGAGATAAGATAAGATAGATAACAGAAAGGAAATATCATTTCATTGCATACTACATGATTAAACATATGAAACTACATAAACTTTCGAATTAAAACAAGCTAAAACACATACAATAAAATACGAAAATATAAAACTAGTTAGAGGATGATGCTGATGAAGAATGTCCAAGTTTCTTGCTGACTTTGGAAATGTACTTGTTCATCTTAGATGAAATTTTGTCCAACTTCTTACTAATGGATCGTTTAAGAATCCGTTGATTCTCAACAATCTTCTTTTGGTCCTTGAGAAGGGTTTTGGTGGATGGATTAGAAGGATAGTCGATGCTTTCCAAAGTGGTTTCACCTTCTTATTCTTCAATTTCCATTTCATCCCCTTCTTCTTCTTCCTCCTCTTCTTCTTCTTCCATTTCCTCATGAGCCAAACGCTCTTCCTTTTCGACAAAGGTCTCATAAAGTTGAAAAACAAATGGAATTTTCATAAGTGAAATGTTAGAATGATTGAAAACTTTTCTAGAAACAAATTCTTCGCCTTTCAAAATACACTCCAAAATATTTGAAAATCCGAGTGAGATAGATTCCATGATACAAAGTATTCTCACCCATTTCAAGATTTTTAGGATGAAGTTCATCCAAAATAACTTGCGCCCAATTTATGTCATAATTTTCAAAAATAGCAAAAAGTGCTTTGCAAACTTTTGAAGTACGATTGTTAAGATTCCCCGATCTTGGGGTCAAAGTATGTTGTAAAAGAAGATTGACAATTCTTGGCTTTGGTCGAAAATTTCGATTTTTAAGTTCAAAATTATCATTCCCTTCGAAAATATGATGAAATGTCTCACGATCATTTTCATCGTTTTTATAATTAGAAAGATCCATTCTCGTACACTTGCAATTGAGAACAGTACCCAAAAGATCACAATTCAAGGTGATTCTAGTGCCTTTGACACTACTCCAAATTTCGTCCTCATTTCCATTATAAAATCCACGGTTTAAATTAGCATAGAAAATTTTGACAAGATTTGGATAGCAAACAAAATCATTTTGAGAAACATCAATAAGACTAAGAACTCCATTGTTTGCAAAAAGAGAATTAAGTCTATAAGAAGGAAAATCTTGAAAAATAGTAAACTTTCCGGGATGGACTTTGGCATAATTAGCGTAATTGATGTATGCTTTTATTGCCTCTGGATCATTGAAGAGTTGCTCTTTTATTTTTCTAGAAATTCTCATGGTGGAGGGGTTGCTTGAAGAAGCCATTATTGTAGAGAGTAGAGAGCTTGTAGTTTTGAAGAAAGAGAGTTTGAATTTGAAAATGAGAGTGAAAATATATGATAAAAGACAGTGGATAAATATATTCTCAAAGGACATATTCTCTGGTCAAAAGGTAGCTTTTCAGAGAATTGAATGAAGTGAAAAGATGGAGGAAAATTCAAACATTTGAATTCAAATTTTGAAATTCAAATTTCAGTGCCCATATCGACATCATGGTAGGGACCATGTCGTCATGTGCCAGTGAATTTTTGTGAATTATTTTTCCTAAGTTCTCTAATAAATTTAATACTTTATTATATATTTCTGAAATATTATTGGACTAGTAATATATTTCAGAAAGTATTATTATACTATTGAAAATAATAATAAAAAATAAATAAAAAATAATAAAAAATAGAAAATAAATTTTTAAAATTCAAACAACACGCCAATTCAAAATCAATTAATCTAGCAATCAAACATCTAATTCTAAGCAAGCAATTTCAACCAACTATATTGTAAATGTGTACCTTTTTCTAAGTCCGTTTCTCTGATTTCATCGAAGTCGTGAACTGCCGTGAAACACAAATTTGAATTATCTGTTTTCTAATCATCATCACTCGAGGACGAGTCTGAGTCATCTAGAGTAGCTGTAAATGCACGTTTCCGTTTCTTTGCAGAATCATTATTCATTGGAGGGATTTTCCTATCTAGATACGGACAGTCTCTTTTGATATGGCCTGGTTCATCACAGTTGTAACATTTGACATTATCTGGCACTACATTCTGATTTCCAGAGTTCTTATAGTTGTTTCTCTTGAGATTATTCATCTTTCTGTATTTCTGGAATTTCCTAAAATTTCAGGTCATTAAGGCTATTTCTTCATCATTATCGCTGTTTGAATCTGATCCATCAGTCAATGCATTGAATGCCATTGATTTCTTTTCAGATGCTTTGCTTTCTCTTCTTCCAATCATTTGAACTTCATACGACATTAGATTTTCAATTAATTCTTCTATCTTTAAAGTGCTGATGTCATTTGCCTCTTCGATAGCAAGTGTCCTTTGATCCCATTCTGGAGTAAGAGAATTTAAAATCTTTCTGACTTGATCTTCTTCAGAAAATTCCTTTCCCAAAGATATTAGAGAGTGCACAATATCATGAAATCTACTATACATATCTGAAATAGACTCATTAGAATTCATTTTAAATAATTGAAACTAATTTGTGAGCATGTAAATTTTGATCTGTTTAACTTTGCTTATTCCTTCGTGAGTAACTTGCAAAGTTTTTGAGAAATCACATGCAGATTTACAAACTGACACTCTATTGAATTCATTTCTATCTAGTGAACAAAATAAAATATTCATTGCCCTAGAATTATTTTGTACAACAGTCTTTTTCTCAGCAGTCCACTGTGCAAAATCAGCCGTGGGTTCAGAATATTCAGTTTTTATAATATTCCAAGTGTCTAATCCTATAGATTGTAAATATATTTTCATCCTACATGCCCAATATGCATAGTTACTGCATTAAAAAGTGGTGGTCTAACAGTAGACTGACCTTCTACAAATGAACTAGTGACAGGGATACTAGTGTTAGTAACAGTACCAACGTTGGTAGTCATTTTGAAATTTTTTCAAAAATCAGATTATGAAACTTTGAGAACCTTGCTCTGATACCAATTGTGAGAAATGCGGATTACGGATCTTAAGGCTAGGATTAACACTAGAGAGGGGGTGAATAGTGTTTATAAAGAACTACTAAATCTTTTTGAGTTTATGTTAATTTAAACACAGATGTGTGCAATATACAGACACAGATATGATCACAGCAACAAACATATATGCAGAAATAAATTAAAAAGCAGTAAAGGAAAGAACACGCCGGATTTTATACTGGTTCGGGTTACCCTACATCTAGTCCCGCAACAGAAGTACAGATTTCCTTTCAAAAGCAATCTTTACAATTACACCCTCGATTTCAAGGCTACGAGGTACACCCTTCATAATCACAATCCTCTGGGTAGAGATACTTGATTTTTCGGGCTATAAGTTCACACACTTGATTTCACGGGCAACAAGTTCACCCAATTGATTTCGCAAGGCTATAATCACACCTTATCACGCTTGATTGATTTTCAAGGCTACAATCACACCTTTTCTCGCTAAGTTGATTACAAAATCCCTATAACTCTGAATAGCATTGAGGATCTTGTTGAGATAGCGATAGAGAATCAAACTACTAATGATCGAGTTCAATTCAATGATAAGAATTTTTATTAAGAAAAGTGGAAGAAGAAGAGGAGTGAAAATCCAGAAAATCTGGTATGAAATTCGTTGAAACTGACCCCTATTTATAGTAGAACAACAGTCATGTCCATTCGTGAAGAGTTATGGCGAATAGACATTTCTTTTGAAATTGAAATTTTGAACTCAACAGACACCATGTCGACATGGTCACCATGAGTATGTCGACATCCCGAAGCATTTTTTGATGATTTAATTTTCTTTGAAAATAAACTTTATCTTATTTTAAAACTATTTTAAACTTTATAAATATACTTGACAATAGTTAAAATTCATAAGTAAATATAGATAATAATATATATAGAATTTAACTATAATTTTATATCTAAATCTAAGTATAAATATTTTAAAAGTTAAATATATTATATTAAAAGATAGTTTAAAATCGGGAGTAATTTGACTTTAAAATTAAAGATGATTTTGAGGCTAAAATTATTTAAAATCAGGATAGATGTTTTTGATGCTTTTAAAAGGAAGGTTCTGAAATCATTTTGAAAACAAGATATAATTTTGAAAAAAAAATCATTTTGAATAAAAGATTAGCGGATACAAACAATGTTCCACTAGATTTTTCGTAGGTTCCATCTTACTTAGGGTTCCATCCCTTTAACAGACTCGAAGTGGATTCCATTTCACGAATAAATTGGATTTTAAGATACCAGTGTTTTTCTAGGAGTTTTAACAAAATTTTCTAATTAAAGAATAAATTACTTAAATTCTTGAACTCTTGATAATCTTGATACTCATGAGTCTTCAGTCTTGATATCTTGAATCTCTATACTGTAGAGTCTTCATTCTTGGTACCTACATGGTTAAATCCTGCATATACATATATATCTAAACTTATAATGTTAGTATTTATATTTTATAATCTATTCTAAGGTTGTTGTCATCAAAACCATCATCTCACGGATTAACAATATCAAAATATATGATTTTAAATATTTTGAACATAATGGAGCAAGTTTCAAGTCCAAATTCTATCGTATGAAGAAGTTATGCTGAAATCAATTTATTTCGAATTGATTTCAATTAAGTTGATTTCTAGGCGTTTCAAGTCCGTGCGATAAAATGAAAAGTCTGATTTCTACGTAAATTGAAATACTACTATAACGCATCGTTACGGATCCAATGAAACTATTTCGTCGAAATCTGAGTCAGTGTTCAAGATGACTATTTTTACAGGCACGTAAATAAATTAATAATTAATTCATTAAATCACTTTTTTAATTTCAATTCCATAATTAACAAATCTTATCATTTTTGATTTCTTAAACAATTACAGTAATTTAAACAAATTTCAATGTCAATTTAAAGTTGATTAGTACATCAATTGCAATGTTTAATTTCAATTTCATTAAATTCAGAAATTATAAATTAAAATTCCCAAAATTCATTTATTAAATTTTTAAACCTTGTTATTCACATCTTTTATCACAACAAGGATGCAACTAACATTGGTACATGATTTATTACCTTAAAATCTTCGAATTTCATCTTAATTTCCCATTAACGTAATATCTAAATATTTAATTCCATTTATTTGCAATAAACCCAATCGCTATAATTTAAATTCAAATAAATTCATAAATCTTGATTTCCATTCCTTTAATTCAACAAATTATCCTATTATCAATAACATTAACATTATTTCCAAATATTACCTTAATTAACATTAACGTAATATTTAATTTAGATTTATTGCAATGATTCAATTCAATTTAATGGATTAAAATTGTATCGGTAACTTATAATGATTATTGCCACTAACTCTTAATCATACTTCATTATCAACAACAAATATTATAATTACTTATCTAACATTGATTTTATCAAAATATATTTTATTTCGTATTATTTCATCAACTAATATAACTTTGAATTATTTCTAAATTTACTATTTACAATCAATTATAACCCTACAATTGTTTCAATTAATTGGGGTCTGCATTAAATTAGTTGTTTATTAACTTGCATTAACACTATTACCTTAATTTACATTCAGTTGCTATTAATTAATATATTATTTCATTGGTTAATTCAATACTTACTTTATTTACTTATTTTCAATTTTACAACCAAGTGCAACAAATTTGCACTATGTCATTATTGGGATTTCACTCCAATGGTTAATAGTTAATTTTAATTGCCATTGCTACATTTCATTTTAGTGTTCATTTCAATATTAAATTATAAAGTTTTTTCCTTCCAAATTAAATTACAAAATCTCGTTAACATAACAAATCTTATTATCGGAAATTTACGGGTCGTTACAGTGACCAAATAGGAGATGGAAGGGATAATGATGAAGATGCAAATGAGATTGATAATTCATCAAGAGGAAATGTTAAATGGATTCTTCCAATGAATGGAGTAGTAAAGAGCAGCCGAAGAAGCTGGAAACCATGACCAATGGTGGTCGGAAAATAGGAACAATGGAACATGTGTTCAGATTCTAGGGATAGAGTCAGTATAGGCCAACTCCGACCCCTCATAATCGATCGGTACCGACCAATCCAGACCAATCGATACCAATCGATTTTGTAAGGAGTTAGAGTCCATTTTGATGTTAATCAAGCAAGAGTGCTTGGGATGGGTTATGCTGGAAGTAGGAATGAAGACCAAAATGCAAACTTATAGTAGCATTAAGAAGAACCGAAACGTTCCCATGGAACGGTATATGAGGAAGTATTCAACCAAGGCACGTGGAGCTTCAGAGATTTCAATAAATCAAGATTATTATTAAGCTAAAACAATAAAACATGTACTTTAAGGTGGAGCTCCAAATCGAAGTTTAGAGGATGTGAATCAGAACCCCTTTACCCAAACATCTGATATGTTTGGATCCATCAGATTTTAAGCTACCAACCTTGGATTCGTATGATAGAAGGACTGATCCTACAGCCCACTTGATGACATACATCTAACACATGGGGGTGTTTGAAGCTTCAGTGGAAGTTATGGGACAATGCTTCCCATTGTTTTTGATTGATTTTTCTGCTAGATGGCTTTGCCAAAAGGATAAGGGGTCCATTGGAACATGGATCAAATTAGTGGAAAAGTTTATGAGCCAATTCAGAGTTTATATATTTTGACCAAGTAATGTGATGATACTCTCAAATGTGAAGCAGAGGAAGAATAAGACTTTGTAAAGTTACTTGAGTAAATTTAACGTAGTAGCCACTGCTGTTTAGAAACCATACCCAACTATCATTCTTATGGAGGTAGTTGCCGAAGTTGCAAATTAAATCAAATTAAAGAAGGTTTTGGAAATGGATAAGCTAGTGGATCTTATAAATTTCTATTATTAGGTTGAGAGTTCTTGCGTTAGGAGGATGTGGAAATCGAGAATCATGAAATGAATGTTATGGAGGATGGAGAATCATCCAATGTAGGATCTTAAAAGGGTAAAGGAAAATGAAAGGCTAATGATGTCTTTGGAGCCTCAAAGCGATTGAAGAGGGAATGGAAATCTTCTCTTACACTGATTTGACTGAGACCTCGGAGAGGATCTATTTTGATACTAGGGCATATTGCTTACAAAAAACTAGCTAAGAGAGCCCAGAAATGGAAAGAAATTCTCGAAAATACTTCATATCCCATGAGCTGGATGGGCATGAGATGAACGAGTAAATGCATTTATGAAACTTGGTAGAAGAGAAGGTTCAAAGCAACCAATTGCAACAATAATAAAGAAATTAGATAGTGGTAGCACAAACTATAATGGTGTAAGAGGTGTGACCATCAACTATGTGAAATATACCAAGTTGTGGCTGAGGATCTGGATTAGACATGGTTATTCCATGATCGAGTAGTATCATAATTATGTTCATTTTCTGCATTTTTTGCATTAAATAAAATATAAAAGATTATATCCGGATACTTGCACATGTGTAGGATTTCGTTGGGTCCTTTGTGCATGCTCTAAGTTAAAGTTTAAGTGTAATCCTTGATTGGACTATTTGCTCAGATTACTACTTGATGAATTTAGATTTGTACTCTATGAAAGATCGATTGACTGATATTTGGATATGAAATCAGTTGAATATGACACTTGATTTTGATATTGTTGTAGGATACTACTAGAACATAATTATCCCTTAAATTTGATAAAATCATATATTATAGTTTTCCAGACTGGAGAAATGGGATAACGAATTGTGAAATATAGGTCATCTTGCTTGAGAGTGGGTGGATGGGTCTATATAGGGTAGCATGTCCCCTCATTGAAGAGCGAGTGGATAGGCCTAGTTTAAACGTTGAGTCTCATATCCCAAAAGTAAGTAAATAAGCTCTATGTAGATTTATTATCCAAGGAGATTAAAAACTAACCTCTAGGCATAAATACCTTTTGATTTGAAAGATTTATAATGATTAATGAATATCATTTCCTTGATCCAATTGAATTTACTCATGGTTGAATGCTCGATGATACCAGATGATTTATTGGTAATGCTCCAATCGAGTGCAATACAGCATTGTGGTTTATAATGCATAATAGTATGATATGTGATCTATGATGTGTTAAATCCCAATAGAATATAAAATGATAGTGATTTGTGACTGACATTTAGATAAGAATTTGATTCCTTAGCCATGACGAGCCTAAAATGACCTTTTATTTGTTGTGAATCAAATATAATTGGAAGATTCAGTATGATTTGTTCACTAATAGCTAGAGATTGCAATAATGACAATTTCCCAGTCTCAATACATGTTCTTAAGCAAAGCACACTTTGTATTCATAAAAGCATGCTTCGGGGGTCAGCATTTCTGACAAATTATCCATGGTCTTACAGCAAACTCAGACTAGAGAAATTGGACAATAAAATGAGCAATGGATCCATAGTGTTGGAAAACATCAAAACAAAAGATAAGAGGAAATTTGGAAAAGGACTTGAGAATGCACAACCAATCTGTACAAATCGATCCTGGAAGGATTGGTGCTGATCCATATCAAATGCCTAGGTGGGACCAACTACACTTTGATGTGTGTTATTTGAAACTAAAAACGATGCAAGAATTGTGAAATGGAAATGATCGACATCGACGTATAAGGGTTAGTTTCAAACAGTTTAATGTTTCTTGATTTGGGTGCTAAAGAGCTTGAGGATTCAAACCATATGAAGTAATAAAGAAAAAGAGAAAAGGAAATCGATCAGTACCATAAAGTATGGATTTTGGAAAGTATTCTTTCGACTCGATCTTCATAGTTAGGATTTCAAATAAGGATGTCTACTTATTCTAATTTGATATATCGACTTTATATAGGGATACACCTATAAATAGAGGGTTGTCTTCAATTTGAAAGGGATTAAATACTTCTTCTAGCATAAGAGACTTGAGCACAATCCAGGCTTACTTGACTGTAATACAAAATTAATTGTAAATTGTGTATTTCAGAGAGAATTCATCAACAAAAATAAGTAAGTGGACATAGACTGAAGATTTTGCCAAACCATTATGAAATCTTGTATCTTTTCTCTTTGATTCTTACCTTTTCAATTTGCTTATTGCATTTTTCATTAAGTTTAGACATTTGACCGTTTTACATGCGAACAATTTCCAACTTAAGCTTCTTAACTTTTTCAACTTAAGCTTCTTAACTAACACTGATCATGTGTTTAAGTGTAACATACAATACTCTATATCACTTATGAAGTTCTAGTCTGAATACTCCTTCATGAGAAGCTGGATGTTTCTATAAACAACTCTTCAATATTTCATAAATACACGAGAATACTCTTAACATCATTTAGTGAACTTAATTTGAATCTGACACTTTCTCCTTGCACCGTATACATAAGCAAACTATGATACAGTCAGTAATGCAGCATATATGATAAATTCTGTTGTTAAAATATAAGAAATCCATCTCATATGTTTTATTTTAAACATTTTAATATGTTGTTTGTGTATCATCTGGGACAATCCCAACATCTTTTTATGCTGGTTATAAGAGATGTCTTTTCAAATCCTATCGGGAATCACACAACCATATTAGAACTGATTTTAACAAGGGTACATCGGTAGTAATCAGCAGCATGTTGTTTACTTATAGTTTAGAAATATCTAAGTACTTTTAATGTTCTTTTTTATAGACACGCTCTTCCCCTGTTTTTTCATTAAAATTGAACTATTTTATATTTCTGTCAAAATACTTGTTCGACTAGGATGCATATCAAACGATACATTCATACAAGTTTTTAGATCATATTTAAAACCAACAAGCTCTATATTCCTCACACTAGCTTTGAGACAGTTTTGGTTGTTATGTGCAAATAGACCATACTAAATCTTTATTTAGAATTTTCTATTTCAATATATATGTACCAAAAATCGAAGCCATACAGGGAGATAATTTTACGACTAAAATCTAAATAAACTTAATCATGTTGAATGACAAATCGTTATGCTAATTTGAAAAATTAAAATTTATTATGTTATTCTTATCAATGTGCTTGTTACTACAAATTATTCATATCGGGCTTCTAGAAAGAACATATTAAGCTTGATAATAATGGGGGTATCAAGCCAAAAAAGAGTCAGGTCATAAAGCACTTAAAATTTAATAAAGGATGTCTAGGTTCAAACATTTGCAAAGTGATGTCAAATGTCTAAAAGAAAATGGGTTGTCGAACCTCTACAGGAAGGATGTCGCATACTCAAGTAATTAACATATATAGAAAGGGCAACGAACCTCTAAAGATGCCTAGCTCCAAGTGTTTAAATAATATAAAAGCCGTCGACCTTGAATGAAAAAAAGAGGAGGTGTCGAGGGTGTAAGGTGGAAAAGGTGTTGAGTCTCAACAATTACAAAGAATGTAGAGAACATAACAAACAGAAGTAATGTTGAACATCAACAACAAACTAAGGTGTCGAGTTTACAAGATAATGAAGGTGTCGAATCATCAAACATTATAGGTATCGAGCTTCTATAATGTAAAGGCTATCAAGCCTAGATATAACTAGATTAATAAAGATGAAGAGGAAGTTAGTGAACCACTACAATAAGGAGTGATGTAGAACAAGTTAAAAGTAATATGTCGAACATGTGGTTTCAAAATGAAGATGTCGAGCTTCTAAAGATAGTAGGTCTATTCTACACTAACTGTCACCAAGCTACTACCCCGATAACCCTTATCGAGTATCTACCATCTTGAAGGTTATTGAGTATACACCAAGTTAACGAATGACTACCATATTGCAAGAGGTCAAGTATCAATATATATGAAGGATGTAAGATATCTACTATGTAAGCAAGTGATGTTGAGCCTCAACAACGAATGTTGAAATTTCATCAAAGATGGTGCTATCAGAACCATTGGATTAAGATTTGTGCCATGTGTCAATCATCCCCCATGATTACACCCCTATAAAAATTACCTTATCAACATCCATAAGGGGGCAATTTTTTCTTTCCTATTTATCAAAGTTTTAAATTTGTAAAGCCTAAGTTGTTTTGAGGATTGTAGAGCCGATTGTAATTTGTGAACTTTTTACACATAAGGACTTGAACAATAAACTTTTTGCATGACATACTTCTTTTGAATGACAACATTAGATTATTATTGAACTATGAACCAACATATGACTATCTTTTGGACTTGAGTTTTAATAATGAACATGCTTATGACTTCACTCAGATTCAACTGGACTTGCATATTATCCCAAGATTGCATAAGGCTATATATTCCCTTATCCAAATCAGTCTTATCCTGCACTGCATATCGGTTAGCAAAGAAATTTGTTAACATTTTGGCAGTGGGCAAAGTGCTTGAACCTTCGATTCCCCATAGAGGACTTTAGGGACTTCAGTTTCCTGCATATCCCTATAGAGGTCTTCAAAAGATCACCATGTCTAGTATATTCCTACTGAAGACTTTCAATATCATGCATAACCTTTCATACCACATAATGGCTACCTTTGAACAAGAATCCTCTAAGCCTTACTTTCCTAGGTCAACTTATGAAGTGGCCCATATACTTTAATTCCATATGGAACAAATGTTAAGAGAACTGGCACTGATGCCTTTAGCCTAAAGAGATGGCTAATTTTTTATGACTTAGATATCTAGAGTATAAATCCATTCCATATGGGATCTACCCCAATCAAAGCTTATTATCCCACTCTAAGAGAAGAAAATAAGAAAAAAAATGGTCGGTTCGTGTAAATGAGAAAAACTGTACGTTCCAAGCTAAAGAAACTATCTTTGAGAATAAAATAATAAATGATTTCAATAAGTTTACCCAAAGTGGAAGGGAGTAATCGATCTCTCTCCCACATCAATCGAAACTTGGGAATTTTTAAAGAGAAAACTTGTCATTAGAACTAAAGAGCCAACCTAATGTTACAAAAAAGACAAATGGGGGCCAAAGATACAATCCCTTAGGAATTTCCGATATGTAAAATACTATTCCCTTACCACCTCTTATGAAAACATCTATCTTCTAACAAAAAAGAAGTTGAACTATTAACCTCCAAAGAAGAAGAGACAAGGAAATGAAAGAAATCTTAAGGGCTCATATTGCTAATATCACTGAACAAATGGAACGAAACTAATCAATGCTGAGCCCTTAAAGGGATGATTGAGAATTTCTTAGGAAAAGTAGAACTCCGAGAATTTATTAACAAGATTTGAGAAGATGGTCAAATGCATCTATAGATATAAAGTGCATTAAAAAGGGAAAATACTTCTTGAAAAGGACTTACAAAATAAAGGAAAAGCCTTTGATCCCGCCATAAGGTCCTGGTCAAAGCACCTCCTAGATGGAGATCAGTGAAAGCCTTTGGTCTCGCATATAAGGCCTAGCCAGTGCACTGCAGTCCTTCGGTCCCGCCTACGTGGCATGGCCGGAGCACCTCTTAGAAGGAGGTTAGAGTAAGACTTTGTTATCGCCTAAGATGGTCTTTCCAAAGCACTACAGGCCTTTGGTCCTGTCTATGTGGCTTGGTCGAAGAATCTCCTAGAGGGAGGATGGAGTAAGACTTTGGTCCCGCCTAAGATGGTTTAGCCAAACATCGACCAGCCTTTAGTTCTGTCTATAAGGCGTGACTAAAGCGCCTCCTAGAGGTAGGATGGGTAAGACTTTGATTCTACCTAAGATGACTAACTAAACACAGCGACCAACCTAAATAATTACCTATAAAGTAATATGGGGCGAGAAAGCTCAATGCCTAAATCACCACCTAAGATGGTAGTAAGGGGCAAAATAGTTCAAAACCTAAATCAATACCTATGGCAGTACGGGGTGAAAAAGTTCATAGCCCAAATCATCACCTAAAAGGTAATAAGGGAGAAGAGAGATCAATCGAGTAAGGGTAATTTTATACCGAGAATGGATCAAAGTAATTTTCTAAGAGGAAGTGTAATTAAACATGACTAATCTTGCTCCAAGCTAAAATTAAGGCAATCTTTGAAGAAAAGGTTAAGAACTATCTATTACCCAACTAAAGATCTCAGCATCAAATATGGATATAAGAAAAAATTTGTATCCCTTTATCAAAAATACTCTACTAAATAATGGGAATCTCAATTGTTAATCAAATTTCCAATCTCCTATTAATTGAAATGTGAATCTTATCATATTGATTTCTGGTTTTCTAATCAATTGAATTTACAACCTCCTCACTGAGTGGATTTATGGTCTTCCATGTAACAAAAAAGGTCATCAAATAACCATCCAAAACTAGATAGAGGGAAGGAAATTTAAGCAACAAAAAGGAGGAGACAAGCTAATCCAATTTGTCTAAAATTTTGTTGATTCAATAATAATTCCAAAAGATAAATTTCAAAAGCAAGTTCTCAATGTTTTAGAGCTCAATAAGAATAAAAAATCATAAATTTCTTTGGCATTTACAAAACAAAATGATTGGTTTAAGGAAAAATTGATTTCTCGAAATTATGGAAATCATAAGTATTTACCTTGTGCTTTTCCAGAAGAAAAAGGGAAAGTCTCATCATGGAAGGTGGAAAATAAGTACTATAACACTCGATAAGAAACTCTCAAATCAAATATTATCTAAAAGCATTCTTTGGAAAAGCAAAAGGCAAACAAATCTGTCAAAGACCATAAAGCATACGGAATCAAAGTTACCATCTCAATAAAGCTCAATGGGTTCAAACCAAGACCAGAATAAGAAAGGGAAATACAAGGTTTATTCAAAATATCAACTATTCAGGTACAAAATTATTTACTAAATTTACATACAAAAACTACAAATATTAAGAAAACTCATCCTAATCTTGCCAAGGAGGAGGTTGAGGGAGTGGATAATGTTGGTATACTTTTTCTTTCCCATTCCGCTCAACCTCGAGAAGACATGGATGACTTTCACTTAAGGTAGGGGAATATCTAGGAAGAAAAGGTGGACTTCCAATATTATTGAAATGGACAAAACACCCATATAAAAAGTAGTGTTGATAACATCTGTATCCTGCCTATGCTACTCTACCCAACCTTTGATTCATTTTTGAACCTAAGAAATAATAGTTGATCTTCAAGCCAAAAGAAACTGTTCTTTCAAGCAAATAATCTACGAGGAATTCCAATCATGAATTACAATGACACCACCTTTGTTACTTTCAGTTAAGACTCGAGGTCTAGCACTTTTTCCTTTAATGCTTCGTACCAAAGAAGGCTCGATGATATGAAGAATCGCCATGTTCAGTAGTTCTTTAAGTTTCTTCTCCTTCTTTTGGATGATGTTCATGTCATCAATGGAGTCAATTAAAATATTTAATGCGCGAATGAGCATCTAATTAGCCCTTTTAAGAGCCTTAATATTTTGATCAAAAGCAAGTTTCTCGCATCCCAGCTCCTCAACCTGACTTAGATACTTGTTGAGATGTTTAGAAAATTGTTCATCCCACTTTCCTACCAAAAACTAGGTGCATTCATATTTATACTCTCGGAGCCACTTGGAATTTCTCCATGATCTAAACATGGACGTGGATTTTCAAAAGAGAAAAATTTATTTCTACTAGCAAAGGATTTAGACTAAGTTATGCTTGTAGGGGTAGGAGTGGGAAGGCTAGATTTGCCTTCACTTGCGATAAGTTCTGGAGATTGACATGATAACTGACTTTTTAGTATATCAACTTCAAGATTCTTATTTCTCTGATATCGACGAGCAATTTCTGTAGCAATTTTGATTCATTGGTCTTACGGTCCATAACTACCTACTGCCCTTATATTCTTTCTTGGTTCTTCGATATTATTGTCTTTTTCTTTGATTTTCTGCTATAAACTTGAGGATATTTCATTTACACTGCCTAATGTGGATATCAACCTATAGTAATTATTATACCATTCACATGCTTTTGGGTTGTTCGAAAATGGTGCAACTAAAGCATCTTGAGAGTAGCACTTCCTAATATCTAATACAAGTCTGGCCTTAAATTTATCCAATCGCGAAGGAAGGTCAAAATCAGTAGATAGAAGCGTGAGTTGAAATTCCTAGTAAGAATATATAAAAGAAAAATTAGCATGTGGGGAAAATATATTCTCCTACTAATAACAACATGACTTACAAGCATGGAAAAGTTCAAATTACATTAACAATTCAAGATTCATATATTTAATTCTTAATTTTAGAAGTAACACTTTGAGCTTTTTTAAGTGAACTCATAGACATAGGAAAAGTAGAAACAAAGAAGATATTATATTCACGAGGAGTAAACTAATGATAATCCCATCTCCTGATAAAAAGATTAAAATCACTGCATAAAAATTTAGCATAACTAGACAGGATTTCCTTGAGTAAATTATATTTTTCATCACCTAAGAAATCAAAATATATGGGGACTTTGTGTGTAAATTTATTCAAGGTCCCTAAGAAAGCAGTATTTTGCTAATGGAGAGGTTTTGAGGGTTACTATTTCTCTATAAAAACCCTTGTTAGCTTGACAAATTTACTTAAGAGTTCTTTTGAAATGAAAGTGCCCAATGATTCCTTAATCTGTGTATTTCAAGGAAAATAAACTAAGCTATAAAGAAATGAGAATTTCAGTACCTACAAAATACATCAAAACAATCGTTCGAGTTCATACAATATTGAGCCATTGTAAAATTCAGAGACAAATTTTTCTTTGTTAAACACGACATTTTCATAGAGGAAGAGTGCGTAAGGAAAGCGGAGCGGCCTCAACCCCAGAAAGGTTCCAGCATTCCCTAGAATGAGGACCGGACTCATGATTATTCAAATATCTATTATGCTAATGCCTAAGTAACCCTCACTCTCTTTGCCCGGAAAATAAAAATCAGTAAAAAGATTCCTAGAATAAACTTTATAATGGAACTCCAGTAAAGTGTCCCTATGTTCAATAAGCATCCAAAATATCATAGTCAGCTCGGCATACTCTTTTATAACTCTTTATCGATGAAGATGGGATCTTTTCAAAGGTTGAATTACCCATTTTCTTTAAAATCTTTCAAATGACTAGTCTAAATAGGAAGATGCCTATATTTGTTGGATAAACTGTTACTCTTTCAATCAGCTTCTCGATTTCTCTATTCAGTCGTAACACCTCCCTTTCACTTTTGTCATGCAAAATATCAAAATGATATTTGCTTCTTTTCCTCAACTAAAATTAGTGAACTTATTAGCTAAAGCTAACAAGTAATTATAGGCATTTAAGAAATGATAAATTTCACACCTATGTTGTAGGAGCTTGAGAAATTGAAACTTGAGTTTTCTCTTTTACTTGATGGACGAGAGTGTTAGTTCCTGAGATGATGGTTTTGATGACAACAACCTTAAGACCTGTTATAAAATATAAATACTAATATTCTTGTCTAGATATATATGTATATCCAGGATATATATATATATATATATATATATATATATATATATATATATATATATATATGCAGGTACTTAGAATGAAGGCTGTATAGTATAAAGATTCAAGACTAAGTATAGAGATTCAAGACTGACGAATTCAATATTGAAGAAATCAAGACCAAAGACTCATGAGTATCAAGAGTTCAAGATATCAAGATAAGTAATAGAATCTAGATTTATGTTAAAACTTCACAATAGCACTAAAATCTTTATTCCAATTTTAATTGTGAAATGGAATCCACCTTCTCATTTTAATAGTGGGATTGAACCCACGACCCTCTCTAGTGGAATGGAATCCATGAAATTTTCAAACTGATCTATTTTTTCAAAACTATCTTTTTAAAGTCATCTCTATCAATTTATTATTTTAGCCTTAATTCAAAATTATTTTTAATCATATTAATTTCAAAATCATCTCTTGTTTTTTAAACTTTTTCTTGATTTTAATATTTTAGCTTTAAAATATTTTAAAGAAATCTATAGTTAGTTTTTAATATTACTTTTGTATTATAGATTATGTATTTCAAGATTACTTTCTAAAACTCTTTTATATGTTCAAACCATATTCAAAATGGTTTAAAAGTTTAAAATTGTTTTGACAAGTTTTAGAATAGAAATCATTTTAAAGCTAATCTATTTTCAAAAATAAACATAGGCATGTAGGCATCCCTCATCCACCAATGTTGACATGGTAACCGTAGAATTTAAAATTCAAATTTTCAAAAGAAATTTCTATCCGTCATAACTTTTCACGAATGGACATGACTGTTGTTCTCCTATAAATACCAGTTGTTTTCAACGAATTTTAAGTTAGTTTTTCTTCATTTCTTCACTCCTTCTTCACTCTAATATTCTCTTATATTTGAAATGTTTTAACAAAATTCTACCGAAATTCTAAGTGAATCAAACTCGATCATCTCTAGTTTTATTCTCTGCCACTCTCTCTCTCAAGGATCTCAATGTTATTCAGAGTTATAGGATCACTTGTAATCAAAGAAGTGTATAGAGTTTCTCTCTATCAAAGTGTAATTGGAAACAATGTGATTGTGGCTCATAAATTAATTGGATGAGATTATAGCTCGTAAATCAATTAGGTGATCTTTTAGCCTGGTTAATTCAAGAAAGTTTGCCTTAGACTTGGAGACATGAGGGTGTATCTCGTGGCCTTGAAATCGAGGTTGTAATATCGACATTATATTTGAAAATAATTTGCATAAGAAATTGTGTGGGACTGTATGTAGGGTAACTCTAAACCAGTATAAAATTCTGGTATGTTCTTTCCTATACTACTTTTATTTCTATTTGCATCTGCGTCTGATTCTGTGATTGTTTCTATGTTTGTGAATTGCATCTGTTTGGATTTAATTTGAAAAGATTTCAAAAATATTCATAAAATTATTTAAACACTATTCACCCCCCCCCTTTTAGTGTTAATTTTGCCTTAAGATCCATAATCCACATTTCCTACATTTGGTATTAGAGCATTGGTTTTCAAACTTATCATAATATGAACTTTGAAAAAGTTTAAAATGGCAATTTTTGGAGATTTTATTAACACTAGTTCAAAACTATCCAAATCATAATTGTTTCATAAATCTGCATATTATTATTCTAGAAAATCAAGTTATCTACCAAATTGGTGTGCTATGCAGGAACAGATACGTTATATGGCTTTTGAAGAATCAACACTCAATGGACAAATGATGCAAATCAAGAAAAACAAATAGATACTAGATAATGGATGTTCAAGACATATGACTGGTAATCTAGAGATACTGAACGATATAATTTATGAATATGGAGTAATGGTCAACTTTGGAGATAATTCAAAAGGATATGTGATTGACATCGCCAATGTCGCTAACTCTAAAACTCCTACTATTTCTAATGTCTTGTTAGTTAGGAATCTAAAAGACAACTTAGTTAGCATAAGTCAACTATCTGACAAGGGCTACAAAATCAAATTTGAAAAGGATAAGTGTCACATCGAAGATAGTAAATCAAATATTATCTTTGAAGGAACTAGGAAGAAAAATATTTATATTCTCAGTTTGAAAATCTCAAATATAACCTTTGTCTTTTGGCTAATACAAGAGACCCTTGGATTTTGCATAAATGATTTGGACATTTGAATTTCAAACTCTTATCTAGACTTTCAAAACTTGATCTAGTAAGAGGCCTCCTTAAAATGGATTTTAAAGTAGATAGTATATGTGATGCTTGTGAATTAGGAAAACTTAGAAAGAGTTCATTTAAATTGAAAGATATGATTTCAACTTCAAAACCTCTTGAATTACATCAGTTAGATCTGTTTGTTCCATCTCAAATTCAGTCAATAAATCATAATAAATATGTTTTTGTAATTGTAGATGATTATTCTAGATTTACACAGACAATTTTTCTAAAACATAAAAGTGATGCTCTTGATTTATTTAAAATTTTGCAAAAAAAATTCAAAATCAACTTTCTTTGAAAATCAAAACTATTCGTAGTGATCACGCTGGAGAATTTGAAAATGAAAATTTGAGAATTTCTGTAATAAAAAAGGAATAACACATAATTTTTCTTTTCCAAGTGCTCCACAACAAAACGGAGTAGTAGAGCATAAAAATAGGACAATTCAAGAGTGTGCAAGAATTATGCTTTAAGATATAATTACCAAGAAATCTCTGGGATGAAGCAGTCGCTACAACTTGTTACGTTTTGAATGAGATTTTAATTAGACCACTAACCAATAAAGCACCATATGAACTTCTTTTCAATAAGAAACCAAAGATGTCTTTTTTTGAAGTTTTTGGAAGTAAATGCTTTATTCTAAATACAAAGGACAATTTGGATAAATTTGATCCTAAATCCGACAAAGAAATCTTTATCGGATATTCTAACAGAAGTAAAGCATACAGAGTTTTCGGTTTAGAAACTAACACTATTAAAGAAACAATGCATGTATCTTTGATGAAAATTCAAAGATTTTGTTCAAATAAATTATGAAAATGATTTTGTTACTTTAAGTAATGAATCAAACGAAACAAACTACGAAACTGTTCATCCTCGTTAAAGGATCAGGCTTTTAAAAGATCATTCTACAAAAAATATACTAGGAAATATTGAATCTGTTGTTAGAACTAGAAATCAACTAAACAAGATGAGTAATGTAGCTTTTATATCAAGTGTAGAACCCAAAAATCCAAAGGAAGCATCATTTGATGATTCATGGATTCTTGCTATGGAAGAAGAACCGAATCAATTCACCAGAAATGATTTATGAGAACTTGTTCCTAGGATAAAACTATAATAAAAACTAAATTCGTTTATAAAAATAAAATGAATGAACAAGGTGAGGTCATTTGAAATAAAGATCGGTTAGTCGTGCAAAGTTATTGTCTAGAAGAACGAATAGACTATGATGAAACCTTTGCACCGATAGCAAGATTAGAAGCCATTAAAATCCCACTTGCTTTCGCAAACCACAACAATTTCAAATTATTTCAAATGGATGACAAAACTCCCTTTTTAATTGGTTTTGTTAAAGAGTATGTTTATGTTGAACAAATTCCACTTTATGCAGAAGAAAAGTTTCCAAATCATGTTTATAAGTTAAAAGAAGTTTTATATGGTCTAAAACAAGCTCCTAGAGCCTGGTATGATAGACTAAGATCACACATATTACAATCAATGTTGAAATTGATAAAGTAGATGATACTCTTTTTATTAAAAGAAACAAAAACGATATCCAATTAGCATAGATTTATGTAGATGATATGTCACGACCTGAATTTCGACGCTCGAAAATTGACATCCATACCTCACTTGTATTCGAATGCCGCAGATTCAAACGTCGAACTCCAGTTCGGATGAAGCTTATAACACATTAAGTATAACAACACAGCGGAAGAAAAAGATAATATCATTGATATACAATAGTTGATTACAACAATGATACACTAATTGGTCAATATTATTAGAGATACAAGATACAACGAAAACAAATAACTCCAAAAAATAATATCTTCAGAAGTCCATAAGATAGATACTCCAACAAATAGTGACTCCATTCCCAAATTTCTAAAGACTCCAATAGCTTGAACCACCAACATGCTTTCCAAATGCAAAGAGAAAAACCCTCATCATGATGTATTAAGCAAGGTCGGTCAAGAATATTGAAGGGAAGCATAAAGCGTTAGCCAAAATCCAAAGACTCCCGAGATATCAAATCTACATCTACTATCTGAAAAATCAAACTCTAGACTGCCCGTGTAGAAAATTGTGGGCACCCAGAGTTTAGAAAGGGAATAATAAACTCCGGGTCAGTCATGGGATAGGTGTGAGCAAACGAAAACAGTTTATCTTTAAAACAAACAACAAAAGAAGTAAACGAAATCCACAATGCTTTTTTGGAAAATGAAACTACCATAAGGCCTCCCACCGCACACATAATGCAAATGCAGAATTGGAGGAGATTTCTCCTTATGATAGTCAAACATGCTTGATACACGAAAACCATTTTGATATTATTATTAGTGCATAGTGGAAAACATTTGCAAGTATAATATTATTCTTAGCCAGCATACCACATTCATCGAATGCCTACTATAGCTACCATGTTCAATAGCAAGTTACCACCACATTCCATGGCAGGTCATACAACTAAAACGGTATAGGACGCATATTGTTTCTTTGGATTTTGAACAAATGGTCAGGCTAAGGAACTTCCTATTGGCACATGGGTACGCCTTTAGAGGGATGCCTCGAGAACCTACCTGGCTCTCGGCCAACACAAGGTCGGATTACCCCTGCCTGGAAGTAAAACCTACAAGTATGCCATCCCCGGTCGTTAACGACCTTTAACCGAGGATCCTTAACCACAAAGCAACAACCGCAAAGTAATAAATTTATAGTAACCATAGGTTAAATATCTGGGATCCATACCACGATACCACCCTTTTCCAGAAGGAAATGACATACCCTAAAGGGCGCGATCCTCATAACCTTGCCGCATTCTTCCTGTTTCGACCATTTTTTGGATGTGAGGTCCGACGAAGTCTCGTCCACAAAGCTACACTTTTCACAAAGCCATGCTTTGATCAACAAATGATCAGCATCACATCGTATGCCACATTACCAAATTGGAATGTATTACTAGTAACCATCAACTACATAACCTCTGAGCTCGTATGTCTCAGAGAAGGGTGTTAAACTAAGAGAATAAATTCTCCGCCACCAACAGAAATGTATTTGATAGAAACCAGCTTTACATCTCAAAGTGTAACGTTAGACATACATCCATACAAGTTTGTTCTGGGTTCGAACAGAATCGACGGCACTTCACAAAGAAGCCCTTGCAAATCTGGATAATCCCTAATCACGTCCAGACTCCCCACCACAAAGGGTGATCAAATCTCTATACGGGGGACTAATCGGTGTAGAGACATTCGACGGGTTATCCTTTCGCTTTCGAGAATATCCGGTCTTTACCACCGGTTTTCAAATGCAATCCATAACGTCATATCATTATTCGGAATGAGTTTTATGACACAATGCCCTCTCCCGGAAAAATCCAACAATGAGCAATATTTAAAAAGCATATGGATATTGGGATCTTAGTTAAGTCACAACTTAAAGCCCAAAACTTTTCTTTCAATGGTTTAAACAAATTACCAGTTTCAAATCTTTAAACAAAAAGATTCACTTCACAAAGTTCACCAATCTTTCACAAAGATTCATTCATAGCCCTTCAAAACAATTCCATTTCAATCCCAAATCTTTTATACAAAAGATACCTTTTAAGATTCTTTTAAATTTCAAAACAAAGTTCAACAATCTTCCACAAAGATTCAATTATAGCTTTCAAAACTATTCCATTTCAATTTCAAATCTTTTATACAAAAGATACCTTTAAGATCCTCTTAAATTTTGAAAACCGATTCACCAATCTTTAACCAAGATTCATTCACAATATATAAACAAAAGATCTATCTTCGAGATCCTCTTTAGTTTGAAACAAAGTTCACCAAAATCTTTAACCAAGATTTATTTATAGCTTTTAATCTTTTAAGCAAAAGATTCACTTCAGTTCAACAACAAGATTTACCAAATCTTTAACAAAGATAGCTTTCAAAACTATTTCCTTTTCAAATTTGATTTATTCATAACTCGAAAATCCTTTCGACAACACTGGGAATTCTTTCTTTTATATGAAATCTATTATTAATTGAAAACAAATATTTTTCATTTCGAAAAAATCTGATCAAATACGCACAAGTTAAAGCCTTTAAAGGTATAGACTTAGGTTGAATTTAAATTCCCAAAATAATACTTTAAAGATGGTTTGTAATCCATATATATTATATTATATAACTTGTATTACCACTTTTCAAACCATAGTTTCCAAAACAATTTCAAAACTTAAATAAGATATATTATATTCAAACCAAATTTCAACTTTAAAATTTTCTTTCCAAAAGCTTTCCATATTCAGTTCAATTTCTTTTCCAAAACTATTTGAATTCAAAACATCCGTGACGTAACCGAATCCTCGTGCAATCCATATTTGTATGTGTATGGTGTAGTCCAAGGGTTTTACATAATAGTGCAACATCATCAATCATCACAATCCAAATACAACAATATCGTTAAGCGGTATAATCTATAACGCTTATCTTCCATTCATAGATTCACAGATAAATAATATACATTCATTACAGATAAAATAAATTATATTCATCACAGATTGAATCAAAATAATTTATATCACAAAGCATCACACATAAGGGATATCAAGCAATTCAAACATTCTATAAAATCCAAACATCCATAAGTAAGATCAATTAACATCTGATTAATTTAATTTAAACTAGATTAACTACTTATGAATAAATTATAAATTCTCGTTAATTAAATCATTAATTAATTACAAATTATTTTAATTAATTAACCTTTAATCATTTATTAATTAACCTTTGATAATAAATTAATTAACCCTTAATTATTAGTTAATCAACCTTAATTAATATATCAATTAACCCTTAATTATTAGATAATTAACCTTTAATTATTTAATTATTCTTTATTTAATTAACCTTAATTAATTACATTAATTAATTAACCATTAATTAATTATCCTTTAATTAATCATCCTTAATTAATTACCTTAATTAATAAATCTCATTAGATAAATCTTTAAGTAATTAATCCTTTTAATTATATTGGGTAATTATTCTTTTAAATTACTTTCATTAAGCAATTATTATTTAATTACTTTCACTAAGTAATTGCTTTTAAGTAATTAATTACCTATAATTACTTAACACTAATTAATCAACCTTTAATTGATTAATCACATTAATTAACCTCAAATTATTAATTAATTATCACATAAATGTAATTACACAAAATAAATAGCTTTAATTTAATTTACACAATGTAATTATCACTCAATTAACTTTTAAAAACTTTAAATCTTTAAACCTTTAATCCTTGAAACCAAATTATTTTTAATCCATCGATTATTTTTTCGATTTACTTCTTAATTATAACATTAAATTTATTTAAAATAAACTAAAGATTTTATTTAAAATAAAGAAGTAAAACACTTGAACTTGATTAATTTAAAATAATTATTTTTAAAGCTATTTAACCAAAACTAGTATAAACCATTTATTATTAATTAAGAAAATCTTTAAAATTTTAAAACCTGGTTTAAATTTTAAAAGAAATCAAAACGGTCTACAAAATAACCTGAGCCAAATACGATTTTTTCCGAGCACAAACCCTGGGCAACTTGCTCTACCATTTCCTTCAGGTCCAACCCGATCGATCTCGAGCTTGTCCCCGAGGCAACAATCCTTCCCTCCCAAACTACAACAAAACCAGATACTCAATGATACTAGTGCATGTGTACAGCCGATTGACGATGATCTGATCGTCGCTAAGACCTCCAACAAGTTACGTATGACCACGGCAACAAATTCGACCACCCAGGTTCCTTGATTTCATCGTTGTTCAAATTTGAACAACTCGATTCAAACTGGAACATTATCGATCGCCCAAAAATGCTTCGCTCCAATCATTTCAACCAACTGACGCCACACAACCACGACTGGAGCTTCGTCACTCGACAATGCTTCTACTCCCACTGGTCCGACCCATTCCGGTACCTTGTCGACATCGCGCGAATTCGAGAAACAACGTCAACCCATCCCGGTCCTTAAACCCTACCAAGCCTCCGTGTCGCCACCAAGATGATTGCAAAACTCTCCGATCATTTTCGTCGAGCTCATCAATGTCCAGGCTAGTTTCAACCACGATCCCAAAACCCATCACTTTGTCGATCACCAGAAATCGACAGAAACATTCGATTCTGTTCATCCAATAATTCTCAATCAATACGAAACTAAAAATCTGGATACTATCATCTAAATTCACTATTTCCAAAGACGAATCATATTACAGAATCAAAACATAAATTCTAAATAATCGAGTTTTTTGACTTTATTTTATTTTCATGGTGATTTATTAATTCAAAATCAATTATTTAATACAAATTTTCAAAACCATTTTTTATTTGAATTAAATCATATTTCATTTGAAGAATGTTGCCTAAATCATCTTAGATTTTAAGATATGAATTTTTTTCTTTCTTTCTATAAGTTTGTTAACCTGTTGTTAACATGGATATAACTGTGTTTACACACAGCCATGCATTCCACTATTCTTAAGTTTGCATATACATATTTGTAGAATTATTCATACAATCACACAGGCACATATTTCAAATACAGATCCATCACAAAAGGTATAACAGGGTCAAGTTTGCTCACCTATGTGTAAAAGTAGAGAGGTTTTCTTTTAAACCGGAAGTATCCTTTTTGATGCTAAACTTTGAAGTTGAGATGAATCTGCTACTTGTTGAAGCTGTTTTCATTCTGGGTTGAAGACTGAATTTTGATTTCCTGTTTACAGGTTAATCTTGCAAACACTTAGATGATTTTTTACTTTGATCTGGTAGTGCTTGTATTTGTTTGAGGTTTTTTGCTTGAAGCTTTGTAAAGATCGTTTTTATTTCCTTTTTTGTTTTTTTTTTGTTTTTCATTTACATATTTGAGATAATCAACAGCTTCAGGTTTGAATCCTTTGAATTTGTTTTTTTTCTTTAGTTTCGGGTCTTTTTATTTTTTAGATTTTTTTCGAAAATGAATGCAAGAGATTTTAGAAACCTGGTCTTCTACTCTCAAATATGTTCTTATAATTTAAATTACAAGAATTTTTTATTTTTCCACTTGTTCATTTAGTTTAACACTTGTTATTTGCATGATGCTAATGTTCAAAAATGTCATTTGTGATAATATTGTGTTTAAGTCCTTTTATTAAATTTTATTTTAAAATATATGTTAAACCCTTATCATATAATAATTTATGAAACATTTTTTAAATGTTTATGTTTTTATCTTCTTATATATTTTCATTTGCACAAATTAATTTTATCTCAATTGTTTTTCATATTAAACAATTAATTTAGTTTAATATATATATTTATATATATATATATATATTATATTTTCATTCATACATTTTCTATCATTTATATTTACACAACTTTTAAAAGAGAATGATTTAAAAATCCTATTTATACGCTGAATAAAAATCAAATTTATTTATATATATATAAGAATTAAATTTAGAATAGCCTTTTAATAATTTCTACATTAATCTCAAATCATGTGTTCCAAATATAAATACACTTACATATATATATATATGTATATTAAAATTAGAAAATAAATTTCTATAAATTTAAAATATAGAATTTTAAATCCTAATAAATTTTTAAGATATTTATTTTTAAATACCAAATCAATATTCTATTCGAATTTTATTGATTTTTCAAATCAATTTCTTTATTTACAATATTTTATATATTTACCCCAAATTTTCAAATTAATCCATAATTAAATTTATAATTAACATATTATTCAAAATATTTATTTTCGAATTTCCAATTAGAAATTCTATTTTAAAATCATATTTATATACATTTATATTAATAAACAAACAAATATCTATTTAATTTGAAAAATACCAAATTAATTCATAATTTAATTTCAAAAATTAAATTAATTACCATTTTAAATTTGATTAAAAACATGAATGTTACTTATTCCCCCTTAAGAAAATTTCATCTCCGAAATTTGCTAGGGAGACAACAAAAGAATAGATGGACATATGGAGAAATAGCTCTCCAGATCAAGTTGAAATATCTATTCTGCATTTGGCTTACCAAAATAAGAATATCAACAATATGAGAACAAACTCATTCAATACTATACAAGAAACTCAGGTCACCAGATCTACAAAATATGCAGGGGCACTGGTTAGTCAGATGGAATAACTAACCATTCGTAGAATACTTCTGGACCCAAAAGAACAAACAAATGGATTCAATTTTCCACAATTCTAAAACACTAGGTATGGATTTCGAATTCAGGTCGGAATACTCCAAAGTATACACTAGCTTGTCCCGCTTCGGACTTGGATTCATACAAGAAACCTCAACAAATTTTTTTCTTCAAAGTTTGGTTGTAATCGAAATCGTTTTATTGATACATTTTAATCCAGCTTCATATTTTATTCATCAATTCATTTTAAATGGAACTTAAATTCAATAAAGTTTAAAAATGAAGACCTGACAGGGAACCGGTAAAGAGAACAAGAAATAGGAACTTATCTACACGATTCGCAAGGCCGCCACCACACCGAAGCTTCTTTCCAAAGCTACCACGAAGCAATCAAAGAGTTGATACTGGATCAAAGGAGATTGAGAAGAGTTGTTTCCTTGTTGTCGCAGGGTATCGACCATTTGTAGTGGTATTTCCTTGTCCCTATCTCGTCCTCTTCTTGCACTCATACTCACTATCAGTGAATAACGAGAGAATTTACTGAGGCATACGGACGGATATCTTAGGGATACTCATTCTAGGGTATACTTCACCCTATCTATAATGCATCACCTAATGTGTTATAATCCAAAAGCTAAACTTCGACCTTCATCTCTGATACCAAATGTGACGACCCAGATTTTCGTGTTCAAAATTCGACATCCATACCTCACTTGTATTTGAATGCCACAGATTCAAACATCGAACTCCAATTCGGATGGAGCTTATAACACATTAAGTATAACAACATAATGGAAGAAAAAGATAATATCATTGATATACAAAGTTGATTACAACAATAATATAACTAATTAATCAATATTATCAGAGATACAAGATACAACGGAAAGAAATAACTCCAAAAAATAATATCTTCAGAAGTCTACAAGATAGATACTCCAACAAATAGTGACTCCATTGCCAAAGTTCCAAAGACTCCAAAAGCAAGAACCACCTACATGCTTTCCAAACGCAAAGCGAGAAACCCCCCTCATGATGTATTAAGCAAGGTCGGTCCAGAATATTGAAGAGAAGCACAAAGCGATAACGTATATCCAAAGGCTCTCGAGATATCAAATCTACAACTACTATCTGAAAAATCTAACTCTAAACTGCCCGTGTGGAAAATTGTGGGCGCCCAAAGTTTAGAAAGGGAAAAATAAACTCCAAGTCAGTCATGAGACTGTGAGAAAACAAAAATAGTTTATCTTCAAAACAAACAACAAAAGAAGTAAAATAAATCGGCAATGCTTTTTGGAAAATTGAACGACCATAAGGCTTCCCACTGCACACATAATGCAAATGCAGAATTGGATGAGATTTCTCCTTATATAGTCAAACATGCTTGATACGCGAAAACCATTTTGATATTATTATTAGTGCATAGTGGAAAACATTTGCAAGCATAATATTAATCTTAGCTAGCATACCACATTTCGTCAAATGCCTACTGTAGCTACCATGTTCAATAGCAGGTTACCACCACATTCTATGGCAGGTCATACAACTAAAACAGTACAGGGCATGTATTGTTTCTTTGGATTTCTAACAAATGGTCAGGCTAAGGAACTTCCTATTGCCACATGGGTACGCTCTAGAGGGACGCCTCGAGAACCTACCCGGCTCTCGGCCAACACAAGGCCGGGTTACCCCTGCCTGGAAGTAAAACTTACAAGTATGCCATCCCCGATCGTTAACGACCTTTATCCGAGGATCCTCAACCACAAAGCAACAACCGCAAAGTAATAAATTTGCAATAACCATAGGTTAAATATCTGGGCTCCATACCATGATACCACCCTTTTTTAGAAGGAAGTGACGTACCCTAAAGGGCGCGACCCTCATAACCTTGCCGCATTCTTCCTGTTTCGACCATTTTCGTGGTGTGAGGTCCGACAACGTCTCGTCCATAAAGCTACACTTTTCATAAAGCCATGCTTTGATCAACAAATGATCAGAAATACTTCGTATGCCACATTACCAAATTGGAAATGTATTACTTGTAGCCATCAACTACATAACCTCTGAGCTCGTACGTCTCAGAGAAGGATGTTAAGCTAAGAGAATAAATTCTCTACCACCAAAGAAATGTATTTGATAGAAACTAGCTTTACATCTCAAAGTGTAAAGTTGGGCATACATCCATATAAGTCTATTTCGGGTTCGAACAGAACCGAAGGCACTTCACAAAGAAGCCCTTGCGCGTCCGGATAATCCCTAATCACGTCCAGACTCCCCATCACAAAGGGTGATCAAATCTCTATATCGAAGACCATTCGGTGCAGAGACATTCGACGGGTTATCCTTTCGCTTTCGAAAATGTATGTTCTTCACCACCGGTCTTCAAATGCTATCCGTAACGTCAATAATTATTCGGAATGGGTTTTATGACACAAACCCTCTCCCGGCTAATCTGAACAATGAGCGCAATATTCAGAAAGCATATGGATATTGGGATCTTAGTTAAGTCACAACTTAAAGCCCAAAATTATTCTTTCATTGGTATAAACAAATTACCATTTTCAAATCTTTAAATAAAAAGATTCACTTCACAAAGTTCACCAATATTTCACAAAGATTCATTCATAGCCCTTCAAAACAATTCCATTTCACTCCCAAATCTTTTATACAAAAGATACCTTTTGAGATCCTTTTCAATTTAAAATCAACGTTCAGCAATCTTCCACAAAGATTCAATTATAGCTTTCAAAACTATTCCATTTCAATTTCAAATCTTTTATACAAAAGATACCTTTTAAGATCCTCTTAAATTTTGAAACAAATTCACCAATTTTTAACCAAGATTCATTCACAATATATAAACAAAAGATCTATCTTTGAGATCCTCTTTAGTTTGAAACAAAGTTCACCAAAATCTTTAACCATGATTCATTTATAGCCTTTAATCTTTTAAGTAAAAGATTCACTTCAGTTCCACAACAAGATTTACCAAATCTTTAGCAAAGATAGCTTTCAAAACTATTTCCTTTTCAAATTTGATTTATTGATAACTCAAAAATCCTTTCGGCAAGACTGGGAATTCTTTCTTTTATATGAAAGCTATTATTAATTGAAAACAAATATTTTTCGTTTTGGAAAAATTTGATCAAATACGCACAAGTTAAAGCCTTCAAAGATATAAACTTGGGTTGAATTAAAATTGCCAGAATAATACTTTAATGATGGTTTATAATCCATAACCATCTGAATTCAAAATTAAATTCAAAATATATGTAACTTAACCGAATCCTCGTGCAGTCCATATTTGTGTGTGTATGGTGTAGTCCAATTGTTTTACACAATAGTGCAACATCATCAATCATCACAATCCAAATACAACAATATCGATAAGCAGTATAATCTATAATGCTTATCTTCCATTCACAGATTCACAAATAAATAAAATACATTCATCACAGATAAAATAAATTACATTCATCACAGCTCGATTCAAAATAATTCATATCGCAAGCATCAAACATCAGGGTTATCAAACAATTCAAACATTCAATAGAATCCAAACATCCATAAGTAAGATTAATTAGCATCTGATTAATTTAATTTAAACCTGCTTAATTACTTATGAATAAATTACAAATTCCAGTTAATCAAATCATTAATTAATTACAAATTATTTTAATTAATTAACCTTTAATCATTTATTAATTAACCTTTAATAATAAATTAATTAACCCTTATTAATTAATAAACCTTAATTAATAAACCAATTAACCCTTAATTATTAAATAATTAACCTTTAATTATTTAATTATTCTTTAATTAATTAACCTTAATTAGTTACATTAATTAATTAACCATTAATTAATTATCCTTTAGTTAATTATCCTTAATTAATTACTTTAATTAATAAATCTTTTTAGATAAATCTTTAAGTAATTAATCCTTTTCGTTACATTGGGTAATTATTCTTTTAAATTACTTTCATTAAGCAATTATTATTTAATTACTTTCACTAAGTAATTGCCTTTAAGTAATTAATTGCCTATAGTTACTTATCATTAATCAATCAACCTTTAATTAATTAATCACATTAATTAATATCAAATTAATCATATTAATTAATTATCACGTAAATGCAATTACACAAAGTAAATAGCTTTAATTTAATTTACACAAAGTAATTATCCCTCAATTAACTTTTAAAATTTTTGAATCTTTAAACCTTTAATCCTTGAAACCAAATTATTTTTAACCCACCAATTATTTTTTCGATATCTTCTTAATTACAACATTAAATTCATTTAAAATAAACTAAAGATTTTATTTAAAATAAAGAAGTAAAACACTTGAACTTAATTAATTTAAAATAATTATTTTTAAAGCTATTTAATCAAAACTAGTATAAACCATTTATTATTAATTAAGAAAATCTTTAAAATTTGATTTAAATTAAAATTTGAAAACTTGGTTTAAATTTTAAAAGAAATCAAAACTGTTTACAAAATAACCCGAGCCAAATACGAGTTTTCCCGAGCACAAACCTTGGGCAACTTTCTCTACCATTTCCTTCGGGTCTAACCCGATCGATCTCGAGCTTGTCCCCGAGGCAACAATCCTTCCCTCCCAATCTACAAAAAACTAGATATTCAATGATACTAGTGTAAGTAAGCCGATCGACGATGATCTGATCGTCGCTAAGACCTCCAACAAGTCACCTATGACCATGGCAACAAATTCGACCACCCAGGTTCCTTGATTTCATTGTTGTTCAAAATTTAACAACTCGATTCAAATCGGAACAATACCGATCGCCCAAAAATGCTTCACTCCGATCATTTCAACCACCTGACGCCACGCAACCACGACTGGAGCTTCGTAACTCGACAATGCTTCTACTTCCACTGGTCCGATCCATTCCGATACCTTGTCGACATCGCACGAATTCGAGAAATGACGTTAACCCCTCCCCGTCCTTAAACCCTACCAAGCCTCCATGTTGCCACCAAGATGATCGAAAAACTCTCCGATCATTTTTGGCGATGTCGTCAATGTCCAGGCTAGCTTCAACCCCGATCCCAAAGCCCGTCACTTTGTCGATCACCAGAAATTGACAGAAACACTCGATTCCGTTCATCCAATAATTCTCAATCAAACTAAAAATCTTAGTACTATCATCTAAATTCACTATTTTCAAAGACGAGTAATATTATAGAATCAAAACATAAATTCTAAATAGTTGATTTTTTGACTTTATTTTATTTTCAATGTGATTTCTTATTTCAAAATCAGTTAGTTAATATAAATTTTTGAAATTATTTTTTTATTTGAATTCGGTGAATATAACAAAATTTCATTTGAAGAACATTACCTAAATCTTCTTAGATTTTAAGATATGAATTTTTTTCTTTCTTCCTGGAAGTTTGTTAGCCTGTTGTTAACAGGGATATATCTACGTATACACATAGACATGCATTCCACTATTCTTATGTTTACATATACATATATATGCAGAAATATTCACACAATCACACAGGCACATATTTCAAATACAGATCCATCACAAAAGGTATAACTAGGTCAAGTTTGCTCACCTGTGTGTAAAAGCAAAGAGGTTTTCTTTTAAACTGGAAGTGTTCTTTTTGATGCTGAACTTTGAAGTTGAGATGAATTCGCTACTTGTTGAAGCTGTTTTCATTCTGGGTTGAAGGCTGAATTTTGATTTCCTGTTTCTAGGTTAATCTTGCAAACATTGAGATGATTTTTTACTTTGATCTGGTAGTGCTTGTATTTGTTTGAGATTTTTTTGCTTGAAGCTTTGTAAAGATTGATATTATTTCCTTTTCTGTTTTTTATTTTCATTTCCAGATTTGAGATAATCAACAGCTTCAGGTTTGAAGCCTTTGAAATTGTTTTTTTCCTTTAGTTTCAGGTCTGTTTTGTTTTTTCAGATTTTTTTTGAAAATGAATGCAAGAGATTTTAGAAACCTGGTCTTCTACTCTCAAACATGTTATTATAATTTAAATTAAAAGAAAATTTTATTTTGCCACTTGTTCATTTACTTTAACACTTGTTATTTGCATGATGCCAATGTTCACAAATGTCATTTGTGATAATTTTGTGTTTAAGTCCTTTTATTAAAATTTATGTTAAACCCTTGTCATATTATAATTTATGAAACATGTTTTGAATGTTTATGTTTTTATCTTCTTATATATTTACATTTGTACAAATTAAATTTATCTCAATTGTTTTTCATATTAAAATCTTAATTTATTTTAATATATACACACATACATATATATGTATATATATTTATATTTTATATTTTCATTCATACATTTTCTATCATTTATATTTACATAACTTTTAAAAGAGAATGATTTAAAAATCTTAATTATACACTAAATAAAAATCACATTTATTTATATATATATATAAGACCTAAATTTAGAATAGCATTTTGAAAATTTCTACATTAATCTGAAATTATGTCTTCCAAATATAAATACACTTACCTATATATGTATATTAAAATTAGAAAACAAATTTTTATTAAATTTAAAATATAGAATTTTAAATCCTAATTCATTTTTAAGATATTTATTTTAAATACCAAATTAAAATTCTATTCATATTTTATTGAATTTTCAAATCAATTTCTTTATTTACAATCTTTTATATATTTACCCCACATTTTCAAATTAATTCATAATTAAAATATTATTCAAAAATTTATTTCCGAATTTCCAATTAGAAATTCTATTTTAAAATCATATTTATATACATTTATATTAATAAACAAAAAAATATCTATTTAATTTGGATAATACCAAATTAATTCACAATTTAATTTCAAAAATTAAATTAATTACCAATTTAAGTATGATTTAAAAACAGGAATGTTACATGATATCTTTTTTGGATCAACAAACAATGAAATGAACGAATAGTTTTCTAAAATAATGAAAAAGAGTTTGAGATGAGTCATATTGGTGAACTTACTTTCTTTTTAGGATTGCAAATAAAACAAATAGATACTGGTATTTTCACTAGTCAAGAAAAGTATGTCATGGAACTAGTTAGTAAGTTTGGTATGACCACTGCTAATAGAAAACTCACTCTTATGGCAACCATAAAGCCTTAAATAAAGAAGACATGTCAAAAGATGTTGATCAAAAACTATACAGTAGATTAATTGGATCGCTACTCTGTATAACTACAAGTAGGCCTGATATCATGCATAGTGTCTACCTCTACGCAAGGTACCAATCTCAACCCAAAGAGACCCATTTAAAAGCTATTAAACATGTCCTAAGATATGTTAAACACACTTTAGAATATGGCCCATTTTACCTTAAAAACGATTCATTTGATTTAATCTCATATTGTGATGCTGACTATGCTGGTTATAAACTAGACCGGAAAAGTACAAGTGGAACTTGTCACATTTTAGGACATTCTCTAGTTTTTTAGTTTAGTAAAAAGCAAAATACAGTCTCATTATCAACAAATGAAGTAGAATATATCTCTGCTGCTTTAGCTTGTTCTCATGTTATCTATATGCAATAGGCCCTATAGGATTTTGGATTAAATATTTCAAAATCACCAATTTATTGTGACAATACAAGTGCAATAAATTTATCCAAAAATCCTACTCATCATGCCAGAAGCAAACATATTGGTATCAGACATCATTTTCTCAGAGATAATACAAGTAAAGAGATTATTTCTCTCGAATTTATCAATACTGAGAATCAAATAGCTGCTATTCTGACCAAACCCTTGACTCAATCAACCTTTATAAAATTAAGAAGAGAACTATGTATTTTTTTTCTATAACTGAGATATAGTGTACAGATATAGTAACATATATACTTAAATAAATAAAGAAACAAAATTGTCAAAATTTTCAAAAGGATGTTGTCGTGCCCCTACCCCTATGTCGACATACAACGGTAAATTTTGTAATTTTTAAATTTCCTCTAAAATCAACTTGGTGGTTATATAATCACAACATTTCAAATTTGTTCGTCTTCTTACTTCATTTTCTCTGTAGTAAACTTCTGAAACTATAAAATAATGGCCTCCTCTTCTAGAGCAAACCAAAATGCAACATTTTCCTTCTGTTCTCCAAATTCTGGTCCATTTCAATGAACTACATTGGCTCTAGTAATGAAGATTAAGTAAATCATAAAGGATTCTCTGCAAATGCTTACTGAATTACAAGTTACTCAAATAAGGATGGCAAAGGAAAAAAGAAACATGGCAAGATTCTAAGAAATTTGAATTCTAAGAACTTTGCGAAAATTTCTAATGGATAATCATGCAGACCCAATTGTGATTGAATATGATTCCTCTAAAATACGTATTCATAATCCATTAGAGGATGATGATGAAGAAGAAGAAGAAGAGGAAGTGTAACGACCCAGAATATTGGGTCGCTAGATTCGAATATTTAATTCATTTTAAATGTTGAATATGTATTGTAACTTGGTTTTGAAATAAAAGACTTTGGCTAAATTAATAAAACTGGTTAAATTTCAAATATGGTAACTTAATTGAGATTTGAATAATAATGGCTTAATATTAAAATTGGGATAATTGGTGAATCTGGATGTAAATAAATATAAAAATAGTTTCAAAAATTTATTTAAGTTTATTTGGATTTAAATAGTAATGTTGGACTGTTGGATGAAATTAGAAGTCGATAAGTTGAATTTGGAATTTTATATTAATTTAATAATGGCATTTAATAATATAAAATGTAAATAATCGAATTTTGATTTAAACGGAATCGAAATGATTTCTAATGGGAATATAAATTTTAAAGGCGAAATTTTAAATGATTTCGACGATTTTGAAAATCGCTCGAATTTATCGACGAGTTAAAATAGCCTTCCGGGGTACAGTCTCAGAATTCGCCGAAACCAGTTCCATTGGATCGATGATAGTTATTATCGGATTTCAATTTTCGTAGCAATCGGAGTTGTTGTTTGACCCCGGCACCTTAAACGCATAGAAAATACTTTAATCGATTTAATTTGAAATTGATCGTTTATTTCCGTAACTCGCGTATATGATCGAATTAGCCTCCGAAACACGTTCTATTGTGTTCAGGACGTAGGTAAAACCTTAGAAACGCCTAGCGGCACAGAGATTTGGAGTTTGTTTGTAAAATCTTGTTAAAGTGAAAATAATATTAAAATAATACTTATAATTGTTTATATATACGTTTTCTTCAGCAAACCGTAGATCTAGTTTGGGCCGCCACTATCTTATTTAATGGCCGAAAAACATCGACCGTCCTCTTCAATTATCGATCAATCCACAAGTTAATTTCAAAAACTTTCAACTACAAACATCGAGAGCTCGTTGAACTCTACGTTTCGAGCGGTGGAGATCGAAAATCATGGTGTGGATTGATGGGAATCTTGCCACAAAGGGGCCGCGTTCGAGCTCGTTTTCACATTGAAGAAGGCGACCAAGGTTCATGATGTTTCGGCCGAGGGTGGAGGACTAGGGGAGCTTCGATGTGGCGGTCACCGATCGTTGTATTGTCGATCGTGGGAAGAGCGGCGTTCAACCCTAAAGGGGATTTTTGGGTTCGGCAATGGTCCTGTAGCTCGCGTGAGGATGATGATGGGTAGTACGTGGCCTCGTTTTCTTTTCTCTTGGTACGGCCGTGATTTGTTATGGTAATATATTAAAAAAATGAAGAAATTGTTTATGGATTTTATTAAAAACATTTAAAAATTCATATCTAATGCATTCGTTGTCACATTTCATTGAAACTGGCGACGCCGGAATCGCAGCGACGCGATCTACGTTGTGGTTCAATTCTGGATTCATTCTAAGCAAGTAAAAAGTTAGGTTAAATCGAACGCCATTCGATTTAATTTAAATTTGAACGCTCGCAGGAAACCCAAGGTGACTATAACTCACTCACATCTAGAATATTAGTTAATTTAAATAGTCAATAATTGAATGATTGCTTGATTGGTTGAGTATGATAATTATTATCAAATTGAATTGATACTTAATTATTGTGCTAATATCTGCGGATGCAGGAAAACAGGTTGGACGGATCCAACTGGATCCCTCACAAACAGAAATTAATTTATATTCTGTGATATATCTTATTTATTATTCTGTGATGATTTGTTTAGATCTTGTTATGCTGTGTTTTATTTATATACTGTGATAAATTAAATTGAAATTTAAATTGTGTTGTGCTGTGATTGGGTGAATACAAGTTGACAATTTTAAATATAAATAGATGAATTGGGTTTAAAGGATATAAAAGAAATTCCTAAGTAAAGAATTTAAAAGGAATTAAATTCAAGAAATTTGTTGATAATTTGAAATGTTTGAAAATGTGATCTATAAAGGAAATGTGAATTGTTTAAAAGAATAGCGAGATTTATTTTTAAAGAATGGGAAGTGTGCTTTCTCCTGGAAACTTAGTATGTTTTTAAGAAAAGTTTTCAAATAAAATTTGTAGTTTCAATATGTTAGAATATTTTAGAAAGAAATATTACTTCAAATTGTTTTTAAGTGAAAGAAAAATATTTGATTTAGTAATTATGGTATTAATTATTTAAAAAAAAGGAAAGTGGTATTATGTTCACAAAAGAAAATTATAATACAAAAATATTTAATTTAATAATTTTATTTTAAAGGTTAATTCGGCTTAAAGTACTTAGGAAACCACTATGTATTTCCTTAAGTATTATTTTCAATTAAATAATTTCTAGGAGCTTTATTTTAAATATTTTAAACACATATTTGAAAGTGATTTCCAGGAAATAGCAATGCTTTTAAAAATAAAAGGAGCTATTTTTTTAGTATGGAAAGGAATTTCACGGGATGAACGTAAAATTGAATTGGGTAAATCAGGTTGGATTGATAAAAAGAATTCTTAGGTTATCCTAAACGGAAGTGTATTTCCCTGAAAGCCAAGTATGATTAAGTAGATTTCTACGTATAAGATAAAAGTTTTAAATTTGATTTCAAAAGAATGTTTTAAGAAAATTCTTATGTAGGTTGCAGAGTTTTCAAAAGTAAATATGTACTAAAGTAGTTATAGTAATAACTATTTAAGGGAAAATTGGCACTAAGTTTTAAAGTGATATTATTAATATTTATGTTTGTAATATGGTTATATTTTAAAGATAATTGGTTAAAATTTTATTTGAAACTTGTATAACATTTCATAGCTTTATTTTAAAATCTAGTATTTCTTAACTTTATTTTAAAGATAATAGTTTATATTTTATTAAGCAGTTTTATTCAAGTTATTTCTAAAGGATATATATATATATATATATATATATATTTAATCAATATGTAGGAAGTTTTAATATGAATGTTTTGATGTATTTTCAAGAACAAAGTATTTAAATTATTTTAAAAATTAAATATTTGTATTTGGAAGTTTTCAAAGGAATTAAGAATTTGGTAAACCCATTCCATGCGAAATTGGGTTTGAAAAGTGTTTTCAATGGGATTTGGAAAGGAAAATTATATCTCGTGAAGATATTTTTGAGGAAAATAAATAATGTGTGCAATTATTTATTGTGTGATGGATGTTTGTGAATGTTAATTGATAGTTAAATCTTCGACTACCAATATTGGAGAAATGCGTTAACTGTTTCGAAGAGACCGCGATCAAGATTTATTTCTCGAAAACCACTTCGAACCGGTTTGTACGTTTCGTGGGAAAAACATGTTCGGAGTCGAAGATGGAGCAGTGAAGTGCAAGGGCTTGTCGCTACTAATCCTGAGGATATTTCCAAAATGGATGTAGTAGGAGTAGTGCCTTCTGTTCATTCGAACCTAGGACGGACTTGTATGGACAAATGCTTTTGGAACATCGTCAGGTGGGTGATGGGCATTCTAAGTGAAACGTTCTAAAAGGTAACGCTTAGCCTCAAGCCTCATCAACCGGGAATGACTGAAAATCAGGGGATATGCAGCAAGGCTTGGTGGGCAGCACCCATTTCCAGGTAAGTCATTCCTGTCTAGATGTCCCTTTTATTTTGGCTTAGTGGTGCGGTTGCTGATCCCAACCGCGGGGTGATCTTACTCAGGATTATCCAGTAAGGGATAATCCGGGACTTGTGTTGCAGGGGATCGTGCGTGGTCCTCGGTACACTGATCTAGACCAGGTACTATGATAGGTGGTACCCCAGTGCCTAGTCATTTGTTGGAATCCATTCTCCCTACGAGCCTTTTACGAGTTTTGCTTGTATTACCCACTCTGTGGCTAGTAACTGGAATTTAATCATGTAACAATTTCGGCTATTTTATAAGTATTTGTATATAGACCCTATTATAATATCAGAGGATTTCTATAAAAAGTGTTTTAGCTATCGTAAGGCAAAACCTCGACATGTTTATTTGTGGCGTGGTCTTTCGAGTTGCTTTTATTTTCAAAAGGATTTTGAAACTTTAATAATCACCTTGGGTACATTATTATCAGCTGGTATTCCAGACTGACTCAGGTGTTATTTCGTTATAATGCTCGGGTCTGACTGAGTATTATATGTTCAGGACTGGATGCTCTGGTACAGGAGAAGAGCTAGAGGCCGGGACGTATTATCCATACTTATATATATATTTATCCGCTGTTGTGATTTTTTGGAATTGTCTGACTGGTAAATGTTGTTTGTATGAGATACTCTGATGATATATTGTATAAAACAGATATAGTTTTCATTTTGTGTAAAGCACTATTATTGACTATTATATTTATTCCGCTGCGATGGTTAGATTCTGAAATTGTTTAGTTCCTTCTCTCTTCTACCTCTTCTTCTTTAACCCTAATGGTTCGTATTTCCGTGCCACTTGAGTTAATTGATGTAGAATAGTGTTTACTCAAAGGCTATGGATTTGCGGGTTGTCACACTTGGTATCAGAGCTTAGGTTGGCGACAACCAAGGCTTTGGTGGGGAAATTTCTCATTAAATAGAGTCGATGATACTCTATAATGAGTTGAGCGTATTAATAGATATGAGAGCGTACTTGTTAGTGCATATAAATTTTTTTTTATACTGTGTTGACTTATCGGTTGAGTGTTTAAGAATTCTGGTCGGTACGGGAAGTACAACCGTATCGATAGGGGTTTCTAAACACTTAAACAAGATAAATCGACATAGTATTGTTTTTAAAGTAGGTAAATGAAATAATTTTGCCCATAATTATAATTTGATACAAAAGAAAAAAATTTCTAAAATTATTATATATATTTGATTATTTGGATGTGGACATCTTAATCAAATAAAAATATAAATTCAATCTAAAAATTGGAATGGTTATAACCAAATGAAATTCTACGAGTATAAATTATATAAAAAGAAGAATACTAAGTTTGAATTAAACCAGAATTTAAATCCCGAAAATTTTAAAAGGTGTTTTAAATGTATTGAAAACAAAATTTGGAAATTTAAAATTTTGGGAATTTTTGGGAATGTTGTCCAAAGACTTGAAGGCAATGATGTAGTATTATTTTGGGAAATATGTTTGAATGGAAACTGTTTTGAAAGGAACTTGTGAAAGCGAGGAAGCACTGAACTCACTTCAGTCGTTGGAAAATAATCCTGATGATGATGGCCACATCGTTAGAATTTATTTTCGAGTTTCTAAAGTGATGGATTGCTTCCATAGTAATTGGGTATGATATCTGTTAGACTTGTTGGATATACAAGGTGTTTTAGAAATTTCAAAAGGGGGAAATTATTTTGTATAAACAAGTTATTTGGAAATCCGGAGATTTGGTTGATATACCAAATGGGTATGAGTTGATTATTATTTCAAAATGGTTTTGAAATAAAACCGGGCAATTGAATTCTGGAAAATTCTATTTAAGTAATGTGTAAAGTTGAAATGAATCAACTATTGAACTTATTAAGCGAAGTTGATATTAGTAAGAAGGAAATGAAAATTTTAATCCTGAAATTAAAATTTAACTTGAGTAAATGGAAGTGAATGAAATATATTGAAGTGAATAGAAAATTTGAATTTAACTTGGATAAGTTAAATAAATTAGGCTTAGAATTAAATTGATTTGGGTTAAATTGAAATGTAAAATGACTTGGTAATTTGAGTCATTGTGTAATGATTTATACCCACAAGCTATTAAGTATTATACTTATAATCTGAAATTGTGGATTTAAAATTTGCAAAGAATTAAATTGGAAGAAATTTGTATCCTTAAGAATTCAGTGATACACATATATATATAAAATTTGAAATTGATGATTATAAGATGTAAATAAATTAAAGTGATCTATATAAGCTTTTAAATAAATAAGTTGGTGAACTTATAAATAGAAAATGGAATTATGATCACAAATGGGAAATAGTTGAATGATATGGTAAAATTCAAACCTAATCTCAAAAGAAATGTGAATTGAAATAAGATGAAGAAAATATAAAATATAAAGGATGTGAATGAACTTAGGTTAGTAAATAAGTTTTGAACTTGTACATGGGGAATTAAAATTGGATTGAATCAGATTTAACTTCAATTAAATGAAATGGAGTTGAATTTGGATTGAATTAAAATCAAAATTCAGCTATGTTACAAATAATTTTGAATAGAATTAAACTCTTATTTAAATGGTAAAAGAAATAGCATGAAGTTAAGTTGGCTGAATAAGTTTAGTTAAAACTTGAATTTAAATTTGGAAAAGAATTAAATTGAAAGGAAATTCAATTTAGATTAAGTAAGAATGATGTTGTACGAATAAAATTTCAACTCAACTAAATTCAAAGAAATTGTTTGAGAATGAATTTAGCGTAAGCTAAATTAAATAAAGAGAAGCTTGAAAATGAATTTAGTGTAAACTAAATTAAATGAAATTGGTATAGGCATGGATGAAATTTTAGTGGTTTGTTAGGTAGGTTTTGAAAAGAAAAATAAAAAACCTAGTTCTAGTATGGAATTTAGTTTTGGCAATAAAAAGCTAAGAGTGTGAACGAATAATGGAATTAGATTATAATAATGATGGTTTGACTTATAAATAAAATTCAAATGAGAGGAATAATTTAAAGTCGTCATCTTACCAACAAAATTCAGAATGAATCGAGGAGATGAATTAAAATTCCAAATGGATTGAACAAATAAACAAATTGAATTAAAATTTGTAAATGAATTGGAATTTGGTTGGATGAGAAGAAATGAAAATAATGTGAAAGAACTTAAGAAAATTGGAAAATAGTTGTGGTCGAGCTTTATAAGTGATCTTGAATGAAATTTGTTTAGATAATAAACAATTGAAATGCAAATGAAAGAATATTAATTAATTGTTGTGATGAAATAAAGATGGTGAGTTGTAAATAATATAGAATGGGATGTTATTGATTTAACTTAAGTTGAATAATAAACTTGAAGTGAGAATAAGGACTTGATTTAAAAATTTCAAGGGAATAAGAGTATTTGGATTGTGAATAATTCCAAATGGAATAAAATTAATATAAATTTAAACTAGAATTAATTTTAAATGGTTATAAGCTTAAGTGATGATTATTTGCTTGAATGACATGAAAATTTGCATAAGAATTGGTTGTTTTGTTGTATTCGAAATTGTGTTGGTTTAAAGAAGCAAACGAAATTGGTTTTGAATCAATTGGAACGGATTGAAATTTTATTAAGTGGTTTTATATATTAATGCAAGTGAATCATAAAGGAAATACAAGTATATCAAATTTAAAAATAAAATTTGATTGGGAATTGAATTGAAGTAAGAGATATACCTAAGGCATATGTTAATCATATTGAAATGGAAATGAATTGGTTGTAATAAATATGAATGGTATATAGTGAACTTGAATATAAATTATTCGAGTGAGATAAAATGAAGTTTGGGTTTGTAAAAAGGATTTAAAATGATGTTGAAATTGTGAATTGCTTATAAAGGAAGTTAACATGCCTAATTATGAAGTTTGCTTGTTTAAATTATGAATTGATGTGTTTGGCTAGTTTAATGAGTAGAAAGTTAATAAATTCTCATCTGTATTGAAAAGTGATGTGTTTGTCTAAGTAAGTACAGGTTCGGGAGGCAGTAGATAGAGTTGGAGCGCGTATATGCAATATAAATTAGCCGCATGCTTTTAAAATGCTAATAAAAGGTACGCCTACGCAATAAAAATAGGAAATATGAACTGCGTTTGGTTTTTCTGACCGTGTGGGTCGATATATATATATATATATATATATATATATATATATATATTTATATATATATATATATTGTGATATTGCAAAAGCTCCTCGTACAAGGGAGACTCTGCCAAAAAATTTCAGAAATTTTGGGAGTTAGAATATTTTTGAAAAATTTGAAATGTTTCATTAACGACAAAATTGATTTCAAATAACAATTTAAAATCAAATAAAAAGAATTTTGGGACAGGGATTGAAAAAAGTAGTTTTGATTTAAACTAAAGAGTTTAGGCAAAGTGGATTTGAGATTTTCACTAAGTAGGATTTTGCTATTGAGTTTGGAACATTCTTTCTACCTTAGCAAATTTCGGGGACGAAATTTTTATAAAGGGGGAGGAATGTAACGACCCAGAATTTTGGGTCCCTAGATTCGAACATTTAATTCATTTTAAATGTTTAATACGTATTGTAACTTGATTTTGAAATAAAAGACTTTGGTTAAATTAATAAAATTGGTTAAATTTCAAATATGGTAACTTAATTGAGATTTGAATAATAATGGCTTAATATTAGAATTGGGATAATTGGTGAATCTGGACGTAAATAAATATAAAAATGGTTTCAAAAATTTATTAAAATTTATTTGGATTTAAATAGTAATGTTGGACTGTTGGATGAAATTAGGAGTCGATAAGTTGAATTTGGAATTTTATATTAATTTAATAATGGCATTTAATAATATAATAATGCAAATAATCAAATTTTGATTTAAACTGAATCGGATTGATTTCTAATGGGAATATAAATTTTATACGAGTTATAATAGAGTTAATAAAATTTTAAAGGTGAAATTTTAAATGATTTCGACGATTTTGAAAATCGCTCGAATTTATCGACGAGTTAAAATAGCCTTCCGGGGCACAGTCTTGGAATTCGACGAAACTAGTTCCATTGGATCCGTGATAGTTAGTTGTTATCGGATTTCAGTTTTCGTAGCAATCGAAGTTCTCGTTTGACCCTGGCAGCTTAAAACGCATAGAAAATACTTTAATCGATTTAATTTAAAATTGATCGTTTATTTCCGTAACTCGCGTATATGATCAAATTAGCCTCCGAAACACGTTCCATTGTGTTCGGAACGTAAGTACAACCTTAGAAACACCTGGAGGCACGTGAGATTTGGAGTTTGTTTGTAAAATCTTGTTAAAGTGAAAATAATATTAAAATAATACTTATAATTGTTTATATATATGTTTTCTTCAGCAAACCGTAGATCTAGTTTCAGCCGCCACTATCTTATTTAATGGCCGAAAAACATCGACCGTCCTCTTCAATTATCGATCAATCCACAAGTTAATTTCAATAACTTTCAACCACAAACATCGAGAGCTCGTTGAACTCTACGTTTCGAGCGGTGGAGATCGAAAATCATGGTGTGGATTGATGGGAATCGTGCCACGAAGAGGCCGCGTTTGAGCTCGTTTTCACGTTGAAAGAGGAGACCGAGTTTCATGCTGTTTCGGCCGAGGGCGGAGGACTAGGGGAGCTTCGATGTGGCGGTCACCGATCATTGTATTGTCGATCGTGGGAAGAGCGGCGTTCAACCCTAAAGGGGATTTTTGGGTTTGGCAATGGTTCTGTAGCTCGCGTGAGGAAGATGATGGGTAGTATGGGGCCTCATTTTCTTTTCTCCGGGTATGGCCGTGATTCGTTTTGGTAATATATATAAAAAAAATTGTTTATGGATTTTATTAAAAACCTTTAAAAATTCATATCTAATGCATTCGTTGTCAGATTTCAACGAAACTGACGATGCCAGAATCGCAGCGACGCGATCTACGCTGGTGCAATTCTGGATTCATTCTGAGCAAGTAAAAATTTAGGTTAAATCGAACGCCGTTCGGTTTAATTTAAATTTGAATGCTCGCCGAAAACCCAAGGTGAGTTTAACTCACTCACATCTGGAATATTAGTTAATTTAAATAGTCAATAATTGATTGATTGCTTGATTGGTTGAGTATGATAATTATTATCAAATTGAATCGATATTTAATTATTGTGCTAATATTTGTGGATGCAGGAAAGCAGGTTGGAGGGATCCAACTGGATCCCTCACAAATAGAAATTAATTTATATTCTGTGATATATCTTATTTATTATTCAGTGATGATTTGTTTAGATCTTGTTATGCTGTGTTTTATTTATACACTGTGATGAATTAAATTTAAATTTAAATTGTATTGTGCTGTGATTGGGTGAATACAACCTGAAATTTTTTAATATAAATAGATGAATTGGGTTTAAAGGATATAAAAGAAATTCCTATGTAAAGAATTTAAAAGGAATTAAATTCAAGAAATTTGTTGAAAATTTAACATGTTTGAAAATGTGATCAATAAAGGAAATGTGAATTGTTTAAAAGAATCGAGATTTACTTTTAAAGAATGGAAAGTGTGCTTTCTCCTGGAAACTTAGTATGTTTTTAAGAAAAGTTTTCAAATATAAATTTGTAGTTTAAATATGTTAGAATATTTTAGAAAGAAATATTACTTCAAATTATTTTTAAGTGAAAGCAAATATTTGATTTAGTAATTATGGTATTAATTATTATTTAAAAAAAAAGTAAAGTGGTATTAAGATCCCAAAAGAAAATTATAATACAAATATTTAATTTAATAATTTTATTTTTCAGGTTAATTTGGCTTAAAGTACTTAGGAAACCTCTATGTATTTCCTTAAGTATTATTTTCGATAAAATAATTTCTAGAAGCTTTATTTTAAATATTTTAAACACATATTTGAAAGTGATTTCCAAGAAATAGCAATGCTTTTAAAAATAAAAGGAGCTTTTTTTAGTATGAAAATGAATTTTACGGGATGAACATAAAATTGAATTGGGTAAATCAGGTTGGATTAATAAAAAGAATTCCTTGGGTTATCCTAAACGGAAGTGTATTTCCTGAAAGCCAAGTACGATTAAGTAGATTTCTAGGTACAACAGAATGTTTTAAGAAAATTCTTATGTAGGTTGCAGAGTTTTCAAAAGTAAATATGTACTAAAGTAGTTATAGTAATAATTAGTTAAGGGAAAATTGGCGTTAAGTTTTAAAGTGATATTATTAATATTTATGTTTGTAAAATGGTTATATTTTAAAGATAATTAGTTAAAGTTTTATTTGAAACTTGTATACCATTTCATTGTTTTATTTTAAAATCTTGTATGTCTTAATTTTATTTTAAAGATAATAGTTTATATTTTATTAAGCAGTTTTATTCAAGTTATTTCTAAAGGATATTTTTTTTAATCAATATGTAGGAAGTTTTAATATGAATGTTTTGATGTATTTTCAAGAATAAAGTACTTAAATTATTTTAAACCTTAAATATTGGTACTTGGAATTTTTTAGAGGAAGTAAGGATTTGGGAAACCTATTCCATGAGAAATTGGGTTTGAAAAGTGTTTTCAACGGGATATGAAAAGGAAAATTATATCCCGTGAAGATATTTTTGAGGAAAATAAATAATGTGGGTAATTATTCATTGTGTGATGGTTGTTTGTGAATGTTAATTGGTAGTTAATCCACCGACTATCAATATTGGACAAATGCGTTGATCGTTTCGAAGAGACCGGGATTGAGATTTATTTCTCGAAAACCACTTCGATCTGGTTCGTACGTTTCATGGGAAAAACGTGTTCGGAGTTGAAGATGGAGCAGTGAAGTGCAAGGGCTTGTCACTACTAATCCTGAGGATATTTCCAAAATGGATGTAGCATGAGTAGTGCCTTCGGTTCCGTTCGAACCCGGGATGGACTTGTATGACGAATGCTTTCGGAACATTGTAAGGTGGGCGATGGGCATTCTAAGTGAAACGTTCTAAAAGGTAACGCTTAGCTTCAAGCCTCATCAACTGGGAACAATTGAAAATCAAGGGATATGCAGCAAGGCTTGGTGGGCAGCACCCATTTTCGGCTAAGGTCATTCCTGTCTAGATGTCCCTTTTATTTCGGATTAGTGGTGTGGTTGCTGATCCCAACCGCAGGGTGATCTTACTCGGGATTATCCAGTAAGGGATAATCGGGCCTTGTGTTGCATGGGATCGGGCATGGTCCTCGGTACACTGATCTAGACCAGGTACTGTGACAAGTGGTACCCCAGTGCCTAGTCATTAGTTGGAAACCATTCTCCCTACGAGCCTTTTACGAGTTTTGTTTGTAATACCACTCTGTGTCTAGTAGCTGGAATATAATCATGTAACAATTTCAGCTATTTTATAAGTATTTGTATATAGACCCTATTATAATATCAGAGGATTTCTATAAAAAGTGTTTTAGCTATCGTAAGGTAAAAACCCGACATGTTTATTTGTGGCGTGGTATTACAAGATGCTTTTTTTTTTAAAAGGATTTTGAATCTTAATAATTAATTAGGGTGCATTATTATCAGCTGGTATTCCAGACTGACTCGGGAGTAATTTCATTATAATGCTCGGGTCAGACCGAGTATTATATGTTCAGGACTGGATGCTATGGAGCAGGAGAGGAGCTGGAGCCCGAGACGTATTATCCGTACTTATATATATATATGTATATATATATATATATATATATATATATATATATATATCCGTTGATGTGATTGTTTGGAATTGTCTGACTGGTAAATGTTGTTTGTATGAGATACTCTGATGGTATATTGTATAAAACAGATATAGTTTTCATTTTGGTGTAAAGCTCTATTATTGACTATTATATTTATTCCGCTGCGATGGTTAGATTCTGATATTGTTTAGTTCCTTCTCTCTTCTACCTCTTCTTCTTTAACCCTAATGGTTCGTATTTCTGTTCCACTTGAGTTAATTGATGTAGAATAGTGTTGACTCAAGGGGTACGGATTTGCGGGCTGTCACAGGAAGAAGCACAAATGGATGAAGATGATAAAGTTATTTGCGTTGGAGAAGTCTGTTTTGACAAAAATGGTAATTTGGTCGAACAACATGGAAACTTTTGTCTCCATTACCTTAATTGTTCGATTCACAAGTCACCAATTGTCAAGAACTCTTGTTAGATTGTTATTATATTAATGTTTTTATATTTGGTGTACTTGTATATATTTGTGTCTATATTTCATATATATGTGTGATGTAACATCATAGATATTAAAATTAGATTTATGTTTCGCTTAGTATACTCATTATTAGCTTTTAGTTCCATAGTTTAAGGGGGAGTTATATAGTCTAGGATTAGTTTTGTTGATGACAAAGGGGGAGAATTATAAAATAGGTTAGATAGGCTTAGATTAAGAGGGAGTTAGTAGATTAAAGGGGAGTCAGAGTAGAATCGTTGTTTGTTGGAGTAGATTTTATAAACAAAGGTTGTCATCATCAAAAAGGGGGAGATTGTTAGTTCCTGAGATGATGGTTTTGACGACAACAACCTTAGGACTTGTTATAAAATATAAATACTAATATTCTTGTCTAGATATATATGTGTATGCAGAACATATATATATAGGTACTGAGAATGAAGATTGTATAGTATAAAGATTCAAGACTGAGTATAGTGATTCAAGATTGAAGAATTCAAGATTGAAGAAATCAAGACTGAAGACTCATGAGTATCAAGAGTTCAAGATATCAAGATAAGTAATAGAGTACAAATTTATGTTAAAACTTTATAATAGCACTAAAATCATTATTCAGATTTTAATTGTGGAATGGAATCCACCTTCTCGCTTTAATAGTGGGATGGAACCCACGACCTCTTTAGTGGGATGGAACCCATGACCTTCTCTAGTGGAATGGAATCCACAAAATTTTCAAAATGATTTATTTTTTCAGGACTATCTTTTTAAAGTCATTTCTATCAGTTTAATTATTTTAGCCTTAGTTCAGAAACAATTTTTAATTATATAAATTTCAAAATCATCTCTTATTTTTTTAACTAACTCTTAATTTTGATATTTTATCTTTAATATATATTAAAGAAAATATACTTATTTTTTAATATTACTTTTATATTATAGATTACATATTTTAAGATTACTTTCTCAAACTCTTTTAAAGTTCAAACTATATTCAAAATGGTTTACAAAGTTGAGAAATTGTTTTGATAAGTTTTAAAATAGAAATAAGTTCAAAGAAAAATATATTTTTAAAAATTATAAAGGCATGTCGACATCCCTCATCCCCCCATGTTGACATGGTAGCCGTAGAATTTAAAATTCATGGATTTTACGAAAGAAGTGTCTATTCGTCATAACGTTTCACGAATGTACATGACCGTTGTTCTCCTATAAATACCAGTTGTTTTCAATGAATTTTAAGTTAGTTTTTCTTTATTTCTTCACTCCTTCTTCTCACTCAAATATTCTCTTATATTTCAAATGCTTTAACAAAATTTTATCAAATTTCTAAGTGAATCTAACTCGATCATCCCTAGTTTGATTCACTGCCACTCTCTCTCAATGATCTCAGTGTTATTCAGAGTTATAGGATCATTTGTAATCAACGAAGTGTATCGAGTCTCTCTCTATCAATTGAAAACGGTGTGGTTGTGGCCCGTAAATCAATTGGGTGTGATTATAGCCCGTAAATCGATTAGATGATCTTGTAGCATAGTTAGATCAAGAGAATTTGCCCTGGACTCGGAGACAAAAGGGTGTATCTCATGGCCTTGAAATCAAGGTTGTACTATCGACATTATATTTGAAAAGAAAGCTGCATAAGAAATTGTGTTGGACTGGATGTAGGGTAACTCCGAACCAGTATAAAAGTTCCAGCGTGTTCTTTCCTTTATAGCTTTTATTTACTATTTGCATATGTGTCTGATTTTGTGAATCGCATCTGTTTGGATTTAATTTGAAAAGATTTCAAAACGATTCATAAAATTAATTAAACACTATTCATACCCTCACCCCATTAGTGTTAATTCTGCCTTAAGATCCATAATCTGCATTCCTACAGAGAGGAGGGGCATCTTTTGATCGAATGTCTTCATAAGAACATTTTGGTATCTTGAAGTTTCGTGAAAGCCTGTATGATGGGCAAACGAGCCTAAGTCATGGCCACCTAATCTACTACCACCATCTCCTCGTCCTTCAGGATACTTATTACCATCAAACTCATCCTCATCATCATTGTCATCTTCATTATTTTTGTCTTCCTCATCATATTACGCTTCATCATTTTCATCATCATTAATTGGAGGATCGTCAAAAGATAATAGCTTCTGAGGATTAATAGGCTCCTCTTTTGGGAATTCATCTCGAAGTGACCCAAGACTCTTACTAGCTTGAAGTTAAACTTCCTTTTATATTTATCATTTAACTCCGGGAGTGAAGGAAAGTCTAACTCTGATTTTAGGGAGGTCTTGATTGATAAAGTGGAAAAAAAATCAATTAGAGTCCTTAATAATGTTGTTCACATAGACGAGAGCGACGTCCTTGATTTCCAGCTCATCAACCATTTCAGCCTTTTCCTTTCTGACTTGCTCAAGCTTTCTCTCCAGGGCCTTTACCCTCTTTTTAGCTACGAGCCTAATTTTTCACTCCTTATCTATGTTGGAGGCAAGTTTGTCCTTTTGTAAGATAGCGTTATTCTTTTTCGCTGCAACATCAGATACTTGACCCCAAGGAAGCTAACTTTAGTTGCCAATGAAGAAATTTGCTCTTTAAGATCTGGAACTTGACTGGTAGATTCTTAAGAAGCTTGTTGGAGGAAAATTTTATGCTTGGCCACCTAAAACCTATGAAAATTATTTGATAACTAAGGATACACGAAATTAAAGTTAGAATTACCCAAGCACATAAAAATACATACCATTAGAATCTATTGAAAGAGAATATGAAAGTGGTCCCTGGAAAAAGTCGAGGGTTGCAATGGCATTAGGGATGCCATGAATGGGGATTGGATGATTGAGTGGACAAATTCATCAAAAACTAAGGGGATGATTTGAATTTGAGCCTCTAAGCGAAGAGATTCGTGGTAAGGAGAAGTCAAGCCTAACTCTTGATATAAACATTGAAAAGCAGAAGTAGATGTAGGAAACATGATATCCATAGAAGGACTTGGAGTAGGACCATCCTTCGAACGGTTCTGAGAATTCCGAACTAGAAAATTGGGATCAACAGTGTTGGATTCTTGGTTGAGTTCAGTCATATCAACATTTGATTGTTCAGCGATGGCCGTAGAAGTTTAAGCTTCTCTAAGATGAGGTCTCTTATTCGGTGAAGAGCTTAATGCTTTAGATAAATCATCAAAATCCCTCTTTCTTTTGTGACTCTTAATATTAATATTCTTGAGGGCATTAGTAATGGAGCTCTTGATGGAGGCCCCTTTGGTAGAAGTGATTAATGAAAAAGCATGAGCTTTGGTCTTCTTGGACTTAGAAGTTGCTACAATAAGAGCCAAACCTAAATTAAAAGGAAAATCCTTAGATAGTGATGTATGAAAATTTGTTGAAAATCATAGTAAGAGCTTACCAAAAGAGTCATAGTGAATGGAGGAAGAATTAAAAAACACATTTTGGTTACCAACAACCAGGGCTTGGCTCCCATGGCCATCTTTTTTATACCATAGAGGGCTTCTCGAGCGCTTATGGTCCTCCAAGATTAAGGAGTACGTTTTAAGATTAACTTTAGTTAAGATTCTACATCTGTCTCCTATAGTTTGGGATGCTAGACTCAAAGCACCAATTGTTGCTGCAATAGAAGAGTTTAAACCATTAGAAGTAGATTCTAAAAAAAATGGTTATCATAAGGCAATAATAGAATGTAGTATAAGCAATAATGGAGAAGCGGCTATTCTTACTAGGGATAGAGAAAGTCCCTACAATTCTAGGGATATGACTCTTAACATAAAAGAAGCGGTTCTTCTAATACTAAGCTATGTTGATCAAATTGGTAATTAGACTCTTTTGATGGAGACAACAATATATAATACACACCGGCTAGTTCCCACTTTGGCAGGAGTCGCTAAAGAGTGAAGGGCATCAGCATTGTGTGACAGGAGTACAGCTTCCCTAGCCAGGATTTCAAGACAAATTAGATAAGTATAGGAGTTGGCCAGCAATTGTATCAGGGCAATTCCCATATGATCCAAAAATCAAATGAAGAAATTAGAGAGAGGAAGATAGCTCGAATGCCGAATATGGATCATGGTGAAAGAAAAGCTTTTTGAAGGATTATTTATCCTTACAGATGGGCCTGCCACTCTAGCCTCTACATCGGTAACCTAGAATTGTTAAAGAATAGTATTAATTTCATCCTAGGTAGTTATGGGAGATTCAACAAGCCTATAGTTGCCTTTCTCCGAAGCAGGAGGAGATTTAGAACACTTGTTGGCATTCTAGCCAGCCATTTATCCGCTAGATGATATTACACAAGATCAGGGAAGTATCATATATCTTATAAAAATTTTGAAACATTTAAGAAAAATAAAAAGTAAAATTTGGGTACTTAAATATAGATATAAGAATGGATAATGAGGCGTCGAACCAACGAATAGTTAATGAGTCCATATTTAGTTGAAAACCATTTAAATAGTCATCGAGCTCATAGTGAAATGCCAAATACATAAATAGTTATTAAATTTATGATTACTTAGTAATTCACTAAGTAGTTATTAAGCCCGTTGCTAGATATCGAACCCTTAACGAGATGTCGAGTTTGTAAATGATTAGTAAATTCATAACTAATTGAAAATTCATTAATTGTGTACTGAGTTCATAGTGATATCTCAAGCTCCTAACTAGTCATTAGAACCATAATAAGATATTGAATTTACATCTATCCCAGCACTATCCTCACGTGCACGTAGAAGTTCCAAACCTTATCAAAAGAACGTGCTCGACCAGATGAAACCGCCGCCAGCAATTCGATCGAAACGCCGCCATACAAACGTCGTCGCCGAGCCGTATTGCCACGCCGCTATCTGATTTCCTCAACCCCTCCCCAGTATCGCCGATCCACGTGGTACTTCGCGTACGCACGAACAAGGCAGCCACCGCTGGGATAATATTAACCCTAATCGAATTAAAACGCACAATCTTACCGTCGAATCGCAGAAAAACACCACTGATGCACTCCCCATCGTCCACTCTACAATATCCAGAAATGATTTGGATATCCGACAATGTTCATCGACGCGCGATGGACGGCCGAGAATTCTCTGAGGATTTCTGATCAAATGACGAATCAAAATGAAAAACGAATTGCAGTTCTGAAATGCTCTCATCAAGAGCCATCGAATCCATATAAAATTTGATATTGTTTGGAGAGTTTGAATTTTTGGCTTTGGATTTGATTTGGAATTGTATTTGGAAATTTGGGTTTGCAGCCATTGGAAAGAGGAGCTAATAGAACGTGCAGAATGAGAAATAAGAAATGAATTAGGGTTTATAACAGGGTATATATAGAAAAATTTGAAATAGAATAGATGGATAAGATTTATATACGTTATATACGCGTTAAATGACAAAATGGCCCGAAAAGCCCGTTCTAACTCCGGAACGAAATTGTCAACCCGTATATCAAAATAGATGTTTCAAAATATTTTAAACGCAATGGAGCAGGTTTCAAGTCCAAATTCCATCGTATGAAGAAGTTATGCAAAAATCAAGTTATTCCAAATTGATTTCAATTTAATTTATTTCAGGGCGTTTCGAGTACGTACGATCAAATGACAAGTCCGATCATTATGAAACTTGAAATCCTACAATAATTCACCATTACGGGTCCGAAGAAATTGGTTTCGTCGAAATCCGAGCCAACGGCCAAAATGGCTATTTTTACATCAATTAATTAAATTAATAAATTAACAAATTATATCAAAATTTCAATTTCAATCCTTTAATTGACCAATTTCAACATTTTTAATTTCTTAATCATTTACAATGATTTAAACAAATTTAAATGTCAATTTAGCATCGATCCATTCATCAATTTCAGCGTTAAATTTCATTTTTTCTTACATTAAGAAATTACAAATTTAATTTACAATAATTCTAATTAATTTACTTTTCATTCTATTATTTAATTCATTAATGTCAATTGGATGAAATTAACATCGGACTCAAGATCTATAACATTAGTGTTCTCCAATTTCAACTTAATTTTCAATTAACGAAATAATTAAATATTTAATTTCATTCATTTGAAATTAATCCAATTATTGAATGTTTATTCCAATAAATTGTTTTTATTTGATTTCGATCTTTATATCCCATCCACAAATTTCAAATGACATAGCTAAAGCTGGTTTTTATATTACACTACATAAATATACTCAACTTACTTCCTTTATTGAGTATTAACTATAATTTCCACTACTATTGAAATCTTTACCAAATATAATATTTGCATTACCCCTTTTATTGGGATTTCATTCAACTTGTTTATAGTCAACTTATATTAACATCACTACCTTTAGTTTTAATTATCAATTCATTCATAAACCACTAACAATACATTATTATCAAATATTACCTTAAATCCACCTTAATGTAATATTTAATTTCATTTACTGCAATTGGTTTCAATTAATTGGGATTGCGATAAATTAGTTATTTATCAACTTGCATTAACGTTATTACATTAATCTACATCCAATTACAATTAATATTCCCAATAAATTTACTTAATTGGTCTCATGCTTTCTATTACACCAATTACTACATTATAATAAATTTACGTTTCTATTTTAATTTACATTCACACCTTCTGTTATTGTATTAATTATCATTAAAGTACGTTTAATTATCTTTATTTGTAATTGGTGAATTAACTGGTAACAACCATTTGTCACCAATGATTATATCAACTCATATTACACTAATCCTATTCAATTCCCATTTATTACACAAATTTATATTAATAAATCAACATTTACATTTGTTACTTACATTCAACCTATAACCAAGTTATACTATTTTACATTATTTCATTTATTTGCAATTTCATTCAGTTTATACAAATTCAGCTTTAATTAACTTTGTCGTTACATTTCATCCTAGTTATTATTCCTTTATTCATTTACAAATTTTATTTGTTTCAATATTATTCCATTTATATATTTTAATGCTTGCATTAGTTTTTATTATATTCCATTTATAACTAAGGCATAACATTTAAATTATTTTATTAAATTGGAATGTTCATTCAAGTTCATTAATTATTACTTGCATTAACCTATTTCCTTAATTTACATTCAATTACTGTTAACAACATGTTATTTCATTAATTAATGCAATACTTACTTTTTTTCTCATATTCAATTTATATCCAGGTATAACACCTTCACTACTTCATTTATTAGAATTTTATTCAAATTACTAATAAATAGTTTAATTAACCTTGCTATATTTCATTTTTAGCGTTCATTCCAATATTAAATTACAAAGTTTTTATTTCTTACAAGATTTAATCACAAAAAAAACTAATTAAATTAACCAATTTATTTATCAAAATTTACATGTCATTACACTGTCCCCCACTCAAAACTTTTCATCCTCGAAAAGCAAAAGAAGGGAAAAGAAGAATTAAGAAATTAGTATATCTTACTTAAAATATTAAATTTATAAAAAAATTAATTTACAAATTAATTAATCTAAATAAAATATACCAATTTATAACCATTAAATCTAACACTTAAATCAATAAAGTTTAGAAAACATTTTCGAAAATATTTTCTAAGTCCAAAATTTACGGAAAATTTTGGTAGTCTCCTTTGTACGGAGAGGCTCGGGAGAAAATATAATATCAAATATAACAATATACAACATGTAACGACCCGGATTTTTCAACGATTAATTGGGAATATTTAAAAGGTTTTAAATATTGAAAATTGGATTATAAATTGGTTTTGAATATGGAAAACTTGGATTTATTTAAATAGATAGATTCAGAATTTAATATAGTGATTTGTTGGATAATATAATTATTCAATTCAGTAATTGAATATTGGGTAAATTATTTGGATCTTGAGTTTCGAGCCTGTTAAAAATATTTTAAAGGCTTGTAAAATTTATATTGATAGTACCGAAGATAGTAAAAATGTTAAAATTGAATTTGGAAGTGTTTTATTAAGTTCTGAAATTATATCGTTTAAATTGATATTTGAAAATTGCCTTACGGGGCACAGTCTCGGAATTTGACGAAACCAGTTCCATTGGATCCGTAATAGTGTACTATTATCGGATTTCAATTTTCGTAGTGTTTGGAGTGATCGTTTGGCCATACGGTAGATAAACACATTGAAATCTATATCGAAAATTCAATTTGATAACTGGCCCAAGGAGCATTCTTCTAACGACCCGAACTCGACCTTCGAAAATTGGCACTGAATACGACACTCGTATTCAAACGCCGCTGATCCAAACGTCGAATCTGGTTCATCGGAGCTTATAACACATTAAGTACAACACAACAGAAGAATTGAATAATGCATATGACGTACAACTTTTAATACAATATACAATGATGATACAATGAATATCAATATACATCAGAGATACGATACAAGACAATTGCAGCGGAAACAAAAGATAACACCAGCAGCAGAACAAAATCTCCAATATGGTCTTCAAGAGAGAACTCCAGTATCGGTAATCTCCATCTCCAAGGCACCAATCCAGAAATAGCTCGAACTCCCAATAACGATGCATAAAGATAACCAAGTGCAGTCATAATCCAAAGACTGAACTAACTCTAGATAATTTACTAAACCTGACTATCTAAAAAGCCCAATTCTAGACTGCCCGTGTGGGAAAATTGTGGGCACACAGAGTTTAGGAAAGGAACAATAAACTCCAGGTTAGTCGTGGGACTGGTATGAGAAAACAAAATAGTTTATCTTTACCAAAAGCAAAACAAAAGATTTTAAAAGAAATCCGAAGTGCTTTTTGGAAAACGAAACTACCATAAGGCTTCCCGCCATACCCACAATGCAAACGCAGAATTGAAGGAGATTTCTCATTATGATAGTCAAATATGCTTGATACGAGAAAATTTCTTTGATATTATTACTAGTGCATAGTGTAGAAAAACCATTTCGAAAGTACAATATTAATCCTAGCCAGCATACAACCAGTATTGTATGCCTACTATAGCTACCATATTCAATAGCAGGTTACCGCCACATTCCATGGCAGGTTATACAACTAAAACCGTACAGGATGCGTATTGTTTTGATTGGATTTCCAACAAATGGTCAGGCTAAGGAACTTCCTACTGTCCATGGGTACGCCTTTGGCCGGACGTCCCGAGAACTTAACCAGTTCTCTGCCAACACAATGTCGGGTTACCTCTATAACTAGGTAACTACTACACGAGCATGCCATCGCCCGGTCCTTTGGAACCTTTATCCGAGGCGCCTCTCAACCACAAAGCAATCACAAAGTAATAGATTTGCAGTGTCCACATGAGTTAAGTATCTGGGCTCCATACCATGATACCACCCTTTTCCAGAAGGGAATGACACACCCTAAAGGGAGAGACCCTCATAACCTTGCCGCATCTTTCCTGTTTCGACCATTTCCGAGGTGTGAGGTCCTGATGCAGTCACGTCCACAAAGCTACGCTTTATACAAAAGCCATGCTTTGATCAAAAAATGATACACAGCAGCACTCAACATGTCACACTACCAAATATGGAGTATATCACTGATAAATATCGACTACATAACCTCTGAGCTCGTACGTCTCAGAAAAGGGTGTTAAGCTAAGAGAATAAATTCTCTGCCACCAAGCAGAAATGTATTTGATAGAAATCAGTTTACATCTCAAAGTGTAGTGTCAGACATATAACCATACAAGTCTGTCCTGGGTTCGAACAGAACCGAAGGCACTTCCGAAGAAGCCCTTGCAATCCGGGCATCCACAATTCCGATTGGACTCCCCATCACATATGGAGAACTCCATACCGGAGCAACTTAGTGCAGAGTCAACCGACAGGTTATCCTATCATTCTCGAAGACACCCGGTCTTCATCACCGGTCTTCAAATGCAATCCATAACGTCGTATCATTATTCGAAATGTGTCATATGACACAAGGTTCTCTCCCGGCTAAACTGAATAATGAGCGCAATATTTAAAAGCATATAAATATGGGATTTTAGTTAACTCATAACTTTTAAAAACCCAAAACCTTTCTCCAAATGGTTAAACAAATTACCATTTCAAATCTTTTAAACTAAAAGATTCATTTCACAAAGTTCATCTAGTTTCACAAAGATCTATTCATAGATTTCAAAACAATTTCCATTTAAATTGGGTTAACTCATTAAATCTTTAAATCAAAGATTTAACTTATAGTTTTCAAACTCGTTTCCAAAGATTTATTCATAACTTGGAAAACCATTTTCATTTTAGACTTGAAATCCTTTTAACACCAATTGGAAGTTCACTTCTTATGTAAAAGCTTATATTATTTGAAAACAAATAGTTTTCGTTTCAGAAAAATCCATTATATTTACACGAGTTAAAGCCCTTGAATTAAATTCAAATTCCCAAATTAATAACTTTAAAATGGTTTAACCCATATATAACTTGTATAACATCTCTAATCCTTAGTTTCCAAACATAGAATTAAATTTCAAATTTTGAATTTAAATTTAAATCAAATTATTTAAACTTTAAAACTTAATCAAGTTATTCAAAAATAAATTTTATCTTTGAAATTCCTTTTCAAAAACCTTTTACTTTAAACCCAATCCATTTCCAAAACCATTTGAATTAAAAAATTCAATTTTAAAACAATTTCAAAAATAAGTGACTTAACCAATTTCCACGTGCAATCCATATTCATGTGTGTATAAGTGTGGTCTAGGGGGTTTTACGCAATAGTGCACGACATTAATCATCACAGATTCAAATACAACAATATATTTGATAAGTGGTATAAACTATAACGCTTATATTTGATAAGCGGTATAAACTATAACGCTTATCTTTTATTCACAGATCACAGATATATATTACAGATAATAAATTACATTAAACACAGCTCAAATCAAAACAGAGCACTACATATCAGGGATATCAAACAATTCAAAACATTCAGTGCAATCCAATCACCCATAAGTAAGGTTAATTAATCATCGGATTAATTTAAATCAGATTAATCGCTAATCCTGTTTAATTAATATTAATTAATTACAAATTATTTTAATTAATTATCCTTTAATAATAAATTAATTAACCTCCTTCTGTTATTAATTAATCAATCTTTAATTATTAATTAATTCTTAATTAATTATCCTTAATTAATTAATCCTTAATTAATTATCATTCTTTATTAATTAATTAAACTTTAAATTAATTAATTATCCTTAAATTAATTACCTTAATTAATCACCATTTAATTAACTACCATTTAGTTAATTACCCTTCATTAATTTCACCAAGGAATTAGCTTTTATTTAATTACACAAAGTAATTATCTTCTATTTAATTATACAAGGTAATTATCTTTAATTTACTTTCATAAATAAATTTTTCCTTTAATTAATTACCCTTTATTAATTTTAAATTAGTTGCATTAAGTAATTAATCCTTAATCTCTTGATTGATTTTCTTTAATAATTAATTGCCCATTCTTAATTACTTCCATTTAAGTAATTATTTTTAATCACTCAATCATTAATTTCTTGATTAGTTAACTTGAATTATCAATTAATTTACTATAGTTACTTCCATTTAGTAATTTACTTCAAGTAATTAATTTCTTTAACAAATAAAATTTAACTTAACCTTGAAAAGTTAGTTAACAATTTTAAAGCATCTTTTATATTAATCAATTAACCTTTCATTAATTAATTACTTCTTAAATTAATTACCTTAATTATATTAATTAAATTAATTAACCTTTGGATACTTTCATTAAATCAATCTTTAATCTCAATTATCAGTCCTTAATTACCTTCATCAAGTACTTATTTTTAAATTGATTAACCATAGTAATTAATTATCCTTTAACAAATCATTTAATTTATTAACTTTAATCATTAAATGAATTAACCATAACTACTTAAATCAAATAATTAATTTTTTAAACGCTTAAGATTTTGATCAAATCAAAAGATAATCCCTTTATCTTAAATTGATTACTTTAGATATCAAAGGTTGTTTTTAAATACATTAAAAACGCTTTTTTTACAATAAATAAAATTTTAAAATAATTTATATTTAAAAACCTTTAATAAATATATAAACAAACATGAATTGCATAAAATAATTTATTTACGAAATTTGTTAAAAACTTAATTACACTTTGTAAGACTTGATCACAAACTTAAAACTGTTTTATACAGGAAACATAAACCCTGGCAATTCCTTCATCTTCCGAACAAAGCTCGAGTCCCTCAAATCGCTGACAGCTTCGAGTTGTTTACGAGAGAAACTCGAGCACAAACCCAAGACCAAGCCATCTTCCCCAAACAAACTTAAACATCCTGACCCAACGTGCACGGTGCACGTGTACAAAGCGACAAAGCATCTCCGATCACCAACGCCGTCGCTAACAAGTCATCTTCGGCCTCCTTCATCGATCCCGATCGCCCAAGTATCGATTCGAGCGTGAAATCGAAATCGAGCTTTTTGAACGAACTGACCCAACCACATCTACCAAATTGCCTCGTACCGATAATCAAGACCATCTGAACGCTGTGCCACAACGACTACAATCTCGTCTCGACCTCCAGCCACTATCCCCCCTGCACCGGCCCACCCCGGTCCCACGATGACGGCGCAATCGCTAAGAAACCCATGTCGAACAAACTTAACTCTCAAACCCTACTTCGACGTGGTTCGACCACCCCGACCATCAAAAAATCTCTTCGCCAGTTTTCCTGAGATCACCCACCCTCAAGCTACCTTCAACAATGATTCCAACGACAACCACCGAACCAATCATCAAGAGTCGACTAAAAAGCACTTTTCGTACATCTCTTAAATTCTCATCACCCATGATTTTAAAAATTTTAATATCCATATTAAAAATCATGATTTCTTAATGCAAATCCAAATGTACAATCAAAATTTAAATCTCTAACAATCAAGATTTTTGACTTAAGTTGATTTTTATTGAAACTTTTTATTTTGCAGTGAAAGTATCTTACTGATATATTTATAAATATTTGTAGAACATATATTTTCGATTGTATAACAAATTTTATAAAGATCCTAAAGACAAAAACAATTTTTTTTTGAGAAGGAGGTTTGGTTTTATGAACAGGGTTTTGAAGGCTTGTAATCAACAGAGGCCAGCATATGTGTAAACCAACATGCACACCTAAATTTATATACACACAAGCACATTCACATTCATACTAGAATTTTTCACAGCAGCATACTTGCAAGATTCAATCAGTTTTTAAGCTTTAACAAAGTAGTTTGCTCAGCTGCAGTTGCAGTAGAGACAAAGAACAGGGAACAGAGAAGCATTTTATTTTATTTTTGAGCCTGGAATTCGATACTTGAAAACTGAACAGTGATTCGAACTTGCGACTTTGAATTTGCAACTTGGAATTTGTGGCATGATTTTGAAACTGAAAACGAATCTTGCTTTTAGATCTTACACTTTACTTCTATCTTGCAGCTTTTGTTTTTGAACAGAGACTTTACTTTTGTTTTCAGGTTTCCTGAACTTGTAGTTAAACTTGAATCCAATTCGCTTTTCTTATTCAATCCATCTTGCTTTGTTTTGCTGCTCCAACCCTTGTATTTCTTAAATTTTTGAAAGATCTGGAACTTGCTTTAACTTAAAACTGGATTTTCTTTGAATTTTAGGTTGTTGTTTCTTCCTTTTTCCGATTTTTTTCTATTTTTTTCTTTGGTGTTGAGATTTGAAATGTCCAAATCATTTTTTACTGTATTTTCAAATTTGCTGAGACTAAATAATTTGAACATGCGGAGATGGAAAGTTTTCTATAATTTTTTATTCTATTATTTTATTCAAGCAATCATAAGTAAATGCCATTTGTAGAAAATGATCATAAGATCTCAATGTTTGTTGATTCCTTCACTCCATCCCTTTTGTATATGTTTAACATTTATGATTTTGCAAAGACAAGAGGATTAATAAACATACCCTTATTCATTTGTGTGTGTGTATACATTGTTGAAAGAAAAATTGTTTTATCCAATACTTACATTATATACTTTACCCCTTAATGATTTTAAATGCCACTTACTTTTAAAAACATTTATTTTAAATTTAAATTTCAATTTCAATTCAAACTTGAAATAAAAATCCATTTATGTCTATTTATATACTCATATCCATACTTATGCAATTTAAATTTAAATTAAATGTATACACTCAAATCTACTCATACATGCATTATATATATATAAATAAAACTTGAATTCAAATGATCTTTTAAAATATTTATTATTTCAAGATTTTAAATTCAAAAGAAATTGGAGTTTTATCCATATATAGTTTATTACCTTTTTTATTTGTTTGACATTTTTCAATATATTTTCAAATTAAATTTCAAAAGTTTAAAATATATTATTAATTTTAATTGACAAATAATTTGGGATGTTACTTTTTATTAAAAAAATATTAAATATCCAATTTCAAATCCACAGTTAAATTTAAAAACCAATGTCCAAATAAACAAATATTCTATTTAAATTTGGAAAAATTAATTTAATTTACAATTTGAATCCACAATATATATCAATTACCAAATTTATTTCTACTCAAAAATCGAATCTTATAATTCTTCCCCATACGATCGAATTAGGACTCGAAACCTTTTCTATTGTGTTCGAAATAGGGGTTTAACATTATAAACGTCTTGCGGCACGCCTCAATACGATGTCAAGATTTTAAGATTTGAATTGAAGACGGTTTAAATTTAAATTTGATTTTTAAATATAATATATAGTGTTTGACTGGTCAAACTATTTCAACATCAGCCTATTTTATATCAACGTCAAAACTTTTACACCTCTTTTCGAAATCACTATAGCTCTTTCCAACATGCAACCTTCTTTTGGAAATTACGTTTGCTTTTACAAATCACATCGTTCTTTTTTATATATCTCATTTCCCTTCTTCATCACAGGTCGAAAAGCATCAGAGAAAAAAATGAATGGCCAGATCGAAATAAAAAAAAGGCCGAATAAGAAAAAAAAAAGAGGGCAGACAATCTCGATCGAAGCCGAGCAAGCAGGGGAGGTCAAATTCAATAATTAAGAGGGCGCGCTCGATCCTTTCGGAAGCGACGTGGAGAGCAACCGTAAAAGGGAGGGGTCTCGCGTATGGAAGGAAATGACAGCACCAGCGATTTCTTGCTCGAGGTGTTTTAGGGGTTTCGTGGTGTTTGGGTTCGTCGTCTCGAGAACACGAAGTGGGAGGAGAGGCAGTAGGGTTGTGGTGGTTGTTGGGAAGTCGCGGCTTGTTCGTCGGGAGTCTGCTATCGTGCGAGTCGTCGATTTTGTCCTCGATTCATATTAAGGTAATTTGATTTTCTGAATCTTTAAATTTAAATGCTTACTTAAGTCTATATTTGTAATCTAATGATGATGAGTATTAATTCATATTATCAGAAATTATTACAGCAATGTCAAATTTTACTAAAAAAATATGTTACAGTAAAAAAAAGAATTCTGTTTTAATTTATAGATATGTATATCTACGTGCAAGATTTTTATTTTCAGTAAAGTTTAAAATAAAGATCTGTTTTAAAAAAAAGTTTTACAGTACGATAAATGATTTTCGAATAAAATTCATTGGATAATTTTTGGAATGCTATGGTTACACCTTGTTTGTTGAATGTTAATTAAGTTATTAAATCTATGGATATAATGTATATACATATATTGGTAAACAGAAGTTATTATAGATTGGGAAATATAAGGATTTAAATAAAAATTAGTCTAAGTTAAATTTTTAGTTTAAAATTTTGAAATCATTTGTTAAGTAAATTATTAAATGAGATTAATTGTTCATTTTTTTCGAATATTACTAAAACCATATAAATGTTTATACAAGGTCAACGTCTGAAAGGAAGCAAGTCGGATCACAAAACAAAAATTAAAGGTGGGTTAATCTCACTCATCTGGGTTTTATTTAAATTTAAATGGTTAAATTTAAATAATTGGTTGAATGATTGAATTGATTTGATGTGCTATATTATATATAGTAGTATATATTGGTGTGATTGATTTCCCGCATTATATAGCGGATGAGACCGTATGCGCCGCATAATAGCGGATGATATTATATAAAACCATATACCACGATATTCCTCCTCGAAGTGGAATTGGTATTTCATATTGTGCTAACATCTGTGGATGTAGGGAAACAGGTTGGAGGGATCCAACTGGATTCCTCCAAATATTTAGATTTGTTTTAATAATTCTGCGTTATGATTATTTGATATTCTGTGATGAATTATATTGATAATTGGAATGTTGGATACCATGGTTTGATTGAATATTTCGCTACACTGAGTCATCAAAATATATATATATAGAAGTGGATTTTTGAAAGAAATATAAGAGTAAATTTTTAAGTGAAATAATTCTAGAGAATTTGAATACAAATAAGAATGAATTGGATAGGAATAAAAGTGATTTTTAAATCCTAATAAATTCCGGGTATGAAAAAGGGATTTTGAATAAATAGAGGAATAATGAATTTTGAACTTAAGTGATGTTATATCAAGAAATAAAAAAATTATTTTAAAATTCAAGGTTTGAATTTATTTAAAAGGATAAAGAAGGAATTTGGGGAAATCTGAAATTGATGTTTTCAGTTAGAAGATTTTAAATCATAATTAAGGAATAAAAATCCGAAGTCAATGGGTTTTAAAATAAATGAGTAAGTAAAGGAATTTATTTCAAAATGGAGTAAATTGGAAATCAATTTGGAAATTGATTTAAGTGTTTGAAATTGGAAATTTAAAGGAGAATATGACTATGAAATTTATAAACTGGGTTTATAAAAGTGAAGTAATATATCAGTGGATATTTGAAAGGATAAATTCACGGTGGTAATTTATTAAGGAATGGGTAAATTTGTTTAAAAATAAATAGTGATTTATTTTTAAAGGATGTGAAAGAGAAGCGTATTTCCCTGAATAGCCAAGTACGTTTCAAACAAATTTTAAGTATAAGTAAAAAGTTTTAAGTTGTTTAAAAAGTGTTTTTAGAAAACTTATTATTTTGAAATGAAATTCTAAAGTAAGTATTTTCTTTAATCAATTATAGCAGTGATTATTTAAAGGTGGCATGGTATTATGTTTTAAAAGTTAGAAATTCAGTGTTATATTGTACAAATTAGTTTTATTTTAAATATTCTTAAAGTGTATATTTTGAATAAGTATTAAAGTAATTTTTAATTTAAATGTTTTAAAGGATATTTTATAATAAAGTGTTTTAAATTATTTTAAAAAATCTAAGTTTTTGTGCTTGGTGTTTTCAGTGGAAATAAATATTTGGAAATTTATTTCATGAAAAAGTGTGGTTTGAAAACTATTTCCAAAAAGGGTTGAAAATGAAGATATATCTTACGAATATATTTTGAGGTTAATAAATAATTCAGGAGAAATTATTTATGTTTGATGGATGTTTGTGAATGTTAATTGATAGTTAAATAACTGACTATCAATATTGGCCAATGCGCTGATCGTTTCGAAAAGACCGAGGTTGGGATTTATTTCCTGAAAACCACTTCGATCTGGTTTGAACGTTTTCGTGTGGAAAATAAGAGTTTGGATTCGAAGGTGGAGCAGTGAAGTGCATGGGCTAGTCGCTACTAATCCCGAGGATGATTCCAAAATGGATGTAGTAAGAGTAGTGCCTTCAGTTCCGTTCGAACCTGGGACGGACTTGTATGGATGAATGCTTTCAGAACATCTTCAGGTGGACGGTGAGCATTCTAAGTGATATGTTCTAAAAAGGTAACGCTTAGCCTCGTGCCTCATCAACCGGGAATGATTGAAAATTAGGGGATATGTAGCAAGGCTAAGTGGGTAGCACCCATTAGGATAAGGTCATCCCTGTCTAAATGTCCCTTTTTATTCGGCTTAGTGGGCGGTTGCTGATCCCAACCGTGGGGTGATCTTACTCGGGATTATGTAGTAAGTGGTAGTCCCGGTCTTGTGTTGCAGGGAATTTAGGGTGGATCCTCGGTACAGTAATCTACGCCACGTACTGTGATAGGTGGTACCCCAGTGCCTAGTCATTAGTTGGAAAACCATTCTCCCTACATGCCTTTCACGGTTTGTTTATATTACCCACGGTTGTGGCTAGCATGTTGGAATTTAATGAATTAAAAATTTTCGGCTATTTTAATAAGCATTTGTAAATAGACCCTAATATAACATCAGAGGATTTTGATAAAAAAGTGTTTTGGCTATCGTAAGTTAAAAACCTGACATGTATATTTATGGCGAGGTCTTACGAGATGCTTTTGATTTCCAAGGATTTTGAAACTTAAATAATCAATTTGAGTTTGGTTTTCTCACGCTGGTATTCCAGACTGACTCGGGTATTATTTAACTATAACACTCGGATTAGACCGAGTATTATAGAATACAGGATATGATGCTATGGAGCTCAGGAGACGAGTTGGATGGCGATAGGTACTTCCGTACTTGTATGAAATATTCCGCTGTGTATTTAATTTTGAGGATAAGTTTATATAACTATCCAATTGTATGTTATTGATGGTGTTGAACTCTGCTGATGTATTCTGGTGATGTATGTATAAAACAGATATAGTTTTCTTTTGTGTAAAGATCTGTTATTATCTATTATATTTTATTCCGCTGCGATGGTAAGATTTTGATGTTGTTCTCTATTTTCTTCTTCTTCCTCTTCTTCTTTAACCCAAATGGTTCGTATTTCCGTACATCTTGAGTTGATTGAGGGAGAATAGTATCGGCTCTAGGGTACGGATTTACGGGCTATTACATTTGGTATTAGAGCAGAAGGTTAAGCAAGAACCTTGGCTCTGGTGGGCATTACTCATTGAAAATAGAGTCCGTAGTACTTTAGAATGAGTTTGAGCGTATTAATAGATATGAGCGCGTTTTTGTTAGTGGATATAAATTGTTTTAAATATTGTGTTGACTTATTGGTTGAGTGAAATATGAAGTCTGATCGAGTAAGTTGGCCGCTATTCGAGAAGAGTTTATAAACACCTGACACGATAAACAGACACGGTATTGTTTTAAAGGTGGGTGAATGAAATAATTTTACCCAAAATATATTTTGATATAAAGGAATTATTTTTTTAAATTGATATATAACTTGGATGTTTGGATGATGATATTTTAAACAAATAAGATTATAAAAATTGGAATGACTTGGATAATCAAATGGGAATTTGTATGAGCATAAATTATACAAATGAATTATAGTTAAAATTTGATTTAAGTCAAAATTTGAAAATTTAAAACCCTGGAGATTTTGGAAGTGATTTTCAAAGTGTTTTGAAGATAAATAATAACATTATTGTTTTAGAAGTATTTCTGAAAGGAAATTGTTTCAAATAAATTATGGGAAGGGATATAACATTGAGCTCACTTCAGTTGTTGGAAAATAACTTCGATGATGACTATAGCATCATCGACGTTCATTTTCGAGTTTCTTAGTGACGGATTGCTGCCAAATTGATTTGTTCAGAAGAACTAGTTTGTTTTTGAAATTTCAAAGGAAATTTTTTAGGGATAAAAACCAGGATTGGTTTAAAAATTTAAGAAATGTGATTTTGGGATAATGGTGGGTGTAAAATGATTTGAACCAAAAGTCGGGTGTTTGAAATCCTGAATCTTTATTTGAATTGAAAATCCTGGTGAGGTAAGTTATAAACTTGTAAAGTTGAGATGATTTTTAAATAAGGGAGGAAAATATGAGCTTTGAATGTTGGAATTAAAATTAAAGCGAAAAAGTTAAATAAATTTAATTTGGAAAAAAATAAATTATGGAAAATTTAATGGATGATAGGAAGAAATAATTAGTAAATCTTGAATGTGATTGGAATGGGAAAATAAAAATTAAATTTGGATTGAGAAATAAAATTAATTAGAATTAAATTAAATTAAGCAAAGTTAGTAATAATGAATTGGATTTGAAGTAAGTTGAAAGGAATTGGAATGAAATTAAGGTGAATTATGTGGGATGGCATTAAATGAAATTAAGTCCTCGCTAAACAAAATTCAAAAGAATGGTATGTAGCTAGATTTAACTGGAGTGAGGTTGGAATCAAATTGAATTTAAATAAATTCTATTGAGTTATAGATAATATTGTATGGACTAAAATTCTTACTTAAATAAATAAGCGTAAACTAAGTAGGTATTGAATTGGGATAAATAAGCTTTGGAAGCTTATAAAAGGAAAAGCATTGAAATAAAAATATAACCTCTAGTTAAAAGTAAAGTGAAAATGTGATTGACTGTAAATGGATGGAGAATTATGAATATTAATAAGTGAGTAGCTTATAAAAATGTAAAAAGGGAATAAATAAGCCGATATAAAAGTGTTGGAATATTGGAAAAGGAAAGAAAATCCAAACTGGAATTATGAAAAAAAATTGAACTCAAGAAAATTTAATGAAGTGATTTTTGTAATAAAATCGAATATTGATTTAAAGGTTGGAAGTAAGCTAATTAGTTAAATAAATTATTTGATAGAGTATGTTAATAAAATGGATTGTAAGTTAATAATGAAGTTGGGAAATAAACTCGAATTATAAACTGAATTCGACTTGGATTGATAATGAGTTAAAATAAGTGGAGATGTTGTAAAATAAAATAGAATTGGATCATCATAGAAATGATTTGAGTTACAAATAAAATCCAATTCGAGTATAAATGAGTTAAGTATGTGCTTTGATATTATTTTGATAAAATAAGAAGGTGAATTAAAATAAAATGGATGGGCTAAACTGAATTAAATGGAATTTGATTAGATGAGAATCAAATAGAAGTGAACTTAAGTTTGAAGTTGGAATAAGTTAAACTTAAGTTTAAAATTTATAGAAACTTGGCTTCGAGGAAGGATGAAAGTTCAGTAAATAAAATTTTGGGTTAAATTAATTGGGAAAATGGTTGTTGATATAAGCATTGAATGTTGTCAAGCTCAATGAAATGATTTTAAAATGAAACCAATGCGGAGATGTGATGAAATGCAAGTGCATGGTGGGTGAATAAACTAGAAATGGGATGGAATTTAAAATAAAATGAGTTGGAATCAATTGGATGTGGATAAAAACTAAAATGGATATTCTGTTAAGTGAATATCGTCGAATTGCATAGAATAAATTAGTCGTTCGATTTGAACGGAAGTAAATAAAAAATTCTATGGATTGGCAGAAGTAAATAAAATTGAATTTTGGAAACAATTGAAATAAATGTGAGTTGTTGGGTTAAAAATGAATCGAATGTAAGAAATTGAAGTGTAAACTATTAAAATCGAATGAAATGGAATATGAATTGGTTGAAAGCAATTGACTTAGTTTTGAAATCATATAAATTGCTCATGGAAAGTGTTTGGGTGCATGTTGCTTATGAAATGCATGCGTTTAGCTATTGAAAATAAGTGAAATGTTAATAAATTCATATATTTAGTACTTACATGTTTGAATTGAGTAAGTACAGGTACCGGGAAGCCGTTTGGCTGGATTTGGACACGCTAATTGCTAAAATAATAAGCCGCTTGCTTAAAAATGCTAAATAGAGCTACGCCTACACAATAAAAGTTAGAAAATATGAACTGTTTTTGTTTTTCCGACCGTGTGGATCGATGTTTATATATTTATATCTCTTGTGAAATTGCAAAAGCTCCTCCGTACAAAGGAGAATTTGCCAAAAAAATCGAAAATTTTGGGAGTTAGAAAATTTTTGGAAAATTTTTGTTAACGAAAGTTGATTTTCAAATGTAATGAAAATGTAAGATTTGAACTAGAAATGGAAACCAATTGTTTTGATTAAAGTTAAAAAGGTTTAGAAAAAGTAAATATCGACTTTTCACCAAGTGGGTTTAGTAAGTTAATGGGTTTGGGGTATTCTTTCTACTTTAGCAATTTCGGGGACGAAATTCTTTTAAGGGGGAGGAATGTAACGATCCAGATTTTTCAGCGTTGAATTTGGAATGTTTAAAAGGTTTTAAATATTGAAAATTGGATTATAAATTGGTTTTGAATATGGAAATTTTGGTTTTATTTAAATAGATAGGTTCAGAATTTAATATAGCGATTTGTTGGGTAATATAATTATCTAATTCAGTAAATGAATATTGGGTAAATTATTTGGATCTTGAGTTTCGAGCTTGTTAAAAATATTTAAAAAGCTTGTAAAATTTATATTGATAGTACTGAAGATAGTAAAAGTGTAAAAATTGAATTTGAAAGTGTTTTGTTAAGTTTTGAAATTATATCATTTAAATTGATATTTGAAAATAGCCTTCCGAGGCACAGTCTTAAAAATTTGACGAAACCTATTCCATTGGATCCGTAATAGTGTGTTATTATCGGATTTCAATTTTTGTAGTGTTTGGAGCGTATTTGGCCATACAGTAGATAAATGAGCTGAAATCTATATCGAAAATTCAATTTGATAACTGGTCCAAAGAGCTATCTTCTCCATATGATCGAATTAGGACTCGAAACCTTTTCCATTGTGTTCGAAATAGGGGTTTAACATTATAAATGCCTAGCGGCACACCTCAATACGATGTCATGATTTTAAGATTGGAATTGAAGATGGTTTAAATTTAAATTTGAAATTTAAATATAATATATAGTTTTTGACTGATCAAACTATTTCAACAGCAGCCTACTTTCTATCAACGTCAAAACTTTTACATCTCGTTTTGAAATCACTGTAGTTCTTTCCAGCACGCAGCCTTCTTTTCGAAATTACATTTTCTTTTACAAATCACATCATTTTTTTTAAATATCTCATTCCCCTTCTTCATTACAAATCGAAAAGCATCAGAGAAAAAAAATGAAAGCCCAGATCGAAATAAAAAAAGGGGGCCGAATAAGAAAAGAGAAGAAGAGAGAGGTCAGACGATCTCGATCGAAGCTGAGCAAGCAGGGGAGGTCGCGTTCAATAATTAGGAGGGCGTGCTCGATCCTTTCGGAAGCAATGTGGAGAGCAACCATAAAGGGGAGGAGTCTCGCGCATGGAAGGAGATGATAGCAGCGGCGATTTCTTACTCGAGGTGTTTTGGGGGTTTCGTGGTGTTTGGGTTCGTCGTCTCGAGAACGCGAAATGGGAGGAGAGGCAGTAGGGTTGTGGTGGTTGCTGGGAAGTCGCGGCTTGTTCGTCGTAAGCCTTGTATCTTGCGAGGCTCGTCGATTTTGTCCCCGATTCATATTAAGGTAATTTGATTTTATGAATCTTTAAATTTAAATGCTTACTTAAGTCTATATTTGTAATCTAATGATGATTAGTATTAGTTCATATTACCTAAAATTATTACAGCAAGGTCAAGTTTCACAAAAAAAAATGCTACAGTAAAAGAAGATTTTTTTTAATTTATAGTTATGTATATCTACGTGCAAGAATTTTTATTTTCAGTAAAGTTGAAAATAAAAATCTGTTTTTAAAAGAAAAAGTTTTACAGTAAGATAAAAGATTTATGAATAAAATTCATTGGATAATTTTTGGAATGCTATGGTTACACCTTATTTATAGAATGTTAATTAATTTATTAAATCTATGGATTTATATAATGTATATACATATATTGGTAAACAGAAGTTATTATAGATTGGAAAATAAAAGGATTTAAATAAAAATTAGTCTAAGTTAAATTTTTAGTTTAAAATTTTAAAATCATTTATTAAGTAAATTATTAAATGAGATTAATTGGTCGATTTGTTCGAATATTAATAAAATAATATAAATGTTTATACAAGGTCAAAGTCTGAAAGGAAGCAAGTCGGATCGCAAAACAAAAATCAAATGTGAGTTAATCTCACTCATCTGGGTTTTATTTAAATTTAAATGGTTAAATTTAAATAATTGGTTGAATGATTGAATTGATTTGATGTGTTATATTATATAGTAGTATATAGTATATATTGGTGTGATTGATTTCCCGCATTATATAGCGGATGAGACCCTATGCGCCGCATAATTACAGATGATATTATATAAACCCATATACCGCGATATTCCACCTTGAAGTGGAATTGGTATTTTATATTGTGCTAACATCTGTGGATGCAGAGAAACATGTTGGAGGGATCCAACTAGATTCCTCAAAATATTTAGATTTGTTCTAATAATTCCGTGTTATGATTATTTGATATGCTGTGATGAATTATATTGATAATTGGAATATTGGATACCATGATTTGGTTGAACATTTCGGTACAATAAGTCATCAATATATATATATATATATATATATATATATATATATATATATATATAGAATTGGATTTTTGAAAGAAATTAAGAGTAAATTTTTAAGTGAAATAATTATAGAGAATTTGAATAAAAATAAGAATGAATTGGAAACGAATAAAGGTGATTTTTAAATCATAATAAATTTTGGGTATGAAAAAGGATTTTGAATAAATAGAGGAATAATGAATTTTAAACTTAAGTGATATTATATCAAGAAATAAAGAATTTATTTTAAAATTCGAGGTTTGAATTTATTTAAAAGGATAAAGAAGGAATTTGGGAAAATCTAAAATTGGTGTTTTCAGCTAAAAGATTTTAAATCATAATTAAGGAATAAAAATCCGAAGTCAATGGGTTTTAAAATAAATGAGTAAGTAAAGGAATTTATTTCAAAATGGAGTAAATTGTAAATCAATTTGGAAATTGATTTAAGTGTTTGAAATTGGAAATTTAAAGGAGAATGTGACTATGAAATTTATAAACTGGGTTTATAAAAGTGAAGTAATATATTAGTGGATATTTAGAAGGATAAATTCACGTTGGGAATTTATTAAGGAATGGGTAAATTTGTTTAAAAATAAATAGTGATTTATTTTTAAAGTATGTGAAAGAGAAGCGTATTTCCCTGAATAGCCAAGTACGTTTCAAACAAATTTTAAGTATAAGTAAAAAGTTTTAAGTTGTTTAAAAAGTATGTTTAGAAAACTTATTATTTCTAAATGTTTAAATTCTAAAGTAAGTATTTCCTTTAATCAATTATAGCAGTGATTATTTAAAGGTGGCTTGGTATTATGTTTTAAAAGTTAGAAATTCAGTTTTATATTGTACAAAGTACTTTTATTTTAAATATTCTTAAAGTATATATTTTGAACAAGTATTAAAGTAATTTTTAATTTAAACGTTTTAAAGGATATTTTATAATAAAGTGTTTTAAATTATTTTAAAAAATCTATAGTTTTTGTGCTTGGTGTTTTTAGTGGAAATAAATATTTGGAAATTTATTTCATGAGAAAAGTGTGGTTTGAAAACTGTTTCCAAAAAGGGTTAAAAATGAAAATATATCTTGCGAAGATATTTTGTAAATAATTCAGGAGAAATTATTTATGTTTGATGGATGTTTGTGAATGTTAATTGATAGTTAAATAATCGACTATCAATATTGGCCAATGCGCTGATCGTTTCGAAGAGACCGGGATCGGGATTTATTTCCTGAAAACCACTTCGATCTGGTTGAACGTTTTCGTGTGGAAAACAAGAGTTTGGATTCGAAGGTGGAGCAGTGAAGTGCAAGGGCTAGTCGCTACTAATCCTGAGGATGATTCCAAAATGGATGTAGTAGGAGTAGTGCCTTTGGTTCCGTTCGAATCTGGGATGGACTTGTATGGATGAATGCTTTCAGAACATCGTCAGGTGGACGATGAGCATTCTAAGTGATATGTTTTAAAAAGGTAACGCTTAGCCTCGAGCCTCATCAACCGGGAATGACTGAAAAACAGGTGATATGCAGAAAGGCTAAGTGGGTAGCACCCATTAGGGTAAGGTCGTCCCTGTCTAGATGTCCCTTTTTATTCGGCTTAGTGGGCGGTTACTGATTCCAACCGCGGGGTGATCTTACTCAGGATTATCCAGTAGGGGGTAGTCCTGGTCTTGTGTTGTAGAGGATTTAGGGTGGATCCTCGGTACGGTGATTTAAGCCACATACTGTGACAGGTGGTACGCCAATGCCTGGTTATTAGTTGGAAATCCATTCTCCCTACGTGCCTTTTACGGTTTTGTTTGTATTACTCACGTTTGTGGCTAGTATGCTAGAATTTAATGAATGTAAATTTTTTGGCTATTTTAATAAATATTTGTAAATAGACCCTAATATAATATCAGAGGATTTTGGTAAAAAGATGTTTTGGCTATCGTAAGGTAAAAACCCGACATGTTTATTTGTGGTGCGGTCTTACGAGATGCTTTTGATTTCAAAGGATTTTGAAACTTTAATAATCAATTTGAGTGTGGTTTTCTCACGCTGGTATTCCAGACTGACTCGGGTGTTATTTAACTATAACGCTCGGGTCAGACCAAGTATTATATAATACAGGATATGATGCTGTGGAGCTCAGGAGACGAGCTGGATGGCGATACGTACTTCCGTACTTGTATGAAATATTCCGCTGTGCATTCAGTTTTGAGGATAAGTTTATATGACTTTCCCATTGTATGTTATTAATATTGTTGAACTTTGATGATGTATTCTGGTGGTGTATGTATAAAATAGATATAGTTTTCTTTTACGTAAAGATCTGTTATTATCTATCATATTTTATTCCACTGCGATGGTAAGATTCTGATGTTGTTTTCTATTTTCTTCTTCAACCTCTTCTTCTTTAACCCAAATGGTTTGTATTTCCGTACATCTTGAGTTGATTGATGGAGAATAGTGTCGATTCTAGGGGTACAGATTTGCGGGATGTTACACATCATATATTTTTCAAAATAATATATCCCAATACGGAAAAAATAATATGATAATGCTATAAACTGTAATCCGAGAACATGCCTATTTGTTGGGAAATTAACTCTTAATTACGAAACCAAAAGCAGTAGCAATTGCTTCCATAACCTGCATTTTGCTTATATGATATAAAGAGTTAATAATTATATAAAATGGAATGTTTAAAGTTGTTTCAACCATAAACAAATATTAATACAAACAACAACCACTGGCAACAAAACATACAACCATCATATAAAAATCAACACTAATCAATCATTCACTCATATCAATAAACAAGTAGTTGTTCGGGTTCAAACTTTAAATTGCACAGAATGGAAAATAAACTACTTAGTGCACCATTTACTCAACAGTCTTAGATGAAGCTAAATAGATTATTCATTCATCTAAATAAATTTAAAGTATCCTTGCCCAAACAATCATAAACCAAACAAACAATGGTTTCAAACAACAGATTAAGCTTATTCTTATTATTCATACATTTGTTGTTGGATTTTTTTTTTCATTCATATAATGATTTATCTTTTAATTCACATTTATTTCTTGCAAATTTTTATTTTTATTTATTCATATCAAATAGTTTTCTTTTTATTGTATTACATTCATTCATTCACTACTTAATTTCATTTATTTAAAGTATTTATCCTTTTACTATTTTTATTGTAAATAACCTCAACCTTTACTTAAGTTTGTTGTCATTTCTTTACAACCTTTCAGTCATACTTATGTTTACACAATTACAACATCAAATTCTTATTTATAAAAGAATTTCACTTAACATTCCTATTACATAAGTTTTACTTGTATAATATCCATTACGTTTTCTTATTAACACTTCAACTTTTACATCTTTTGGCAAGTTATATATATGTCTTTAAGAATGTAGTTAAAATCATACAAGTTTATCTTATTTATTTTAATTAATTAAATGTTTAATAATTATATCTTTTATTTTATAAGATTACAATTTCAACTTTCTTTTAATCTCATTTATAACTTAGCATTACATTTCTTATTTCATTTAGAGGTTTCAATTATTAGTTAAATTCCATTTCACTACACTAATTGAAGCTATTAATTAATGGAAAATTTAGAACTAAATACCAGGTTAAATTTCAAACCATTTTAAAATAATAGATAATAGATAAATTTATATACTTACAGCTTATATATCCAATTATATTTAAATCAATTTAAATTTTACATTTTTTTACCAAAATAAATCAGTAGTAAAACTACTACACTGGCCTTCCCACTTTGAAACTCGAAAATGAATGTCGATGATGCGTGCACTCATCACCGAAATTATTTTCCAGCGACAGAGAGAGGAGTACAACTTATCTCTTCCAAAAAAAATTTAAAACAATTCTTTCAAATTATATTGAAATATTTATATCAAAACATACTTCCAATAATATTATTATTATATTCCCAAGATTAATTGAAAGAAGTTTCAAAATCCCAAAACTTAAGTCCTAAATTTCTAATTTTCATTTATTTTGTTTTAAATCTCATTTCCACTATTATTTATAAATTTCATTACCTAACAACCAATATATTACAACCAAATATAACTTTTATAAATATTTATTTTATATATAGAAAATATAATAGGCAAAATTATTTCATTCACCTAGATTCAAAACAAATATTGTGTCGGTCTGTCCTATTAAGTGTTTAGAAATCCTTATTGATGTCATAGCATCTCATGCATCAACTAGAATTTATAAATACAAAACGAAACAAATTAACACAATATCAAAACCTTTTTATAATGCTAACAAATATGCACTCTCATATATCTACGCTCAGCGACTCCCATAGGGTATTACTACCCTATTAGTGAAGAGTCAGACCCCATAAAGCTAAGGTTTATCGCTAAACCAATGCTTTGATACCAGATGTAACGTCCCGCCTTTTTCATACGATTTAAATCGAAGATAAAGCACACACGTCAGACTTAAACCATACAGAAGGACGGATTGTTATGGGTAAATAGGAAAAAAAGAAAGAAATAAAAAAAATAGAATCTTGCAGAGGTACGATAAAATATAATAATCAAATATATAGTTCATGAAGTTGTTTTACAAAATATTTGATTATACTTATACAATACATATCACAGTTACACATGCCATAGAATAATAAATAATGCAGTGGAATAATGTGATGTAGTGGAACAATATAGTATATAATAATAATAAAATCTTCGTCATCGTCCTCCAGTAATAGAGTCTACAAATCCTGAAATGCTCAGGCTGACCCGAGCGAATTGAAAAGACAAAACACTCGAGTCAGAACTATAAGATCTTATGTAAGTTAAATCAACAGAAATAAATATGAGTGGAATTGCATCAGAGATGTTTACGGGATTTGACATCTCCTATCCAGTATATAACGTGTGTGCAGTAACTTAAGAGATGCTCGGGGTTTACATCTCCTAAGGATCCATTAAACTATTTACTATGTAGTAATATTTCGCTATTGTAATAATGTCTATAGTAAAATAAACTTACTTTTAAATTGTGTTAAGGGGTTACCCATATAGCCCTTAACACATAATAGTCCCCGTAGTCCATCCAATATCATTGTTCCTCCTGATCAGGAAGCCACCAGAGGATACGACACGGGCAACGGGAGAAAACCAAACTCGTACAAGGCACGCTAGGGTAGGTGACACGGCACAACTAGGCAATGCCAGGGTAGATATACCAATTACGATTCCAGGCCGGTGGTAATGCGTAGCGCGCAGCTACCGCCCACCTCGAGCCACACCCCCAAATCAAAAAAAATCAAAAGTGGCCACCGAATCAATCCAAAAGACAAAGTATAATATCGAAGGGATGTGTCCGATCAAAGGTGCTACCTCATTAGCCCGTCAATCGCTTCTGTTTTTGCCACCATATGCCAACTCACGGGAGTCAGGTCCACGTATTTACCTCAAAGGAAACGCCACCGTCATCCTACTTCATTCTGGAATCTTCACCGCGTACACGGTTGTTAAAGTGTTTTTCGGAGTTGGCAGAGTGTAACACCCCACCCCGAGACCCACCTTAGTAAAGAGAATTAACAAGTAATTATGTCTACTAAAGTGGAGAATAGGGCTTGTTAAGGGTGACCATCTATAATTTTGTCTTAAACATCCATTGAATACGTCGATAAATCCATTATAATTTTTCAACTCAAGTGGATCGACATACCCAGTAAATGCTTAATCCAAAACTATAGGTGGCTAACGGATCTATCAGAACAAAATACAATAACTGAATGTAAATTACATCACAGAACCGTAACCAACATCATATATATGCATATACACTGATACACATTCAGTACAATACAATATGAATACAATAAAGGTGGTACAAGACCACACAATATACATCGAATCAAATGTAAAAAAACATCAGAGTGTGCGGAAGAAATAAACTACTCAAGAGAAAGAAGAACTGATATCCAACATCAACTTCAAGCTAAGCCCAATAGATGATACCTGAAATAACTCGGTCTGACCCGAGTGAAAACACACGGGTCAGTCTAGCTAAAATTATCGGTTAAACAGAATAATCGATAAGGATAAGTAGGTGAAAGCTATGGTATCCTTTTTCTTAAAGGATGCCATGCCCTAAACAGGGTTTCAATATCATAAGAAAGGACATCTCTTCTTGGCAAGTAGAAGAGATAATGATGATAAAGTCATACTTAAATGGCATAACTGACACTTAAGAAAATGGAACAGCAGCGAGCGAAGTTTTAAAGATATGACTCAATAAACATCGCTTTCGCCTCATATCATCGGCAGTATAAAGGAATATGGATAGTGACTTCAATTTATTCAACTGTCTTCTTAGAAGCGGTTGTCAAAATAACAATACACCAAAGGTACATATCCTTCATACATAGAATAAAAGGAATATGGATGTGCCTCATCTCATTGGCACATCCCGAGGATCATTCATGGAAATATAAAACCCAATTATAAAAGAAGCATCATACTTATTCATACCTCATCTCATCGGTATGAATATAGATACGTCTCAAATCCATCACTAAAACTTATTATCAAAAAAAAATCACAATCATTTATACCTTATCTCATTGGTATAAATATAAATACATCTCAAATCCACTATTAAAACTTCTTATAAAAGAATTTCCATAATTTATACCTCATCTCGTTGATATAAATAAAAAATGCCTTAAATCCATCTTAATAGAACCTGGAAAGAGTTCAAAATATCATACTCGAAATCATCATAAAACCATGTATATAATAAGCCATTTTATTACATAAGGGTATAATAAAGCATCATCATCAAAATAGTGAAAACGAAACATCTGAAGCCTCATGCAAAACGGCACGTGCATTTACATCTTGACTAGTACTACCATTATTTGGTACCATTCATCGTGATGACTTGGAGTCACATAACATCATAACATCGTAATCATCTTGATTGACTATAGTTGGAAACATCTTGATGACACCCAGTCATAAAAACCCGAGTAATAACATCATGATGATTGGAGTCGAGTAACAACTTCATAAACATCGTGATGACTCCAATCGAGTACTCGGTCTGTAGCACTAGTAACATCGTGAATGTGTATCAACTTCTCGAATAGGAACCCAATAGGCGTCAACGTACGTCCCATACCATACGTTCGTACCTATTGGTTTCCTAATCGTTAATCGATGCCACATTAGAAAACCATCATAAAACATCATCAAATAAACACTTCCTCATCTCATCGGCGAGTGTAAGATACCTAACTCGTCTTATCTCTTACTTGGACAAGTTTTAAGTGACATCGAGACCTGTCTCATTTCATCGACAAGTAAAAATTCATCATAAATATCGAAATCATCATCAATCCATCATAACAACTTGCCTCATCTCCTAGGAAAGTAAAAGAACATCGTGATGGTTATTTCTAACCATAGTTGCAAATTAAAACTTAATATCAATATTGTCGCATTTCATCGGCCATCACAAAATGCATCTAGATTGGTTAGTCGTCGAATGTACTCAAAGAGTAATTCTCAAACCAATAATCTTCACCAAAATTTGGTAATCTCTAAATCAACTCAAAATAACACTTCAAATTGGTTTCGATGAAAACAGTGCTCGAAAACAATGAACACCAAGAGGGATATCTCAAAACCGATAACTTGAATTCAATAGTAATTCAATTCAAATTTAACCCAAAATCAATTCAAATTCCAATTAAAAATTGAATTTCAAATTCTTAAAATATAGCTAGCCTACTGATAGGCATCATAGCTCTGAAAATTTCTCAAAAACATCATTAAAACCAAAGAGAATGAGAGCAAAATGAGCTAATACAATTCTAATGTCAACGATTGTTGTTGCTGTCAATTTTGCTCTCAGGACAGCAGCATACAACCATGATTTCGACCAAACAAAATTCAAAATTTCAGAAATCACAATTAATGAAACTTGTATCACATTACCTAAGCTTTCCGAAACATCCAAAATTATCAAAATTGGATAAGAAACGAAGAAGTTATGGTCAAATTCGTTTCGGTTTCAAACACCGAGCAAATATTGATTTAGCTCTCGGGTTAGCAGTAGAAAAATTAGATTTTGACATAGCTAATCTGAAAATTATAGAAAACTCAAAACACAAATGTTGTAACACATTATTTATTCTTTTCATAACATCAAAAATTATCAAAATTGGTTAAGAAACGAAAAGGTTATGGCCAATTTCGTTTCAACTTCAAGGACAGAGCAAATATTGGTTTTGCTCTCGGGATAACAGAATAAAAATTCAATTTTGACATAGCTAACCACAAAATTATAGAAAAATCAACAACATGAAAGTTGTAGCACATGATTTTATCTTTTCGGAACATCCAAAATTATCAAAATCGGTTAAGAGACGAATGAGTTATGGGGAAAATAATTTCTCAGACTTGTGATTGTTGTTGATGTCATTTGCTTTCAGAACAGCAACAAACAAGCACGATTTTGATCAAGCAAACTTTAAAATTTATAAAACTCAAAACATGAAACTTGTAGCCCTTTGTCTGTGCTTTCCAGAACATCCAAAATTATGAAATTTGGATAAAAATTGAAGATGTTATGGCCAAAACAATGTGGCAACAGAAAATAAAAAATAACAAAGACGAAACGTAACCTTATTAATACGAAAATTCAAATCAAAACTTTGATTTTGGCTAGCATTTGTAAGATTTTACACTTACCAATTGATTTTCAGTGAATAAGTAAGGATTTGCAAGCAAGGTTGAGCCTTTATCATAAGATTGGTGCCCTAAACATCTGAATATAGAAAAAAAAAAACAATACATGCAAAGAAGAACTTGATCAAAACAAAATTTACAGTAAACAATTCTAGGGTTTTAGATGGATTCTAAGATAGAATAGGTTAGAGATTACCTTCTTTTATGATTCTAACTTGAATTAGGCTTTTAAATTTGCAAAGATTGAGCTTGGAAGATTAAATTTTGAAGAGGGTAGCCATTGTTTTGTACTTTGAAGCTTTTTCTTTTCTGATTTAGGTTTTACTTTAATGAGTTTTGGGAGAAAAGGAACATACTTCATCAGAAAACTCTAGAATTTGGGTTATTGGATGTTTACTATACCCAGTTAGTCCATTTTCATAATTAGAAAATTATTTAGGCTAATATACATAGGTTTTATACTATTTTTAACATAACTTTCTCTATTAACTTCCTTTTGCATGAGACAAAATGCATTCTTCATATTTTAACAAGGTAAACATGATTAACACAATAATATTTTTTTTACACTTAAAAATATTAGTTTCCCAATAAACTACTAATTTACACAATATTTGACAATATTGTTATTTTTAGACAAAAAACCACAATTTTAAACAATCCGAGTCAAATAAAATTATTTCTTAACTCAAATAAGTGTATTAAATGTTTTAACACTTTTTAAAATATTACAACACTATTTTCAATCATTAATACACTTCGAAAAATTCATTTTTTTCTCATTTTCCCTTTTTATTCACTATAAAAGGCTATTATTGGAATAAAATCTCAATACTTCCCATTTTGACTCAATAAATAACTAACATCATTTATTTTCAACCCACTTTCACAAATAAAATACTCTATGCTTATTTTCACTCATTTATATTTATTCCAACCATCAATATGTTAAAATAACATCTTATGAGATAAATTAACCCACATTAATTAAAAACCCAAGTTTTATTCATCAAAACATTGTTTATATAAAATAAATAATATTAACTTACATTTCATTCCTCCAATTCATTCATAATCACAATATTAAATTATTATTTGCATTATAATTTAGTATTAACGGTAATCTCCAAAATCCGGGTTGTTACACAGAAGGAATGTCAACTTTCGATCTCGGTCTCTCTAACAATCAAACGTTATTATAACACCACGGTCATTTCAAAATAATTTATACTTCAAAATCAGGATATAATATTTATTTCAAAACCATATAAATATGATATTATTTTCGTTTTAAAACCAAATCAATATGATATCCTTTTTAAAATCATAGTATTCTAAATTATAAAATCTCGAAACCAAAGACTTAAAACTATAACACTTCCAAAACATAATTCTTTGAAATTTATAACTTTGAAACATAACTTCCAATACTTTAATGGTTCAAATATTAAACTACTTTATATAAAATAAAATAGCTTCTTAAATTTCATAAATCAATTCGGATTTGAACCCCCAATAAACCATTTCAATTTCAAAACTTTAAATATTCCACCATTTCAAAACTAATTCTTTGATAATTCCATATATATATATATATATCAAATTTAATTACTATTATTTGGATTTGAAATGTTAACTAAATAAATCCAATATAATTTAAGAAAAACTTTTGAAACTTCAATTAACTGGATATTCTTTCAACTTATTTAACTTGATATATTCATTTAAATCAACTTGATATTCATTTTAATCACTGTAAACCAAAATCAAGTTATAAAATCATACCCGTTAAAATCTTAATTTTATTAAAATATCAAATCAACTTTATTCGAAGTATAATCCTTAAATAATTTAATTCACATCAATTTCCTATTTATCTTCCAACCTCAGTATTGTTTAAGCCATTATAACTATATATACAATATAATTTAAACAGCTACTTAACCATATTATATAAAACCAATCAAAATTTATTATTCAACTTATTTTATATTTCAAAGCAACTTATACATAGCTAAAATCAATTATAAAATAACATTTACATAACTTCTAAAATCAATATTTATATAACCCGTATATTTCTTTACAAAACCATAGAAATCATTTAAAATATTTTTATATATATAGACCACGGTGTTTGTATAAAATTTTCTATCCTATGGTCAAGTGATATGGATATTTATCATTTCAGTCCACAATTAAAAATAAAAATACTGTTATATATAATTTCAAACGCAATCCCGAATGAAATAAAAATGCGTAACAACTTGCAGTTTATAACAATATAAATACAACATCCATTCATCCAATATCAACCATCAACCATTTATCACAATCATCATCCAATAACATTAATATAAACAGATAATAAAAAATCAGGTACTTACTGGCAGTTGGATTCAATAATGAATTAAATAACAAATTACTGGCAGTTTATATGCAAAAATAAATTAAACAAAAATTTAATCCAAATAAATTCAATTTAACTGAGATGATGATTAAAAACATACCAAACAGTCATAAATAAATTTCTAATCACATCATAAATTAATTTAACAAACATAAGAAATTTTAGAAGTTGTAAGTGGGTTAAAACACTAAACTTTTGAATTTAAATTTAATTTAAATCCAACATTCAAAAAACATCAGATTTCGTCCAAACCAGCGTCAGAGTGCCCGGAATTCCAAATGAACCTAGCGGAGAAAACCGCGCATGAAACGGATCTCGTATATGAGAGTTATTAAGATTTTAACATTGTTAAATTCGAATTAAATAAATAAAAGAAAAATCAAAATCTCACCTATGAAATGTCACTGTCCTTCACTACACTCACGTGCACGCAGAAGTTCCAAACCCTATCAGAAGAACGTTGTGACGCCCCACCTCTATACCCACACTAGCCAAGAACACTACGGAGTAATGCTGTCGACTAGCATGGAGAATAAGGCTGTTGAGGAGCGACCATCCGTGTAATTGCTTTGCGCAAGCACCGATATGTCAGATAGTATAACATGCATTTTATTTCAAGAGGAAACCCGACATACCGATACAAACACAAAGCTACTACATAGTGGCTATAGTAATCTTCGAAAACAAATATAGCAATAAGCATAACACAAATCAATCACAGATAATTCATATCACAAAGGCGGAAATAGATATGAATATATAACACATAAAAGTGTTCATCAGAGTAGTGGTCTAATAAGGTCCACAATATCACAAAAAAGGAATAGATACAAGTGCTAGACAAAAGAATATGCATACATCAAGGAGTCTAAATCTCAAATGTATACAACCAAAAACTACTAAACTAGAGTAGTTAGCCAAAAGATCAGATAGTGGTCCGAGAAGGAATCAAGCAGAAGCACCTGTAAAATCTCAGTCTGACCCGAGTATTATTTAATAAGAAACTAATAAATGGATCAGTCTAGCTATAAATATCAGATGAAATGATATAAAATAAGAGATATGACTAAACGTATAATAATCACAATGCCAAGCTGTGATATATATAAGTAATTGAAAATCAACAAGAGATTAATCAATATCACAAAAATCTACTCAAGGGTCAAAAGGAATGTCATACTCCTAATTTCATTCACCAAGCCACAATAAATGACATATATATCAATGCCAATCATAAAAGTTGGTGAAACACGAATTCTAGAAATCAATACAAGAAATCCAGAAATCAAAAGAAAAAGGATGGCCAATCCCATAAACTGGACATCGACGCACCTAGAAAGACATGCCCCATGCACAGTCGAACATCGACGCACCTAAATAGGTACGACCCATGCTCTAGCATCGACGCACCTAGAAAGATACGCCCCATGCATAAATAAACATCGATGCACCTAGAAAGATACATCCCATGCATAAATAAACATCAATGCACCTAGAAAGATACACCCCATGTAATGTCTAACACCGATGCACTTAGAAAGATACACCCCATGTAATGTCTAACATCGATGCACCTAGAAAGATACACCCCATGCAAAGTCGAACATCGACGCACCTAGAAAGATACACCCCATGCATAGATGAACATCGACGCAACTAGAAAGATACGCCCCATGTACCAACTTATTGAGCCGATTGCTCCACGAAGTAAACAAACATCGATGCACCTAAAAAGGTACACCCCGTGCATAATAAACATCGACGCACCTATAAAGGTACGACCCATGTGTAAACAAACATCGACGCACCTAAATAGCTACGACCCATGAAAGAAATGAGACGAAGCTCAATAAAATGAGAAACAGTCCTCCACATAGACAAAGAGACATCGCACATTGTTAGTCTAAACCATAAAATGATCGTCATGATCAAAGAGAAGTGTCAATTACACTAAGCTAGTAAATATATGAGTTTAGCTTCATGTCCGATAACCACTTGCTTAACTTAAATATTTACGAACAAACTGTAGATCTCCACTAGAAAATTGTCACAAGAGATTCAATCGAATAATTCCAAGAATTAACCAACGAAGTAAACACAAGCGTTTCATACCACTTGTTTTACTAAGCCGTTTAATTAGATTTCTCATACGAGTGAGGTAAAGGTTTCTATATACTAATAGATTGGAAATCGGTTTGAGAAAACGAGCTTTGTAATAAAATAGTGTTGAAATCATTTGAAGAAAGAGTTTTGATATTTACTACTAGTATAGAAAACCTTTATATTTTTAAGTGACAAATCATCGAAGTGATTGTAGAAACAATCAATTCATAAAAATTCACATTCGAAGAAGTGAATAAAATCCAAGAAATCGATACCGAATCCATCAAAGTGGATATATCCTAAATTTCCAAAGAAAATGTCATCAAAGTCGATAATAAATGATAGCAACAAATAGGAAACAACACGAATCGATTAAAGTTGGAAATTCAAGCAACTAGGCAAAAAAGGCATAGTAGGCAGATAGGAGCAGGTCGGTCAACCGGACTCCCTTAGTCGGTTGACCTAACCATAGGTTGGAAGTGCTTGGGCACCAGGTCGGTCGACCGGCCCAGGGGCTCGGTCGGCCGAAGCCTGTAACCAGCACTTCCAAAACAGAGGCAGGAAGTGCCTGGGTAGCAGGTCGGTCGACCGGACCCTGAACTCGGTCAGCCGAACCTGTATACTTGCACTTCCTACCCTATTTCAAAAGAGGTGCAAACTTCCTCAATTTGCAACCCGTCGAGCAACGGCACTAAGGGTTTACGCCAATCGACTTCCCGGCCATAGAAGCTCTTTAGTTCATCACCAAAAACATGATCAAAACATCAAAGTTATGATTTTTAAAGAATTGAACCCAAAACACCAAAAATTGGAATATTCACAAAAGCAATCCAATTCAAAATCAAATGCACATGAATAAGTGTTAGAAATTCTACCTAACAATCTAAGATAAATATAGACTAAGATGTGAGATAAAAATCTCACCTTTGAACCCAAATCAATGAAGTAGAAGCTTTAAGACAAGCTAAGATCAATTCCTCTTCAATAACAACTCAAGAAGCTTCAATCTAAGCAATGGGTTCACTTGAGTTTGGAGCTAGAAGATGGATTCGCTAATGAAGACTAGGGCTTGGAGTTTTAATTTCCTCTTCCACTCCTCCATTATTATAAAAGCTTGAGTATTAAGAATATGAAATGAAGTAATGAAGAGTAGGAGTGGGTTGGGACTGAGTTAGTAAGTGATTAATGGGTTCAGCCCAAACCAAAGCCCTAAGTGAAAAAGTGGCAAAATTTCACTATCTCGAAACATATCGAAGTTTATACTCAAAAAGTTCGCAAACGTCATTTTGAACTCAATGGGGGTGGTCTAAAGTCCCAATTCGACTGTTTGCAAAAAGTAGCTTTCATGACCAAAATCCGACGAACGATAAAATATTTAAATAAAATATTTAAATATAAAATCGATAAATATGTGGGTTGTTGCAGACTCCCCTCCTTAAAGAAATTGTGTCCTCGCAATACTTAAGAAGAAAATAACGAGTAACAACCATAAAAGCATATCAACACAAAAGAAAATTGAAATAAGAAGTTCACCATAAAGGGCACGAAAGAGTTAGCACGAACGGGATCGCTCGATGAATTCTCTAGATTCCCAAGAGTAATCCCTAAGATTTGAGGACCATTGAACTCTCATAAGAAGAATATCTTTATTCCGAAGGCGCTCAACCTCCGAAGCAATGATGCGAATGGAATGTTGCTCATAAGTCAAAACTGGTGAGACTTCAATTTCATCAACAACACCAGCTCAAGAATAAAAATAGGAAACCTAAAAGCATTTCCATAGTTAAAAGACGCAGAAAACGTCAAGAATAGCAGAAGATTGAGCCAGTGCAACGGCGTAGTACAAAAAATGGTACGCCCGAGAAATTAGAAACTCGAATAATTTGGAACACCGACGTAGTACAAAAACGGTACGTCCAATGAACGAAAGTTCAAATAATTCGGAACACCGACGCAGTACAAAAACGGTACGTCCAATGAACCAAACACCATAAAAGAACATCGGACACTAGTCCATAAAAGGAATGAGATAAAGCTCAATAAAACGAAGTATATCAAAACGTCCGATGAACTTGATAAAAAGATAATTCCATTCATACATCATCAAAGAATCAACACCTTGTTGCCTACGACAAAACGTATTGGCAACACGATTTCCCTTTCGGGAATAAAAGAATATCAAGATCATAAGATGCTAAGAACTCGAGTCGACATGAAGTTCCTTATGAGAAAATAAATATTTCAAAGATTTATGATCGAGGTAGAGAACAAATTTCTCATCCAAATATGACGATGCCAAATTCCAAAAGTAAAAACAATAGCCGCGAGCACTAGATTATGAGTGGCATATCTAGTTTCGATAGGCTATAATGATTTAGAAGCATAAGAGATAGCACGTTCTCTTTTGCAAGAGAATGGCATCCAAACCAATACGATTAGCATTGGTACAAAAGATAAAGTCTTCGTTCCCCTTCAGGAATCACAAGAATAAGAGTATCGAAAGGAAGAGTTCTTTTAGATAATCTTCTTTACCGAAAAACTAAAACTTTCAAAATTAAAATCATCTTTAAGTAATTATCTTTTTAGAAAATTTTACTTATTTGAAGTGAATTTTTACTTTGTTTGATTGTCTCATCAAAGCGTTTAAGAAATTCCTATCGATAACGTTGATCAAGCGCATCGACCAAAATTCTTAAAGCACTCAACGGGAAATAAAATCACAAAATCGTCTTCTAGATAATAAACATGTTTCTTAAAAACTTTTAAGAATATTATTCGTTCGTTTCAAGAACAAAATCCAATTTTACTTATAAATAAATCTTATGGAAAAAATTTGCAAAATTTTTAATTACTATTTTCATCCAAAATCAATAAATACAAGAATGGTCTCATCGAAATATTCATAGAATATTCGATTTATAAAATGGATGAAATAAGCTGGATAAACCGAATGACATAATAAGTCATTCATAAGAATCATAATGAGTGCGGAATGCGGTAAGTGGAATGCTAACTTCCGCAACTCGTAGCAAATGAAAACCGGTGGCAAGGTCGAGCTAAAAAGACCTTAACACTACTCAAAAGATTGCTTAGGTGACTAAGACAAATTCAAAAATACAGGAAAATTTCTCAAACTACATGAATAAGAGAAAGAACACTTTCCTTACAAGTGGGCTTAAGGAATAAAATGATTCCACCAAAAATTTGAAATCGGAATCACAAAGAAAAATACAAACCTTCCTAATAGATTAAAAATGTCGAAGATGATTAGTTCTCATGGAAAATAGGATATGGGCTTCGCAATAAGCCAATCCTTTCCAAAAATCGATTCCGAAGCCTAAGTAAAAATCATCTCGGACAGAAAAATCACATAAAATAATTTTGACATCAATAGAAAGCAAATTGAGTGTTGCGGATCTACCATCCGGATTCACAATTCTCAAGGAAGACATCAAGCCCAAAATTGTTTAAAGGGAAAGAATCAACAAGTTCTTTCGATATAAAATAGTGAGGTGGAATCCATATCAAAAAGAACTCGAATAAGAAGGTCACGAAATAAATAATGCCATCAAGGATTGAATGTAAAATACCTTGACCGAGAGAAGAGTTTCTAAGGGCTTGCGTAATATTTAGCTTTCTCATGTCCTTGTTCAAAAGTTTGGGACACGCAGATAAAAGATAACCCGGTTTCTTGCAGTAGCGACAAGAATGGGGTTTTGGACACATATTCGCATAGTGTTCCTTAGAATTACAATTGTAGCATCCTCCACGATTAGGGATTGGAGTCTTTGCTACAAAAGTAGTTTGCTTCACTCTCTTATTGGGATTAAGGCTCTTGAACTTAATATGCCTCTTCTTGGAAGTTCCAATATCACAAACACTTCCTTTACCAACCTCTCCATGAAGAAGAGTAACATCCATAAGCTGATTGAAAGAAACTTCAAGTTTCAAAGGTAGAATCATTTCGGGGTTCTTACTCAAAGCAGAGATAAACTCTTGATTCTTTACAAGATCCAAAAGTTATTGGGTAGTCATGAATGCGCCATCCAGAGAAGGTCTACTGGATTGACCAGCGCTTGGACTGCTAGAACTAACCATTTCCCTTCCTTAAGAAAGAAAGAAAGAAGAGGAAAAAATTATTCTCAAAATAAATATCAAGCAATCTTGATAGATAAAATAAGGAATCATAAAAGAAAGTAGGATAGAACGGTTCGAAGACACGAATTAAATCCTAAGGCACAACTCCTAAGAAAGACTTAGGACATGATCCTTGCTGGTTTATTCTACATTGTTCCGAAGTTTGGCTCTGATACCAAGCTGTGACGCCCCAACTCTATACCCACGCTAGCCAAGAACACTATGGAGTAATGCTGTCGACTAGCATGGAGAATAAGGCTGTTGAGGAGCGACCATCCGTGTAATTGCTTTGCGCGAACACCGATATGTCAGATAGTATAACATGCATTTTATTTCAAGAGGAAACCCGACATACCGATACAAACACAAAGCTACTACATAGTGGCTATAATAATCTTCGGAAACAGATATAGAAATAAGCATAACACAAATCAGTCACAGATAATTCATATCACAAAGGCGGAAATAGATATGAATATATAACACATAAAAGTGTTCATCAGAGTAGTGGTCTAATAAGGTCCACAATATCACAAAAAAGGAATAGATACAAGTGCTAGACAAAAGAATATGCATACATCAAGGAGTCTAAATCTCAAATGTATACAACCAAAAACGACTAAACTAGAGTAGTTAGCCAAAAGATCAGATGGTGGTCCGATAAGGAATCAAGCAGAAGCACCTGTAAAATCTCAGTCTGACCCGAGTATTATTTAATAAGAAAATAACAAACGGATCAGTCTAGCTATAAATATCAGATGAAATGATATAAAATAAGAGATATGACTAAACGTATAATAATCACAATGCCAAGCTGTGATATATATAAGTAATTGAAAATCAACAAGAGATTAATCAATATCACAAAAATCTACTCAAGGATCAAAAGGAATGTCATGCTCCTAATTTCATTCACCAAGCCACAATAAATGACATATATATCAATGCCAATCGTAAAAGTTGGTGAAACATGAATTCCAGAAATCAACATAAGAAATCTAGAAATCAAAAGAAAAAGGATGGCCAATCCCATAAACTGGACATTGACGCACCTAGAAAGACACGCCTCATGCACAGTCGAACATCGACGCACCTAAATAGGTACGACCCATGCTCTAGCATCGACGCACCTAGAAAGATACGCCCCATGCATAAATAAACATCGATGCACCTAGAAAGATACATACCATGCATAAATAAACATCGATGCACCTAGAAAGATACACCCCATGTAATGTCTAACACCGATGCACCTAGAAAGATACACCCCATGTAATGTCTAACATCGATGCACCAAGAAAGATACACCCCATGCAAAGTCGAACATCGACACACCTAGAAAGATACGCCCCATGCACGGACGAACATCGACGCAACTAGAAAGATACGCTCCATGTCCCAACTTATTGAGCCGATTGCTCCACGAAGTAAACAAACATCGATGCACCTAAAAAGGTACACCCCATGCATAATAAACATCGATGCACCTAAAAAGGTATGACGCATGTGTAAACAAACATCGACGCACCTAAATAGCTACGACCCATGAAAGAAATGAGACGAAGCTCAATAAAATGAGGAACAGTCCTCCACATAGACAAAGAGACATCGCACATTGCTAGTCTAAACCATAAAATGATCGTCATGATCAAAGAGAAGTGTCAATTACACTAAGCTAGTAAATATATGAGTTTAGCTTCATGTCCCATAAAAACTTGCTTAACTTAAATATTTACGAACAAACTGTAGATCTCCACTAGAAAATTGTCACAAGAGATTCAATCGAATAAGTCCAAGAATTAACCAACGAAGTAAATGCAAGCGTTTCATACCACTTGTTTTACTAAGCCGTTTAATTAGATTTCTCATACGAGTGAGGTAAAGGTTTGTATATACTAATAGATTGGAAATCGGTTTGAGAAAACGAGCTTTGTAATAAAATAGTGTTGAAATCATTTGAACAAAGAGTTTTGATATTTACTACTAGTATAGAAAACCTTTATATTTTTAAGTGACAAATCATAGAAGTGATTGTAGAAACAATAAATTCATAAAAATTCACATTCGAAGAAGTGAATAAAATCCAAGAAATCGATACCGAATCCATCAAAGTGGATATATCCTAAATTCCCAAAGAAAATGTCATCAAAGTCGATAATAAATGATAGCAACAAATAGGAAATAACACGAATCGATTAAAGTTGGAAATTCAAGCAACTAGGCAAAAAAAGCATAGTAGACAGATAGGAGCAGGTCGGTCAACCGGACTCCCTGAGTCGGTTGACCGAACCAGAGGTTGGAAGTGCTCGGGCACCAAGTCGGTCGACCGGCCCAGGGGCTCGGTCGGCCGAAGCCTGTAACCAGCACTTCCAAAACAGAGGCAGGAAGTGCCTGGGTAGCAGGTCGGTCGACCGGACCCTGAGCTCGGTCGGCCGAACCTGTATACTTGCACTTCCTACCCTATTTCAAAAGAGGTGCAAACTTCCTCAATTTGCAACCCGTCAAGCAACGGCACTAAGGGTTTAAGCCAATCGACTACCCGGCCATAGAAGCTCTTTGGTTCATCACCAAAAACATGATCAAAATATCAAAGTTATGATTTTTAAAGAATTGAACCCAAAACACCAAAAATTGGAATATTCACAAAAGCAATCCAATTCAAAATCAAATGCACATGAATAAGTGTTAGGAATTCATACCTAACAATCTAAGATAAATATAGACTAAGATGTGAAATAAAAATCTCACCTTTGAACCCAAATCAATGAAGTAGAAGCTTTAAGACACGCTAAGATCAATTCCTCTTCAATAACAACTCAAGAAGCTTCAATCTAAGCAATGGGATCACTTGAGTTTGGAGCTAGAAGATGGATTTGCTAATGAAGACTAGGGCTTGGAGTTTTAATTTCCTCTTCCACTCCTCCATTATTATAAAAGCTTGAGTATTAAGAATATGAAATGAAGTAATGAAGAGTTGGAGTGGGTTGGGACTGAGTTAGTAAGTGATTAATGGGTTCAGCCCAAACCAAAGCCCTAAGTGAAAAAGTGGCAAAATTTCACTATCTCCAAACATATCGAAGTTTATACTCAAAAAGGTCGCAAACGTCATTTTGAACTCAATGGGGGTGGTCTCAAATCCCAATTCGACTATTTGCAAAAAGTAGCTTTTCGGATCAAAATCCGACGAACGAAAAAATATTTAAATAAAATATTTAAATATAAAATCGATAAATATGCGGGTTGTTACAAACGTGCTCGACCTGATGAAACCGCCGCCACCAATTCGATCGAAAAGCCGCAATGCAAACGTCGCCGCCGCGCCGTACTACCGCGTCGCCATCTGAGCGCCTCAACCCCTCCACAGTATCGCTGATCCACGTGGTACGTCGCGTATGCACGAACAAAGTAGCCACCGTCGGGATAATATTATCCCTAATCGAATTAAATTGCACAATCTAACCGTCGAATCGCAGAACAAACACCACCGATTCACTCCCCATCGTCCACTCTACAATACCCAGAAATGATTTGGCGATCCGACAACGTTCATCGACGCGCGATGAATGTTCGAGAATTCTTCGAGGATTTCTGATCAAACGATGAATCAAAACGAAAAACGAATTGCAGTCCTGAAATGCGCTCGTCAAGAGCTTCTAATCCATATAAAATTTGATATTGTTTGGAGAGTCTGAATTTTTGGCTTTGGATTTGATTTGGAATTGTATTTGGAAATTTGGGTTTGCAGCCATTGGAAAGAGGAGCTAATAGAACATGTAGGAATGAGAAATAAGAAATGAATTAGGGTTTATAATAGGGTACATATAGACAAATTTGAAATAGAATAGATGGATAAGATTTATATACGCGTTGAACGACAAAATGGCCCGAAAAGCCCGTTCAAACTCCAGAACGAAATTGGGTCAACCCGTATATCATCATAGATGTTTTCAAATATTTTAAACGCAATGGAATAGGTTTCAAGTCCAAATTCCATCGTATGAAGAAGTTATGCAAAAATCAAGTTATTCCAAATTGATTTCAATTTAATTTATTTCAGGGCGTTACGAGTCCGTACGATCAAACGACAAGTCCGATCATTACGAAACTTGAAATCCTACAATAATTCACCGTTACGGATCCGATGAAACACGTTTCGTCGGAATCCGAGTCCATGGCCAAAATGGCTATTTTTACGTTAATTAATTAAATTACTAAATTAACAAATTATATCAAATTTTCAATTTCAATTCTTTAATTGACTAGTTTCAACATTTTTAATTTCTTAATCAGTTACAATGATTTAAACAAATTTAAATGTCAATTTAATGTTGATTCATTCATCAATTTCAGCGTTAAATTTCATTTTTCTTACATTCAGAAATTATAAATTTAATTTACAATAATTCCAATTAATTTACTTTTCATTCTATTATTCAATTCATTGATGTCAATTGGATGAAATTAACATCAGACTCAAGATCTATAACATTAATATTCTCCAATTTCAACTTAATTTTCAATTAACGAAATAATTAAATATTAATTTCATTCATTTGCAATTAATCCAATTATTGAATGTTTATTCCAATAAATTGTTTTTATTTGATTTCAATCTTTATATCCCATCCACAAATTTCAAATAACATAGTTAATGCTGGTTTTTACATTACATTACATAAATATACTCAACTTACAACTTACTTCCTTTATTGAGTATAAACCACAATTTCCACTAGTATTGAAATCTTTGCCAAATATAACATTTGCATTACCCCTTTTATTAGGATTTCATTCTAACTTGTTTATAGTCAACTTATATTAACATCACTACCTTTAATTTTAATTATCAATTTATTCATAAACCACTAACAATACATTATTACCAAATATTATCTCAAATCCATAATAATGTAACATTTAATTTCATTTATTGCAATTGGTTTCAATTAATTGGAATTGCGCTAAATTAGTTATTTATCAACTTGCATTAACATTATTAAATTAATCTACATCCAATCACAATTAATATTCCCAATAAATTTACTTACTTGGTTTCATGCTTTCTATTACACCAATTACTACCTTATAATAAATTTATGTTTCTATTTTAATTTACATTCACACGTTCTGTTATTATATTAATTATCATTAAAGTTTGTTTAGTTACCTTTATTTGTAATTGGTGAATTAACTAGTAACAACTATTTGTCACCAATGATTATACCAACTCATATCACACTAATCCTATTCAATTTCCATTTATTACACAAATTTATATTAATAAATCAACATTTGCATTTGTTACTTACATTCAACTTATAACCAAGTTATACAATTTTACATTATTTCATTTAATTGCAATTTCATTTAGTTTATACAAATTCAGCTTTAATTAACTTCGTTGTTACATTTCATCCTAGTTATTATTCCTTTATTCATTTACAAATTTTATTTGTCTTAATATTATTCCATTTATAAATTTTAAGGTTTGCATTAGTTTTTATTATATTCCATTTATAACTAACTCATAACATTTAAATTATTTTATGAAATTGGAATGTTCATTCAAGTTCATTACTTATTAACTTACATTAACCTATTTCCTTAATTTACATTCAATTACTGTTAACAATATGTTATTTCATTAATTAATGCAACATTTACTTTTATTTTCTCATATTCAATTTATATCCAGGTATAACACCTTCACTACTTCATTTATTAGAATTTTATTCAAATTACTAATAATTAGTTTTAATTAACATTGCTATATTTCATTTTTAGCGTTCATTCCAATATTAAATTATAAATTTTTTATTTCTTACTAGATTTAATTACAAAAATCTAATTAAATTAACCAATTTATTTTTCAAAATTTACGGGTCGTTACACTTATGAAAATGAATTCTAAAACAAATTATACTTTAATAAAAAAAACATACATATGTATATTACAAAATATAGAATTTGGTTTTAAGCAACTTTTGAAATTATTTATATCACATTTTGTTTATAACTTTCAAACTATATTACATATGTACACTATAACAAATTGTTATTAATTCAGAACATAGTGTTTTAAAATCCAATGTGTATTTATAAATTATACAGATATTTGAATTTCAAATCAAATTCGAAATTACAACCATTTATATATATATAAAAACAAATACTTATTTTATTTATGTTGGAAAATATTCAAATTAATTTACAATTTAATCCAAAAATTTATTTTATTTATCAATTTAAATTTGATTTAAAAACAAGAATGTTATAGATTCCCCCTTAAGAAAATTTAATCCCCGAAATTTGCTAGACAGGGAGACAACAAAGAATGGATGGACACACAAAGATAAAGAAACTGTTTTCCAGATCAAACTGAATATCCATTCAGCATTTGGCTCAATAAATTAGAATATCAACAAAGATACGAGAACGAATCTATTCAACACTTCACAAGATACTCGGGTCATCAAGTCTACGAAATATGCAAGGGCATTGGTTAGTTTAAATGGATAACTAACCACACGTAGAATACATCTAGACCCAAAAGAAAAAATAATGGATAATCAACCCAGGTTAGAATATCCTAAAATATACACCAACTTGTCCCTCTTCAGACTTTGATCCTCATAAGAAATCATAACAAAAATTTCAAATTTTGGTTTTGACCGAAATCTTTTTACTAATACAATCCAGTTTAACTTTATATTTTGGTAACCAATTTATTACAACCAAAATTTTAATTTATTAAAGTTAAAACGGAAAGCCGATAGAGAAACTGATGAAGAGAATACGAAATAGGAATTTAGAACCTTTTATATAACAATTCGCAGGGCTATCATCACACCAAAGCTTCTCCTTGCAGCTGCCACGAAGCCATCAAAGAATTAAAAGTGAACGATGATCAAGGAGATTGATAGAGAAAGATTGTTTCCGTTTTTGTAGGAAATTGACCATTTGTAGTAGTACTTCCCTATCCCTTACCTCGTCCACTTCTTGCGCTCATACTCACTATCAGCGGATAGTAAGAGAATTTACTGTGACATATAGACGGATATCTTAGGGATATACTCATTCTGGGGTATTTATAACCATATCTCTAATGAGTTACCTAATGTGTTATACTCCTGAGCTAAAGTTCTTATTCAACCTTCAGCTCTGATACCAAATGTGACGACCCTGACTCAACCTTCGAAAATCAGCACCAAATACTTCACCCGTATTCGAATACCGCAAATTCAAACGTCGAATCTGGTTCGCCGGAGCTTATAACACAATAAGTACAACAACACAGCGGAATAGAGCAAATAATTTGATTGATTTACAACATTGATACAAATGAATTGTACAACATATATTAGAGATAGGCAACAACGGAAAGATATCTTTGACAGAAGAACACCAACATTAACTCCAATAGAAAGAAAGAGAGCTTGACAATCCAATATTGCATCTCCATTCCAGTGCCCACAAGCTCGAACCACCATCATTACGTTGTATTAAGTAGGGTCAGTCCAAGTGATCAAATGGTATCGCCAAATCCAAAGGCTGGATGTTATCGAATCTACACCTATTATTCGATTATTTGAAAATCCTAACTCTAGGCTGCCCATATTGTGAGCACCCGGAGTTTAGAAAGGGAACAATAAACTCCAGGTCAATCATGGGACTAGTTTGAGCAAACGAAAAATAGTTTATCTTTAACAAAAGAAAAACAAAAGAATTTAAAAGAAATTCGCAATGCTTTTTGGAAAATGAAACTAACATAAGGCCTCTCGGCACACACATAATGCAATCGCACACTTGGGGGAGATTTCTCCTTATGATAGTCAAACATGCTTGATATGCAAATCCTTTTGATAATATTATTATTAGTGCATAGTGCAGAAAACAATTTCGAAAGTATAATATTAATCTTAGCCAGCATAGGTACCATTATATTATGCTTGTTATAGCTACCACCTGAGGTGGCAGGTTATACAACTGCAATCGTAGAGGGCTCGAATTGTATCTTTGGATTTCCAACAAATGGTCAGGAAAAGGAACTTCCTGGGCCACATGGGTACGCCTCTGAAGGGACGCCCTGAGAACCTAACCAGATCTCTGCTAACACGAGGCCGGGTTACCTCTATAAATATGTAACTAACTGTCATGAGTATGCCACCCCCCGGTCGTAGCCAACCTTTATCCCGGGATTCACCAACAATCACAAAGCAATAAATTTGCAGCAACCACATAAGTTAAGTATCTGGGCTCCATACCATGATACCACTTCTATCCAGAAGGAAATGGACATACCCTCAGGGGCGCTACCCCCAAATAACCTTGCTGCATCCTTCCTGTTCCGACCATTCCAGGTTGTGAGGTCTGACGAGGTCTCGTCCACAAAGCTACGCTTTACCAAAAAGCCATGCTTCGATCAACACATGATCAGCAGCACTCAGCATGCCACACTACCATATCGGGAATGTATCACTAGTAAATCACAACTGCATAACCTTTGAGCTCGTACTTCTCAGAGAAGGGTGTTAAGCTAAGAGTATTCCGCCACCAAATAGAAATGTATTTGATAGAAACCAACTTTACATCTCAAAGTGTAATGTCAGACATACATCCATACAAGTCCATTTCAGGTTTGAACGGGACAGAAGGAACTTCACAAAGATGCCCTTACAATTCGGATAATCCCTAATCATGTCCGGACTCCCCATCACAAAGGGTGATCAAATCTCTATATCGGGACCAGTCGGTGCAGAGACATTCGATAGGTAATCTTTTCGCTTTTGAAAATATCCGGTCTTCACCACCGGTCTTCAAATGCAATCCATAACGTCGTATCACTATTTGAAATGGGTTATATGACACAAAGTCCTCTTCCGGCTAAACCGAATATTGAGCGCTTAATTTTAAAACCACATGGATATACGGGATCTTAGTTAAGACACAACTTAAAGCCCAAAACCTTTCTTTCAAATGGTTTAAACAAATTCGCACTTTTAATCTTTTAAACAAAAAGATTCACTTTAGAAGTTCACCAATCTTTCACAAAGATTCAATCATAGCTTTCAAAACTCTTTATAATTCAAATCTTTTATACAAAAGATACACCTTTAAGATCCTCTTATTTTGGAAACAAAGTCCACTAATCTTTAGTAAAGATTCGTTTATAACTTTCAAAACAATACCATTTCAAATTTGAAACCCCTTTCAACCAAACTGGAAATCTTTTCTTTATCTAAAAGCTATTATCATTTGAAAACAAATAAATTTTGTTTTTGAAAAATCTGATCAAATATACACAAGTTATAGCCTTTAAAAGTATAAACCAGAGAATCAACAAACTGCCGTATTATTGGCAAGTTCTAATTTAAATTAAATTCAAATTTCCAAAATAATAGTTTTAAATTCATATATATATATATATATATATATATATATATATATATATATATAGAATTTGTACCTATCCTTCAATCATAATTTCCAAAATAATTTTAACAAGTTATAGTATATTCGAAACTAGATTTCATTTTCATAACTTTCCATTCAAAGGCTTTTCAAACTCAATTTCATTTGCAAAATCATTTGGATTCAAACTTCAACTTTTAAACGAAATAATATTCTGATTTCAAAATATTTATGTCTTAACCGAATCCTCATAAAATCCATATTTTTCTGTGTATGGTGTAGTCCAGGTTTTTACACACTAGTGCAACATCATCAATCATTACAGATTCAAGCACAGAAATATCGATAAGCGGCATGATCCTATAACACTTATCTTTCATTCATAGATTCACAGATAAATATATAAATGCATCACAGATAAATAAGTTATATTCATCACAGCTCAAATTAAACAATTCATATTACAAAGCATTGCTGTGACAAACCGAATTTTCGCATTCGAAAATCGACATCCATACTTCACTCGTATTCGAATGCCGCAGATTCAAACGTTTAATCCGATTCTCCGGAGCTTATAACACATTAAGTACAACAACACAGGGGAAATGAACAATTTCATTGATACAGCAACATTGGATACAATATTCAAATACAATGAATATCAATATAAAAAAGAGCCAAAAGGTATACAATAGCGGAAGACAACACCAGAAGATGGTCTGGACTTTGCAACCATCGATAGCGGAAAGATATCTCCAAAAGATAATATCTTCAGAACTCAACAAGATAGATATTCCAATAAAAGCGACTCCATTGCTAAAGCTCCAAAGTTAGAAAGACTCCAAACCAAAAATCGAGAAATACCATCCATGCTGAAGTGAAACAATTCGATCCAAATGCGATTGCTAATATCCAGAGATTGAATGCTATCAAATCTACACGTACTATTTCGTTATCTGAAAAACCCAACTCTAGACTGCTCGTGTGGAAAATCGTGGGCACCCAGAGTTTAAGAAGGGAACAATAAACTCTGGGTCAGTCATGGGACTGGTATGAGTAAACAAAAAAAGTTTTATCTTTAAAACAAACAACAAAAGAATTTAAAATTGAAATCCGCAATGCTTTTTGGAAAATGAAACTACCATAAGGCCTCCCGCCGCATACACCATACAAACCCAGAATTGGAGGAGATTTCTCCTTATGGTAGTCAAAAATGCTTGATACGCAAAAACCATTTGATATTATTATTAGTGCATAGTGGAAAACATTTTGAAAGTATAATATTAATCTTAACCAGCATACAACATTTCGCCGTATGCCTACTATAGCCACCATGTTCAATAGCAGGTTACCGCCACATTCCATGGCAGGTTATACAACTAAAATCGTACAGGACGCATATTGTTTCTTTGTATTTTCCAAAAAAGGGTCAGGCTAAGGAACTTCATATTGCCACATGGGAACGCCTTTGGAGGAACACCCCGAGAACCTTCCCGGCTCTCTGCCAACATAAGGCCGGTTTACTCACTTCCCGGGTGTAACACCTAAGATATGCCATCCCCGGTCGTTTACGACCTATATCCGAGGGCCCTCAACACCAACAACCACAAAGTAATGTATTTGCAGTAACCACATAGGTTAAATATCTAGGCTCCATACCATGATACAACCCTTTTTCAGAAGGAATGGACATACCCTAGGGGTGCGACCCCTACAACTTTGCCGCATCTTTCCTGTTTCAACCATTTTCGGGGAGTGAGGTCCGACGGGGTCTCGTCCACAAAGCCAAGATTTACACAAAAGCCATTCTTTGATCAACAAATGATCAGCAACACTCGGCAGCACTCAGCATGCCACACTACCAAATTGGGAATGTATCACTAGTAAGCATCAACTACATAACCTCTAAGCATGTACATCCCAGAGAAGGGTGTTAAGCTAAGAGAATAAATCTCTGCCACTAAACAGAAATGTATTTGATAGAAACCAGCTTTACATCTCAAAGTATAATGTCAAGCATATATACATACATGTCTGTTCGGGTTCGAACAGAACCGAAGGCACTTCCAAAGAAGCCCTTGCAAATCTGGATAATCCCTAATTACGTCCGGACTTCCCATCACAAAGGGTGATCGAATCTCTATACCGGGGATTAGCCGGTGTAGAGACATTCAACGAGTTATCCTTTCGCTTTCGAAAATATCTGGTCTTACACCACCGGTCTTAAAGTGCTATCCATAATGTCAAATTATTATTCAGAATGGGTTATATGACACAAGGTCCTCTCCCGGCTAAACCGAATAATGAGCGCAATATATAAAAACATATGGATATTGGGATTCCAGTTAAGTCACAACTTAAAGCCCAAAGCAAAACGGTTTAAACAAATTAACGTTTCAAATCTTTTTGAACAAAAAGATTCACTTCACAAAGTTCACCAATCTTTCACAAAAATTTATTCACAGATTTCAAAACAATTTCCATTTCAAATTGGATTAATTCATCCAACCTTTAAATCAATGACTCAATTCATAGCTTTCAAAACCATTTCCAAAGATTCATTCATAATTTTCAGAACAAATTCTCATTTCAAATCTTTTATATATAAAAGATACACCATTTAAAATCCTCTTCGGTTTCAAACAAAGTTTAACATTCTTTCACAAAGATTCATTCATAGCTTTCAAAACAATTCACTTTCAAATTTGAAATCTTTATAACACAAACTGAAAGTTCTTCCGTTATGTAAAAGCTATTATTATTTGAAAACAAATAGTTTCGTTTTGGAAAAATCTGATTACATTTATACAGGTTAAAGCCCTTCTGGTATAATACTTGGATTAAATTCAAATTCCCAAAACAACTCTTTAAAATGGTTTAGAAACCCATATAACCACATTTATAACTTATATAACCTTTTTAAACCATAATTTCCAAATATAGAATTCAATTTCAATTTTTGAATTTAAATTCAAATCAAACTATTTAAATTTCAAAACCTTATCAAGTTATTCTAAATAACCTTTATCTTTAAAACTCCTTTTCAAAAGCTTTTCATTTTTAACCCAATTCCATTTCCAAAACTGTTTGGATCCAAAATTAAACTTTTTAAAACCATTTCAAAAATCGGTGACTTAACCGTTTTCCTCGTTCAATCCATATTTGTGTGTGTATGGTGTAGTCCAGGGGTTTTACCCAATAGTGCAACAACATCAATCATCACAGATTCAAGCACATCAATATCGACAAGCGGTATAATCTTATAACGCTTATCTTCCATTCACAAATCCATAGATAAATAAACTTATCACATATAAATAAATTACATTCATCACAGCTTGAATTAAAACAATTCATAACACAAAACATTACACACAGAGGTATCAAACAATACAAGGCATTTCATACAATTCAAACATCCATAAGTAAGATTAATTACTCATCTGATTAATTTAAATCAGATTAATTACTTATAAATAAATTAATAATTTTAGTTAAATAATATTAATTAATTACAAACCATCTTAACTAATTAACCCTTAATCATTTATTAATTAACCTTTAATTATAAATTAATTAACTAATTAATCAACTCTAATTAATAATTAAATCAACTTTTAAATCATTAAAGAATTAATATTAATTATTTAATTGCCCTTAATTAATTATCCTTAATTAATTAATAAATAATTAACTAACCTTTAATTAATTACCATTTAATTAATTATCCTTAATTAATTACCTTAATTAAATTAACCCTAAGTTAATTACATAATTAATTAAACCTTAACTACCATTAAAGAATAAAATTACAAAAAGTGATTATCCCTAATCACTTACATTAATTAATCAACCTTTAATTATTAATTAATCAATCTTAATTAATAAATCAATTTACCTTTAATCATTAAGTAATTACCCTTTAATTATTTAATTATCCTTTAATTAATTATACTTAATTAATTACATTAATTAATTATCCCTTAATTAATTATCATTCCTTAATCACCTTTATTAATTAATTAACCTTAAGTTAATTACATAATTAATTGTCCCTTAATTATTAAGTAATTACAAATTAATTTGTAACGATTGTGATTTTCGACGCACGAAAGTCGACATTAATACGTCCACTATATCAACTGCCGAGAAATCGAAGGCCGAAAAACCATACCGTTAGGGTTAAAGAAGAGGTATTAGATAGAAGAAGAAAGAAAGAAAAAGTAACAGAAACAATATCATAATCTCACAATCGCAGCGGAACAACATATAATAGATAAATGAATAATCTTTAAATCAAAAGAACTATATCAGTTATTACATTACATCACATTGCATCACATCACATCACATCACATTACATTATCAAAGTTTACAACAACAAACAGCGAAAAAGAAATACTATATATTAATTGATACTCCATGTCATCCAGCTTGCCTCCAAATCTCTACAACAACTCCTGAATTCCAGAATGACCTGATAACCTAACTCTAGACTGGCCATGTGGAAATTCATGGGCACCTAGAGTTTAGGAAGAGAACAATAAACTCCAGGTCAGTCATGGGACTGGTGTGAGAACTTAAAATAGTTATTCTTTAAAAACAAACAAAGAAATATTTTAAATTAGATTCGCAATACTTTTTAGAAAATGAGACTACCATAAGGCCTCCCGCACGCACACACAATGCAAACGCAGATCGGAGGAGATTTCTCCTTATGATAGTCAAACATGTTTGATACGAGAAATTTTCTTTGATATTATTACTATAAGTGCGAAGCGTAGGAAAAACATTTCGAAAGTATAATATAAATCTTAGCCAGCATAGGCATTCCGCACTTATGCCTACTATAGCTACCATGTTCAATAGCAGGCTACCGCCACATTCCATGGCAGGTTATACAATTCAAACCGTACAAGGTTCGTATTGTTTCTTTGGATTTTCCAACAAATGGTCAGGCCAAGGAACTTCCCATTGCCACATGGGTACGCCTCTGGAAAGACGCTCTGAGAACCTAACCGGATCTCTACCAACACAAGGCCGGGTTACCCATAGCTGGGTAATAACTGACATGAGTATGCCATCCCCCGGTCGCAACCGACCTAAATCCCGGGATTCACCAACAACCACAAAATAATAAGTTTGCAGCAACAACATAGGTTAAGTATCAGGGCTCCATACCATAATACCACCTCTATCCAGAAGGAAATGACATACACTAAGGGGGCGCTATCCCCTAATAACCTTGCCGCATCTTTCCTGTTTTGACCATTATCGGGGTGTGAGGTCCGACGAAGTCTCATCCACAAAGCTACGCTTTTCATAAAAGCAACGCTTTGATAAACAAAAGATCAGCAACACTCAGCATGCCACGTTACCAAATTGGGAATATATCACTAGTAACCATCAACTACATAACCTCTGAGCTCGTACGTTTGAGAGAAGGGTGTTAAGCTAAGAGAACAAATTCTCCGCCACCAACAGAAATATATTTGGTAGAAACCAGCTTTACATCTCAAATTGTAACGTCAGACACACATCCATACAAGTCTGTTCTGGGTTCGAATAGAACCAAAGGCACTTTCAAAAGAAGCCCTTGCAATCTGGATATTCACTAATCACGTCCGGAATTCCCATCACAAAGGGTGATAAAATCTCTATATCGAAGATCAGCCGATGCAGAGTCATTCGACGGTAATCCTTCCATTTTCAAAAATATCCGGTCTACAAATGCTATCCATTACGACATATCACTATTCGGAATGGGATTGATGACCCAAAGGTCCTCTACCGGCTAAACCAAATAACGAGCGCTTATTTTAAAAAAATAAGTGTAGCATTCAAATTCAAGCAAATAAAAATAAATACCCATTTAAAGTTAAGTATTGATAGTCGGTTATTTAACTATCAAAGCAAACCAACAAATATTCAGCACCATAACAATCACTAGACCCTTTTTATTAATCTTCCATAAATTAAATAACTTGCCAATATTCACTTCAATTTATCTTTAAAAAGATATATTCTCTAAACCATTTCAAATTCTATGTTGGAAAACATTTCCAAACACTTAGTCATTTTCATTTCAAAATGGTTCATTTAAACCAATTTGATAAATCCTTACCAATTTACTTCAAATTTTCGTTCCAAATCCGTAAATTCATTTCCACGCTTCAAAAATAAATCAATGTTTAAGTTCAAAACAATTTTTCCTTTCCTTATAGATTCCATGGTGAATTCATATTTCCAAAATATCTATTAATATACGATTCTCAAATCGATTTCAAATACTCACTTTCAATTTATCTTTAAAAGATATATCTCAAAACATTTCACTTCATATTGGAAAACGTTTCCATACTTATTTAATAATAAGTAATTCACAAATCTATTTATTTTCAATACTTAGAAAATATTCAATATACTTAACTCACAATTAAGTATATATTCTATTCTTTAAGGAAAACGTTCTCTTTAACACATTTATTTCGGTCCAAACGAATGTTTCTTAAACATCGTTACGACAACCCAAAATCACTAGTATAGGGATTCGAAATTAAGATAGATATAAAAATCCCAATACTATACAAAAATCATTTCCTTTCGAAAATCATTTACTATAACAACAGTGTTATAGTCCACCATTTCTTATTTCTCGAAAATGTCTATTTCAGCAATGAATGTTGAAATCTATGGTTTCGATCCTTAACACATTTTAAAACAACTTTAAATCGTTTTAATTTTATTTAAAAGATCACTTCCTAAAATATTTCTTTAATATACTACAAGAAATTTTATTTTTTGTGGCACTACAAAAACTTTTGGTGGCGTTTTGATAAATGCCGCGAGAAAACATGCGACTAAAAATTCATGATTTTTTGTTGCATTAATTTTAACGCCACTATAAATGCATTTTTGGCAGCGTTTTTCAAACGCCACCATAAATCTTTTTGTAGCGTTTAAAACACGCCACCAAAAGATTTTTTGGCGCTACTAATAGAATTTCCAACTCTACCCCTGTTTTACGGTTGCATTTACTCAACGCCACTATATATATTTCGGCAGCGTTTTTGAAACGCTACTAAAAGTTGTTTATTATTTTACACCATTTTTTCATGCTATTATTCCATGTTAATGGTCTATTTTGATTCTATTATATCAATCAACAATCACTCACATAATCTTCATATTCAAATAAGTTAAAAATCACATTAACCATATAATCAAATAAAATATCCATAACCATTCCAATATAATAGTTTTTCGACAAAATGACATATATCACATACAATAACCATTTGTATACAAATTTACACATCGGGTACTAATAAATGTTATATCTAACTAGTGCTAACAAAACGTTTGATTACCCATAATTCTTTGTTGCATACACAAGTGAATGCTAGCATCATCAAGTCCGAATTTTCTCTCTTCAAAAGTATGATGCTTACACAAGTGAAAGCACAACAGATAGTCAAACAATTACGTTAACTCGTAGGACTTCAAATATGAGATCAAACATCTACAACATTATACAAGTATATCCTGCTATAAATGATGCCATATAAATTATCAAAGTTATAAAACAAATGAAATAAATTCCTTTCTTGATCTTGAATAGTAGGAATCAATTTTGCACACTTACGAACCCTCTTTTGATAGAATGGTGAATCCAACAACCTGAGCAAGAAAAAAATGACAATGTAAGCACATAAATTCATAATACTTTTGTAAATTGTAATTTAATGCATAATATGTAAAGCAATTAGTTAACAGTAAAACAATTAGTTAACAGTTTAGTTGAAGGTACTACAATTTTAAGTTTTAAATTTAATTTAATTTAAAGTTCTAAGTTAATTTAAAATTAAAGTTAATTTAAAGTTTAAAATTAAAGTTAAGCTCAAATTAGAGTTAATTTAAAGTTAATTTAAAGTAAAATTAAAGTTAATTTAAAGTAAAATTAAAGTTAATTTAAAGTAAAATTAAAGTTAATTTAAAGTTTTAAGTTTAAACCTTTAAAAGTTAATTTAATTTTGAATTTAATTTTTAAAAGTTAATTTATTTTATATGTTTTAAGTTTTAAATAAATTAAATTATAAGCTTTGATTTTTAAGTTTTAAAAGTTAATTTAAAAGTTTTAAAAATTCTTTTCATTTCAAATTGCATTTACAGTTTTACAGTTGCATTTACATTATCATTTTTTGTTTACAAATTACAAAAAAAAATCTACAATTGTTTGTTCTGCCTCCCTCACCACTGAGCCCACAGTTCTGATATCCCCTTGATCACATATCATCACCTTGCTCAACCAAAATCTTCCACTACCACCATACATACATCTTCCCTGCTTCATCAACTACCATGGAAACTAGCACTGCTCAACTATATTGCACAGACAAACACCTTCCACCCGCTATTGTTCCCTACATGTTCAGCAACATTGCCACAGTTTTCACTCCACAACAACTACTTCCCTCCCATTCAAATCACCTCCATAACCAACCACATTGACCATCAGACATATACAACCTCTCTATTCATAAACTCTGCCATTTTCACCATAAATTACAGCCATCATATACATAGTCGCCTTCTCACAAATAACATCCTTCACCACTCAAGCATCACCGCAGGAATCAAACTGCAGCACGTTGTTCTTGCCTCATACCTGAACAATATTGCTTCACTCCTACAAATCCCTCGCCGCCGTAGTTACTCTCTTCAACATTGCATCCCTCTGTTTTACTCACAACAATACCCACATACGCCTGACTGTGCACCACAACTTCTCTGTTCACACCCACATCACATCACTACACTACAACCCGTAACCACAAACTTCATAACAGTCCCTAAACACTGCCATTGCTTCTTCCACTTCAGTCCCCTCTAACAAACAGTTGCAAGCTAAAACTCTCCACAATTGTTCACCACTGCTCTACTACAGCCAGCCCATTCCAAACCACAGCATAAAACAGTTGCTCCCTGACCTCCTCCACCAGAAACTGTTCCATATTCATTACAACTACATTCACCACCGCTTTACAAAATTGCAATCAAACAACCCTTCAACTATATGCCGTCTCAAATTCCAGACAATCAGGCATCCCCCTACAACAACTGATCAACTTTCCTCAAAACAAGACTGCCATACCCAAAACTACACCATATCACTGCAGCTTCATTCACTCCACAACCCCAACACTCCTCCTTCAAACTGACCAAGTACCACTGCTCCTTCCAACTACGACCGCGACCACACAAAATCCATAAGTGTCCCATCAAACCCCAAAATCGACCTCACAGAACAGCTGTGCATATTCCTCCTTCCTCCACCATGAACATGAGACAAAGACACCTTTTCCAAAATTAAGTTCACACACACATGAACATATATATACATATACATACTTACATACAGACGTGTGTACACACACACAACACACATACACAACTGTGAATTTGATTTATAGGGTTACCTCTGTTTTATTCAATAGACATGAAGGGAAACAATTGCAGACATGAACTCCCCAAAAGTGACAGCAATTATTCAATAGAAACAAGTGTATACACACCAGAGCAACAGGACCACACTCTTAAATACATATAAATGGATGTATGCATATGTTACCCACATACAAGTCCCAGTAAGACAATGGATTAACAGAGTATGTTATAACAAACTAGCTGAACTATGATATCCAAAATCAAAACAGTGCATTAAAATGAAAACAAGGAAGGAGTACTTGAATGCAACTCTCTCCACTATATATACCTAAAAAATATAAACTCTCATGTGTTTGGGACTGTGTGTGTAAAGGCGTAGATTTAGATATAGGTTGTGTTAGTGAATGCATTGAAGCGTAGGTGTGCATATGTCTAGTCTGCACAGTTATTTTCCAAATATTACCTTGCAATTAGGGTGTAGATTTGGATATATGCGCTATGTTGTCCTCTTAAAAAACATGTTATAAAGAAGCTATGTGCAAATATTTTTCAAATATTACCTTGCCAGTGTCGCCAACTACACAAATTTCTTGTTCATTTTTACTGCCTTTCGCAAACATGCACAGATCAAGCATTCCTCGTGAACCATTATCAAACTCAACAATCACGTATGCATTGTCGATTATGTCAGGCACCGGATTCATACTTTCCATCAGTGAGAATCAAGTACTGCAAATTGCTTGAATGCAAGAGTAATGAATTTTAGCTTTCATATCATGAAATCTTTTAATTTTGCACAATGTTTCCACCAGAAGAGATGTTGCAAAATGTTTGATTTCAATAATCTATTTGACAAGTCGAAAAATGTAATTTTAACCTTTCCGTTGTAAATTTCATCCTTGTGATTAACATCAATTGCTCCAGAAGCCATCACGCGTATAGGATTTGCTGGTAAAATTTTAACAGCATTAAAAATGGTTTACACCATCATCTAAGTCAATTTTGTATTAATGTTGGAGACGTGGCGAAAAACATTTGATAAAAATACTTATAGTCTAGCAAGAGTATAAGCGACAACAAGGGGAGGAGATGTAAGATAAGATACTCGTCAAAGAATGCACACGATCTACTATAAGACAATAAAGAACATCGGTATGTGTAAGACAAATCAAGTAGCAAACTGGTCTACAACTTATTCCGTGTTACAGCGTTATGGACAAAGTGAAACATTGAGCATCAAATTATTAGTTCGTGCACTGTATTAATAAAAACACTATCAAAATTAGGTGATTATTAAAATCACTAGGCTTTTGTTATGCTAAGATTAGAGCTTACAATTAGCCAGCAATAATATGATAAAATATTTTATGTAAGGAGTGTTTCATTTTATTTTATTTTTTGAATATTTGAATTGATAAGTAACTGAATGCGTTCTTGAAAAATTATACACAGAAAACAAAGAAGATCTCTCTTAGTAAATTGTTGAGTATTCGAAAAATCAAGCTGAAAAACTTGCATTTGATACAATGACAAATCCTTAATGGATTATTTATGTGTTATGATTAAAAGAAGAGTATGCTTCTCATCAATGAAATGTATACCGCAACTTGTAATTGTTTCCTGGAGTTAGACAATAACAACATACCCATCCGTGTTTGGTAAATCCTTCAATAGGACAATCAAACTGAAGTATGCCAATAAAAGTTATAATTAATTCCAATCGTGTTTTTACAAACTAAAATCTAAAATCAAACATAAAACTTTATCAAACTGCAATCAGCCAGGTTGCAACAAATTAAGATTTCGTCAAACCCAAAAAACAAATCAGTTTCATCAACTGATAAACTAAATCAAAATGAAAATACAAAAAAAGTTCATCAATAAAAGTACTAATTTTTTTCAAAATTTGAATTACCTGCTGTGTAGCACGGAGAGATGGAGATTATAAGAGAGATGTAGATGTCGGACTAATCCACATAAGCAATTTTTCTTCGATGAAATTTTGAATTCACCTAATTTGCAATATACTGATAAAAAATATTTGACACAATAAACTAAAAGCAAGAAAAAGGCAGACACACACCTGAAATTCGCAACTTCAGCTGTTCGAAATCTCAAACTCAAACTCGCCTTCGTCTCTTACAGCAGCGCCTCCTCGAATTGATCTACCACCGCTCCACTTGAAATCACCTTCACCACCTCCGCATTCATTCCACAATCACCTAAATCCAATTCGAAGTCTGGGTTGGGGGTTTTGATTTTGGTAATTGGGATTTTGATTCGGGAAACTTGGAATTCTGCTTTTAAAATCGCGTTTGCTTTATTTTAGTTCTATTGCAGTTTTTGAATTAGGAAAATTAGGGCTTGGGGAGTAAATTGGAAGAGACGAATAATTTTTTTTTAAGTGGAGTAGTTTGAGAAGAAGAAAAAGTGGTAAACCAAATTTGAGCGGCCACAAAAAACTTTAGCAAAAAATTCCACGAATTACTGGCGGGAGAATTAGCCGCGTTTCTTTGTTTATTTTTATATTGTAAAATTACCGACAATTGCACAAAATTTAAAACGCCACCAATTAATGCAACTAAAAATAGTTTTTCTTGTAGTGATATTGTTCACTGTCCAAAATCGTGAATATAAATTATTTACCAAATTCAACACTTCTACATATTCTAATTTAAAAGATTATCCACTGTCCAAAATCGTGAATATAAATCCTTTAATAAGCTTTCACATTTACTTATCAAATTCAATTGGTTTCAGATTTATAAAACAACGTTTATAAATTCACATTTATATAATTTTATAAAAACTTCAAAAAAAATCCCTTAATTAACAAATTCTATTTATATCTCATTTAAACGCCAATATCCAAATTTTAAGTTAATTACTTATAAATCTTTTATTTTACAAAATCTATTCATTTTATAACTTCACAATTTATAAATCTATAAATTTCATTCACTTATGAATCTATTTATACTTCATTTTAACACTTATAAAAACTCGTTTTATAATTCCAATATTTTTAATTTATAAATATAAATTTTATAAATCTTTTATATAAACCATTTAAAATAATTCAAAAACCCCAATTTAAACCATTTTAAAAATTAATCAACTACTTATTTCAAAAATCACATTCGGTTATATTCCATAAAAATCATAATTTTTATAACATAAAAATTAAAACGTTTATTTATTTAAAATGAATCAATTCAAAAATTCAATAAAATATATACTTTCAAAAATCACTTGAAAATCCTTTTAAATTCCAAATCGTTTTTAACATTTTAGAACTCCAAAAATAGGCCCAATGCGGCAACAACACTGAATATAACAATCACTGCAGCCAAACATCATATATCAATATGATAATAGAATATATCACAGATAACTGTAAATAAATCAATACGGTTGAGGAATCAAGTTGGATCCCTCCAACCTGTGTCCCTGCATCCACAAATGTTAGCACAATACCATTCCCGTTCCAATACGGGATATCGCGGTATATAGGATTTATAAAGTATTATCCGCTATTATGCGACGCAATAGGGTCTCATCTGCTATATAATGCGGGAAAATCAACTCCAGGTACATTTATAATACCAATTCCACTTCAAGATGGAATATCGCGGTATATGTTTTTAATAAATAACATCCGCTTAATATACGACGTATAGTCTATTTCAAAACAATAGATAATAATTTATCATCCAAGCATAAAATCAAGCAATTTTAAATCTAACTATTTGAAATTTAAATCGATACAATTTCGATTGAGTGAGAAGTTCTCACCTTGCTTTCAATAACGGTTGCAGTGTTTTATTTCGAATAAATTTAAACGTGCGTTTAATTTTACCCAAAATCTACACTATCTCCAAACGATTCCAATCCAGCTCTATCGCATAGTGTTTGTCCATACGAACCCAATGCAAGTCGTTTCGTCCGTTTTCGACCTCGTACGACCAAGATATAGCATTTTAAATATCACAAGAATTATATAAATTAATTTAAACATTTTATTTTATTTTTTAAAAACCTTAAACACATAAGAGCCGTTCATTTCTTAATCATCAGATCATGGCCGCCCACGATACCTTCTCCCTCATCAGGTAAAACACGACGCAACTCAACCCATATAGCCGCCGACTTCATCAAATTATCGCTCGACCTACGCTCGACTTCACGACGATCAACAACCTCCAAAGTGTTCGCCTGCTCGATCTTCTCCCACGGCTTGAACCATGGCAAGGCCGGCCCTATGATGGCCTCGAAAAACGCACAAAACCCACGAACGAACGTGGCCAATTTTTTGCCTCCACGATGCTCTGATGATCATCATCACCGTATGGATCTAAAGGTCTCACCTAGATCTACATTGTTGTAGTTGAACGTTTCGTCTAATTATTCACAAATTAGAAGAGATTAAGAGGGGAAGATGATGAAATTCTGGCCTTCGAAAATATTAATGGTGGATAAGGTTTACTGATTAGGGTTTGTTGTAAATGAAGATAATAACGTCCTTATATAGAAAATTGCCCAAAACACTATTCATCCGAGATTTTCCGAACTCCAAATAAAGTGTGTCGGCTGGCGTGTCTAGGGGTTTAACCCGCGTTCCAGACACAATGGAATGTGTTTCGGAAGCCAATTCGATCATATGTGCGAGTTACGGAAATAAACGATCAAATTTAAATTAAATCGATTAAACTAATTTCTATACGTTTTAGCTTGCCCCGGACAAACCGTAAATCCGATTGACATGAAATTTAAAATCTTACAATAATATAACATTACGGATACGATGAAACTGGTTTCGTAAAAATCCGAGACTACTTGAAAAATGGCTATTTTTACTCGTCAATTAAATATTAAAATATTCAATTTCTACAAATTAACTTTTAATTAAATTTTAAAAGTTCTATAACATCATTCTAACTCCAACATGATTTAATACAACTTTATAAATCAAATTAAATCACATTAAACCCAATTTCCAATTATTTCTGTAATTTCAAATATTAAATTATCGATTTAATTATCCAATTAAATCTAGATATTCAAAATATAATTTATTCGGCCTACAAATTTTACTTGTTAATATTTAAAATCAATTAAATATACGAATTTCAAATGACAGAAATTCTGGGTCGTTACAAACTTCCCCCCTTAAAAGAATTTCGTCCTCGAAATTACCAAAGTAAGAAAAGGTTACAGAATCCATTAACTCTTCAAACATCCATTCAAATTAGATTACAAATTCGCTCAAGTGTTTAACTTTCCCAAAATCCAATGGTTGAACTTCTTACAAAAACTTTACTAAGTTTTCAAATCATACTTAGTTATCTTTCCAAAACCAACTATATCGTTTAACTTTTCACTCCAAACTCAAAGTTATCTTTTCAAAATTTTCCAATTTTCTCAAAAAATATTCTAACGCCTTAAATTTTTAGAAAAATTCGCCATAGTCTCCTTTGCGCGGCTCGATCCGAAAAAAATGGCAATATATATATCACAAATATACCTCTCATCAAAGTAATGAGGCATCCCGTAGGGAAATAAGTGTAAAAGTACGATATGTAATCCGAGATATGTACCTTATATATTATTAGCGAGCATATACGGCTAATATAGCACGAAAGCGAGCTCCAAATGCGAAGCAAGCGAAATCCGCACCTACTATACACTCAACAAACAATGAGAAACATGTATATAGAAAGTAATATCAATATACAACATATACCAACAACTATATATGTCAATATAGCAAATGCAACAAAAGCAACAAATCCAACCATCAACCAACTATCATCCAACTACATCTATATCTATCCAATCAATCAATAACCAAATCAATATAAATTCATTTCTCATTAATATTCAATGAATTGGTTTTTCATTTAATCACATTTGATTCATTAACATTGGACTTTACTAACATTCATTTATTCATATTCAATTAGTTTACATTCACTAATTTATATTCAAGTTAGTTCACTTCCACATTCAAATCAAATTACATAGCTTTCAATTTTATCAATTCAACTTCATATGATTTTCTATACAATCAACTAACAACAATCTAACAATCAATGTATATCCAACATTACCGAATTTCTTTAGTTTGCCTACATTCATTTAATTTGGTTCATCACTTTTAATTAGTTTTAATGAATTAACACTTACATCCATTATTTCATATCAATTTATTTACATTCAATTGATTGATATTCAATCCATTAGTTCAATTCAATTGCTAATTCTTTTAACCACAAAAGTTGAATTTCATTTATATAACTCAAGTCCATATTCATCACTTCACTTTATTATTATACTTCGATACCAAAATCAACTTCATTCAACATTACATAAGTTATATTCCATTTCAAACATCATTTGTTTAACTTATCTTAAATTTCGACTTATAAATCCAATGCAGATTCCAATTCTAAAGTAAATTATATTTAACTTTTACCAAGTCAAATTTCATCACTTATTCAAATTCATATCTCGTTTTGCTTATATACAACAATTACAACTTGTATTTATTTATTTCAAATCTATGTATCACAACAAAACTTTGAAACTACCCGACTTTCTTACCACAGAAAGTCGCATCATTTTTAAGAAAGAAAGAGATAGAAAAGAGAAAAGAAGAAAGAAACAACATCAGAATTTAATAGCGGAACGAATAAACTATATTAATAACATAGATATTACATAGTTTACAACAAATCAGAGTTACACAGACATACATCACATACTAGACAGTTATAAACACCTGTCTAGTTATACAACTCAATACAGCACAAGAAACGACTCAGAGAAAATTTTACAGCGGAATTATGTATCTAACGTAGAAGCCTTCTGCTCCATTGCTCCTCTACAATTCGTCAAAAGCTAAGCTGAATCCCTTGGCTACTCGTAAAAATTTGAGTACCCAAGAGTTTATGAAAACAAAAGATAAACTCTGGGTCAGACATGGGTCTGGTGTGAGTAACAGGTTAAAGTTGCTTAACTTTCAAAAACCTTTTGAAAAGAAAGGTATCACGTAAAACTTCCCACACATAAACATGGAAAAGTTTTTACCTTACGCTAACCAAAACATTTGATAGGAAATTCAGTGATATTATAATAGGGTCTAGGGTTTTCAAATAAATAAGAAATAGCCGAAATTGTTACATGATTAAATTCCAGCTACTAGCCACAAAAGTGGGTAATACAATCAAAACCGTTGGCACTTATTGGATTTTGGATTCCATACAATGGCAGGGCTACTGGGGTACCGCCCGTCACAGTACGTGGCCTAGATCACCGTACCGAGGAGCCACCCTAACTCCCCTGCAACACACGGCCGGACCCATTCCTTACTGAATAGTTCCGAACAAGATAACCCCGACGGTTGGAGCTCAAAAACCTTCCACACAGCCGAAATAAAAAGGGACCTCTAGACAAGGGTAAATCTCACTCTCAAGTGGGGGCTACCCACGAAGCCTTGCTGCACCTCCCCTGTTTTAGCCATTCCCGGTTGATGAGGCTTGACGCTACGATTACCTTTATAGAACACATCACTTAGAATGTTCATCGTCCACCTGACGATGTTCTGAAAGCATTCAATCCATACAAGTTCATTTCAGGTTCGAACGAAACCGAAGGCATTATCTCGTTACACTCATTTTGGAATCACCCTCAGAGTTAACGACAATAACCCTTGCATTCTAAACCACCATCTCGAACCTATAAGTACTATTCCGTCAACTCATTACGGAATCACCCACAGAGTTATACTGACGTATAGTCCTTACACCTCGAGTCTTCACAAAGCTCCACTTTGATTCACGACCTAACGTTATTTGGAATCGATGTGGTTTTCGGATATCCAAATATGGAAACTCGATCCCGGTCTCATCGAAATCCAAAGCGTTTCTTTTAGGTCCAAGTTGTTTTAAAGTTTTTAAAACAATTCAATACAGTATCTATATACACACAGATAGATAACTCACAGATTTATAATCAGCATTATCAAATAACAGGTAATCCACACTATCAATATCAAATAGATATTCCCTATATCACCATCACAATACAATCAAGCATTCATACCACACAACAATACTTATCTCATTTCTGATATCACAAAGCATCCAAGACAATCAATGTCATCGATTTATACATAAGCAAAGATTTACTTAATCACAATATATTTAATTTAAAATGAATTAAATTAACTACCTTGATTTCTAATTAATTTAAAATGAATTAAACTAATTACTTCATCCTTTAATTAATTTAAAATAAATTAAATTAATTACTTCACCAATATAAGTCTTGCTTACCCAATCATTTAATTAATTACAATTAATTAATTAATCCTTAATTATTTATCACCTTAATTAATCACTCTTGAATTAATTATCCTTAATTACATTCATGAAATTATCCTTAATTAATTTCACAAATTAATTATTCTCAACCAAACAGTAATTAACCTTTAATTACTTCAATTAATTAATTAATCATAATTAATTACATTTATTCTTAATTAATTACATTAATCAACTACCTTTAATTACTTATTATTAATTAATTAATCTTAATTAATCAACTTTAATTACATCATTAATTAAAATAATTAATGGCCATTAATTATTTCTTAAATTAATTTGCTTAAGTAATTAACTCATAATTAATAATCATCCCAGATTAATTACACTTAGTAATTAACTAACTTAATTACTTTATTTAAACCAAATTATTTATCCTTAATTAATTTTCTTAATTAATCCCTTGTTTTATTCCTAAATAATTTATCCAAATTACCTCATTCTTAAATATCTCCACTTAATTACAACTTGTAATTATTAAACAATTACTTAACTAAGAAAATTTCAAATCTTTTATTTACATAAGGTAATTATCTTTAAATCTCAAGTGTTTAAAATAAATTAAACCTAATTAAATTAAACAATCTCATTATACTAAATTAATTACATTAAGTAATTAATTTCTTAATTACTTTATCAAGTAATTATCTCAAACCATTTACATTTGATTATTGTCAAATTAATTAATCTAATTAATTATAAAAATTAATCATATTAATTAATTTGTTAAATAATCCTGGTTATTGTCCTTCATTAACCATTCTTTAATTATTTTTATTAAGTAATTAGCTTAAATTAATTACAAATTAAATTATCTTTAATTATTCATTAATTAAAATCTAATTATTTAATTAATTAAACTTTATTAAAACTTAATTACTTAATTAATAATTCTTTAATCATTAATTAAAAATCTAATTAATGATCTTAATTACCAATTGATTAACCCTAATCAATTATTTATTTATCCCTAATCAATTAAGTAATTAAATTAATTAATTACTCCTTAATTACCTTATTAATTAAATTAATTTCAAACATTTATCTTAACTTAATTTTAAGATAAAACATTTCTTAATTATGTTTAAAAACAAATTTATTTTAAACAAAGTACTTTTGAACTTACTTATAAATTTCATTTCAAATACAAGATTTAAAATGAATAAATTTAAACTTAAATCAAAGTCTAAACAATTTTAAAACTTTTAAAATTTGCAAGACAAACAAGTGTTTGTCTTAGAAATGAATTTTAAAAACCAAATTCATTTTAAGATTTCAATAACTTCAATTTATATTTCGTTTAAATTTACAAATTTAAATCTTCTTCTAATTTATTTTAAAAAAAATGAAATTCATTTTTAAATTTCCAGACTTAAACTTCATTTTAAACTTGCTCATATTTTAACAAAACTTCATATTTAAAAAGTTCTAACTACTTTTACCAAAATAAAGTAGCTAGATAAATTCAATTTTTAAAACTTCATTTTATTTAAAACTGAGATTTCAGATTTTTAAACTTGGATTCAGTTTAAACTTGAATTTTAAACTGGGTTTAAACTTTTCTTTACATTTCAAAGGTCCAGGTTTATTAATCCTTCAACAAACAGGTACAGGTTTGTAAACCTGTTACAACTCTAAAAAAACTCGACACACAACAATTATACTTGGAGTCTAAAACCTATCTTCCCTGAGTACTCTACCTAACTACTTCGAGTCCAATCCAAAATTACCCGAGTGCCTTCTCTGCTTAACCCAAAATCATCAACCCTTCCTTCACCGTGCAATTACTTCACCGTGCGTATGCACGGCGACGCCGGCCACAATAGATCGTCAGCGTCTATCGCGTCACACCAGAAACCAACCCAGCAACCCACTACGACCATCGATTCATGCTTCAAACCCCTAATTCGAGTTTGAGGATCTTAAACCCAAAACCTGGAAACAACAATCAGTTCCCTTCCAAACCTGTCAACGGCAAGAAGTCGCCGTTCAGACCACCTGACGATCTGTCACTTCGGCCTCGCCTTCAACTACGGCCACGCTACCCTTTTCCAAAATTTCTCTACACTCGATCAACTCAATAAAATGAACTGATCGATTCTTCAAAACATAAAAAAAAACTAGGGTTCCCAGTTGATTTCCACTGCCGCAACCCTTCTGGGTAATTCTATCACCATTAATGATTTTTCCCTTACTCCCCACTCAATCTACTTCCCTCAGAAAGAACCCCGAGATCTCCCCATTCAAAGATCATCATAATTTACTTAAATTCCACTTTTAGTTCAAAACCCAATAGCAACTTCATCTAATACCTAAAAATTCTAATCTTTGATTTAAAAATCATGTTGCAGATAGTATTTTTGATTTATGATACTGAATTAACAAATTAACATGTTTGGGTTTTTAATAAAATCAACATGCATTGATGTTGTTCTGTGATTCCAGAGACAATGATTATATATTGGCTTGATTAAATTTTTAAACTATAGTTTAAGCTAATCAAACAACATTTGTTAAATATTAGATCCTATCCATAACTAGGCTAAGAGGTAAGGATTAAAAACTACAATTTTTTTTAAAAAAAACATGTTACTGCAGAGCATTTACACAGCATGAATACATGTAACTTTTCATTAGATATTTATTTGTAATAACATGCACTACTTATTTCATCTCAACATAGATTCATGCAACCATGATTTAAATTTTAAATTTTTTATAAAAAGTTACTCACCAATTTGTGGAGGAAGAACAGAGCTTCCCGGAATTGAAAAAGAAACTTTGAATTATGCTGAAGACTTTGCATGCAGAAACAAAATCCCAGATGCTTTTGAATTTGAAGGAGAAACATTTGAAAACCAAAATGCTGAAGCTTGAAAAAAACAAGGCTAGATACAGGTTGAAGCTTTAATTCTAATGATTTCATTGATAACCCAGATTGCTCTTGAAAATGTAAGTTTGTTTGCAGAACATATTTTCCAGATTACAGAAAATGCAGATTTTGTTAAAACTGCAATTTGAAGATGGCAAATTTGCATGCAACATCAATTTCCAGATTTGCTTATGTTACAGGGGTTTGATTTCAATTTGAAAATGGTTCCAGGGATTTTGCTATGCATTTGAAGATGGTTAAAGGATAAATGGTTTACATTTTTGAACTGAGGATTCGAATATGATAACTGATTTGCTTTTGAGATGTTTGATTACTGATTTTGGAATGAAGAGGATTTACTGATTTTGGTTTTAGAGAAAGTGTTTTCAGATTTTGTTAACTAAGCTTTAGATTTTGAAAAGAAAAAGAATGGAATGGAAAAGGGTTTGTTTATATAAAGGCTGAAATTATTTGTAAATAAAAATAAAAGAAAACAAAATTTCAAATGCCACTTGTAAATAATCTCAACATTTGTCACTTTGAATGCTTATCTAATAACACTTGTCCTTTTATTTAAAAATAATTTTATTTGATTAATAAGTTAGCATATGTATTAAGCTAAACTAATTTGTTAGTTAATATTTAAATATGTATATAAACTTATAAATGAAATAAAAACAAACCATGTTTTACAAATTGAAACTTATACATATTAAAGATTAAAACAATTAAGATTTTATACCTTTGAATTTTAAATTCAAACTAAGTTCAAAATCAATTATTTTCAAATCAAGTTGTGAATATAAATTCAATTTTGAAATAAAAATTACAACTCCTATTCAAAACTTATTTATAAAGACAATACACTGTTAATATTATTTTTATAAATATCTTATTATTAAATTAAAATCATATTACAAGAAATTATTTTTTTATCAATAAAATATCTATTTTGTTAAACCATAGAACCTTTTGTTGAATTTATTCTAAATTTAAAACTCAATCCAATTTAATTTAAACATTTAATATTTTTCTTATCACATTTAAAATCATATATTTATTTATGAAATAGTCTTTGAAAACTCAATACTAATTAAAATCAAAATTTCCAATTTATAATGTATATATTAGAATTTTAAAACATGATTCATTTATCATTTATTTAACTTTGAAAAGCTTAAATATTAAATAAAACAAATTTTCCAAATTACTACAAATATTAAACTAGAAAATATGCTTTACTTATTAAAATTAAAACAATACCAATCTATTTAAAATATAAACCATATATTTATAATATAAATAGAAATCAATTTATTATATTAAAAAGATAAAATGACCAATTTAAATATTTATTGAAGAAGATTATTTAATTTATTTGAATAATTATTAACAAAATATCAATATCAATTTAATTTTAAATACAGATTATTAAATTGATATTGTTAAAAGTTCCGGGATATTACAAACTTCAATTTTTCAGTTTACTATGATAGTAAATCCATCACATAGAAACTCGAAAATGATACTGATGATGCTGCAGTCATCACCCTTATTATTTCCCAGCAACAGTAGTGAATCCAGTGCTTAATATTCTTTCAAAATTTTCCTTTTATTCATAAATCTCATTTACAAATATTTGTCTTATATAATTTCACCATTTAACTTTTAATTTTGGAAAATAAAATTAACTTCATTCAACACTTTCAATTTATAGTTCAAATTCATTTTTAGTTACCACTCATATTTATAAATATATTCATATAGTTTCACTTCTTACCATAATTGTAAATCACATTAATTATAATTCCATACTTAACAATTTATTTGCTTATACAATTTATTATTTTACAATATGTTTCATTTAACTTGTTCAAACATCTTTCGATTAACTTGTATATATTCTTACCTTTCAACAACCAAACAATCAATTCATATACACTTTAATAATTTCTGAAAAATTATTTACTTTATATATAAAATATAATAAAGGTAAAATTATTTCATTTGCCCAATTTTAAAACGATATCGTGTCGAATTTGTACTGTAAGAGTGTTTAGAGATCCCTATCGATAGGGTTGTACGGACTATATCGACAAGAATCCATATACCACTCAATAAATCAATCATCACAATATAAAACAATTTTTATCTTCACTAACAAATATGCGCTCATATTTTTTATTACACTCACACTCATTCTAGAGTACTACTGACTCTATCTCTAATGAGTAATTCCTAACAGAGCCAAGGTTGTCACTTAACCATATGCTCTGATACCAGATGTAATGATCGCGATTTTCGACGCACGAAAGTCGACAATAATACGTCCACTGTATCAACTGCCGAGAAATCGAAGGCCGGAAAACCGTAATGTTAGGGTTAAAGAAGAGGTAGAAGATAGAAGAAGAAAGAAAGAAAAAGCAACAGAAACAATATCAGAATCTCACAATCGCAGCGGAACAACATATAATAGATAAATGAATAATCTTCAAATCAAAAGAACTATATCAGTTATTACATTACATCACATTACATCACATCACATTACATTATCAGAGTTTACAACAACAAACAGCGGAAAAAAAACACTATATATTAATCGATACGCCATGCCATCCAGCTTGCCTTCAAATCTCTACAGCAACTCCTGAATTCCAGAATGACCTGATAACCTAACTTTAGACTGCCCGTGTGGAAATTTATGTGCACCTAGAGTTTAGGAAGAGAACAATAAACTCCAGGTCAATCATGGGACTGGTGTGAGAACTTAAAACAGTTATTCTTTAAAAACAAACAAAGAAATATTTTAAATTAAATTCGCAATGCTTTTTAGAAAATCAGACTACCATAAGGCCAACCGCACACACACACAATGCAAACGCAAAATCGGAGGAGATTTCTCCTTATGATAGTCAAACATGTTTGATACGAGAAATTTTCTTTGATATTATTACTATAAGTGCGAAGTGTAGGAAAAAAATTTCGAAAGTATAATATAAATCTTAGCTAGCATAGGCATTCCGCACTTATGCCTACTATAGCTACCATGTTCAATAGCAGGTTACCGCCACATTCCATGGCAGGTTATACAACTAAAACCATACAAGGTTCGTATTGTTTCTTTGGATTTTCCAACAAATGGTCAGGCCAAGGAACTTCCCATTGCCACATGGGTACGCCTCTGGAAAGACGCCCCGAGAACCTAACTGGATCTCTGCCAACACAAGGCCGGGTTACCCCTAGCTGGGTAACAACTGACACGAGTATGCCATCCCCCGGTCGCAACTGACCTCAATCCCGGGATTCACCAACAACCACAAAATAATAAGTTTGCAGCAACAACATAGGTTAAGTATCAGGGCTCCATACCATAATACCACCTCTATCTAGAAGGAAACAACATACACTAAGGGGTCGCTATCCCCTAATAACCTTGCCGCATATTTCCTATTTTGACCATTACCGGGGTGTGAGGTCCGACGAAGTCTCGTCCACAAAGCTACGCTTTTAATAAAAGCCACGCTTTGATCAACAAAAGATCATCAACACTCAGCATGCCACGTTACCAAATTGGAAATATATCACTAGTAACCATCAACTACATAACCGCTGAGCTCGTACGTCTCAGAGAAGGGTGTTAAGCTAAGAGAATAAATTCTCCGCCACCAACAGAAATACATTTGATAGAAACCAGCTTTACGTCTCAAATTGTAACGTCAGACACACATCCATACAAATCTGTTCTGGGTTCGAACAGAACCGAAGGCACTTCCAAAAGAAGCCCTTGCAATCCGGATATTCACTAATCACGTCTGGAATTCCCATCACAAAGGGTGATAAAATCTCTATATTGGAGATCAGCCGATGTAGAGTCATTCGACGGTAATCCTTCCGTTTTCAAAAATATCCGGTCTTCAACACCGTTCTTCAAATGCTATCCATTATGACATATCACTATTCGAAATGGGATTTATGACCCAAAGGTCCTCTCCCGGCTAAATCGAATAACTAGCTCTTATTTTAAAAAAATAAGTGTAGCATTCAAATTCAAGCAAATCAAAATAAATACCCATTTAAAGGTAAATATTGATAGTCGGTTATTTAACTATCAAAGCAAACCAACAAATATTTAGCACCATAACAATCACTAGGCCCTTTTTATTAATCTTCCATAAATTAAATAACTTGCCAAATATTCACTTGAATTTATCTTTGAAAAGATATATTCTCTAGACCATTTCAATTTCTACATTGGAAAACATTTCCAAACATTTAGTCATTTTCATTTCAAAATGGATCATTTAAACCAATTAAATAAATCCTTACCAATTTACTTCAAATTTACGTTCCAAATCCGTAAATTCATTTCCACACTTCAAAAATAAATCAATGTTTGTTTTCAAAACAATTTTCCCTTTCCTTTATAGATTACATGGTGAATTCATATTTATAAAATATCTATTAATATACGATTCTCAAATCGATTTCAAATATTCACTTTCAATTTATCTTTAAAAGATATATCTCAAAACATTTCACTTCATATTGGAAAACGTTTCCATACTTATTTAATAATAAGTAATTCACAAATCTATTTATTTTCAACACTTAGAAAATATTCAATATACTTAAATTACAATTAAGTATATATTCTATTCTTTAAGGAAAACGTTCTCTTTAACACATTTATTTGGGTCCAAACGAATGTTGCGTAAAACATCGTTACGACAAGCCAAAATCACTAGTATAGGGATTCGAAATTAAGATAGATATATAAATCCCAATACTATACAAAAATCATTTCTTTTTAAAATCATTTACTATAATAATAGTGTTATAGTCTACCATTTCCTTATTTTCGAAAACATCTATTTCAGCAATGAATGTTGAAATCTATGGTTTCGATCCTTAACACATTTTAAAACAACTTTAAATCGTTTTAATTTTATTTAAAAGATCACTTCCTAAAACATTTCTTTAATATATCATTCACTGTCCAAAATCGTGAATATAAATTGTTTACCAAATTCAACACTTCTACATATTTTAATTGAAAAGATTATCCACTGACCAAAATCGTGAATATAAATCCTTTAATAAGCTTTCACATTTACTTATCAAATTCAATTGGTTTCGGATTTATAAAACAACGTTTATAAATTCACATTTATCTAATTTTATAAAAACTTCAAAAAAAATCCCTTAATTAACAAATTCTATTTATATCTCATTTAAACGCCAATATCCAAATTTTAAGTTAATTACTTATAAATCTTTTATTTTACAAAATCTATTCATTTTATAACTTCACAATTTATAAATCTATAAATTTCATTAACTTATGAAATCCATTTATACTTCATTTTAACACTTATAAAAACTCATTTTATAGTTCCAATATTTTTAATTTATAAATATCAATTTTATAAATCTTTTATATAAACCGTTTAAAATAATTCAAAAATCCCAAATTAAACTATTTTACAAATTAATCAACTACTTATTTCAAAAATCACATTTCGCTTATGTTCCACAAAAATCATAATTTTTATAACATAAAAATTAAAACGTTTATTTATTTAAAATGAATCGATTCCAAAATTCAATAAAATATATACTTTCAAAAATCACTTGAAAATACTTTTAAATTCAAAATCATTTTTAACATTTTTAGAACTCCAAAAATTGGCCCAATGCAGCACCAACACTAAATATAACAATCACGGCATCCAAACATCATATATCAATATGATAACAGAATATATCGCAGATATCTATAAATAAATCAATACGGTTGAGGAATCCAGTTGGATCCCTCCAACCTGTTTTTCTGCATCCACAGATGTTAGCGCAATACCAATCCCATTCCAATACGGAATATCGCGGTATATGGGATTTATAAAATATTATCCGCTATTATGCGGCGCAATAAGGTCTCATCCGCTATATAATGCGGGAAAATCAACTCAAGTACATATATAATACCAATTCCACTTCAAGATGGAATATCGCGGTATATGTTTTTAATAAATAACATCCGCTTAATATACGGCGTATAGGGTCTATTTCAAAACAATAGATAATAATTTATCATCCAAGCATAAAATCAAGCAATTTTAAATATAACTATTTGAAATTTAAATCGAAACAATTTCGATTGAGTGAGAAGTATTCACCTTGCTTTCAGTAACGGTTGTAGTGTTTTATTTCGAATAAAATTAAACATGCGTTTAATTTTACCCAAAATTTATACTAGCTCCAAATGATTCCAATCCAGCTCCATCGCATAGTGTTCGTCCATATGAACCCAACGCAAGTTGTTCGTCCGTTTTCGACCTCGTATGACCAAGATATAGCATTTTAAACATCACACGAATTATATAAATTAATTTAAACATTTTATTTTATTTTTTAAAAACCTTAAACACATCAAAGCCGTTCATTTCTTAGTCATCAGATCATGGCCGCCCGCGATACCTTCTCCCCTATCAGGTAAAACACGACGCAACTCAACCCATATAGCCGCCGACTTCATCAAATTATCGCTCGACCTATGCTCGACTTCACGACGATCAATAACCTCCAAAGTGTTCGCCTACTCGATCTTCACCCATGGCTTGAACCATGGCAAGCTCGACCCTATGATGGCCTCGAAAAATGCGCATAACCCACGAACGAACGCGGCCAATTTTTTGCCTCCACGATGCTTTGATGATCATCATCACCGTATGGATATGAAGGTATCACCTAGATCTACAATGCTGTAGTTGAATGTTTCGTCTAATTATTCACGGATTAGAAGAGATTAAGAGGGGAAGAAGGTGAAATTCTGGCCTTCGAAAATATTAATGGCGGCTAGTGTAAAGACCCGTAAGTCCGTACTCCTTGAATAGACACTAATCTCCTTTGTTTAATTCAAGATGAACGAAAATACGAACCCTTAGGGGTTTTAAGAAAAATTTAAGAAAAGAAAAGGTAGAAGAAGAAGGTAGATAGATAATAGAGAGAAAAGAAAATAGAAAAGAGGACAGAAAATTTTAAAATAGAAGAAAATAGAAGATAGGAAATTTTAAAAATAGAAGAAATAGAAAGAAAAAGAGAATAGAGGAAAAAGGAAACAACAGAACATCAACAGAATCTCACAATTCGCAGCGGAACAACATATAATAATAAATGAATAATCTTTAAATAAAGAACTATATCAGTTATTACATCATATTATATTTCATTACATCATATCATATCATCAGAGTATACAACATCATACAACAACAAACAGTGCAGCGGAAAAAGAAATACTATATAAACTAGTAATACGCCATGCCATCCAGCTTGCCTCCAGCAACTCCAGAATATCCAGAATATCCTGATAAACCTTAACTCTTGACTGCCCGTGTGGAAATTGGTGGGCACCCAGAGTTTAGGAAGGAAAACAATAAACTCCAAGTCAGTCATGTGACTGGTGTGAGAACTCAAAACAGTTTATTTATCTTTAAAATCAAAATAGAGGAATATTTTTAAACTCAATTCGCAATGCTTTTTAAAAATGAGACTACCATAAGGCCTCCCGCACACACACACAATGCAAACGCAGAATCGGAGGAGATTTCTCCTTATGATAGTCAAAGATGCTTGATACGCATTTAAAATAACATTTGATATTATTACTAGTGCATAGTGTAGGAAATCATTTCGAAAGTAGAATATAAATCTTAGCCAACATAGACATTTCGAACTATGCCTACTATAGCTACCATCCAAACAGTGGTGACCACCATAAGTGAATGGCAGGTTCTACAACTAATACCGTACAAGTTTCGTATTGGGAGTTGGATTTCCAACAAATGGTCAGGCTAAGGAACTTCCTACTGCCACATGGGATCGCCTCTGGCTGGACGTCCCGAGAACTTAACCAGCTCTCTGCCAACACAAGGCCGGGTTACCTTTATCACTAGGTAACTACTACACGAATATGGCATCCCCCGGTCCCATCGGACCTTTAACCGAGCGCTCGTCACCAACAACACCACACAGAAATAGATATAGTGTATCAACATGAGTAAGTATCTGGGCTCCATACCATGATACCACCCTTTCCAGAAGGAAATGCACATACCCTAAAGGGAGCTACCCCTCATAACCTTGCCGCATCATTCCTGTTTTGACCATTAACGGGATGTGAGGCTCGACGAAGTCACGTCCACAAAAACACACTTTGTACAAAAAGCCGTGCTTTGGGTCAACAAATGATCAACACAATGATCACTAAGATAGACGATCAAATAAATGATCCTATCACAATAATCAACACAATGATCATTTCAGCATCACTCAGCATGTCACATTACCAAACTGGGAATATATCGCTGATAACTCCAATTATATAACCTTTGAGCACATACGTCTCAAAGAAGGGTGTTAAGCAAAGAATAAATTCTCCGCCACCAACAGAAATATATTTGAAAGAAATCGGCTTTATATCTCAAATTGTAATGTCAGACATACAATCCATACAAGTCTGTTCCGGGATCGAACAGAACCGAAGGCACTTACAAAGAAGTCCTTGCAATCCGGATATTCACAATCCTGATCGGATTCACCATCACATATGGAGAACTCAATACCGGAGCAACTCGGTGCAGAGTCAATCGATAGTTCATCCTATCACTCTCGCAAATACCGGTCTTCAACACCGATCTTCAAATGCGATTCACAACGACGTATCACATATTCGGAATGGGTTATACGACCCCATGGTCCTTTCCCGGTTAACCCGAATAGTGAGCGCTTATTCAAAAATAAGTGTGCATTCAAATTCAATCAATTCACATCAAATACCCATTCAAAGGGAAATACTGATAGTCGGTTATTGAACTATCAATTGATATGCATACATCACCAGATTCCAAATAATTTTCCAAATTATTTATTTTCCAAAATATCTTTACAAGATATATTATTTCAACACTTCAAAAATAAATCAATATTTATTTTCAACCAATTTCACTTTTCACATATAAATTCCATAATGAATTTATATTTCAAAATATTCATGCATATGCGATTTCAATAATTCATTTCAATTTATCTTCAAAAGGATAAATTCTAATTATTCACTTCATATTGGAAAACATTTCCATACTTATTTATTCATAAGTAATTCACAAATTCCTTTTATTTTCAACACTTAGAAAATATTCAATATACTTAAATCGAATTAAGTATATAATTCATTCTTTAAGGGAAATCATTCTCTTAAACATTTTTATTTGGGCCAAAACGAATGTTGCGTAAAACATCGTTACAACGTCCCAAAATCACTAGTATAGGGATTCGAAATTAAAATAGATATATAAATCCCAATACTATTCAAACATTTCCATTCGGAAATCATTTATTATAACAACAGTGTTATAGTCCACCATTTCCTTTTATTTCTCGAAAACGTCTATTTCAACAATGAATGTTGAAATCTATGGTTTCGAATCTCAACATGTTTAAAAACATCGTTAGATCGTTTTAATTCTATTTAAAACATCACATTCAAAAACATTTTATTTAACGTGTTATTCACTATTCAAAAACGTGAATAAACTTCGTTAACAAATCTCATCCTTTTATTCATTTTTATTTCAAAGGATTATTCACAGTCTAAAACGTGAATATAACTCTATTTCTAAGTTATAACAATTAACTTATCAAAATAAGTCGTTTGCGAATTTATAAAACAACGTTTATAAATTCCATTTCTATTTATTTATAAAAACTTCCTTTTTTTTATAAATTCTTTTATTAACATATTCCAGTTTATAACTAAATTATAAACTAAATGTTTATATTATAAGTTAAATACTTATAAAACGATTATTTTACAAAAATCGTTCTTTTAAAGACTTTCCAAATCATAAATCTTATAACTTATAAGATTCATTTATTTAACAAAATTTATTCTTCAAATAACTTCACAAATTTATAAATCTTACTATTTATAAATTTCATTTATAACTTCACAGTTTATAATTCTATAAATTTCATTCTATTATGAAATTCATTTTCACTTAATTCAAACACTTATAAAAACTCGTTTTATAATGTTAATATTTCAATTTATAAATATCCATTTATAAATCTCTTAATATAAATCAATTTATATTATTCTTTCAAAATGTCTTTAATTTCCTTTATAATTTCACCATTCTGATTTATAAAAAAAATCAAATTTTATAAATCCTATATTTAAACTTTTCATATTAAATTCAAATTTCCCAATTTAAACCATTTTATAAAGTTATAAATCCATATTTCTCAAAAATCAGCTTTTAACCGTATTTCTCAAAAACTATAATTTTTATAACTTTAAAAATTATAACGTTCATTTATTTATAATGGATCACTTCCAAAAATATTTTTATATTTCAAAAATCACTTTGAAAATCATTTTAAAATCCCAAAATCTGGGTCCAATGATGCTACACACCAAATAGTCAATCACGACTACAACGATCCATCATATATCGATATGATAATCAATCAAATATCAAAATATCTGAAATAAATTAAAAACTGTTGAGGAATCCAGTTGGATCCCTCCAACCTGTTTTCCTGCATCCAAAAACATTAGCACAATACCAATTTCGCTCCAGTACGAAATTATCGCGGTATATGTTCTTAATAAATATTATCCGCTTAATAACGGCGTAATAGGGTCTCATCCGCTAAACAAAAAATGCGGGAAATCAACAACTGCAATATATACATATGCCAATATATATATATTGATATTATATATAATACCAATTTCACTGTTTATGAAATATTCGCGGTATATGTTTATAATAAATAACATCCGCTTACTAACGGCGCATAATGTCTATTTTAACAATCAATAATTTACAGTCATCATTCAAACATGCATTCAAATATTTTAAATCTAACTATTTAAAATAAAATCGAAATCTATTCGATTGAGTGAGAAGTTCTCACCTTGGTTTTAATTTCCGTTTTAGCTTTTATTTCGAATAAAATTAAACGCGCGTTTAATTTTACCCGAAATTCTCACTAACTCCAAACGACTCCAAACCAACTCCATCGCGTAGTGCTCGTCCATACGATTCCAACGCAACTGGGTTTGCATTTTTTCGACCTCGTATGAAAAAGTTATGAATTATTGAAGTTCGTACACGATTTATATAACTTAAATTACAACTAACTTAATTAATTTTAAACCTAAGCAAGCCATAGCCACATGATCCAGATCCATTGCATCAAGACCGTCCATCTTCATCTTCCATTTTGCGTTCAAGCTACAGACATGAGGCCGACACCCCTTAACCCATTTATGAAAACTAGGGTTGAATTTATCGCCTCAATCACTCGATGGTTCTTCGATCAGGTAGTTGCAACTCAAAGCCCTACACCACAACCACACACGGCCCAAACCCCAAGGCACTCGGCCTCCTCCTCCACCTCAGGTTGCGTGCGCAACTGGACACGCACGGCCCATCATAGCTCACCCCTCGTCGCTCCAAAACGCATCTCCACCGTTGAATCTCTTCGTCTTGACGAGATCTACAAGTTCCTAGTTGAAGTCGAAGTCTATCGGAGAGTGGATGAAGAGAAAATCGAGGAGAAACGATAGTGTTTTCTGGCCATTCATATAGGAGGTGGCGGCTGTAGTTGCTTGCTAGGGTTTGGTGTTATTTTTTTTTTTTTATTTGTGTGTGTGGTGTATTTATAGAAAACCAAGCGTAAACACTATTCATCCCGGGAATTCCGAACTCCGATTTAGACGCCGTAACCAGCGTACCTAGGGTTTATCCCGCGTTCCGGACACAATGGAACAGGTTTCGGAAGCTAATTCGGAAGTATGTGCGAGTTATGGCTGAAAACGTTCAATTTGAATTAAACCGATTTAAGTCGATTTCTAGGCGTTTTAATTCGTACCGGACAAACGGTAAATCCAATTGACTTGAAATTTGAAACCTTACAATAATATCACATTACGGATCCGATGAAACTGGTTTCGTCTAATTCCGAGACTTTTTGAAAAATGGCTATTTTGACTCGCCAAATTTAAATTAAAAAACGAATCGATGCGTTTCGAGCTGCCACGATCAAACGATAACTCCGATTGACACGAAAATTGAAATCCGGTAATAACTAACTATTACGGATCCAATGAAACTGGTTTCGTTCAATTCTGAGACTGTTCAAAAATTGGCTATTTTACAGTCGATAATTAAATATTAAAATATTCAATTTTCACAAATAAACTTTTAATTCGATTTTAAAAGTTCTAAAATATTATTCTAACTTCAATATGATAAAATAAAATTTTACAAATTATTTACAATCATTTTTAACTCAATTTTTAATTATTTCCATAATTTAACATATCAAATTATCGATTAAATTATCCAATTAAATCTAAAAATTCAAATAAAAATTGATTTGACTTATAAATTCACTTATTAATATTATAAAATAAATTAGATATTCAAATTTTAATTAAATAAAATTCTGGGTCGTTACAATCTTTCCCCCTTAAAAGAATTTCGTCCTCGAAATTACAAGTAAGAAAGGTTACAAAATCTATTAATTTTCCCAAAATTTATAATTAAACTTCTTACCATACTTTACTAAGTTTTCAAATCATACTTAGTTATCTTTTCAAAAACAACTACTATTGTTTAACTTTCAATTCCAAATCAAAGTTAAAGTTTTCAAAAATCTTTCAAATTTTCTCAAAATTTTTCTAACGCCTTAAATTTCCGAGAAAATTCGCCATGTCTCCTTTGCGCGGCTCGATCCGAAAAAAAAAATGACAGTATAAATATCACAAATATACATCTCATCAAGTAATGAGGCATCCCGAAGGGAAAAAAGTGTAAAAGTACGATATTTAATCTGAGATATGTACCTTATATTTTATTAGCGAGCATATACGGCTAATATAGCGCAAAAGCGAACTCCAAATGCGAAGCAAACGCGATCCGCACCTACTAAACACTTAACAAACAACATGAGAATCATGCATATATGAAAATAGTATCAATATACAACATATAGCAACTTAATAACTATACATGTTAACATAGCAAATGTAAACAACAAATGCAACATATTCATTTACATTGGATGTTCTTACTAACATTCATTCTCAATTCAATTAGTTTACATTTACTAATTAAATCCAATTCACATTCAATTCTATTCAAATTTATTTACTTCAAATTTGAATTCAATTTCATAGCTTTAAATTTCATTAACACTTAATGAATTGTATACAATCAACTAACAATCATATAACAACCAATGTATATCAATTACAACCAAATTTCCTTGCTTCACTTACATTCATTTTGGTTTAACATCTTTACTTTCCAATTGGTTTTATTAAATTGATTTCATTCAATTTATTCAACTTCTAATAACATTAGATTTTAATGAATTAACACTTTTATTCATTATTTCATATCAATTATTCACATTCAATTGATTAACATTCAATTCATTCATTCAATTCAATTTCTAAAGTTGAATTTTTATTTATATACTCAAGTTCATATCCATTTAATCCACTTGATTATTTACTTCGATACTAAAATCAATTCCATTCAACAACACTTAAGTTATATTCCATTTAACTTTAAATTCATTTTTATTTACAACTCATATTCATATAGTTTCACTTCTTATATATATAAGTTTATTTCACAATTGTAAATCACTTTAATTATAATTCAATTCTTATAATTCTTTTGCTTATACAATTATTCTTTTATTTTAGATTATTCAAACAACCTAACAATCAACTTATATACACTTTAATAATTCTGAAAAATTATTCCTTTATATATAAAAATATAATCAAGGCAAAATTATTCCATTTACCCAATTAAAACAATATTGTGCCGAATTGTTCTATTCAAGTGTTTATAGATCCCTATCAACAACGTTAATTACTCGTATTAACCAGAATCTATATACCACTCAATAAACCAACCATCACAATATAAAACAATTTCATATTCACTAACAAATACGCTCTCATAGCTATTATTAAACTCAAACTCATTCTAGAGTACTGCTGACTCTATCTCTAATGAGAAATACCCAACAGAACCATGGTTGTCGCTTAACCATCAGAGCTCTGATACCAACTGTAAAGATCTAGGCTTTTCAACCGTCGACAGCGGTCACAACCGGTAGGCTTTTCAACCATCCCAGCCCCACCGTGGCTTACACTGATATCCCAAACTTGCTTTTACGGCCAGCCTTTCGACTGTCACAGCTTACGCCTAACCAACCCCCTAAAAGAGGATGTGTGGGAGTAAGAGTCTCCCGTTCGCCACCAAACCGCGAAGCGAGAACCCCCCATCACATAACCCAATAGCTTAACAAGACTGGTGTGAGAACTCAAAACAGTTTATTTATCTTTAAAATCAAAATAGAGGAATATTTTTAAACTCAATTCGCAATGCTTTTTAAAAATGAGACTACCATAAGGCCTCCCGCACACACACACAATGCAAACGCAGAATCGGAGGAGATTTCTCCTTATGATAGTCAAAGATGCTTGATACGCATTTAAAATAACATTTGATATTATTACTAGTGCATAGTGTAGGAAATCATTTCGAAAGTAGAATATAAATCTTAGCCAACATAGACATTTCGAACTATGCCTACTATAGCTACCATCCAAACAGTGGTGACCACCATAAGTGAATGGCAGGTTCTACAACTAATACCGTACAAGTTTCGTATTGGGAGTTGGATTTCCAACAAATGGTCAGGCTAAGGAACTTCCTACTGCCACATGGGATCGCCTCTGGCTGGACGTCCCGAGAACTTAACCAGCTCTCTGCCAACACAAGGCCGGGTTACCTTTATCACTAGGTAACTACTACACGAATATGGCATCCCCCGGTCCCATCGGACCTTTAACCGAGCGCTCGTCACCAACAACACCACACAGAAATAGATATAGTGTATCAACATGAGTAAGTATCTGGGCTCCATACCATGATACCACCCTTTCCAGAAGGAAATGCACATACCCTAAAGGGAGCTACCCCTCATAACCTTGCCGCATCATTCCTGTTTTGACCATTAACGGGATGTGAGGCTCGACGAAGTCACGTCCACAAAAACACACTTTGTACAAAAAGCCGTGCTTTGGGTCAACAAATGATCAACACAATGATCACTAAGATAGACGATCAAATAAATGATCCTATCACAATAATCAACACAATGATCATTTCAGCATCACTCAGCATGTCACATTACCAAACTGGGAATATATCGCTGATAACTCCAACTATATAACCTTTGAGCACATACGTCTCAAAGAAGGGTGTTAAGCAAAGAATAAATTCTCCGCCACCAACAGAAATATATTTGAAAGAAATCGGCTTTATATCTCAAATTGTAATGTCAGACATACAATCCATACAAGTCTGTTCCGGGATCGAACAGAACCGAAGGCACTTACAAAGAAGTCCTTGCAATCCGGATATTCACAATCCTGATCGGATTCACCATCACATATGGAGAACTCAATACCGGAGCAACTCGGTGCAGAGTCAATCGATAGTTCATCCTATCACTCTCGCAAATACCGGTCTTCAACACCGATCTTCAAATGCGATTCACAACGACGTATCACATATTCGGAATGGGTTATACGACCCCATGGTCCTTTCCCGGTTAACCCGAATAGTGAGCGCTTATTCAAAAATAAGTGTGCATTCAAATTCAATCAATTCACATCAAATACCCATTCAAAGGGAAATACTGATAGTCGGTTATTGAACTATCAATTGATATGCATACATCACCAGATTCCAAATAATTTTCCAAATTATTTATTTTCCAAAATATCTTTACAAGATATATTATTTCAACACTTCAAAAATAAATCAATATTTATTTTCAACCAATTTCACTTTTCACATATAAATTCCATAATGAATTTATATTTCAAAATATTCATGCATATGCGATTTCAATAATTCATTTCAATTTATCTTCAAAAGGATAAATTCTAATTATTCACTTCATATTGGAAAACATTTCCATACTTATTTATTCATAAGTAATTCACAAATTCCTTTTATTTTCAACACTTAGAAAATATTCAATATACTTAAATCGAATTAAGTATATAATTCATTCTTTAAGGGAAATCATTCTCTTAAACATTTTTATTTGGGCCAAAACGAATGTTGCGTAAAACATCGTTACAACGTCCCAAAATCACTAGTATAGGGATTCGAAATTAAAATAGATATATAAATCCCAATACTATTCAAACATTTCCATTCGGAAATCATTTATTATAACAACAGTGTTATAGTCCACCATTTCCTTTTATTTCTCGAAAACGTCTATTTCAACAATGAATGTTGAAATCTATGGTTTCGAATCTCAACATGTTTAAAAACATCGTTAGATCGTTTTAATTCTATTTAAAACATCACATTCAAAAACATTTTATTTAACGTGTTATTCACTATTCAAAAACGTGAATAAACTTCGTTAACAAATCTCATCCTTTTATTCATTTTTATTTCAAAGGATTATTCACAGTCTAAAACGTGAATATAACTCTATTTCTAAGTTATAACAATTAACTTATCAAAATAAGTCGTTTGCGAATTTATAAAACAACGTTTATAAATTCCATTTCTATTTATTTATAAAAACTTCCTTTTTTTATAAATTCTTTTATTAACATATTCCAGTTTATAACTAAATTATAAACTAAATGTTTATATTATAAGTTAAATACTTATAAAACGATTATTTTACAAAAATCGTTCTTTTAAAGACTTTCCAAATCATAAATCTTATAACTTATAAGATTCATTTATTTAACAAAATTTATTCTTCAAATAACTTCACAAATTTATAAATCTTACTATTTATAAATTTCATTTATAACTTCACAGTTTATAATTCTATAAATTTCATTCTATTATGAAATTCATTTTCACTTAATTCAAACACTTATAAAAACTCGTTTTATAATGTTAATATTTCAATTTATAAATATCCATTTATAAATCTCTTAATATAAATCAATTTATATTATTCTTTCAAAATGTCTTTAATTTCCTTTATAATTTCACCATTCTGATTTATAAAAAAAATCAAATTTTATAAATCCTATATTTAAACTTTTCATATTAAATTCAAATTTCCCAATTTAAACCATTTTATAAAGTTATAAATCCATATTTCTCAAAAATCAGCTTTTAACCGTATTTCTCAAAAACTATAATTTTTATAACTTTAAAAATTATAACGTTCATTTATTTATAATGGATCACTTCCAAAAATATTTTTATATTTCAAAAATCACTTTGAAAATCATTTTAAAATCCCAAAATCTGGGTCCAATGATGCTACACACCAAATAGTCAATCACGACTACAACGATCCATCATATATCGATATGATAATCAATCAAATATCAAAATATCTGAAATAAATTAAAAACTGTTGAGGAATCCAGTTGGATCCCTCCAACCTGTTTTCCTGCATCCAAAAACATTAGCACAATACCAATTTCGCTCCAGTACGAAATTATCGCGGTATATGTTCTTAATAAATATTATCCGCTTAATAACGGCGTAATAGGGTCTCATCCGCTAAACAAAAAATGCGGGAAATCAACAACTGCAATATATACATATGCCAATATATATATATTGATATTATATATAATACCAATTTCACTGTTTATGAAATATTCGCGGTATATGTTTATAATAAATAACATCCGCTTACTAACGGCGCATAATGTCTATTTTAACAATCAATAATTTACAGTCATCATTCAAACATGCATTCAAATATTTTAAATCTAACTATTTAAAATAAAATCGAAATCTATTCGATTGAGTGAGAAGTTCTCACCTTGGTTTTAATTTCCGTTTTAGCTTTTATTTCGAATAAAATTAAACGCGCGTTTAATTTTACCCGAAATTCTCACTAACTCCAAACGACTCCAAACCAACTCCATCGCGTAGTGCTCGTCCATACGATTCCAACGCAACTGGGTTTGCATTTTTTCGACCTCGTATGAAAAAGTTATGAATTATTGAAGTTCGTACACGATTTATATAACTTAAATTACAACTAACTTAATTAATTTTAAACCTAAGCAAGCCATAGCCACATGATCCAGATCCATTGCATCAAGACCGTCCATCTTCATCTTCCATTTTGCGTTCAAGCTACAGACATGAGGCCGACACCCCTTAACCCATTTATGAAAACTAGGGTTGAATTTATCGCCTCAATCACTCGATGGTTCTTCGATCAGGTAGTTGCAACTCAAAGCCCTACACCACAACCACACACGGCCCAAACCCCAAGGCACTCGGCCTCCTCCTCCACCTCAGGTTGCGTGCGCAACTGGACACGCACGGCCCATCATAGCTCACCCCTCGTCGCTCCAAAACGCATCTCCACCGTTGAATCTCTTCGTCTTGACGAGATCTACAAGTTCCTAGTTGAAGTCGAAGTCTATCGGAGAGTGGATGAAGAGAAAATCGAGGAGAAACGATAGTGTTTTCTGGCCATTCATATAGGAGGTGGCGGCTGTAGTTGCTTGCTAGGGTTTGGTGTTATTTTTTTTTTTTTATTTGTGTGTGTGGTGTATTTATAGAAAACCAAGCGTAAACACTATTCATCCCGGGAATTCCGAACTCCGATTTAGACGCCGTAACCAGCGTACCTAGGGTTTATCCCGCGTTCCGGACACAATGGAACAGGTTTCGGAAGCTAATTCGGAAGTATGTGCGAGTTATGGCTGAAAACGTTCAATTTGAATTAAACCGATTTAAGTCGATTTCTAGGCGTTTTAATTCGTACCGGACAAACGGTAAATCCAATTGACTTGAAATTTGAAACCTTACAATAATATCACATTACGGATCCGATGAAACTGGTTTCGTCGAATTCCGAGACTTTTTGAAAAATGGCTATTTTGACTCGCCAAATTTAAATTAAAAAACGAATCGATGCGTTTCGAGCTGCCACGATCAAACGATAACTCCGATTGACACGAAAATTGAAATCCGGTAATAACTAACTATTACGGATCCAATGAAACTCGTTTCGTTCAATTCTGAGACTGTTCAAAAATTGGCTATTTTACAGTCGATAATTAAATATTAAAATATTCAATTTTCACAAATAAACTTTTAATTCGATTTTAAAAGTTCTAAAATATTATTCTAACTTCAATATGATAAAATAAAATTTTACAAATTATTTACAATCATTTTTAACTCAATTTTTAATTATTTCCATAATTTAACATATCAAATTATCGATTAAATTATCCAATTAAATCTAAAAATTCAAATAAAAATTGATTTGACTTATAAATTCACTTATTAATATTATAAAATAAATTAGATATTCAAATTTTAATTAAATAAAATTCTGGGTCGTTACAGCTAGGGTTTACTAATTAGGGTTTGTTGCAAATGAAGATAATAACGTCCTTATATAGAAAATTGCCCAAAACACTATTCATCCGAGATTTTCCGAACTCCAAACGAAGCGTGCCGGGTGGCGTTTATAGGGTTTAACCCGCGTTCTGGACACAATGGAACATGTTTCGGAAGCCAGTTCGATCATATGTGCGAGTTACGAAAATAAACGATCAAATTTAAATTAAATCGATTAAACTAATTTCTAAGCGTTTTAGCTTGCTCCGGACAAACCGTAAATCCGGTTGACACGAAATTTAAAATCTTACAATAATATAACATTACGGATCCGATGAAAATGGTTTCGTCGAAATCCAAGACTATTTGAAATATGGCTATTTTTACTCGTCAATTAGATATTAAAATATTCAATTTCTACAAATTAACTTTCAGTTAAATTTTAAAAGTTCTATCACATCATTCTAACTCCAACATGATTTAATACAACTTCATAAAATCAAATTAAATTAATAAACCCAATTTCCAATTATTTATGTAATTTCAAATATTAAATTATCGATTTAATTATCCAATTAAATTTAGATATTCGAAATATAATTTATTCGACCTACAAATTTTACTTGTTAATATTTAAAATCAATTAAATATACGAATTTCAAATGATAGAAATTCTGGGTCGTTACATAATTAATTTTTGAATCATAAATTAATCAACCTTTAAATTATTAAGAAATTAACCTTTACTCACTTAGTAAATCTTTTAAATTACAAATTTATTAACTAACCCTTAATAAATAACCCGTTATATTAAGTAATTATTCTTTAATAAATCTCATTAATTAATCCTTCTTCAAGTAATAATCTTTTAATTAACCACCTTAACTTAAATCTTTAAGTTAAATAAAGATTCAAAACTCTTTATTTTTTAATTATTTACTTAATAACTGTTAGCGCCAAAATTGGTCACTAACACCCAAATCCAAATGAAAGTACCAGACAACAATCACAGTTCACGGGTAGGATGTATGTAGAGGATATTTAATATGAAGAATAACAGAAATTAAAATGAAAGCGGTAAAGACACGGAATTTATAGTGGTTCGGCTAACTCTGGCCTACGTCCACTCCAATAATTTCTTTTTTTTATTGCTGTAACAATCGATTACAGTTACAAAGTGATAGGCTAGCCTTAGCCTTAGGGGATAGAAAGTTAGAGAGCCGGAGAGAGAATCAGGATCCCTTTCTGAACCCCCACATGCTGTATTTATAGGCAAATCCTGAGTTGTTGGGCCTTTGCGTGATTCAGGCCCACCGAGTTTATGGCCGGTCCACATATGCCGAGCCATGTAATGCCGAGCCATCAATGCCGACCCGTTCCATGCCGAACGAAGCGTATGGAGGAAGAATGCCGAACGAAGTCTGATAGAATAGTGTCGGTCGAGGCATTTGAGTGATGCATGCCAAACAAAATCTGATAGAATAATGCCGGACGAGGCATTTGAGTGATGCATGCCGATCGATGCTGGGGTGAGGTGTGCCGAGCGCACTTTAATGCCGAACGTACCTCAACGCCGAGTACAAATGCTGAGTGGAGGAATGCCGAACGTACTTCAATGCCGAGTGGAAGATGCCGAGTGAAAGAATGCCGGACGTACCTCAACGCCGAGTACAAATGCTGAGTGGAGGAATGCCGGACGTACTTCAATGCCGAGTACAAATGCCGAGTGGAGGATGCCGAGTGAAGGAATGCCGGACGTACTTCAATGCCGAGTACAAATGCCGAGTGGAGGAATGCCGAACGTACTTCAATGCCGAATGATTGCCAATGCCGAACCATATTTCCTAGACCCAAACCATAGTTGATTCATCTTTATCCAATCATATTTCCATCTCCTAAGCATGTTGCATCATCCATCCATCCAGTCGACTGAATCCATCGTACACCAGCCTTGGCAAACGTGCAACCGATTATGTTAATCCCGCATGTCCATGGCCTGGTAAAAAGGCGGGTTAACACTTGCCCCCCAAAACATGCCTTGCCATTGGAAGGTGTGTTTTGAATAGCCTCAAATCTGATATCCAAAGTCCACATCCTTTTTGTAACCATATCATCAAATCCACGACCTCTCCGGGCTTAATCTTGATTTTGTAGACCTCGCCGGGTCGTGTTATCCTGTTCCAGCCTTGACTTTTCCATCACGGGCTTGTATGTTCTCCAGCCTCGACTCTCCGGTCAAAGACTTTGATATTCACCGGCCTCAGCAATCCGGTTAAGGATTTTGATATTCTCTGGCCTCGACTCTCCGGTCAAGGACTTTTTATATTCTCCGGCCTTGACTCTCCGGTCAAGGACTTTTTATATTCTCCGGTCAAGGACTTTTTATATTCTTCGGCCTCGACTCTCCGATCAAGGACTTTTTATATTCTCCGGCCTCGACTCTCCGGTCAAGGACTTTTTATATTCTCCGGCCTCGACTCTCCGGTCAAGGACTTTTTATATTCTCCGGCCTCGACTCTCCGGTCAAGGACTTTTTACATTCTGCCCGAGTCCATTTCTTCGCTCTCCGGCGAAGGGACTCGTAACTTGTGACCATTGCCCCGTCTCTCCGGTCAGGGCAGTAATTATAAAACCTGAATTGTTTATTACATTGATCCAAAACCAAATATAAAACCAGAAATCCGTATCAAAAAATCAAACATCCTAACCAGAATGGGAAACCAAGAAAAAACCAACCAAATCGGGAGTTCAATCCAAACTCCAAAACCATACCAAAGAAAAGTAAATGTCCGAAATACGAAAGAGAGAACCAAAGTTTGCAGAAAACTAGAAAGAAAGCAGAATTTCATAGACTCAAGTAGTACGGTTTTCAATCATCTCAGAGCACGCCTAGGGACCGTCCTCAATCTCGTACGTGTGTAAGTGACCTAGCTGTATTACTTTGAGTTCTATTACTTATTCAAAACCATGAACCTGTTTAGTTGATAGTAAACCGGCATTGACCAGACCCAATGCCGCCATTGCTAGGGGTAGGTGGTGGCTGCTCTTGCTCCCCTGCCGTAGTTCGATTCCTGACATATTGCTGTAGGTGACCATTCCTTACATGCTCCTCAATGATATCCCTCAAATGCCTACAGTCGTTTGTGTTATGCCCATCCAGCTCATGGAATAGGCAATGCTTTCCCGATGTCCATTCGTATTCTGAAGGCTCTCTCTTTGCTGGCCTTCGGTATTGGAGCCGCCCTCGAGTGTCCAAGTAAATCCTTTCTAGAGTCTCAGTTAAATCTGTGTAAGAAGAAAACTTTGACTCCCTCCGAGGTTTCTTCGAAGTGCCACCATTTCCATTCGTTTTCCTTTTTCCTTTATCATCTTTACTTAGATCCTCCCTGGATGGACCTCCACCCCTTACTGCATAAGCTTCGGCCTCTCTCCCTACTCTCTCAGCCTGCGCATCCTCCTGTCTCAAGAACCTTTCCGCCTCATGATAGAACTCCCCGAGATCCCTCGGTGGGTCCCGTTCCAATGATATTTTGAAATCCGAGTTATCCGTAATTCCTGAGACGGCTGCCATCAAAACCATTGACGGATCGGGTCGATCCACTGAGGCTACCGCTGCGTTGAATCTAGTTAAGAAGTCTCTGAGCGATTCCCCTTTCCATTGTTTCATAGATGTCAGAGTCATCACGTTCTTGGGTCTAACTATGTGGACCCGAAACTGTCTCATAAACCTCTCAATTAGCTCTGTCCATGTGCCGATAGAACCATTCTCCAGCAGTCTAAACCACATAGCTGCGATATCTGTCAAATACAATGGGAAGCATCAAGCCATGACCTCATCTGATGCCCCTAATACCTCCATATGCCCTATGTATTTCGTCAGATGAACCGTTGGATCCGCCTTCCCATTATACATTTCCAAATTTGGTAGCTTAAATTCGGGTGGGTTCCTAGCTTGCCTGATAGTAGGAGTAAAGGGACTCCTATTTACATCCTCCAAGTCTCTATTTACCAATCCACCTCTCATAGCCCGTCTAACCATCTCCACTAATCTGTCGTTGCCCCCAAGATGTAATCCTTGTCCATCGCCTCTGGTCTGCCCCCCGAGTTTATGAGGGAATTCTGGCACATACTCCTCATCTCGCACTCCTGCACTCCTGTTGGTGTCGGGTTGCACAACATCGCCTGGTATCCCTCCATGGGTTGGTCCAACATTTCCTGGGGGTATGCCCCCAAGTCTAGATCCATCTGGATTGATAGATGTTTGATGATTGGGGGTTGCCCCCTGTCGAGCTATTCCCTCTGCTTGCTGGTTGAGTGCTTCTGATCCAGCTCCACGGATCTGAGCTCCTGCATTTTCTGTTTGTGCAAATTGTCTGAGAAGAGTCTGCATCATCTCCTCTTGTCTTTTCATCATCGCCTCCATTTCCTCTCTAGTGATATAAATGGATGCTCCACCTGCTCCATCTCCAGAGGAAGCCTCTTGACTTCCCTCCTGATTGCTCCTTTCCATTACTTGCTTCCTTGCTGATGGTCTAGCCATTGCTCTTTTAAATCCAAGTTTCTAACTCCAAAATTCCTGAGTTCAACTCTCAGTGAAAGCACCAAAATGTTAGCGCCAAAATTGGTCACTAACACCCAAATCCAAGTGAAAGTACCAGACAGCAATCACAGTTCACGGGTAGGATGTATGTAGAGGATATTTAATATGAAGAATAACAGAAATTAAAAAGAAAGCGGTAAAGACACGGAATTTATAGTGGTTCGGCTAACTCTGGCCTACGTCCACTCCAATAATTTCTTTTTTTATTGCTGTAACAATCGATTACAGTTACAAAGTGATAGGCTAGCCTTAGCCTTAGGGGATAGAAAGTTAGAGAGCCGGAGAGAGAATCAGGATCCCTTTTCTGAACCCCCACATGCTGTATTTATAGGCAAATCCTGAGTTGTTGGGCCTTTGCGTGATTCAGGCCCACCGAGTTTACGGCCGGTCCACATATGCCGAGCCATGTAATGCCGAGCCATCAATGCCGACCCGTTCCATGTCGAACGAAGCATCTGGAGGAAGAATGCCGAACGAAGTCTGATAGAATAATGTCGGTCGAGGCATTTGAGTGATGCATGTCGAACAAAGTCTGATAGAATAATGCCGGACGAGGCATTTGAGTGATGCATGCCGATCGATGCTGGGGTGAGGTGTGCTGAGCGCACTTTAATGCCGACGTACCTCAACGCCGAGTACAAATGCTGAGTGGAGGAATGTCGGACGTACTTCAATGCCGAGTGGAAGATGCCGAGTGAAAGAATGCCGGACGTACCTCAACGCCGAGTACAAATGCTGAGTGGAGGAATGCCGGACGTACTTCAATGCTGAGTACAAATGCCGAGTGGAGGATGCCGAGTGAAGGAATGCCGGACGTACTTCAATGCCGAGTACAAATGCCGAGTGGAGGAATGCCGGACGTACTTCAATGCCGAATGATTGCCAATGCCGGACCATATTTCCTAGACCCAAACCATAGTTGATTCATCTTTATCCAATCATATTTCCATCTCCTAAGCACGTTGCGTCATCCATCCATCCAGTCGACTGAATCCATCGTACACCAGCCTTGGCGAACGTGCAACCGATTATGTTAATCCCGCATGTCCATGGCCTGGTAAAAAGGCGGGTTAACAATAACAAAATTAAGTTTAAATAAAAACTAAACTTTTCAAAGACAAAGATTATATATATATATTAGGAACATTTCAAACTCAAATAATTTTATCTTTCAAATCTTTAACAAATTCCATCTTAATTAAAAATATTAATTATTTTTAAAAGAAATGGTTAACAAATTATTTAAGCTTGATTAAGTTTAAATTTTCAAACTTGTTAGAAAATCAAGATTTGGAAACTCGTGCCACATCCTTAAATACTGGGCCCGACTTCGAGTCTTTCCCCAAACAACCCGAGTGCCTCCTAAAAATTTGGTTTTAAAACTAGAGATTTTGTTTAAGTTTTTGTTGCTCAGTACTATAAGAAAAATACCCGAACCGGTATTTGAGCCATCACCTTATTCCCCCGACCTCTGCTTCGAGATCAAACCTTTATTCCCCAATTCTTTTCCATTGACACAAACTACAAGCTGTGCACGTGTACCATCGTTCGCCACTGCTACATTCATCGCCTCCACCATCCACGAGTTGCCGAAGATCCACTCATACGTTCTAACCACCCAGGTTGCTCCTGCAACGTCGAACCCAAAATCGAACACTATTGATCCTACTGTAACCAAACACTTCGACCAAAACTCACTCGCACCCCCATTTCCGACCACTGGGGGTCAATGCATCGTGCCTGAACCTTCGTTGTAGGGTCATCTCCCTTTTCCCTCGCCCAGCTCGATGCCGCCATGGTGCCGAAATCACTTTGGATTTGACCCCATCCAGATATCGACCCAAAATACTATATTAACTTGGCTAAGCCACCACGGTGGTCTATAACCTCCTGCCATATTTTTCGATGATCTCCATCACCCAGGCTTCTCCAGCCCCAAACCCGAGATCCACAACCTTCGCGGTCGTCAGAACCCAATGAAAAACCCAATCTCGTTCAACCCTTCATTTCTTCCAATATGTAAACTTAAAAATTGTAATTCTACTTTCAAAAGTCATTATTTTTAATGACGAGGCTAATTTTATAATCCAAACATGAATTTTTAAATTTAAAATCTTCCCATTTAAAATCTTGATTTTTCTATTTTCCCTGAAAAAGAAAGGAGAAAGAAATTTTAAATTTGGAACCAGCTTTTGAAAATCTGTTAAGCTAAGCAGAGGTCTGTGAAAATATATTTACAGACATACGTACATATCATACACATATAAACAGGAATTCATATGCAAGCATAATTTTTTATCACAACTTCTCAGATCATCACATGCAAACTAATATATACATATATATAGATTAAAGGGTTTGCTCACTTGAGAGATGAAGAAAAGAGAACACAAAGAAATTGCTTAAGACCTATTCAAATGATCTGGAATTTGGATTTTTAACTCATCTTGCTTTTGTTTTATTTCTCTGATCTTTGTTTTGCTTGCTATTAAGACCAAGTTGGATTGCATGCTTCAGGCTGATGATTTTTTTTTGCCGGATTTTAATATCCATGCCTTTTTGATATGTAAACTTTCTTTTCAGCTTTGATATCCAGGTTGTTGCTGAGATGATTTGTTTATGTTTTGATCTGGTTTCAGGTTTGAGCTTTATCTTAGCTTCAGTTTTGGAACATAAGTTGTTGTTATATTTGATTTTGTTTGCCTTGCTTTGATACTTGATTCGAATTTGCTTTAGGCTTGAAGATTGTTTGATTCTATATTCTGTTTTTCATTTCTGGTTTGAGCTTTTATCTTCCAGGTTTGAGGTTTTATTTTGATAAATTTTGAAAAAGTATGAAAGAAATGAGGAATAGGAGAAGAAAATGTAAATATGCAACTTGTTTTCATTTTTTCAAATAGAAATAGTGACGCTTGTCTTTGCTAAGCCTACACTTGTTAATTTCTTATAAAAATCATTTCACAATGTCTTAATAAAATTCCAAAAATGGTTACACTTGTTAAAATAAACAATTATATGTTTAAGTCCTTTTCTCTAAATTAACTTAAAATTTTGTGTTTTAAACCTTTGTTCAGAAATTACTTAAAATTATATATTTATCCCATTGTTTAAATTAATTTATAAATTATGCTTTCAACCCTTAAGTTCTTATGTTTTTTAAATTTAACATATGTACTATATTTATGCATTTTCTATTATTTACATTTTATAATTTTATACCTTTTAAATAGCAATTCAAAAACATTTTTTATTTAATTTCATAATATAACTTTCAAATCAAAATGTCTATTTAATGAAATTTGGAAAAAAATCCTTATTAATTGAAAATATAATGTTTTCAAGCCCAACATATTTATAAGATTTTGAATTTTGAATTTCAATTCCAAGATTCAATTTAAAATAAATTTATAAATAAAACATATCTTTTATAAATATAAATATTTTATTCATTCCCAATCCATAAATATTTTCCAAATATTTATTTTCATCATGTATGTATTCGAATTTCAAATTCAAATTTCTTTATTTACAATCTTTTGATATATATATATATATATATATATATATATATATTAATTCAAATTTTCAAATTAATCCAAAATTAAATTTGTAATTAAAATATTATTCAAAATATTTATTTCAGAATTTCCCATTAGAAATTCTATTTGAAAATCATATTTATATATATTTATACTAATAAACAAATAACCATTTAAATTTGAAAGTTTCCAAATTAATTCACAATTAAATTTCAAAATTAAATAAACTACCAATTTAAATTTGATTTTATCAACGAGGATGTTACAGACTTCCCCCGTTAAGAAAATTTCATCCCTGAAATTCGCCAGACGGGAAGATAAAAAAGAACAGGTAAAAATATCAAAGATATGGTTCACCAGATTAAACTGAATATTTGTTCTGCATTCGGCTTACCAAATCAAAACATCAACAATAGATACGAGAACAAACTCATTCAATACAATAAAAGATACTCGGTTCACCAGATCTACGAATATGCAGGGCATCAGATAGTTCGAAGGATAACTAACTACGCATAGAATATATCTGGTCCCAATAGAACAAACAATGGTTACCCAATCCAGGTTGGAATATCCCAAAGTAGATATTAACTTGTCCCTCTTCAGACTTCGATCCACCTAGGAAATTACAACAGAATTTCAAACTTTGGCTTTGACTGAAATCGGTTTATTGAATAATTTAACTTCATATTTAATTTACCAATTTATTCCAATAAAATTTTAATTTCGTTAATGTAAAAAATGAGAAGATTGATAAGAAACCGATGAAGATATGAAGTAAGGATTCTCTACAATGATTCGTAGGGCCACCATCACACCAAACCTTCTTTCTGGAGATATCAGAAGCCATCGAAGAATTGAAACTGGATCAAAGGAGATTGAGAAGAGTTGTTTTCTTGTTAATGCAGGGTATTGACAATTTGAAGTGGTACTTCTTTGTCTCATATCTCGTCCTCTTCTTGCACTCATACTCACTATTAGTGGATAGTAAGAGAATTTACTGAGGCATATGAACAGATATCTTAGGGATATACTCATTCTAGGGTATACTTCACCCTATCTCTAATGATTTACCTAATGTGTTATACTCCTGAGCTAAAGTTTCAACCTTCAGCTCTGATACCAAATGTGACGACCCGAATTTTCGCGTTCGAAAATCGACATCCATACTTCACCCGCATTCGAATGCCGCAGATTCAAACGTTCAATCCGATCCGCTGGAGCTTATGACACATTAAGTAAAGCAACACAGCGGAAGAAAATGAACAATATCATTGACACAACAATATTGGATACAATATTCAAATACAATGAATATCAATACAAAACAGAGCCAAAAGATATACAATAGCGGAAGACAACACCAGAAGATGGTTTAGACTTTGTAACCATCGATGGCGGAAAGATATCTCCAAAGATAATATCTTCAAACTCAACAAGATAGATATTCCAACAAAAAGCGACTCCATTGCTAAATCTCCAAAGCTAGAAAGACTCCAAACCAGAAAGCAAGAACTACCATCCATGCTGAAGTGAAACAATTCAACCCAAATGCGATTGCTAATATCCATAGATTGAATGCTATCGAATCTACACCTGCTATTTGATTATCTGAAAAACCCAACTCTAGACTGATTGTGTCGAAAATTGTGGGCACCCAGAGTTTAGGAAGGGAATAATAAACTCCGAGTCAGTCATGGGACATGTATGAGCAAACAAAATAATTTTATCTCTAAAACAAACAGCAGAAGAATTTAAAACTGAAATCCGCAATGCTTTTTGGAAAATGAAACTACCATAAAGCCTCCCGCCGCACACACTATGCAAATGTAGAATTGGAGGAGATTTCTCCTTTTGATAGTCAAAAATGCTTGATACACGAAAACCATTTGATATTATTATCAGTGCATAGTGGAAAAAAAATTAATTTATAATATTAATCTTAGCCAGCATACAACATTTCGTCGTATGCCTACTATAGCTACCATGTTCAATAGCAGGTTACCGCCACATTCCATGGCAGGTTATACAACTAAAACCGTACGGGGAGCGTATTTTTTCTTTGGATTTTCCAACAAATGATCAGGCTAAGGAACTTCCTATTGCCACGTGGAAACGCCTCTGGAGGGACGCCTCGAGAACCTACCCGGCTCTCTGCCAACACATGGCCGGTTTACTCCCTTCCCGGGAGTAGCACCTAAGTTATGCCATCCTCGGTTGTTTGCGACCTTTATCCGAAGGCCTCAACACCGACAACCACAAAGTAATCTATTTGTTGTAACCACATAGGTTAAATATGTGAGCTCCATACCATGATACCACCCTTTTTTCAGAAGGAATGGACATACCCTAAGGGCGCGACCCCCTGTAACTTTGCCGCAACTTTCTTGTTTCGACCATATCCGGGGAGTGAGGTCCAACGATGTGACGACCCTGAATTTTGAACAATTGAAATTGAAATATCTAATGGAATTTATTTGAATGATGGTTTAGCTTGAATTCCAAATTTTTAGAATGAATTTGGCAACTAAATTATTGAATTTAATTTACTGAAGTTGGATAAAAATTTGAATCTTCAGTTTAAAACTGAATAAAAAAATATTTTCAAGGCTTTGAAAATTTATATTGATGATACTGAAGATAATGGAAGCTTCAGAATTGAATTTGAAACTATTTTGTTCAGTTTTGAAATTTTATAGTTTAAATCGATACTTAAAAATAGCCTTCCGAGACACAGTCTTGGAATTCGACGAAACCAGTTCCATTGGATCCAGAATATTGTATTATTATCGGATTTCAATTTCCACAACATTTGGAGTTGTTGTATGGCCGTACGACAAGCAAACGCACTGAAATTTAAATCGAAAATTCGATATTTTAATTGGTCCAAAAAGCTATCTTCTCCATACGACCAGATTTAGACCCGGAACCTTTTCCATTACGTGAGAAATAGGGGATAAATCTTATAAACGCCTAGTGGCATGCCTTGATTAGAGGTCAAAATTTCAAGTTGTATTTATCGAGGTGATTTGAATTTAAAATTGAATTTGGATTTAAATTTAAATAATTACAATATTGCTGTAGCAATCATGACACGTAATAGGAGGATTCAAACACTTGGCAAATTTTCTTTTATACGCGTTGTTTTTATAGAAATCTAATATTATTTCGTTCGAAATCAAATTTACCAAAAAAATAAAATAATAAATCTTTCAAAATAATGGCCACGACTTCAATTTCAAAAATCGTAATCCCTTTTCTTTCCCTTCTTCAAATTTCAGTTCGAAATAAAAAATGGCCGAGATTTGAGAACCCAGTTCGAAATCGTTTAAACAAGAATCATAGAATTGGCAAACTCAAATGCAGAGAGAGGCTCGCGTGCGAAGGGATGAAGTCTGAGTGGGTTCGCTATGTAGTTAGGGTTCGGCGATGCATCTGGGTTTTGAGCAGTCGATGGATTTTAAGGGGAGGAGGCGCTCTTGTGAATGGTTTGACTAGAGGCGATGTCGAGGTGGAAGAAGCTCATTGCTTGATTTTTGCAGGCGAGTGGTCGAGCAGTTGTAGTGATGTCTTGTCGGCAACTCGATGGGTAGTGGGATTGTTTAGCATTACTGGGGTGGCTCTTCGTTCGACCATCTTTCTGGTTAAGGTTAGGGGAAGCTGGGGGCAGTAAGGTGAATTCCTATCTCGGTTTAAAAATTATGTGTATATAAAATTTAATATACAGTAAATTATTAGCTATATATATAGGCAGTGAGATATATATACGTTGATAGAGATTCTATTTTCACTTAAAATTTAATATATATATATATATATATATATAGAAAAACAGAAGAAGAAAAAATTTGTTAAAAAAAGATTTAGTTTTAAATCTAACTTTTAACTAAATAAATTTATTAAAAGGAATTGGTTTAAATTTAAAAATATTAGTTTAAATAATCATTAGTTAATTAAAAATAATTTAATAATAAGGGATTATTCGATTGTTCGAATATTATTGAAATTTTATATAATTGATTATACAAGGTCTAAAAATCATAGAGGATCAAGCCAGAATGGAAGTGAGTTGAAAATGAATTTGCATGCATAGGCAAAGGTGTGAACTTCTCACTCAATTGGATACTTGATTTAATTTAAATAGTTTATTTAAATTTTTGGATGTTGCTTGGATGATGGTTGTTATTTGTTGGATTGAAATAGACCATGTGCGCCGCATAATAGTGGATGATATTATATTTAAATCCATATACCGTGATATTCCACCTCGAAAGCGAATTGGTATTATATATGTATTTGGAGTTGTTGATTTCCCGCATTATATAGCGGATAAGAACCTATGCGGCGCATAATAGCGGATGATATTATATAAATCCCATATACCGCGATATTCCACCTCGAAGTGGAATGGGCATTTAATTGTTATGCTAACATCTGTGGATGCAGGGAAACGGGTTGGAGGGATCCAACTGGATTCCTCAAACATTTGAATTTGTCTCATACATTGTGTGCTGATTTATTTATAATATGTGTGTGATTATACTTGTGATTGGAATTGTGGAAGGCTATGATTTAGCTGAATATATTTTTGGTATCATAGGATAACAGTATTATGAAATTGGATTTTTGGAAATTGAAGTAGAAAAGCCTAGACCGTTACAATTAAAGTATTAAAGTTGATTTTTTATAATCCGATCGAATTAATTCCAAAATATGGGAAAAGATTTTAATAAATGGATTTTGAGAAATATTGTTTAAAAGTTGAAGGATTTATTTAAAAATTCAGATTTTAAATAGTTTGGAAAAAATAAAGGAATTTATTTTAAAAGAAATTTATTTTAAAAGGAAATATATGTGGAAATCAAATTTGGGAATTGATTTTGGTGATTAAAAATAAATATTTAGGAAAAAAAATTTGGAAATTGATTTTGGTGATTTGAAAATGAATTTAGAAAATGAATTTGAAAATTGATTTGGTGTTTGGAAATCAATTTGGGTGTCAATTTGGTGTTAGAAACGATTTTGGAAATCATTTACAAATTTGATTTGGTGTTTGAAAATGAATATTTGGAAATCGATTTGAAAATCGTATATCAGTTGATATTTGGAAATCTAAATTCACAATGGGAATTTTATGAAATAAAGGGAAATTTGCTTTAAAAATAAATATTGGTTTATTTTTAAAGTGTGGAAAGGAATTTACGGATTTGGAATATAAATTTAAAATAAATCAAGAAGGGTTTATTAATTGGTTTAAATGGACCATTTTGGAATGAAAGTGTATATTCCATGAAAAGCCGAGTATGTTTTGAAAGTAGCTTTTAAAGTATAAACTAAAAGTTCTAGAGTTTGTTTCAAAAGAATATTTTGGAGAATTTATTTTCTTAAGTTATTTTGTAAATATTAAGAGTAAAGATTTATTTAATTAATTATAGAAGTGATTATTTAAAGATTTAATTGATATTTGTTTTAGAAAATGGTTACTTAAATAATTGTACTCTATCTACTAATTTTATTTTTAAAATTAGTTTTGGACTTAAAGTTTATATGTAATATTAGTATAATGTTTTTATAACTAATATTTTAAGTAAAGTATTTGAAATAGTTTTTATTTTAAATGTTTCCATTGAATTATTTTTAAGGTATTTGGACTTGGCAGATTTTCAGTGGAAATAAATGATATCGGGAATTTTATTCCGCGAGTGAAAATGATTTGAATTTTGTTTTCAAAGGGTTGAAATGTGAAAATATATCTTGCGAAGATATGTTGTAAATAAATAATTTGGGTAATTATTTAAATATGATGATTGTTGTGAATGTTGTTGATAGTTAAATAACCGACTATCAATGGTGGCCTTTGAAATGGCCCTTGAATGGTTTCAATATAAGCGCTCATTATTCGGTTAAGCCGGGAGAGGACTTTATGTCATAAAACTCATTCCGAATAATGATACGACGAAATGAGATTGCATTTGAAGATCTTGTTGAAGACCGGGTATTTTCGAAAGCGAAAGGATTACCTGTCAAATGTCTCTGCACTGAGTAATTCCGGTATAGAGATTTTAGCACCCTTTGTGATGGGGAGTCCGGATGTGATTTGGGATTATCCGGATGCGCAAGGGCTTCTGTGGAAGTGCCTTCGGTTCTGTTCGAACCCGGAACAGACTTGTATGGATGTGTGTCAGACGTTACATCTTGAGATGTAAAGCTGGCTTCTATCAAATACATTTCTGTTTGGTGGCGGAGATTTATTCTCTTAGCTTAACACCCTTCTCTGAGACGTACGAGCTCAGAGGTTATGTAGTTGATGGTTACTAGTGATACATTCCCAATTTAGTGATGTGGCATACGAAGTGATGCTGATCATTTGTTGATCGAAGCATGGCTTTTGGTGAAAAGCGTAGCTTTGTGGACTTGACTTCGTCGAGCCTCACGACCCAGAAATGGTCGAAATAGGAATGTTGCAGCAAGCTTTTTAGGGGTCACGCCCGTAGGATCTGTCCATATCCTTCTGGATAAGGGGTGGTATCATGGTATGGAGCCCAGATATTTAACCTATGTGGTTACTGCAAATTTATTACTTTGTGGTTGTTGGTATCGAGCGCTCGAACAAAGGTCGGTAACGACCGGGGATGGCATAGTTGTGTGTTGGTTACCTATGTTATAGCTTGGTTAAAGCATGAGGTAGCGTCGGCCTTATTAGCAGAGATCCAGTTAGGTTCTCGGGGGCGTCCTTCCATAGGCGTACCCATTTCGGTAAGGAAGTTCCTTAGCCTGACCATTGTTGGAAATCCAAAGAAACAACACGCGCCCTGTACGGTTTTAGTTGTATAACCTGCAATGGAATGTTGGGGTAACCTGCTACTGAACATGGAAGCTATAGTAGGCATACGATGAAATGTTGTATGCTGGCTAAGATTAATATTATATTTTTAAAAGGTTTTCTGCTCTATGAACTAATAATAATATCAAATGGTTTTCGCGTATCAAGCATTTTTGACTGTCATAGGGAGAAATCTCCTCCAAGTGTGCGCTTGCATTATGTGTGTGGCGGGAGGTCTTATGGCAGTTTCATTTTCCAAAAGCATTGCGGGTTTCTTTTTATTTTATTTGTGAAAATAACCGTTTTGAAGTTCTCGCACCAGTCCCATGACTGACCTGGAGTTTATTGTTCCCTCCTAAACTCGGGGTACCCATAATTTTCCACACGGGCAGCCTAGAGTCAGGTTTTCAGGTAATTCCGAAATTCAGGAGGTGCTATGGAGCTCAAGAGACGAGATGGATGGCGAGACATACTTCAGTATATTATTGCCTTTCCGCTATGTATTCAATTGTAGGGACAAGTTCATATAATTGTCCAGTTGTGTGCTATGTAAGTAGTTGTACTCTGATGATGTTGTGATGTAAAACATATACAATTCTTTTGTTTTAAAGATTATTCATTTATCAATTATAAGTTGTTCCACTGTGAAATGTGAGATTCTGTTATTGTTTCTGTTTCTTCTTCTATCTTCTTCTTCTTTAACCCTAATGGTTCGGTTTTTCGGCATTCGGTTGAACGACAGCTGATACAGTGGACGCATTAATGTCGACTTTCGAAAGTCGAAAAATCAGGTCGTTACAATGTGGTATCAAAGCATTTGGTTAAGCGACAACCTTGGCTCTGGTGGGTGTTACTCATTAGAGATAGAGTCAGTAGTACTCTAGAATGAGGTTGAGTGTATCAATAGATATGAGCGCGTATTTAATAGTGAATATAAAATTGTTTTATATTGTGTTGACTTATCGGTGGATTGTTTATAGATTCTGGTCGATGTAGTCTAGCTAACTGTGTCGATAGGAGTTTCTAAACTCTTAAACAAGATAAACCGACATGGTATTGTTTTAAAATTAGGGTAAATAAAATAATTTTACCCAAAACTATTTTTCGTATATAAAGATTCTTTGTATATTATTATAGTAGATCGTTGCTTGGATGTTAGGAAGTGATAGTACTAAATTATTATCATTGATTATTGTATAGGAAATTGAAATCGTAACTAAAAAGTTAAGAAATAAATTCCTATGCAAATAGGATTTGTAAATATAAATTGTAAATGTGATTTATTTAAATGGAATTCTAGAGAAATATTTAAAATAATTTGAAAGGATTTGAAGTTTTGAGATTTGGAAAAGATTAAATTCGTTTTGGGTTTGAAAAAAGTTTTCAAAGGTTTGGAAAAATGTTTTAAAGGGATAAAAAGCTCTAAACTCTTTCCGGTCGTTGGAAAATAATTCTGATGATGATCGTGACATCATCGGTGTTCATTTTCGAGTTTCCAAAGGAGGAATTGCTGCCAAATTATTCAAAAATTGATGTTATTTGGAAAACTGGGCTTGTTTTGGAAATTCAAAAGATAATTTGAATTGATTTCAAAAATGATTTAAAATGTTGGAAAGACTCTGGAATCTGATAAAAATAGTTATGGAATAAAATTTTATTAAGGTGGAAAAATAAAATTGTAAATGAATTTATAATTGCAATTAAATGAAATTGAAATTGAATGTTGAAATTTCTCGAATTTGTAAGTAAATAGAATTAGAATTGGAATTGAATTTGGTTTGTGATAAACAAAGCGAAGTATTAAAATAGAATTAGTAAGTGAAACTAATTGAAGGAGTGACAAAGAAAATATGGTTTGAAATGAATTGAATTCATATGAAATCCAGTTTAAATGTATGTAGTTATAAACTCCAACGGTGAAGTGAAGAATAAATATAGAAAGATATGAAATATTTATTGGACGTAAGAGACAAATGGTGATATTTTTAAGAAAAAATTGGAATTGGAAAAAATATATTCTAACCTAGTAAGTGAATGAAAATTAAACTGGAAATTGTGAAATGACGATTGTCAATAAGTGTATAGAAATGAAAATCAATGTGAATAAAAGTAAGGAAAATTGATATATCTAATAATCAACGGGAATAAATACGTAGGATGTACATATATTATTTTATTCACATAGTGATTTGATGCAGAATTCGAGCACAGAATTTTGAGATAATTATATCGATCTGAGTTAGGATTTTTCACTCGATTTTCGATGACGAACCTGGATATGGATTTTTGGTTGATTCTGAAAATTCTCTGTCAGAGTTTACGACTATGCAAGGAGAATGATGGTTTCTGATCAAGAAACCGAATCTGAGTTCGCACTAGGAAGTCTGGTGGACAATACTAGTTCGGAAGTGAAATTGTGTGATCGAGTGAGCGATCGAATTTGATATTACGTACGAATGATATGTGTGCATCGTACAGGTTTGAATGAATATTGAAATTTCATAAAGAAATGTATGAAATGATTTTGAATATTGTAGTTGGACATTATTTCCAAATAGATAAACAGGTGTGTTAATGGAAAACGGAATTGGGATTTTTGATTTCGAAGATAAATTTAATTGTCCAAAAAGGTATGTGTTTAAATTTTAGTATGAAATTTGATGATTTTCTTGTCTAGCTACTTGTCTTTTCATTTTATTTTTAAATCTGGGGCCCAAGGTGGCATATTGCAGTTGTATCAAGCTAGCGGCACAAAGGAGACGATGGCAAAAAATTTCAAAAATTTAGAGTGTTAGAAAATTTTTAAGAAATTTGGATAATTTAAAATTTGAATTTGAATTGAAATTTGAATGGTTGAATAAATAAAGTTGTTTGAAAGTTAAGGAAAATTTGAAAAGTTAGTTGAAGTGATAATGAATCTATAATAAAAAGTTTTGTTTTGACAAGTGGTTAAAACTATTTGATTTTGAGAAAATAATAAACGGGTTGAGGACCATTCTCTTAACTTGTAATTTCGGGGCGAAATTCTTTTAAGGGGAGAAGTCTGTAACGACCTGAATTTCGAACAATTGAAATTGAAATATCTAATTGAATTTAATAATTTGAATGATGGTTTATCTTGAATTTCAAATTTTCAGAATGAATTTGGCAATTAAATTATTAAATTTAATTTATTGAAGTTGGACAAAAATTTGAATCTTCACTTTTAAATTGAATAAAAAAATATTTTCAAGGCTTTGAAAATTTAAATTGATGATACTGAAGATAATGGAAGCGTCGGAATTGAATTCGAAACTGTTTTTTTCAGTTTTGAAATTTTATAGTTTAAATCGATACTTAAAAATAGCCTTCCGAGGCACAGTCTCTGAATTCGACGAAACCAGTTCCATTGGATCCGGAATATTGTATTATTATCGGATTTCAATTTCCATAGCATTCGGAATTGTTGTGTGGCTGTACGACAAGCAAACACGCTGAAAATTAAATCGAAAATTCGATATTTTAATTGGTCCAAAAATCTCTCTTTTCCATACGATCGGATTTAGACCCGGAACATTTTCCATTGCGCTCGGAATAGAGTATAAATCTTATAAATGCCTGGCGGCATGCCTTGATTGGAGATCAAAATTTTAAGTTGTATTTATCGAGGTGATTAGAATTTAAAATTGAATTTGGATTTAAATTTAAATAATTACAATAGTACTGTAGCAATCTTGACACGTAATAGAAGGATTCAAACACTTGGCAAATTTTCTTTTACACGCGTTGTTTTTGCAGAAATCTAATATTATTTTGTTCGAAATCAAATTTACAGAAAAAATAAAATAATAAATCTTTCAAAATAATGGCCGCGACTTCAATTTCAATAATCGCAATCCCTTTTCTTTCCCTTCTTCATATTTCAGTTCGAAATAAAAAATGGCCGAAGATTTGGGAACCCAATTCGAAATCGTTGAAACAAGAATCATAGAATCGGCAAACTCAAAAGCAGAGAGAGGCTTGCGCGCGAAGGGATGAAGTCTGAGTGGGTTCACGATGTAGTTAGGGTTCGGCGATGCATCTGGGTTTCGAGCAGTCGATGGATTTTAAAGGGAGGAGGTGCTCTTGTGATGGTTTGACTGGAGGCGACGTCGAGGTGGAAGAAGCTCGTTGCTTGATTTTTGCAGGCGAGTGGTCGAGCTGTTGTAGTGATGTCTGGTCGACAACTCGATGGGTTGTGGGATTGTCGAGCATTACTGGGGTGGCTCTTCGTTCGAACATCTTTCTAGTTAGGGTTAGGGGGAAGCTGGCGGCAGTAAGGTGAATTCCTATCTCGGTTTAAAAATTCTGTGTATATAAAATTTAATATACAGTAAATAATTAGCTATGTATATATAGGCAGTGAGATATATATACGTGGATAGAGATTCTATTTTCATTTAAAATTTAATATATGTATAGAAAAACAGAAAAATAATTTTAAAAAAAAAAGAAGATTTAGTTTTAAATCTAACTTCTAGCTAAATAAATTTATTAAAAGGAATTGGTTTAAATCTAAAAATATTAGTTTAAATAATCATTAGTTAATTAAAACTAATTTAATAATAAGTGATTATTCGATTGTTCGAATATTAATGAAATTTTATATAATTGATTATACAAGGTCTAAAAATCATAGAGGATCAAGCCGCAATGGAACTGAGTTGAAAATGAATTTGCATGCATAGTCAAAGGTGAGAACTTCTCACTCAGTTGGATACTTGATTTAATTTAAATAGTTTATTTAAATTTTTGAATGTTGCTTGGATGATGGTTGTTATTTGTTAGGTTGAAATAGACCCTATGCGCCGCATAATAGTGGATGATATTATATCTAAACCTATATACCATGATATTCCATCGAGGAGCAATTGGTATTATATACGTATTTGGAGTTGTTGATTTCCCGCATTATATAACGGATGAGACCCTATGCACCGCATAATAGCGGATGATATTATATAAATCCCATATACCGCGATATCCCACCTCGAAGTGGAATGGGTATTTAATTGTTGTGCTAACATCTGTAGATGTAGGGAAATAGGTTGGAGGGATCCAACTGGATTCCTCGAACATTTGAATTTGTTTCATATGTTGTGTGTTGATTTATTTATAATCTGTGGGTGAAAAATAATTTGAAATTTGTTTCCAAAGGGTTGAAATATGGATATATATCTTGCGAAGATATTTTGAAAATAAATAACTTGGGGAAATTATTTAAATATGATGATTGTTGTGAATGTTGTTGATATTAAATAACCGACTATCAATGTTGGCCTTTGAGATGACACTTGAATGGTTTTCAATATAAGTGCTCATTATTCGGTTAAGCCGGGAGATGACTTTATGTCATAAAACCCATTCCGAATAATGATACGACGAAATGAGATTGCATTTGAAGATGGTGTTGAAGATCAGGTATTTTCGAAAGCGAAAGGATTACCTGTCATATGTCTCTACACCGAGTTGTCCCGGTATAGAGATTTATCACCCTTTGTGATGGGGAGTCCAAACGTGATTAGGGATTATTCGGACGTGCAAGGGCTTCTTTGGAAGTGCTTTCGGTTCTGTTCGAACCCGGAATAGACTTGTATGGAAGTGTGTCTGACGTTACATCTTTAGATGTAAAGCTGGTTTCTATCAAATACATTTCTGTTTGGTGGCGGAGATTTATTCTCTTAGCTTAACACCCTTCTCTGAGACGTACGAGCTCAGAGGTTATGTAGTTGATGGTTACTAGTGATACATTTCCAATTTGGTAATGTGGCATTCGAAGTGCTGCTGATCATTTGTTGATCGAAGCATGGCTTTTGGTGAAAAGCGTAGCTTTGTGGACGTGACTTCGTCGAGCCTCACAACCCGAAAATGGTCGAAATACGAATGTTGCAGCAAGGTTTTTAGGGGTCGCGCCCCTAGGGTATGTCCATTTCCTTCTGGATAAGAGGTGGTATCATGGTATGGAGCCTAGATATTTAACCTATGTAGTTACTGCAAATTTATTACTTTGTAGTTGTTGGTGTCGAGCCCTCGGATAAAGATCGGTAACGACCGGGGATGGCATACCTATGTGTTAGTTACCTATGTTATAGCTTGGTTAAAGCGTGAGGTAGCGTCGGCCTTGTTAGCAGAGATCCGGTTAGGTTCTCGGGGGAGTCCTTCCACAGGCGTACCCATTTCGGTAAGGAAGTTCCTTAGCTTGACCATTGTTGGAAATCCAAAGAAACAATACGCGTCCTGTACGATTTTAGTTGTATAACCTGCCATGGAATGTGGTGGTAACCTGCTACTGAACATGGTAGTTATAGTAGGCATACGACGAAATTTTATACGCTGGCTAAGATTAATAATATATTTTCGAAAGGTTTTCTGCACTATGCACTAATAATAATATCAAATGGTTTTCGCGTATCAAGCGTTTTTGACTGTCATAAGGAGAAATCTCCTCCAAGTGTGCACTTGCATTATGTGTGTGGCGGGAGGCCTTATGGCAGTTTCATTTTCCAAAAGCATAGCGGGTTTCTTTTTATTTTCTGTGTGAAAATAACCATTTTTAAGTTCTCACCCCAGCCCATGACTGACCTGAAGTTTATTGTTCCCTTCCTAAACTTTGGGTGCCCATAATTTTCCACACATACAGCCTAGAGTCATGTTATTAGGTCATTTCGAAATTCAGGAGGTGCTATGGAGCTCAAGAGACGAGTTAGATGGCGAGACGTACTTCAGTATATTATTACATTTCCGCTGTGTATTCAATTGTAGGGACAAGTTCATATAATTGTCCGGTTGTGTGCTATGTAAGTAGTTGTACTCTGATGATGTTGTGATGTAAAACATATGCAGTTCTTTTGTTTTAAAGATTATTCATTTATCTATTATATGTTGTTCCCCTGCGAAATGTGAGATTCTGTTATTGTTTCTGTTTCTTCTTCTATCTTCTTCTTCTTTAGCCCTATTGGTTCGGTTTTCCGGCATTCGATTGAACGGAATTTGATACAGTGGACGTATTAATGTCGACTTTCGGAAATCAAAAAATTGGATCGTTACAAAGGAGGTCTCGTCCATAAAGCTACGCTTTTTGTAATGACCCGTAAAATTCAATAATTAAATTGGTTAAATTAATGAGATTTTCGTAATTAAATTTGGAATGAAATAAAAAATTTATAATTTATATTGAAGTAAATGTTAAGAATAAATTGCAACAATGGTTATTAAAACTAATTATTGGCAATTGGAGTGAAATCCCTATTGTGTAGTAGTGTAAATTATTGCACTTGGTTAAAATGGAAAATAAGTAAATAAAATTAAGTGTTGGATTTAACCAATGAATAATATATTGATTAACAGTAACTGAACGTAAATTTAGGTAATAATATTAAAGCAAGTTGATATATAACTAATATAGTGCAATCCCAATTAATTGAAATAACTGTAAGGTCAAATTGGTTATATTTAGTAAATTTGGAAAAGAAACTTCAATAAAGGTAATAAAGTAATAGAATGTATATTGTTTTCATAAGACAATATAACGGAATGAAAACTTGTGATCTATATATGAAATAATAACCAAAATAAGTGAAATAGTGTTAATGTAAGTAAATTTGTAACAAATTGAATGTACTCCCATGCTAATTGAAAAATTATGTATGTTACAACTTGGTTATGAATTCAGTATAAGATAAGCGAGTGGAAATATTATAATTTGTTTATAAATGAAATATAAGAAAAACAAACGTAAATATTGAATTAATTAATGAAGTAATATATATTGAATGGTAATTGAATATAATCAATGTTTAGTAAGAAATTATAACATTGGTTTGGAAACGATTTAACTTGTAATATGTGATTGAGAGTTAATGATAACAAATTATATTAAGTTACCTGTTTTGATGAGATTTATAATTGGAAATAAATTTTAATAAGTATAAATAAATTTTACATCAATGTGAAATGTAATACAATGTTTAGGAGTTGTTAAATTGGAGTATATTAAAGTAATGAAGGGAAAAACAAGGTAACTAGGATTATAGAGTAGTAATGAACTTAATAAAAAGATTTGAATTTAAACAAACCAATCCATTGAAATCCAATTTATAATAAGTGTAATTATTGTAGCAATTGAATTTAAATATTATGCAATTGAAAAAAAAAGATAAAATGGGAAATGTTAATGTATTTGGATATATACTAATGTAAATGGTACCTAAGATGGTAATATGGCAATTGATAAAATAAAAATAATTGAAATTCACGTTTGATTAATTTACTGGATTTTGAGCTGTAATAAATGGATTATTGAAATTAAATGAAATAAAATATTACGTTAATGGAAACTAATATGAAATGAAACATACATTAATGAAATGTAATATAAATCAATGTTGATTATACCCATAAAATGTCAATTTATTGAATAGCAAGATTTTGAATCAAATAAACGGATTAATTGAGATTTCAATTGATAATTAATAAATTTGTTAAAGTTGAAACTGAATTCGGTAATGGATAGATTTATTAACTTTAAATTGATATCTGAATTGTTTAAAGGGTTGTAATGGTGTAGGAAATCAAAAACGATAAAATTTGTAAATTATGGAATTGAAATTGAAAAGGTGATTTGATTAATCAATTATTAATTTATTTAATTAACTAGAAAATAGCCATTTTGGCCACTGACTCGGATTTCGATGAAACTAGTTTCATCGGATCCGTAATGGTGAATTATTGTAGGACTTCAAGTTTCGAACGATCGGGCTTGTCGTTTGATCATACAGACTCGAAACGCCTAGAAATCAATTGAAATTAATTTGAAATAACTTGATTTTAGCATAACTTCTTCATACGATAGAATTTGGACTTGAAACATATTCCATTGATTTTAAAATATTCAAAAGCATCTATTTTGATATATGGGTTGACCCAATTTCGTTCCGGAGTCAGAACGGGCTTTTCGGGCCATTTATCTTTCAACTATCCAAATCGATCGTATCCATTCCTCCGTTTTCAGCTTTTTCTATAAATACCCTATTATAAACCCTAATTGTTCCTCATTGTCATTATTCTGTACGTACAATTCCTATAACTCCTCCTTATTCCATGGCATTCATAATCAAAACTCCAATTGCAATTTCAATATAAAATTCAAAGCCAAAAATTCAAACTCCACAGACAATATTAAATTTTATATCAATTTGAAGCTCTCGACAAGCGCATCTCAATTCCGTGATTCGTTCCTCGATCGGGGTTGCTATATGGCCAAAATTGGCTCGTTTACTCCCGGTTGTTCATTAATCGTGGCTTTGATCGACAGCGGATTCGCGATGAGAGCTCGATCGGGAAGCACCGCATCGAAGGGGACGTGGAGCAGCCAAGATCCATACGGCTACTCCCTGTCAGAGGTGCTTGGATTTGACAGAATTTGGCGATCTCATGGCACAATGGCGGAGGTGTTTCTGGTTCGTGGGCGTGCGCGTGGGCATCGGCGAGGTCGGCCTGAGGCGAGTGTCGAGGAGGCGCTGCCTGATCGAGGCGTAGGGGGGCCATGGACGACTGCATTTAAGGGTGGTGCAGTTTTTTCTATACACGATAATTAGGGTTGTAAGCGTTCTGAAGATGATGACGTGGCTAATCATAGGAGGTAAAATTTGTTTTTATCTTATAAATTTTACAATCGCGTAACTTCAAAATTTAATAACTTTCGCATACGGCGTCCGATTTTCACGTGGTTTCTTTTGTCAGGATCGTATTGGAATTCGGGACATTTTGGCATTTGTTTGGACGGATTCTAAGACTTTTCAATTTTTGGTAAATTTAAACGGTGAGTGTTTTAATCCACTCACAACTTCTAAAATTTCTTATGTTAGTTAAATTGATTTATGATGTCATTAGAAATTTATTTATGGCTGTTTGGCATATTTTATCATCATTCCAGTTAAATTGAATTTATTGAATTAAATTGTTATTTAATTTATTATTGCATATAAACTGCCAGTTAAGTTGCTATTTAATTTATTATTGGACATAAACTGACATTAAATACCTGTTATAAATTATCTGTTCTGTTGATGTTATTGTTTGAATTGGATAATGATTGTGATAAATGGTTGATGATTGATATTGGATGAGTGGATGTTGTATTTTATATTGTTATAAACTGTAAGTTGTTATGTATTATTATTTCATTCGAGATTACATTTTGAAATGATATATAACTGTATTTTTATTTTAAATTACGGATTGAAATGATAAATATCCGTATCACTTGACCATAGGATAGAAAATTATAAACAGACATCGCGGTCTATATATAAAAATATTTTGAAATGATTTCTATGGCTTTGTAAAGAAATGTATGATTATATGAGATATTGATTTGCATATTTTATAAATGTTATTTTATATATAGTTAAATTCTTGGTTTTAAGCTATGAATAAAATTGTTTAAAGTATAAAATAAGTTTAATAATAAAGTTTGATTTTATTAAAATATAATATGGATAAGTGTTTACTTAAATTATAATTTAATATAGAGTTTATATTGATTTTTATAAATCAAGGTTGAGAAGATAGTTTTGAAATTGATTTGAAATTTTATTTAACTAAGAATTATATTTAATAAGAATCCATTTGGAACTTATTGAAATTTAAATTTTAAAAGAATATAGTTTTATAACTTAATTCAGGGTTAAGGTGATTTAAGTGATATATCAAGTCTAAGTAAATTGAGGAATATTTAATTATTGAAATTTGAAGTTTTATTTAAAGGACATTGGATTTATTAAGCAAATATTTCAAAACTAAATAATAGTAAAGTGAATATGGTGTGTGTGTGTGTGTGTGTGTGTGTATATATGAATTATAAAATTTAGTTTGAAATATTGAATATTTAAGCTTTGAAATATATTGAATTTGAAATGGTTTATTTTGTGGATCAAATCTGTTTTGAAATCAATATAATTTGGAATGGTCTATTTGAAAACCGAATTGAATTGAAATTTATGATTTGGGGATTAGTTAAATTTAAAATTTAGAAATTCGGGTTGTTTTGGAATTGATTTGTGAAATTTAAGAAGCTAGTTTACTTTATAAAATATTTTAATATTTAAACATGTAAGGGGTGGAAGTTATGTTTTAAAGTTATAAATTTCAAAGTATTACGTTTTGGAAGTTATTGTTTTAAGTCTTTGTTTCAAAATTTTATAACTCTGAATTACTATGATATCATATTGATTTGATTTTTAAAAGGGAAATGATACCGTATTATATGGTTTTGAAATGGATAGTATATTCTGGCTTTGAAGTATAAATTATTTTGAAATGACCGCGGTGTTATAATAACGTTTGGTTGTTGAAGAGACCGGGATCGGAAGTTTTCATACTCTGCCAACTCCGAAAACCAACTTAACAACTGTGTACGCGATGGAGATTCCAGAATGAAGTAAGATGGTGGTGGCATTCCTTTGAGGTATATACGTGGACTCGACTCCCGTAAGTTGGCATAAGGTGGCTAAAACAGGACCGATTGATGGGCTAAGAAGGTAGCACCTTTTATCGGACACATCCCTTTGATTTTATACTCTGACTTTTGTATTGATTTGGTAGCCACTTTTCATTTTTTGATTTGGGGGTGTGGCACGAGATGGGCGGTAGCTGCACGCTAGCGTTACCACCGCCCCGGAAGCGTAATTGGTATATCTACCCTGGCATTTCCTAGTTGTGCCGTCTCATCTACCCTAGCGCGCCTTGTACGATTTTGGATTTCTCCCGTAGCCCGTGGAGTATTTAGGGTAGTCTCCCGATCTGCAGATGCGCTGATACTGGATGGACTACTTAGACTATTATTATGTTAAAGGGGAGATTGGATAATTCCTTAATGCTATTTAAAAATAAGTTTATTTTATTAATAGACATTATTATAATAGCGAAATATTACTACATAGTAAATAGTTTAACGGGTCCTTAGGAGATGTGAATCCCGAGCATCTCTTAAGTTACTACACTCACGTTAGACACTGGATAGGAGATGTCAAATCTCGTAAACATCTCTGACGCCATTCCACTCATGTTTATTTCTGCTGATTTAACTTACATGAGATCTTTTAGTTCTGACTCGAGTGTTTTGTCTTTTCAATTCGCTCGGGTCAGCCTGAGCATTTCAGGACTCGATGACTTTATTTCTAGAGGATGAAGACGAAGAGTGTATTACTATTATCTATTATATTATTCCACTACACCATTGTGTTTCGCTGCATTAATAATATTCTCTGGTATGTGTAACTCTGATATGCATTGTATAAGAAAAACGAATATTTTGAAAAACAACTTCATGAACTGTATATTTGATTATTATATTTTATCGTTCCACTGCAAGATTCTGTTTTGTTCTTTATCTTTCTTTGCTTTTTATTATTTACCCCATAACAATCCATCCTTCTATATAGTTTAAGTCTGACGTGTGTGGTTTATCGTCGATTTAAAGCATATAAAAAGGCGGGATGTTACATCTGGTATCAAAGCTTTAGTTTAGCGATAAACCTTAGCTTTGTAGGGTCTAACTCTTTATCAATAGGGTAGTAATACCCTGTGATGTGTCGCTGAGCGTATATATATGAGAGAGCATATTTGTTAGTGTTATAAACGTTTTTATATGGTGTTAATTTGTTCCGTTTTGTATTTATAAATTCTGGTTGGTGTATAGGACTTTATGACATCAATAGGGATTTCTAAACACTTAATAGGACAGACCGACACAATATTTGTTTTGAAATATAGGTGAATGAAATAATTTTTCCTATTATATTTTCTATATAAATAACATATTTTTTTTTATAAATGATGTGTGTGTATATATATTTGGTTGCGATATATTGGTTGTTAGGTAGTAAATTTTATAAATAACAGTTGAAATGAGATTGAAAAAAAAAATGAAAATTGAGAATTTAGAACTCAAGTTCCGGGATTTTGAACTTTCTTCCGAATGATTTTGGAATATCATAATAATAATAATAATAATAATAATAATAATAAAAGTATGTTTTGATATAAATATTTCAATACGATTTGAAAGAATTGCTTTAAAGAAACTTTAGAAGGAAATAAGTTCTGTATTCCCCTCTCTGTCGTTGGAAAATAATTTCAGTGATGAGTGCACGCATCATCGACATTCATTTTCGAGTTTCAAAGTGGGAAGGCCACTGTAGTAGTTTTAATGCAGACTTATTTTGATAAACAAATATAAAATATAAAATTGTTTAAATATAATTGGATATATAAGTGTAAGTGTATGCATTTATCTATTATTTTTAAATAATTTGGATAAAACCCGGTATTTAATTCTTAAGTTTCCGTTAATTAGTAGTTTCAAATATTTTAGTGAATTGGAACGTAAGTAATTAATAATTGAAACCTCTAAAGGAAATAAGAGATTTAATGCTAAGTTATAAATAAAAAGAAAGTTGAAATACGTAACCTAAAAATAGAAGATATTATTGTTGAACATTAAGTCAATTAAAATGAAATAAGATAAACTTGTGTAATTTTCAATTTGCATTCTTTAACATATATATAACTTACCAACTACAAAAAGTCAAAATGTTAAAAGAAAATGTAATGGGAAATTTTACAAGTAAAATTTGAAGTGATGAAGTATTCAATGAAATCCTTTAATAAATAGGAATTTGATGTTGTAATTGTTATAAACTTAAGTTATAATGGAAATCTTACTATAATAAAATATGATAGAAGGTAAATGTTGTAAGTAAGTAATTATAGATTTAAGTAAATGTTGAAGTTATTTATTTTGAAAATAAGCAGAAAGATGAATATGTATATAAATGAAATTAAGCAGTAAATGAATGAATGTAATATAATAAAAGGAAAATTTCATGATATGAATAAGTGAAAATGAGGTTTTGTTAGAAATGAATAAAAGTAAATGAAACTGTAAGAAATAAAATGTAAATTAAAAAGATAAATTATTATATAAATGAAATTAATAAGAATGAACTTGATCTATTGTTTGAAATTGTTGTTTGCTTGACTTATAGCTGTTTGGGCAAAGATACAAATTTTGTTTGGGTGAATGAATAATCTATTTAGTTTCACCTAAGGCTGTCGAGTAAATGGTGCATTTAGTAGTTACTTTTCATTCTGTAAAATTTAAAGTTTTTGAAACCGAACAACTATTTCTTTTGTTTGATATGAATGAATGATTGATTTGTATTGATTCTATGTGATAGTAGTATGCCTTGTTGCAAATGATTGTTGTTGTATTGACTTGTTTGTTTATGGTTGAAACAACTTTAAACATTCCATTTTATAGAATTATTAGCTCTTTAGATTATATGAGAGAAATGCATGTTATGGAAGCAATTGCTACTACTTTTGGTTTCATAATTAAGCAAAAATTGCTTGACAAATAGGTACGTTCTTGGATTACGGTTTTATAGCGTTATTATATTGTTTTTCCCCGGTTGGGATATATATTATTTTGGAAATTATATGTTGTATATTGTTATATTTGATATTATATTTTCTCCTGAGCCTCTCCGTACAAAGCAGACTCTACCGAAATTTTTCGTAAATTTTGGACTTAGAAAAATTTTGAAAAATGTTTTCCAAAATTTATTGATTTGAGTAGAAAAATATTTAATGGTTATAAATTGGTATATTTTAGTTAAAGTAATTAATTTTGTAAATTTAATTTTTTATAAAGTTAATATTTTGATAAGATGTATTGTTTATTTAATTCTTCTTTTCCCTTCTTCCTTTTCGGGGACAAAAAGTTTTGAGTGGGGGAGAGTGTAACGACCCGTATAATTCAATAATTAAATTGGTTAAATTATAAGATTTTCGTAACTAAATTTAGAAAGAAATAAAAATTTATAATTTATATTGAAGTAAATGTTAAGAATGAATTGTAGCAATGGTTATTAAAACTAATTATTGACAATTGGAGTGAAATCCCAATAGTGTAGTAGTGTAAATTATTGCATTTGGTTAAAATGGAAAATAGTTAAATAAAAGTAAGTGTTGGATTTAACCAATGAATAATATATTGATTAATAGTAACTGAACGTAAATTTAGGTAATAATTTTAAAGCAAGTTGATAAATAACTAGTTTAGCGCAATCCCAATTAATTGAAATAACTGTAAGGTCATAATTGGTTGTATTTAGTAAATTTGCAAATAAATTTCAATAAACGTAATAAATAGTAGAAATGTATATGGTTTTCATAAGATAATATAAAGGAATGAAAACTTGCGATCTATGTATGAAATAATAACCAAAATAAGTGAAATAGTGTTAATATAAGTAAATTTGTAACAAATTGAATGGACTCCCATGTTAATTGAAAAATTATATATGTTACAACTTGGTTATTAATTCAGTATAAGATAAGCGAGTGGAAATATTGTAATTTGTTTATAAACTAAATATATGAAAAACAAATGTAAATATTGAATTAATTCATGAATTAATATGTATTGAATGGTAATTGGATATAATCAATGTTTAGTAAGAAATTATAACATTGGTTTGGAAATGATTAAACTTGTAAGAATGTGATTGAGAGTTAATGATAACAAATTATATTAAGTTACCTGTTTTGATTGGATTTGGAATTGGAAATAAATTTTAATAAGTATAAATAAATGTTACATCAATATGAAATGTAATACAATGTTTAGGAGTTGTTAAATTGGAGCATGTTAAGGTAATGAAGGGAAAAACAAGGTAACTAGGTTTATAGAGTAGTAATGAACTTAATAAAAAGATTTGAATTGAAACAAATCAATCCATTGAAAACCAATTTATAATAAGTGTAATTATTGTAGCAATTGAATTTAAATATTATGCAATTGAAAAAATAGATAAAATGGGAAATGTTAATGTATTAGGATATATACCAATGTAAATGGTACCTAAGATGATAATATGGCAATTGATAAAATGAAAACAATTCAAATTCATGTTTGATTAATTTATTGGATTTTGAGCTGTAATAAATGGATTGCTGAAATTAAATGAAATAAAATATTATGTTAATGGGAATTAATATGAATGAAACATACATTGATGAAATGTAATATAAATCAATGTTAATTATACCCATAAAATGTCAATTTATAGAATAGCAAGATTTTGAATCAAATAAACGGATTTATCAACATTTTAATTGACAATTAATATATTTATTAAAGTTGAAACTAAATTCGGTAATGGGTAAATTTATTAACTTTAAATTGATATCTGAATTGTTTAAAGGGTTGTAATGATGTAGGAAATCAAAATCGATAAAATTTGTAAATTATGGAAATTGAAATTGAAAAGGTGATTTAATTCATCAATTATTAATTTATTTAATTAACTAGAAAATAGCCATTTTGGCCACTGACTCGAATTTCGACGAAACCAATTTCATCGGATCCGTAACGGTGTATTATTGTAGGATTTCCATTTTCGTAGCGATCGGACTTGTCGTTTGATCGTAGGGACTCGAAACGCCTAGAAATCAATTTAATTGAAATTAATTTGAAATAACTTGATTTTAGCATAACTTCTTCATACGATGGAATTTGGACTTGAAAAAAATTCTATTGATTTTAAAATGTTCAAAAACATCTATTTTGATATATGGGTTGATCCAATTTCGTTCTGGAGTCAGAACGGTCTTTTCGGGCCATTTATCGTTCAACTATCCAAATCGATCGTATCCATTCCTCTGTTTTTAGCTTTGTCTATAAATACCTTATTATAAACCCTATTTTTTCCTCATTGTCATTATTCTGTACGTACAATTCCTATAGCTCCTCCTTATTCCATGGGAGTCAAAACCAAAACTCCAATTGCAATTTCAATATAAAATTCAAAGCCAAAAGTTCAAACTCCACAAACAATACCAAATTTTATATCAGTTTGAAGCTCTCGACGAGTGCATCTCAATTACGTGATTCGTTCCTTGATCGGGGTTGTTATGTGGCCGGAATTGGCTCGTTTACTCCCGGTCGTTCATTGATCATGACCTTGATCGACGGCGAATTCACGACGAGAGCTCGATCGGGAAGCACCGCATTGAAGGGGACGTCGAGCAGCCCAGATCCGTATGGCTACTCCATGTCAGAGGTGCTTGGATTTGACGGAATTTGGCGATCTTGTGGCACAATGGCGGAGGGTTTCTGGTTCGTGGGCGTGCGCGTGGGCGTCGGCGAGGTCGGCCTGAGGCGAGTGTCGAGGAGGCGTTGCCTGATCGAGGCATGGGGGGCCGTGGACGACTGCATTTAAGGGTGGAGCAGTTTTTTCTGTACACGATAATTAGGGTTGTAAGCGTTCTGAAGATGATGACGTGGCTATTCATAGGAGGTAACATTTATTTTTATTTTGTAAATTTTAAAATCGCGTAACTTCAAAACTTAACAATTTTCGCATACGGTGTCCGATTTGCACGTGGTTTCTTTTGTTAGGATTGTACTGGAATTCCGGACATTTTGGCGTGGATTTGGATGGGTTCTGAGATTGTTCAAATTTTGGTTTTAAATTGGATTTAAATTCAATTTAAATTCAAAATGTGAGTGTTTTAACCCGCTCACAACTTCTAAAATTTCTTATGTTAGTTAAATTGATTTATGATGTGATTAGAAATTTATTTATGGCCGTTTGGTATATTTTATCATCATTCCAGTTAGATTGAATTTATTTGAATTATTATTTAATTTACTATTGCATATAAACTGCCAGTTAAATTACTATTTAATTTATTATTGAATATAAACTGTCAGTAAATACCAGTTATTTATTATCTGTTCTATTGATGTTATTGTTTAAATTGGATGATGATTGTGATAAATGGTTTATGATTGATATTGGATGAATGGACGTTGTATTTTATATTGTTATAAACTGCAAGTTGTTATGTGTTTTTATTTCATTCGGGATTGCGGTTTGAAATGATATATAACCGTATTTTTATTTTAAATTACGGATTGAAATGATAAATATCCATATCACTTGACCATATGATAGAAAATTATATACAAACACCGCGGTCTATGTATAAAATATTTTGAAAGAATTTCTATGGCTTTGTAAAGAAATACATGACTTTATGAGATACTGATTTGGATATTTTATAAATGTTATTTTATATATAGTTAAATTCTTGGTTTTAAGCTATGAATAAAATTGTTTAAAGTATAAATTAAGTTTAATAATAAAGTTTGATTTTATTATAATGTAATGTGAATAAGTATTTACTTAAATTATATTTTAATATAGAGTTTATATTAATTTTTATAAATCAAGGTTGAGAAGATAGTTTTGAAATTGATTTGAGATTTTATTTAATTAAGAATTATATTTAATAAGAATCATTTGGAACTTATTGAAATTTAGATTTTAAAAGAATATGGTTTTATAACTTAATTTGGGGTTAAGGTGATTTAAGTGAATATATCAAGTCTAAATAAATTGAGGAATATTCAATTATTGAATTTTGAAGTTTTATTTAAAGGTTATTGGATTTATTAAGCAAATATTTCAAAACTAAATAATAGTAGAGTGAATTTGGTGTGTGTATATATATATCTATGAATTATAAAATTTATTTTGAAATATTGAATATTTAAGCTTTGAAATATATTGAATTTGAAATGGTTTATTTTGTGGATCAAATCTGTTTTGAAATCGATATAATTTGGAATGGTCTATTTGAAAACCAAATTGAATTGAAATTTATGATTTGGGGATTGGTTAAATTTAAAATTTAGAAATTCAGGTTGTTTTGGAATTGATTTGTGAAATTTAAGAAGCTAGTTTATTTTATGAAATATTTTAATACTTAAACCATGTAAGGGGTGGAAGTTATGTTTCAAAGTTATAAATTTCAAAGTATTACGTTTAGGAAGTTATAGTTTTGAGTCTTTGGTTTTGAAACTTTATAACTTTGAATTACTATGATTTTAAAATGATATCATATTGATTTGGTTTCTAAAAGGGAAATGATATCGTATTATATGGTTTTGAAATAGATAGTATATTCTGGCTTTGATGTATAAATTGTTTTGAAATGACCGCAGTGTAATAATCACGCTTGGTTGTAGAAGAGACCGGGATCAGAAGTTGTCGTACTCTCTGCCAACTCCGAAAACCACTTTAACAACCATGTACATGGTGGAGATTCCAGAATGAAGTAGGATGGCGGCGGCGTTCCTTTCAGGTATATACGTGGACCCGACTCCCGTGAGTTGGCATAAGGTGGCTAAAACAGGAGCGATTGACGGGTTAAGAAGGTAGCACCTTTTATCGGACACATCCCTTCGATATTATACTCTGACTTTTGGATTGATTCTGTGGCCACTTTTGATTTTTTTTGATTTGGGGGTATGGCTCGAGGTGGGCGGTAGCTACTTGTTACCACCGGCCCGGAAGCGCATTTGGTATATCTACCCTGGCATTGCTTAGTTGTGCCATGTCACCTACCCTAGCGCGCCTTGTACGATTTTGGATTTCTCCCGTAGCCCGTGGAGTATTTAGGGTAGTCTCCCGATCTGGAGATGCGCCGATACTGGATGGATTACTGGGACTATTTTTGTGTTAATAGGAAGATTGTGTAACTCCATAACACTATTTAAAAGTAAGTTTATTTCATTAATAGACATTATTATAATAGCGAAATATTACTACATAGTAAATAGTTTAACGTATCCTTAGGAGATGTGAATCCCGAGCATCTCTTAAGTTATTGCACTCATATTAGACACTGGATAGGAGATGTCAAATACCGTAAACATCTCCGACGCCGTTCCACTCATATTTATTTCTTCTGATTTAACTTACATAAGATCTTTTATTTCTGACTCGAGTGTTTTGTCTTTTCAATTCGCTCGGGTCAGCCTGAGCATTTCAGGATTCGAAAACTTTATTTTTGAAGGATGAAGACGAAGAGTGTATTACTATTACCTATTATATTATTCCACTACAACATTGTATTCCGCTGCATTATTAATATTCTCTGGTATGTGTAACTCTGATATGCATTGTATAAGAAAAATCGAATATTTTGTAAAATAGCTTCATGAACTATATATTTGATTATTATAATTTATCGTTCCGCTATAAGATTCTGTTTTGTTCTTTTTCTTTCTCTGATTTTTCTTATTTACCCCATAACAATCCGCCCTTCTGTATGGTTTAAGTCTGACGTATGTGGTTTATCGTCGATTTAAAGCGTACAAAAAGGCGGGATGTTACACTTTTCATAAAATCCATGCTTTGATCAGCAAATGGTCAGCAACACTCAGCAGCACTCAGCATGCCACACTACCAAATTGGGAATGTATCACTAGTAACCATCAACTACATAACTTCTGAGCTTGTAGGTCTCAGAGAAGGTTGTTAAGCTAAGAGAATAAATCTCCGCCACCAAATAGAAATGCATTTGATAGAAACCAGCTTTACATCTCAAAGTGTAATGTCATACATACCTCCGTACAAGTTTGTTCCGGGTTGAACAGAACTGAAGGCACCTCCAAAGAAGCCCTTGCAAATTCGGATAATCCCTAATTACGTCCAGACTTCCCATCACAAAGGGTGATCAAATCTCTACACCGGGGATCAGCCGGTACAGAGACATTCGACGAGTTATCCTTTCACTTTCGAAAATATCTGGTCTTCACCACCGGTCTTCAAATGCTATTCATAATGTTGTATCATTATTCGGAATGGGTTATATGATACAAGGTCCTCTCCCAGCTAAACCGAATAATGAGCGCAATATTAAAAACATATGGATATTGGGATTTCAGTTAAGTCACAACTGAAAGCACAAAGCAAAATGGTTTAAACAAATTACCATTTCAAATCTTTTTAAACAAAAAGATTCACTTCATAAAGTTCACCAATCTTTCACAAAAATTTATTCACAGATTTCAAAACAATTTCCATTTCAAATTGGATTAACTCATCCAACCTTTAAATCAAAGACTCAATTCATAGCTTTCAAAACCATTTCCAAATATTCGTTCATAACTTTCAAAACAAATTCCCATTTCAAATCTTTTATATATAAAAGATACACCATTTAAAATCCTATTCGATTTTAAACAAAGTTTAACATTCTTTCACAAAGATTCATTCATAGCTTTCAAAACAATTCACTTTCAAATTTGAAATTTTTATAACCCAAACTAGAAGTTCTTTCATTATGTGAAAGCTATTATTTTGAAAACAAATAGTTTCATTTCAAAAAAATCCGATTACACTTATACAAGTTAAAGCCCTTCAGGTATAATACTTGGATTAAATTCAAATTCCCAAAACACTACTTTTTAAAATGGTTTAAAAACCCATATAAACACTTTTATAACTTATATAACGTTTTTAAACCATAATTTCCAAATATAGAATTCAATTTCAATTTTTGAATTTAAATTCAAATCAAACTATTTAAATTTCAAAACCTTATCAAGTTATTCAAAATAACATTTATCTTTAAAACTCCTTTTCAAAAGCTTTTCACTTTTAACCCAATTCGATTTCCAAAACCGTTTGGATTCAAAATTCTACTTCTTAAAACCATTTCAAAAATCTACGACTTAACCGATTTCCTCGTGCAATCCATATTTGTTGTTTGTATGGTGTAGTCTAGGGGTTTTACCCAATAGTGGAACAACATCAATCATCACAGATTCAAGCACATTAATATTGACAAGCGGTATAATCTTATAACACTTATCTTCCATTCACAAATCCACAGATAAATAAACCTATCACAGATAAATAAATTACATTTATCACAGCTTGAATTAAAACAATTCATAACACAAAACATTACACACAGAGATATCAAATAATACAAGGCATTTCATACAATCAAACATCCATAAGTAAGACTAATTACTCATCTGATTAATTTAAATCAAATTAATCACTTATGAATAAATTATTAATCTTGGTTAGCTAATATTAATTAATTATAAGCCATCTTAACTAATTAACCCTTAATCATTTATTAATTAACCGTTAATTATAAATTAATTAACTAATTAACCAACCTTAATTAATAATTAAATCAACTTTTAAATCATTAAAGAATTAATCTTAATTATTTAATTACCCTAAATTAATTATCCTTAATTAATTAATCAATAATTCATTAACCTTTAATTAATTACCATTTAATTAATTATCCTTAATTAATTATCGCAATTAAATTAACCTTAAGTTAATTACATAATTAATTAAACCTTAATTAATTACCGTTAAAGAATAAAATTACAAAAAGTGATTATCCCTAATCACTTACATTAATTAATTAACCTTTAATCAACCTTTACTTATTAATTAATCAATCTTAATTAATAAATCAAATTACCTTTCATTATTAAATAGTAACCCTTTAATTATTTAATTATCCTTTAATTAATTACATTAATTAATTATCCCTTAATTAATTATCATTCCTTAACTTCCTTTATTAATTGATTAACCTTAAGTTAATTACATAATTAATTGTCCCTTAATTACATTAAGTAATTACAAATTAATTAACTTTTAAATCGTACATTAATCAACCTTTAAATTATTAAGAATTAACCTTTACTCACTTAGTAAATCTTTTAAATTTCAAATTTATTAACCAACCCTTAATAAATTACCCCATATATTAAGTAATTATTCTTTAATAAATCTCATTAATTAATCCTTCTTTAAGTAATAATCATTTAATTAACCACCTTAACTTAAACCTTTAAGTTAAATTAAAGATTCAAAACTCTTCATTCTTTAATTATTTACTTAATAACAAATTAAGTTTAAATAAAAACTAAACTTTTCAAAGACAAAGATAATATATATATTAAAAACATTTTAAACTCAAATAATTTTATCTTTCAAATCTTTAATAAATTCCATCTTAATTAACAACATTAATTATTTTTAAAAGAAATGGTCAACAAATTATTTAACCTTGATTAAGTTTAAATTTTTAAACTTGTTAGAAAATCAAGATTTGGAAACTCGGGCCTAATCCTTAAATACCCGGGCTCGACTTCGAGTCTTTCCCGAAACAACCCGAGTGCCTCCCAAAAATTTGGTTTTAAAACAAGAGATTTAAATCCTTAATTATATAATCCAAAAATTGTAATTCTACTTTCAAAAATCATCATTTTTAAAATGAAGCTAATTATATAATCCAAACATGAATTTTTAACAATCAAATTTTTGATTTCATTTTGTCTTCCGTTGTTCTTCCCATTTTCCAGTCATCCTTCTTCTTATCTTCTCCTAAAACCATTTTTTAAATTTAAATCTTGATTTTTCAAACCAATTTCCTTTAGACAATTTTCTCTGAAAAAGAAAGGAGAAAGAAATTTTGAATTTGGAACCAGGTTTTGAAAACCTGTTAAGTTAAGCACAGGTCTATGAAAATATATGTACAGACATACATACATATCATACACATATACACAGGAATTCATCTGCAAGCATAATTTCTTTATGACAACTTCTCAGATCATCACATGCAAACTAATATATACATATATACAGATTAAAGGGTTTGCTCACCTTAGAGATGAAGAACATAGAACACAAAGAAATTGCTTAAGCCCTTTTCAAATGATCTGGAATTTGGATTTTTAACTCATCTTGCTTTTGTTTTATTTCTCTGATCTTTGTTTTACTTGTTGTTAAGACCAAGTTGGAATGCATGCTTCAGGCTAATGATTTTATTCTTTCTAGGTTTTAATTTCCAGGCCTTTTTGATTTGTAAATTTTCTTTTCAGCTTTGATATCCAGGTTGTTGCTGAGAAGATTTGTTTTTTTTTATCCGGTTTCAGGTTTGAGCTTTATCTTAGCTTCAGTTTTGAACTGAAGTTGCTGTTATATTTGATTTTGTTTGCCTTGCTTTGATACTTGATTTAAATTTGCTATAAACTTAAAGATTATTTGATTCTATTTTCTGTTTTTCATTTTTCGTTTGATCTTTTAACTTCCAGGTTTGAGGTTTTATTTTGATAAATTTTGAAAAAGTATGAAAGAAATGAGGAATAGGGGAAGAAAATGTAAATATACAACTTGTTTTCATTTTTTTTAATTAGGAATAGTGACACTTGTCTTTGCTAAGCCTACACTTGTTAATTTCTTGTAAAAATCATTTCACAAATGTCTTAATAAAATTCCAAAAATGGTTACACTTGTTAAAATAAACAATTATATGTTTAAGTCCTTTTCTCTAAATTAATTTACAATTTTATGTTTTAAACCTTTGTTTAGAAATTACATAAATTTTATATTTATCCCATTCTTTTAATTTAATTTATAAATTATGCTTTCAACCCTTAAGTTCTTATGTTTTTTAAAATTTAACATATATATTATATTTATGCATTTTCTATTACTTACATTTTGTACTTTTATAACTTTTAAATAACAATTCAAAAAAAATTATATTTAAGTTCAAAATATAACTTTCAAATCAAAATTTCTCTTTAATGTAATTTGGAAAATAAATCTTTATTAATTGAAAATATAATATTTTCAAACCCAATATATTCATAAGATTTTAAATTTTGAATTTCAATACCAAGATTCAATTTAAAATAAATTTATAAATAAAACATATCTTTTATAAATATAAATATTTTATTTATTCCCAATCTATAAACATTTTCCAAATATTTATTTTCAACATATGTGTACTTGAATTTCAAATTCAAATTCCTTTATTTACAATCTTTTGATATATATATATATATATATATATATATATATTAATTCAAATTTTCAAATTAATCCAAAATTAAATTTTTATTTAAAATATTATTAAAAATATTTATTTTAGAATTTCACATTAGAAATTCTATTTTAAAATCATATTTATATATATTTATACTAATAAACAAATATCTATTTAAATTTGAAAGTTGCCAAATTAATTCACAATTAAATTTCAAAAATCAAATAAACTACCAATTTAAATTTGATTTTAAACGGGGATGTTACAACCGCACACCATGGATATCAAACAATTAAAAGCATTCCATGTAATTCAAACATCTATAAGTAAGATCAATTAATTATTTTATTAATTTAAATCAGATTAATTACTTATGATTAAACTACTAATCCTGGTTAATTAATATTAATAAATTACAAACCATCTTAATTAATCAACCTTTAACCATTTATTAATTAACCATCAATAATAAATTAATCAACCTTTAATTATTAATTAATCAACCTTATTAATAAATAAATCAACCTTTAATCATTAAATAATTAACCTTTAATTATTTAGTTTTTCTTTAATTAATTGTTCCCAAAGTATATTAATTAATTAACCCTTAATTAATAAATCATCCCTTAATTACTTTCATAAATTAATTAACCTTTAATTAATTAATTGTCTTCAAATTAATTAACTTAATTAATTACCATTTAATTAATAATTAATTGCAATAAGTGATTATCCTAATGACTTATTAATTACATTCAGAAATTATCCTATAATTACTTGATTAATCAACTTTAATCATTAATTGATTACTTTCAATTAAGTAATTATCTTTAAGTAATTAATTAAATTAAATTACTTACATTAATTAATCTTAATTAGTTATCTTTTAATGCAATTACGCAAAGTAATTATATTTTTAATTGCATTAAGTAATTATTCATTAATTAATCACCTTGATTTATTAAGTAATTAATTATCACTCAATTTAAACTTTAATTAATCATATATAATGATTAATCTTTATTCCCTAATTAATGATTCTTAATAAAATAAAACTTTAATTAAGCAAATATAAACCCTTTTTCTTAATTAATTACTTAATTTTGTCTTTATTAATTTACATATGAAAATATTGAATATGCGCTTATATGATTTTTGTTTGATGATAGTAAACATATATATATTCATTTAAATGTATTTGTTAATGTACTATTTTATTTTTAATAGATTAAATAAATATTTGCTGAATAAAATTAAATAACACAGAATTTGAATTCAAACAGAAATTTTATTCAAACAAATATTTATTACATTTTTGAATAGTACAAATTCAAGCTCTCATTATTCACTATACAACTTTGATACAAATTCAATTACATCACTATTTTACATTTATAGTTGACCTCACTACATATCACTCAAACTCGTATTTATCTTCAACTTCATTCCAGTTAGAATCCAGCATCTGAGCAATCTGCAAAAATATTCTCTAAGGCAGTAAAATTGAAAAAGAAATATTTTTGCAATATAAAATAAAATATGAATTTTTGAAAATATTATTTGCCTCGGTTATTTGGGTTGTTCGTTATGATTTAAATTTGAATTCATCATACACGAACAACTTGTGACATACACAGTGTATCACTGTATATGCCACAAGGCCGTGCACACCAATATATACTTGATAATGCTATAGGACAGGTGAGCACAAGGTCAAACTCAAATAAAAAGACGGGTTCAACTCAGGTGCAACATAAATAAAATCTCGACTTCAGCACAAGGTCAAACCCGAGTTTTTAAAACTGGGCTCAACACAAAGCTCAAATATACAACAAACACAGAGGCATCTAACATCGAATCAAGGCAACATGAAGCATGCAAGTTTGTGCACAAGTACAACAATGCACAAGTGACACCACTGACCATGAAGCAAATGAACACAGTGAAATGCACAAAGACATAGCATCTGCACCAAGTTAATGTTCACAAATGCAACTCACCAACCAGACTATGATGCAAGAAATAACTCAAAGGACAGCAGACATAACAGGTGAAGTGCAACAAGAATCAGACTCAAGTACATGGTAAACATGTACACAAATGCAAAGCTTAAGTATGCAGATCAAAAGCAACCGTTCTTAACTGCAAGTTCAAACCAAAGCACAAAAGTGCGCAGCAACCAACATAAATGAAATAACAGCAGTATACAAGCAAAGACCATATAGTCAGTGCACAACAACAAAAACGCATGAGCTATCTACATGCACAAGAACAAGACCCCAAATGTAATGACAGCAGCAAGTGATAAACCAGAATGCTATCATATGTACAAATACAAAAATGAACCAGAGGTTACAAGTCAACATGACCAGAAAGTAAATTAAGCAATATATATACAACAGGGCCAGAGCAACTCAGTGAGTATATGCCGAAGTCAGAGACAAGTAGCAGTATGCAAAATGGAATGTATGCAACATGATGAATCAATGTTGAAGACACGATAGATACATGCAGCAAAATCGAGTACAGATAGTAAAGACTCAAATGTACAGGCCAGTAAACAAAAAAAAATGAACAGAGTCGAAGCAACACAACAGCAATTTGTTAAAACATGCAAAACAAGAATGCAAAGTTTACAAGGTATCAATAACTGAGCCGCTAAATCAAAATATATAACCAAGTCAAAGCCGGTGGTCATCACAAAATCCAAGTTGAAGTCAACCAGAGAAAATCACGAAATTGAATCAACACCATGTCAACCAAGTAACACAAGTATATACGAATTGAAGAAGTCAGAGATCAATCTCAGCATCAAAACGAAATCAAGTGGCCGAGATGAATATTTGACAAATTCAAATAAGTTTATACGAACGAAAATAAAGGAGATCGAACGCATATATAACCCAATCATCATCGGCAAACAATGCATCGATTTCAAGTACGAATACACAAAAGCACAAAAGCATAAAATTACATACCGAAGCAAGGAGACGAACTCGATCCAAATTGAAGAGTCGTGAGCAAATCAAAGAGCATCGGAGTCTACTATTGAACAATATCGAGCGGCCCTTCAATTCGACAAAACCCTAAATCTGGAAAAGGAACGAAGCCCTAAATTTGCAAGAGGAACGGCCACCATTATACAAGCAAACGAACGGAGCGAAGAAAAAGAGACGGGTCGAATTACAAAAGGGGGCCGGCCTATTTCTATAAAGAGATTTTTTTTAAAAGGGCTTTAAATTTTTAAATAGGGTTATTTTAGTTTTTAAATTGTTTTTAATTTGTATTTTCTTTTTTAAACCATTTAATTTTCTCGTCGTGTGACTAGGGGACAAGCTACGTGGCGTAGCTTGAGAATTCGCAACTCAGTGGCTGAGTTGTGCAGGGTTTTGAGCGTAGAGTTAGGTTAGTCGGTAGCGGGTGTCGCGAGTTTACGTGTGTAAGCGAGGGACTATCTAATTTCTAGTAGAGACCTAGGGGGCAGCACGTAGGAAAGGTTTTGCCGAAGCTGGGTAAATTCTGTGCCGTTCTATTTCTGCATTTATTATTCTGCTATTATCTGTGACGCTATTGTTCTGTGATCTGTGTTGAAATTATTTTATAAGCTTCCGCAATTAATTTTATAATTTATACTATCACCCTATTCACCCCCCCTCTAGGGTGAAATCGATCCTACAAGTGGTATCAGAGCTACGAACAAAAGCCGTTTTTGTTTTAAAAATTTGATTTTACAAAAACCAATTTTTGTTTTAAAATTTTGAATTTTTAAAATGGCTTCTTTTAATACTGCTTTTGCTGAGGGTCAATCCATAGTTAGACCACCAATGTTCAATGGTGAATATGCTTATTGGAAAAATAGGATGGAAATCTTTCTGAAAACCATTGATGCTTGGAATATTGTTGAGACAGGTTATAGAACACCGACTATAACTGTAGATAATCAGGAAGTAGATAAACCAAAGGAACAATGGACAGAACTAGAAAATAAATTACAAAATACTAATGCTAAAGCTATGAATTCTATTATCTGTTCATTGGATCAATTTGAATTTAGTCGTGTCTCACATTATCTAACTGCGCAGGAAATATGGCACACACTAGAAGTGACTCACGAAGGAACATCTCAAGTCAAAGAATCTCGCCTTGCCATGCTAAGCAGCGAATACGAGAACTTCACAATGGTGAAGGAACAAAATGTTAAAGAGATGCATGGACGACTTTCCAATATTGTTTATAAATCAAAAGCTCTTGGAAAATCATACACAGAGTTGGAGATAGTGCGAAAAATCCTCAGAGTCCTTCCACGAAAATTTGAAGCAAATTTGACTGCCATTCAAGAATCGAAAGATTTAAAACAAATGAAAGTTGAAGAACTCATCAGAAATCTCACCACTTATGAGCTAGAAATGAAATTCAAGGAAGAGTGTGAAGGAGGAGATACTCGAAAGAAATCAATAGCGCTCAAAGGAAAAACCGAAAGTGATGATGATAACGATGATGATGATGGAGCAGCAGAGCTGGCGCTACTAATAAAGAAATTCAAAAGGTGGAATCGCAAATACGGAAATCCAGCTCAAAATCAGGAATTGAAAAGCAGAATAGGCAAAGCACTTGACTACTCAGAAGAACAGAAGATCATCTGTCATAAGTGCAACCAACCCGGACACATCAAGCCCAATTGTCCTCAAAATCGACGCGAATTTGGAAAGAAACAGAAAAAGAAAAGTTTTGCAGCCACTTGGGATGAAATGGATGAGAATGATAAAAGTACTAGCAGTGAGAGTGAGAAAGCAGATATGTGGACGATGATGAGCCAAGCGAGGTATCAAAACTCGCTCACTCTGAATTACTTATTTATTTCCACGAAGTAAATGGTTGTTTTGAACGACTTAGGGAGAAATATGCTAAACTTGAATCACAAAAAGTTACTTTGATAGAATTAAATGAACAACTTGACCAATTAGTTAAAACCTACCAAAGGAGGATCCCTAAGTGTGATAAGTGTCCAACATTCGAAAACGAAATTAAAAAATCAGAAATCAATATAAAATCACTTGAAAATGAAATTCTGATTTTAAAAGAAAGTGAAAATACTAGGAGAGAGAATTCTATCAAAAAGTGCACTCAATTGTTGAACGAAAATGAATCTCTCAAAACACAAGTCCAACAATTGTCAACGACTTTAGATAAATTTTCAAAAAGTGGAAAATCATTGAATACGCTATTAGGGAAACAAACTGTTAATACAGTTAGACAAGGACTTGGATATAATCAATCTAAAAATGTTAGAAATAAGATTAATCGAGAAAATTTAATGTGCACAATTTGTAGAAAATTTGGACACGATCACAATAATTGTTGGTATAGACCCAAACATGTGAAAACTATACCGATTTGGGTTCCAAAAGGCACAAATATAAAATCTCTCAAAGTTAAACAAATTTGGGTGCCGAAGGGAACAATTACAAATAGTTTTGGGTCTTTACAAAATTGTCTTTCAAAATTTTCTGCCACTAATAACCATGGACCTATAAAAACAAATAGGTCACATAAATCTTTCATCGTGTAGGTGTGGTGGCAGGCTAAGGAACAACAATAGTGTTCTCTGGATTTTTGGCTGTTCCAGAAACACAACGGACGACGAAGCAAAGTTCCTTAGCCTAGTTCAAAGGTGATAGAATCACAATAGAAAACCATGAAAAATATCGTAAAGGTAAAACAGGTAAAGGTATATTAATTTGAGCGATATATTAAATGTGATAATCTGCACCATATTCTGAATTAAAATCAGCCAATATTGAGATGATGAAAAGATGATGATTTTGACTCTGACTTATTCAACATAGTTGGCCAAGTATATTTTTATGCCAAAAACACTATAATAATCTCTAGACTCTTTGAATTACTTCATATATATCAGTTTGGATTAAAAATAGTGTTTTGTTGGATAATACAATTAGTTATACTACGGCTAACTCTATATTCACGGTTTTTGATTATTAACACGGCTTCATTTCAAATTCAAGAGAATGTCATTTAAATTGCTGTTAAAATCGAGTTTGAAATTTTTGGTGCACACTTCATGGTTTGGTCAATCAAATTCAATTAATGATGATTTTGAGTGAAAGAGAAATTCAGATGCAGATTACACTGGTAATCTAGTTGATAGAAAAATTACTGGTTGAACGTGATTTTTGAGACATTTAGTAACTGCATCGTTTTTCAAAGAAAATATCTGCATATTCTTCATTTCAAATAATTTTCAAATAGCAGAAAATTTCTTTTAAAACCCCTGGAGAAAATCATTTTTGAATATATTTTCAGATTAGTCATTTTTGAAAAATTAATTTCATAATTATTTTTGAAGTTGATTTTAAATGACTATTTTGACTAATCTGACTCCCTAATGATTATCGAAAAGAAAAATAGTGATTGAAAAAGTGATGAGTGTTGATATTTATCATACATTATGACTCGAGACGGTATAATTAGTAAATTTCTTTAGAAATTTAAATAAGAGTTATAAAACTTTTATTGGTAAAAAATTACATGACCATCTCTATTTCTATCATATTTCTAACAACCATCACTCATCAAAATTCTATATAGTTTGTCAATATGTGGTACTTTAAACAGGAACCGTTCGTTTTTCATTTTCACATTTAAAAAAAAATAGTAATAATAATAATAAATAAATACCAAAGTATTCACTCTCATTTAAAAGTCCTCATGGTTATGCATGGGTGAATTACTTGGAATTTGTTATGTGCTTCTATGCTCATTTAAAAGTCCTCACGGTTATGCATGTATGGAACGCATATCAAAAGTTGATTTTTAAAATAAACAAGTTGATTCTAATCCCATTTTAAAGTCCTTACGGTTATGCGTGGTTAGAAGATACTTGAATTCATTTTTAAAAAAATAAAATTGGAATACTGCTAATCTCATTTAAAAATCCTAACAGTTATGCATGGTTAGTAGATATTCAAATTCCTGAAATAAATATACGACAAATAGACACAACTGTATAGTTTTATATGATGACATAATTCCCATCATTCTAAAAGTGGAATATGCGCCTAACAAAATATTTATGATTTTTGATTGATTTTTTATTGAAATTTAATATTTATATTCATTTGAGTTTTAATGTTGGATTAATATCGATCACTTTATCTCTGTTTTCTCTAACACTATTATTCTTTTGCTGATAAAAAAGGGGGGAGAAAAGTTAAGATTTTGTCAAATAAAATCAAGCAAAGGTCAAATAATTTTCTATTTGCATCTAGGCTCGTTTGCATATTATTTAATTGTATGCATATTTATAGAGGGAGCTTTGTGTAGAGAGGAAGCATTTAAATATGGGGAGCAATTAGAGCATATCAATGATCAAATACATTTAACATATTCAAAATCTTAAATATATGTTTGTTATCATCAAAAGGGGGAGATTGTTGAATATGCGCTTATATGATTTTTGTTTGATGATAATAAACATATATATATTCATTTAAATGTATTTGTTAATGTACTATTTTATTTTTCATAGATTAAATAAATATTTGCTGTATAAAATTAAATAACACAGAATTTGAATTCAAACAGAAATTTTATTCAAACAAATATTTATTACATTTTTGAATAGTACAAATTCAAGCTCTCACTATTCACTATACAACTTTGATACAAATTCAATTACATCACTATTTTACATTTACAGTTGACCTCGCTGCATATCACTCACACTCGTATTTATCTTCAACTTCATTCTAGTTAGAATCCAGCATCTGAGCAATCTGCAAAAATATTCTCTAACGCAGTAAAATTGAAAAAGAAATATTTTTGCAGTATAAAATAAAATATAAATTTTTGAAAATATTATTTGCCTCAGTTATTTGGGTTGTTCGTCATAATTTAAATTTGAATTCATCATACAAGAACAACTTGTGACATACACAGTGTATCACTGTATATGCCATAAGGCCGTGCACACCAATATATACTTGATAATGCTACAGGACAGGTGAGCACAAGGCCAAACCCAAATAAAAAGACGGGTTCAACTCAGGTGCAACATAAATAAAATATCGACTTCAGCACAAGGTCAAACCCGAGTTTATAAAACTGTGCTCAACACAAAGCTCAAATATACAACAAACACAGAGGCATCTGACATCGAATCAAGGCAACATGAAGCATGCAAGTTCGTGCACAAGTACAACAATGCACAAGTGACACCACTGACCATGAAGCAAATGAACACAATGAAATGCATAAAGACATAGCATCTGCACCAAGTTAATGTTCACAAATGCAACTCACCAACCAGACTATGATGCAAGAAATAACTCAAAGGACAGCAGACATAACAGGTGAAGTGCAACAAGAATCAGACTCAAGTACATGGTAAACATGTACACAAATGCAAAGCTTAAGTATGCAGATCAAAAGCAACTGTTCTTAACTGCAAGTTCAAACCAAAGCACAAAAGTGCACAGCAACCAACATAAATGAAATAACAACAGTATACAAGTAAAGACCATATGGTCAGTGCACAACAACACAAACGCATGAGCTATCTACATGCACAAGAACAAGACCCCAAATGTAACGACAGCAGCAAGTGATAAACTAGAATGCCATCATATGTACAAATACAAAAATGAACCAGAGGTTACAAGTCAACATGACCAGAAAGTAAATTAAGCAATATATATACAACAGGGCCAGAGCAACTCAGTGAGTATATGCCGAAGTCAGAGACAAGTAGCAGTATGCAAAATGGAGTGTATGCAACATGATGAATCAGTGTTGAAGACACGATAGATACATGCAGCGAAATCGAGTACAGATACTAAAGACTCAAATGTACAGGCCAGTAAACAAAAAAAATGAACAGAGTTGAAGCAACACAACAGCAATTTGTTAAAACATGCAAAACAAGAATGCAAAGTTTACAAGGTATCAATAACTGAGCCGATAAATCAAAATATATAACCAAGTCAAAGCCGGTGGTTATCACAAAATCCAAGTCGAAGTCAACCAGAGAAAATCATGAAATTGAATCAACACCGTGTCAACCAAGTTACACAAGTATATACGAATTGAAGAAGTCAGAGATCAATCTCAGCATCAAAACGAAATCAAGTGGCCGAAATGAATATTTGACAAATTCAAATAAGTTTATACGAACGAAAATAAAGGAGATCGAACACATATATAACCCAATCATCATCGGCAATCAATGCATCGAGTTCAAGCACGAATACACAAAAGCACAAAAGCATAAAATTACATACCGAAGCAAGGAGACGAACTCGATCCAAATTGAAGAGTCGTGAGCAAATCAAAGAGCATCGGAGTCTACTATTGAACAGTATCGAGCGGCCCTTCAATTCGACAAAACCCTAAACCTGGAAAAGGAACGAAGCCCTGAATTTGCAAGAGGAACGGCCACCGTTATACAAGCAAACGAACGGAGCAAAGAAAAAGAGACGGGTCGAATTACAAAAGGGGGCCGGCCTATTTCTCTAAAGAGATTTTTTTTAAAAGGGCTTTAAATTTTTAAATAGGGTTATTTTAGTTTTTAAATTGTTTTTAATTTGCATTTTCTTTTTTAAACCGTTTAATTTTCTAGTCGTGTGACTAGGGGACAAGCTACGTGGCGTAGCTTGAGAATTCGCAACTCAGTGGCTGAGTTGTGGCAGGGTTTTGAGCGTAGAGTTAGGTTAGTCAGTAGCGGGTGTCGCGAGTTTACGTGTGTAAGCGAGGGACTATCTAATTTCTAGTAGAAACCTTGGGGGCAGCACGTAGGTAGGGTTTTGCCGAAGCTGGGTAATTCTGTGTCGTTCTATTTCTGCATTTATTATTCTGCTATTATCTGTGCTGCTATTGTTCTGTGATCTGTGTTGAAATTATTTTATAAGCTTCCGCAATTAATTTTATAATTTATACTATCACCCTATTCACCCCCCTCTAGGGTGAAATCGATCCTACAGAAAACACTTAGAAATCAATTACAAAATGACCTAATATATAATTATTTAAAACAAAACAAATTTAATTTAAATTTTAATCTTTAAAACTTATTAAAAAAATTACTTAGAAACTCGATACCATTTCTATTGAAAACTTATTCATTTTAAACTTTAAAATGCGATTTAACTAGTTTTGCTTTTAAACTTGAACACTTTTTCTTTTGTTTTTGAAACATGTTAATTTTAACATCCCTTAAAAACTTGTTCATGCTTTATTTAAAAACCTGTTTACAAATTTACTTCTTATACAAAAACTGGTTAATATAGTTGTTCAAAATAAACTTGTTTGCTTTATAAATTTTTAATATTTAATATCCTTTCAAAAGAACCCGAGACTAGCCCAAACACTTACCCGAGCCAAGCACTATTTTTACCGAGCTCAACTCTTCTTCATTTTTTTCTTTTAAACTTTGTTTTGGTTTAACTCTTTCATACATTACACACTCATGTTCAACCCGATAACCCACTCGAGCCATCCCAAAACTTCCCCGAGACCAACCCGAGCAAGCCTCTTCTTCCCCAATCCTGTAATCAACAGATATGCAGTTGGACCCGTGCATATGCACACCACTTCGCCAACGCCCTGACCAACTTTGCCATCACCTACTGGTTGTCGACCACCTACCCGAGCATCCCGACCACCCAAAAGAACCAATCGTGCTGGGAAGCAAAAACGAGCAAGAACAAACAACAATAGAACCAACTCACCGCCTTCTCGCCCCTTGTTCCACCACCACAGACCATCAGAAACCACGTCCTATCACCAAAAGCTTCAATTAACAACCCTCTACCTTTTCCCCCACCTCTGATCAAGTCCGTTCCACCCACAACCCCGCAATCGCCTCGATTATTACGTCATCCTAACGAGCTCCCAAACCGTACTTTGTTGTCGATACGCCACCATGATCATTTATAATTTCCCTCCCCATTTTTCCTATGATCACCATTTTTCCCACTTCCTTTGTCATCAATCACGACCTAGAACACGTCATCGTTACTTGGCAATCAACGAAAAAGCAAATTTTGATCAACTCAGATATTCTCAATGATCCCAATCCAAAAAAATCTTGAAACCATTACCTAAAATCATAATTTTCTAAGATGAATCGAGTTATAGAATCCAAAAAAGAAATCATGATCATTGTTTTAGACTTATATAGGATTATCTCTATATTATATCGCTATTGAAGCAAATATTCAACTTGACCACTTGAAATTATTTTTAGAACTTATATTACATTGTTACAAACATTTCACCTTTAAGAAATTATAGCTTGAATGTATTTGGATAGGAAGATATAATTTTATTTGTGTAGTTTTGTGCATGTGATTCCAAACAGAGAAATAGATGTAGATTTCACAGACATGCAGACTATCTATTCAGAGAAGTTCAACCATTTTCAAATAAAAACATTCATGCAAACCATTTTTTACAACTTAACCTCAAGCATTAATCACAGATATAAAGTTTAAATTTGTTAGTTTACTCACCTTCAAAATGAAGAACAGAGGCCTAGAATTTTATCTGGAATTGGATCCTCGCATGCTCTTTTGATTTTAATTGTTTTCAAGCTTCCAGGTTGAAATGCTGATAGTTTGTTGTTGCTCAGTTTGATTCAGGTTTTTTAAAGGGGCATTTCACTAGAAAGGCAAACTTTGCAGTCCAATTAGTTTCTAGGACACACATCCACAGAAATTAATTTCAAGGTCAAAGTCTGCAGAATGTTTACTTTAAGGACAAAGTCAGCAGTCCAATTTTTTCCAAGGACATAATTTCATAGGTTTTTAGGCCTTAGAAACTAATTATTTTGCATTCTGTCCTTAAAAGTAATTATTTCGGTTGTGTGTCCTAGAAACTAATTGCACTTGCTAACTTGTGGCTAATTTCCACTTTTTTAAAAATTGATTTTTTTTTCTTGTTTGAAAAAAAACTGGATTGAATTGAGATGATCTTGCCTTTGATCTTTAAACACTGGAACTATACTTTGATCTGATGATCTTTGCTTTTCTGTTTTTGTTTTGTGTTTCCAGGTTGAGAACTTTGATTTCCAGGTTTGAAAATTTATAAGGATTTGTTCTTTGTTTTATACTTTCTGATTTTGCTTTTGATTAGGTTTCTTTGATTCTTTATTTTATTAGTTTTGATTTGTTTCTTTGAAAATGAAGAGCAAAGAAATGAGAGAGAGGACAGTAGAGAGATTTTTATAACCTATTTTTTTCTTTTATTTATTATTTAAAAAAAAGATAAGTGTGACACTTGTAATATTTCATTTTTTCACGACTTACACTTGTTTAATTCATAATATAATAAATGTACAAATGTCATATGCGATTAAATTATGTTTAAATCCTTAATTATATTTATATTTTCATTGTTCTTATATTTGTTTTTAAACCCTTAAGTACTTATGTTTTATAACTTAACATATGTATTATATTTTGTTTACACTTGTTAAGACAAATGTTTTTACATATATACAATTTCTATTATTAAATAAATGCATTTTCTTTTATAAAATATTAAGAAAATGAATTTTAAAACAAATTACACTTTAATAAAAAAACATACATATTTATATTACAAAATATAAAATTTAGTTTTAAGCAACTTTTGAAAATTATTTATATCACATTTTATTTATAACTTTCAAACTATATTACATATGTACACTATAACAAATTGTTATTAATTTAAAACATAGTGTTTTAAAATCCAATATGTATTTATAAATTATATGGATATTTGAATTTCAAATCAAATTCCAAATTACAATCCATTTATATATATATATATATATATAAATACTTATTATATTTATTCTGGAAAATATTCAAATTAATTTACAATTTAATCCAAAAATTTATTTTAATTTGCAATTTAAATTTGATTTAAAAATAGGAATGTTATAGATTGCCTTATCGGTAACTCGAATCTATATGCGAGTAATACCAATCCTCTCAAGAATCGAGAACAATCCTATATAATGACTAGCCAACTTCTTAGCCCTTCCAAACTGAACTACACTTCTCATCGAAGAAACCTTTACAAATACAAAATCTCAACCGAGAACTCCAAGTCTATGCACCTCTCGTCTGCATAACTCTTATGTCGATTCTGTGTTTCTTTGAATCGCTTTCACATCTCTATAACCTTATTCGATGCCTCTCGGATCATATTCGGTCCAAGCACATGACGATCTCCTTAACAATTAACATAGCCAAACTAGAAACTGTCCTCGTAGTCTCAACAGGTAAAGAGTGCACACACTTAGTCAATTGATGCACGATAACGCACATACCTTCTTTACCCGTCCTCGACCTAGGTAATCCGTCGATGAAATCCATAGAAATATTCTCCCACTTCCACTTTAGAATCTCAAGTACCTAAAGTAGTCCGACCATCTTTTGATAACTACCATTTAGCTGTTGGCAGTTAACACACCTGCTCACGAAGATAGAAACATCTCTCTTCGTGCCCTCCCACCAGAATGTCTTCTTCATGTTTTGATATGTATCCTTAACCAAGAATAGTGACTCTCCACTAGAATTTCTTGCCTAATCCCATCAACATTTGGGACACATAACTTACCATTCATTCTCAAACTGCCATGGCTATCACTTCGAATCCTGGCCACCTCTCCAGTGCCTCATTATCACTTACATTCTTAGTTATCCTAGCAAAATAAAGAACTCTATGTTGGTTCTCCTCGATACGACTAATCAGAGTCAAATGAACCTCAACATTCGCCATAACTGCATACCTTCTACTGAGCGCATCAGCTACGACATTAGCTTTCCCTAGAGTATACAAAATATCTTGATCATAGGCCGCAAGAAACTCCAACCACCTTTATGGCATTTGCGTAAAAAGATACTTCAAAGGCTTATGGTCTGTGTATAATTCGAAACTTTCACCTAGCAAATGATGCCTCCACATCTTTAATGCAAATACCACCGTTAACAACTCCAAGTCATGAGTTGCATACCTCACTTCATTCTATTTGAGATGCTGACTCGCATAAGCGATAACCCTCCCATGTTGCATCAACACAACACCTATACCTCTTCCACACGCATCGGTGTAAACTGTCAAACCCTCAATTCCATTTGGAACAGTAAGAACAGGAGCACTGGTCAGCTTTTCCTTTATCTCTAAGGATGTTTTCTCATATTTAGTCGTCCATACAAATTTTACATCTTTCTTCATCAAATTCGTTATGCGAGAGGCAATCTTCAAGAAATCTTGTATGAAGCTCTTGTAATAACCTGCTAGACCCAGAAAGCTTCTAATATCTGTTGCACTTTCCGGCCACTTCTGGTCCTGAACGCCCACAACTTTAGTGGGATCAACAGAAATACCCTCTGCCAAAACAACATGACCTATGAACCAAACTTTTGAACATCAAAAATGACAATTCGATAACTTAGCCTTCAACACATGCTCTCTTAGTGTTCCTAGAACAGTCTTAGATGGTATGAATATTCCTCCTCGGTTTTGGAATAGATGAGAATGCCATCTATAAAAGCAAAGAAATACTTATTTAACACATCTTAGAAAACTCGATTCATTAATTCCACGAAATATGCTGGAGCATTAGTTAGGCCGAACTGCATAACTAACCACTCATAAAACTGGTCGGATCTAAAAGCGGTCAAGGGTACACTCTCCTCTACCACCCTCAACTGATGAAATCCTGTAGCAAGTTCAAGCTGGGAAAATACTCGAGCTCCATAGAGTTGATTGAACAAGTCATGTATCCTATGCAAATGATACTTGTTCCTAATAATTTATATATTAAGCTTGAGATAACCTACACACAATCTTAAGGAACTATCCACCTTCGTAGCAAAGACGACAGGGGCTTCCCAACTCAAACAACTTGGTTGGATCAAGCCCTTCTGCAAAAAATCACTAACCTGATTTGTTAGCTCCATCCTCTCCTTTGGTGCAAGTCTACGAATTTCCAATACAATAGGTTTCGCGTCCTTTATTAAATCAATGCAACATTTTATCTCCCTATGAGGTGGTAAATCTGACATCTCTTTAAAGGTATCTGCAAATTACCGAAAAATAGGGATCGAACCCAACTCCTATTCTACCACATCAAGGTAATAAAGAAAGCTAGTCATAAGCGAGCTATGCTCTTCACAAGGTAATGTATAAACTTCCATTGCCTTCTTTAATAACACAGTTCATCTTATCATAATCTAAGACTGCGTTATTCCACAATAACCAATCCATCCCAAGGAGAACATCAAAACCCATAAAACATAGGACATACATATCGCATGAAAAGAGTCCGTCAAAATAAGAGATCCGAACTCCTAAGCAAACCATACTAAGATTGGTCGAGCCCACAATAGGGTTCGATACACAAATAGAATCTGAAGCTATAGTTTGTTCAACTTTTATTTGTCAACAAGAGAACGAGAAATGAAACTTAAAGAAGCACGGGTATCAAATAAGACATGGACAGGAATACCAAAAATTAGAGATAATACCTTCCAAAAATTGCTTTCCCTTTGCTGCGGTGGAAGTGGAAGGTGCTGAAGCTAGTGCAAAAGCTCTAGGTTGCTCTCCTTTATGAAACACCAGACAATCCTTAGCAAAATGGCCTGGAAGGTGTTAGTTGCAGTAGCTCTTGGATGCAAACCGTGCCTTAGCTGTTCGTGGCTCTATCTTCATTAACTTAGCAATAGGCGCCTTAACCAATGGCGCCTTTTCCACTTGTTTCTCCACAACTGATGGATAGTTCTGCATAAGATGATCCTTCTTTCCACACTTATAACAAGCGAGACCAGAAATACCCATAGGCCATGGAAACTTTCACTTGTTGTTTCCAGATGATGTAGAAATGGACGACTTCGGAGCCAAGTTCTCAAACCTTATCCTCATGTTCACCAGAGTTACATAAGATCCCAATATGCGATTAGTCATATTACCCTTGAACTCTGGATGCATCCCTGCGATGAACATCTCATTCCTCCTCAAAGGCGTATCTACCAAACCAAGCCCAAACTAAGACACGACATTGATCAGTTATCATACTCTACCACTATCATGGCCCCCTGCTTTAAGTCGAGGAAGCTCCTAAACAAAAAAAATGTCTTTCCGACTTCCGGGACAAACTTAATCTCAAAACACTCTTTAAATTGGGTCTAAGAGAAGTCGTTCTCTTGGACATCAGTAGTGATAGAACTCCAACAATCCATGGTTGTGTCCGTCAAATGTCATGATGCCAACCAATGCTTCATCGTGTTATCTAAATCCATATCCCCAAATATACGGTCACGTAACTTAGTCCAAGTCTGGGCATCTATGAATGTCTATGTACAACTAAACCCTTACCTTCAAACCTCTCATAATCATGGTAGAGTGAAGCAAAGTTCACCTAAGGCCTAACTTGGAAGATCTCCTCGATAATATCAACCCTTAGTTCTTCAACTCGAGGAACATTCCCCGGTGCTTTATCTCCACCATTAATGACTTTACTAAACTACCTCTAATCTACCTCCTCGAGCATTAGTAGATCTAGTACTCATGATGCACTACCTGACCATAGCAGAATATATTTAGGATATGAAAGGCTAGAGTTATTTAAAGAAAAAAATTATTCCTAAGGAAAGCTGAAAAAGGGGTATAGGTTTATAAAAAAATAAAAATATGCTCTCTCCTATAAACTCGACTCTCTAGGGTGTCGCTGACTCTATCTCTGATGAGTCGTACCCAACTAAAGTCAAGGTATTCGCTCAACCCAGGGCTTTGATACCAAATGTAATGAACCGACTTTTCGACCCTCCACTGTCGACACTAATACATCCATGGTATTCATGTGCCGAGCACCTAAGTGCCGAGAAGATAGAAAGTTAGGGTAAAATAAAAAAAATAGAACAAGAAAAGAAGAACACAACATCAGAATCTCATAGTGGAATGGTAAATTATAATATGAAAAGAACAGTACAAAGGGTTAATCTGAATACATACCTAAGTACTGTCATCAGCTTGGACAGTTATAACTGCCTGCCTTTAAAATGCTGATATATGCATATAGCTAAAATGAAACAATAGAAATAGATAGATAATGGAAGCTTCCAACTCGTCTTCTGCTCTGAAGCATCCAAGGTAAAACCTGAAACTCGACCTACTCGAAAATGTATGTGAGGACTTTAAGGAAACAAAAACCAAGCGTCAGACATATGTCTGGTATGAGAAAACTCGAGATATATGAATGCATGTAACAATAATTATCGAGATCGTATGGATTCCCATAATAGTTTTCCCCTCAAAAGAAACCAACAATTTATTAAGTTTAATATAGTGATATGACTGATAATGTCTAGGGTTTAGAATATAAATCATATCAAATAGTTGAGATGCTTACATTCGTCACACCACAACATATTTATATTGCACTAAAAACCGCTAAGGTACATTCGCTTAATGGATTTTCTATGGAGATCTCTTTGGGGAAGCCTAATCCAAACTCCATGCATAAGGATCAGAAAACATCTTCCAAACATTATATATCTCTAGATAAAATATACCCTAAGGTAAACACAAAGACCCATGCCCAACCATAAACATGACAACATGAACCAAATACCATCAAAATCATGTTTATAACACTTAAACATATCTCAAAATGTATCGATACTCGAAGAGAAATGTACGAATTTCTAAGTCGCTACAAGATGTTAGACTTATGACTAGTTATCGAATCCATCATAAAGTATCAAGCTCATAAATAGTTAATGAGTTTGAAACTATTTCAAAAGTGCTTCAACTAGTTTTTGGATTTGCAATGAAGTGACGAATGTATAAATAGTAGTTGAATTCATAACTAGTTTAAAGTGCTATCAAAGTTACCAATCCTATAGTAAGATGTCGAATTTATACAAGATATTGAACTTGCAATTAAGTTACAACCAGTCAAAAGTTATCAAAATTATAAAAGTTTGGCAACTCATTAAGAGGATATCAAGTTTAAAACTAGATAGTAATTCTTCAATCAATTGTTAGATTTATAATTAGTTACCAAGTCTCCACTAGTTTCCAAATCATTGATTTATTGTTGAATCTATAACTAGTGTAAGGACCCTAATTTTGACTAACATTATTTAGGAAATTTAATTAGATAAATTAAATGAAATAATGTAAATTGTTAAGGGATTAGGATTTGAATAATAGAGGGTGGCCGTGCATAATTAACCAATGAACAAAAAAGGATGTAAATGAAATAGGTAAGGGAAATAAGTTAAGGGAAAAATAGGAATAGGTTATGTCCTTATACCCTAAACCCTCATGCCATTTTCATTTACCACATTCACAAATAAAATTAAACTTAAAGAAAGACTGCCACCATTAGAGGAAGATAATGGGAAGATAAGCAGAATCAAAGGAAGAAGCTTAATCAAATCAACTCAAGAGCAAATCTCAAACTCCTTAATAACAAGCTAAGGTGAATAATAAATTACATCTCTTATTTATTATTTTTGGTTTCTAAATCAGATATGAGTATGTTTTGCAAAGTATTATGCCATGTTTTGATTATTAAATGGATATATTTGCTTGTTGATGATTTATGTTGCTTCATATAGATTTTATGATAAGATTGGTTTTGAAAACCTATCAAAAGACATCCAAATGTCTTGCTTTTTTTATATAAGGTCGAAAATATTATTTTGGAGATGACTTTCAAGTTTCATAATTTTTCTGAATTAATGTGGAGTTCTTTTGAATTTTCTAGTAAAGAAAATGGTTAAATTGGGTTTAAATTATTTTTGGCCATTATATGTTAGCTTTAGGTCAGAAATTTAAATATGTTAGAAAACATATAAAAAGTGATTTATGGGAATTTTTGAGAATTTTCCTAAGTGTTTTATTAAAGATATAAAATTATTTAAGGTATGTGACTTAAATGTTTATATGTTTATAAAAGGAGAAGGGGCAATTTGTAAATGTTTTAGTTTGTTAATTTTTGAAATTCGACAGCATTTTTCGAAAATATTTTGTTAAGAATATTGGCAACCGGTTATATGTTGATAAATAAGGAAAATTAGTTGGAAAGAAATTGCTTTAAAAGTTTAAAATTCAGTTTTCTAAGGATTTCCTGCTTTGCCACTTATAGCAGCCACCTTTCGATCCTATATTGCTGCCTACAACCACGTCGAAACCAATACACATGGCATCAGCTTCGGTACATAGTGGGTTGGAGTTAGGTGAAAGGTGTGGATCAAAACAGGCTTTTAAAGGGGTAGAAGTAGCTCTTTAAAACTTAAAACTATTTTGGTTACAAATGAAGCTTTCGAAGAAACCAGCTTTCGAATTAGTCAATTGTTTTTGAAAAAAGTCTTTCGAAAGAGACTGTCGCCTTTTGTTTTTAGATAATGCTTTCGAAGGGACCGAAACCTCTGTTGCTGCATTCAACCTTTTGAAGCAATGATTTTGAAAGGGTTCTTTTGCTTTAAACTTAGAAGTCGTTTCTCCATACTGTCGAAGGGGTTAGTTTCGATACCATCCACTTTCTTGTATTTAGGAATAATGCTTTGAAAAGCGATGCTTTCATCCCAGTTCTTTTAAGACCCTTTGATATATTGAAAGTTAAACCCAAAGGTTTCGAAAGGAATGGTTTTAAATGGTTTCGAAACTATGTTCCACAAACTTTTACTTAAACCCAATGCTTTCGAAAGGCCTGCTTTAAGTAAGATATCTAGTGAAGGTTTTGAAGGGGAGATTTCCCAATGTTTTTGAAAGGTTTACTTTTAGTAATTGAATGGAAGGTTTCCAATGCTTTCGAATGGCAAGTTTGAAGTATTTCGATAAGAGGATGTCTAAGGTTCTATAAAGCTTTCGAAAGGACACTTTCAATAGTTTCAAAAGGTCTACTTTAAATGATTTCGAAATGTATGTTTTGGCCTTTCGGCCTAGAGTTTCAAGGTATAATAGCTAACTTTTTTTGAAAGAGGCACTCTCAAAGTTTTTGAAAGAGATTGTTTAAAGCAGTTAAACAAGTGTTTCGAGGGTTTTCATTGATAATGTTTTGCGTAAATCATATATCTTGACAAATAAATTTGAGTAAGGCATATTTCAAGCAAGAGTCGTCTCATTTCCTTACTTCTTCGTTCTCATTCACTAGTCGGTATATTTTCCTTGATTAAGTATGATTTAAAGGGTTAAATCTATTTGGAAGAAAGGTTTTCAAGAAAAAATTGATGGGTAGCTAACCATGAGTAAATGACACAGATATTTGAATACTAGATGGGATTGGTATAGGGTCGTGCCCTATAAATTAGTTATAGCCCATTTATTCCAAAATTCCACTGTGTAGGGCTTAGTCATAGGTAAGACTTAAATGATGTTACACACCGAAAGGAATATATAAAGAAGGAGGATAGATTATTGGTGAGCCCGCAAAACCATTAGGATCAATTGACCCTGGAAAAAGTAAGTTAAGGACAGACCGTCCAGAAGTGTGTCTAACAGATGCTAGATTATTTATTTTGCCTGGTAGGCCCGAGTCGGCCAGTGGTTGGTAGTTAGCCAAATAAAGCTATATTGTTCGGACATATAGCCCATTTTTTACCTGATATATGAGCATATATGATATTGCTGTTATTGTTTCAATCAATTTGATTGTAGGATTCTGATTTGCAAAAAGATATGTTTTAAAGAGATATTAGTGAGGGGAAACCCATCCTACTAAGCAGCATGGTCTCACGTAATATTAGTAAACCGAGATGTGATAGTATTATTTACACCAGGCTTTATGCCTGACTCGAAGTTTATGTTTTTCCCCTAAAACTCTCATATGTTCACAGTTAACTTGAGTAGATGAGAGTCAAAGTTTTACAGGTTTAGTAGGTGGACGAATAAGCTTTCGAAGATGTACAGGAGGCAATGCTAGCTATATTTATGAGTTATTTAGCTTTATTTCTGCTGTGTTGTATTGGGACTAATTGTCTATTTAGTACTCTGATCATCCAATGGGGCATTTCATATGTTGCTCTTGGCGTAATTGTAATAATTATATTTGATAAAGACCTGGAAATCGATTATGGGATTATGTAGTTGAATATGAAATATTGATTTGGAATGTAATCATAAAAGTTGTTTTAATCTGTGTTGATTTTATTTCATATTCATGTGCTTCTGATATTATAGGTACCATTGACATTAGCATATTTTGTCACCGGAAGTTAATATTATGAATGACTGCAACATCTGTAGCATTTAGCTTCGGACCTCAAGATAGGAGATGTGACAACCAGTTAACAGCACCTTAACATAATACCGAATCTCTAACTAGTTATCGAGTTTTAAAGTGGTTGATGCATTTATGAACCGGTAACTAATTAGCAAACCCCCAATAGGCTATTAAGCTTTTTGGTGGATATCAAATTTTTGACGACTAACTAAACTCCCAATTGAGTTTGATTCTAAATAAATAGCAATCTTATAGTTACCAAACTCTAATAAGTTATTCAATTTCCATAAGGATACCGAGTTTGTGAAAATCATCAAAATCTATAGATTGTCGAGTTTCTATTAATCAATAAAGTAATGTATTGTAAACCGCAGTTGAATTCAAACATCAAGATTCTCAAAATTGCAGGAGGTATACAAGTCCAGTTGTTAATCAAGCCCTACTAGCCTCATAAAAACGCTCGGTTACTAAAACCCTAATTCCGAACCCTTTATCTTTCATTTAAATTGATTGGAAATAAAATTCGTACCTTAAACCCGAGATTAAATCTATGAAAATCGAAAGCTTTTAGTTGAAATTAGAAAATTAAAATTGTAGTTTTGATTTTAGCTTGCACGTAAAGCTTGTACAAGGAGGAGAAGCATGTATTTATTAGGAAGGGAGAAACAACATGAGGCGTTGATTTTCAATTCAAATGAACGAATAGGAAATAAGTGGAATGCTAATAGGTAGCAATGTCAACATCAAAGCGGCAATGTTACTATCAAGGCAGCAATGTGAAAAGTTAAAATTATACTAAAGTATAAGACTCTTCTTTTACACCGAGGAGGGGAGGGGGGGTAAATGTTGCTACAAATAACCATATCGAGCTCCTAAAAAGAACGTATAAATTTTGACAATAATGAGGGGTGTCGAGCCTGAAGAGAGTCAGGTCATCAACCACTCAACATTTAATAATGGACAGCTAGCTTCAAACACTTATAAAGAGATGTCGAACATCTAAAAGCAAAGGGTTATCGAACCTTTATAAGAAGGATGTCGCATACTCAAGCAATTAACAGATATAGAAAAAGTGTCGAACCTCTATAGATGCCAAGTTCCAAGTGTTTAACAAATACAATAGTTGTCGAATTTGAAGGAAGAAAGTTTGAGGTGTCGAGCCTCAACAACCAAAAAGGTTGCCGAGCATGTAAGGCAGAAAAGGTGTCAGTCTCAACAATTATAAAGAATGCTGAGCCCATAACAAATAAAAGTAATGTTGAACATCAACAACAAATTAAGATGTCGAGTTTACACGATAATGAAGGTGCTGAATCAGTAAACACTTGAAGGTATCGAGCTTTTATATTGCAAAAGCTACCAAGCATAGAGAAATCTGGATTGATAAAGATGAAGGAGAAGGTATCGAACCACTACAACAAGGAGTGATATAGAAAAGGTATCGAAAATGTAGTATCAGAATGAAGATGTCAAGCTTCTAAAGATAATAGGTCTATGCTACGCTAACTATCACCAAGCTACTGCCATCTTGAAGGTTATCGAGTACATACCGAGTCATCGAATGACTGTCATATTGCAAGAGGTCAAGTATCAACATATAGGAAGGAAGTCGAATATCTAATATGGAAGAAAGTGATACCAAGCCTTAACAATAGCTGTTGAAATTTCATCAAAGATGGCGCTAATAGACCGTTAGACTTAAATTTACACCGCACGTCAATCAACTCGCATGATTGCGCTCTTATAAACTGACGCAGCGGATTAATCAAACAAAAACTTCGATCGATGAAATGTAGCAATCGGTGAGTTGAAGATACCAAAATGCCCAAGTTCGTTGATCCAAAGATACCGAACTCTAGCTATCTCAAACACGTTGATAGCGCACTATACCGTGTTCAAAGATCTACGATTCTTCGCACGTTGATCTAGCGCACTAGATTCCGTGAATCGGCTTCAACAAACGTGGATTCGAGCGCACTCGAATGACGTAAGTGGAGATAGGAGGTTACACTCAACTACCAATTGGAGAAGAAAGCACAAAGCAATCAACAAGAAATTTTATTTCCAAAATCAACCAACCCAAATGTACAACACACGCCCCTATTTATAGAGTTTTCACAAACTGTCCTTAAGTCGTGACCGACTCATGAAACCCCCCCGACTTATCATAACTCGCTACCGACTCATCCAAGTCGCAGCCGACTCAACAGACGCCACATACTTCAATTACAACACCTCATAAGCAATCGACTCAAACAAGACCAACTCATATATATTACATGAACGACTCACGACTCATACTAGGTCGGCAACGACCTACGACTCACGGCATAAAACACACAGTGCAAACGACTCAAGAAACTTACTACATGCCAACTGTACACGACTCATCACAACAAACGACTCAACACGACCGACTCAAGCGCATGCCGACTCAACTCCTTGCCGCCTTAACTCCCTCCGACTCAAAGCCTTCACTAGCTGGGCTGTGCCTTGCTTCATGCTAAGTCGTAGACGACTTACTCGTTGAGTCGTGGACGACTCATGTTCTTCCAATCCTGAACGACTCATAGTTAAACCGGACCTTGCCTTCTCTAACTTGTTCCCCTTTGCTTTAATAAGTCGCAAACGACTTATGGATAGACCGATGAGTTGTGGACGACTCCTCAAGCACGAACTCCTCCAAGCTTCGTTAAGTCGGCACCGACTCATACTTCTACTATCCCGTGACCAACTCATCAAGTATGCACGTCTTAAGCTCGTGTACGACTTAAGGTGGTTTAACTTTTGAAATCCCATATGCCTGGCTGCATCATCCTCCCCTGGTTGAGAAAAATTCGACCTCGAATTTGCAAATTCTTTCTCATCAACATGTTCATCCCCATAATATGGCACCAGATGCTTAATATTGAATACGTCAGAAGTGTAAATATCCTCCGGCAGCTTCAACTTATAAGCATTGTCATTAATTCGCTTCACAATTTCTACAGGACCAACTTTTCTGGCTTTCAACTTATTGTAAGCACCCACTGGAAAACGATTTTTGGTTAACACGGCATAAACCAAATCACCTTCTTTAAATTCAACATTTCAACGTTTCAAATCTGCCGACTTCTTATACTTCTCATTCGATTTCTCCAATCGTTCCTGAACGATTTTATGACATTCAGTCAGCTCATCAACAAAATCAGCAGCTTGTTTAACTGTTCTCTTCGACTGTGGTACTACTGCCAAATCCAACGGTCCCCTGGGTAAATTTGAATAAACAATCTGAAATGGACTGAATCCCGTGCTACGATTCACTGCATGATTATGAGCAAATTCTGCCTGGCATAGCTTCATGTCCCAACTTCTCAAATTATCCTGTACAAGACATCGCAACAAATTTCCCAATGACCTGTTAACCACTTCCGTCTGTCCATCAGTTTGTGGATGATAAGCACTACTAAATTTCAATTTCGTTCCCACCATCTTCCACAAACTCAGCCAAAAGTGACTCAGAAAACGAGTATCTCGATCAGAAACAATAGATTCTGGTAAACCATGAAGTCGATAAATTTCCTTGAAAAATAACTGTGCTACTCGAACTGCATCTGCTGTCTTCTTGCAAGCAACAAAATGTGCCATCTTCGAAAACCTGTCCACCACAACAAATATCGAATCATTTCCCCTTTGAGTTCTCGGCAAACCCAAAACGAAATCCATACTAATATCAACCCATGGCTTAGATGGTACTTGTAATGGCATATACAACCCTGCATTCGTTGCTGTCCCCTTTGAAACTTGGCAAATATGACATCGCTCCACGAACCTTTCAACCTCTTTTCTCATCGACGGCCAAAAGTAAGACTGCGAAATCAACTGCAAAGTACGATCGCGGCCCACATGCCCTTCCTCGTGCAACTCCTTTACAATCTTCATCCTCAAACTACAATCCGGAATACATAAACGATTTCCTTTAAACAGAAAACCATCAACCAATATGAATTCATCGGTACTCCCATCCTTCACTTTCTCAACATATTTCACAAAGTAAGGATCTCCTTCAATAATTTCTGGCAACATTTCAAACCCGGTCACTTCAACCTTCATTGTTGTTAACAAATGACCCCTCCTACTTAAAGCATCAGCTACTCGATTTGTCACCCCAGATTTGTGCTTAACGATAAAAGTAAACTGCTGTAAATAGGCAATCCACGATGCATGTCTTGCTGAAATTTTATCCTGTCCCTGTAAATGCTTCAATGCTTCATGATCTGTGTAAAGAACAAATTCCTTCTGAAACAAATAATGCCTCCAATGTTTGACAGCCTGAACAACAGCATAAAACTCAACATCGTATGTGCTGTATCTCATCTTCGCCCCTGACAACTTCTCACTAAAATAAGCAACTGGCTTCCCATTCTGACTTAGAACTCCTCCAATTCCAACCTTCGAAGCATCAGTATGCAATTCAAACAATAACTGAAAATTAGGTAGAACAAGAATCGGTGCAGACGTCAACAATTCCTTGATTCTCTCAAAAGCAATTCCCGCTTCCTCTGACCATGTAAACTGTTTACCCTTCATGCAATCGGTAACTGGAGCCATCACGCTACTGAAGTGTGGAATGAATCTTCGGTAGAATGACGCTAGCCCATGAAAACTTCTCACTTCTGTAATTGTCTTTGGCTGTGGCCAATTCCTGACTGCTTCAACTTTGCTCTGGTCAACTTGAATACCTTTCCCTGAAACAACATAACCCAGGAATAAAACACTGGGTGTCATAAACACACATTTCTTTGTAGCAGCATAAAATTGTTCTTCACGAAGAATAAGCAACACTTCCCTCAAATGTAGAACATGCTCCTCCGTACTCCTGCTATAAATCAGAATATCATCGAAATAAACCACGACGAACTTCCCAATGAATGGCCTAAAAATTTGATTCATCACCCGCATGAATGTACTAGGTGCATTTGACAATCCAAATGGCATAACCAACCATTCGTACAACCCCTCTCTAGTTTTGAAAGCTGTCTTCCATTCGTCTCCAGGTCTGATACGAATTTGATGATAACCACTCTTCAAATCAATCTTTGAAAATATAGTTGCCCCACTCAACTGATCCAACAAATCATCCAACCTCGGCATAGGAAATCTGTAACGAACAGTGATCTTATTCAAAGCTCTACTATCCGTGCACATCCTCCATGTTCCGTCTTTCTTTGGTACTAACAATGCTGGCACGGCACAAGGACTTAAACTTTCCTGAACACGTCCCTGTTCCAACAACTCTTCCACCTGCCTTCGTAACTCCTCATGTTCCTTCGGACTCATACGGTAATGTGGTCGATGTGGTAACACTGCTCCTGGAACAAGATCAATCTGATGTTGAATGTCCCTAAGTGGCGGTAACTCCTTTGGCAACTCTTCTGGAAAGACATCTTCAAATTCTTTCAAAATGGGCTTTGCTTCTTCTGGAATTTCAACTTCTTCACTACTCTCTCTCCCAATCAACAAAAATACTTCCGGTTCTTCTTCAACTTCTTTAACAAACTCCTTCAAAGTCAACAAAGTTTTTAATTCTTCAATCTCTTCTAGCTTGCTCTCCTTCTGCTGTTGCTTCTTAGGAACCAAAGTGATTTTAGTACCCTCGAACATGAAACTGTAACTGTTGGCACGACCGTCATGCTGAACTGCTCTATCAAACTGCCATGGTCGACCCAACAATAAATGACAAACATCCATATCTACGACATCACACCAAATTTCATCTTTGTACTTCTTCCCAATAGAAAAATTAACACAAGCTCTTCGACACACTTTCACTTCACCACCCTTCCTTAACCATGCTAGCTTGTATGGTTTAGGATGCTTCTCAGTTTTCAAGTTCAACTTCCTTACTGCTTCTGTAGAAATAATATTATCACAACTTCCCGCATCAATAACGAACTTGCAAATTTTTCCCAAAATAGTGCATGTCGATTGAAAAATATTGCTTCTCAACCAACTACAATCCTCCTCTTGCTTTGGTGTCAAACAACTTCTCCTCATCATAAGATTACATCCTTCATCTCCAAACAATTCTTCTTCCTCCTCAACATAAGGTGTATTTGAACATTCTGCCTCCTCACCATCATCCTCCTCAACTTCTGCAACCATGGTTCTCTTCTTCGGCTTTGGACATTCGTTACTCTTGTGACCCAACTCCTGACAGTTATAACATCTGAACCCACTACTAGCCTTCGCCTTCTCAGCCTCCTTCACCACTGGCTTTGTAACTGGTTTAGGAACATTAGAACTTCCACCAACACCCCTTGCTTGATTATTAGAGTTAGTAAACACACCACCTCCACGCCTTCCTTGCTTCTCCCAAGCTAACGCTCTCTGATGTGCCTCCGCTACAGATCTAGGATCAAACATATTAAACATATCCTGGATCTGCATTCTCAATCCTCCAATGAATCTAGCAGTTAGCTGTTCTTCTGTCTCCATGATATCATTCCTGGCGATGAGTTGGTAAAATTCATCAGCATAATCACTAACAGATTTTGTCCCTTGCCTCAGATTCTGCAACCTTTGGTACATAAGTGACTGGTAGTTGTAAGGTAAGAAAGTAGATCTCATCAACTTTTTCATCTTTTCCCATGATTCTATCTTTGACTTCCCCATTCTCTCCCTGGTTAGTTTAGTTTGCTGCCACCACGCCAAAGCTCTCCCCCTCAACCTAGTAGCAACCAACTTCACCCTTCGATTCTCCGGCACCTCCTTGAAATCAAAGATTTCCTCCACATTAGATAACCAATCTAAAAACTCCTCAGCAACCATCCCGCCTTTAAACTCCGGAATCTCCATCTTCATACCCGATTCCCAACGTCGATCATCATCAATAACCCGATACTGACGTTGTCCCTGATCTCTGTCTCTGTAATGAACACTTCCTCTTTCACCGTCAAACTCATCCTCAAAGTCAGGTGTATAGCGTTGTCGATCTCGTCCTCCAACATCTCTAACACCACTTCTACTACCAACATCCCTTCTATCGTGATCATCAACATTCCTCCTACTTCGATTGTCAACACTTCTATGCTCTTGACTTTCTTTTCTCTCCCGTTCCGAATGTGATGAAACTCTACTATTTCCACGGTTTGATTCAGGTGAAATTCTCCTTCTATTCTGACTCATATCAATCATTAATTTCTCCAATTTACCAATGCCTTCATCAAATTTATCATTAATACGTTGTTCCATAAGTTCGGCTTCTTCTCTACGATACAAAGCTTCAACGTTTTGATGTCGGTTAGCTCTCCTTGGTGGCATGGTTGTAAACTTCTCAAGACTTCAAAAAAAAAAAAAATTCAACACAAGACTTCAAACTTTCCACTCAACAAAGCAATCTAAGCTCAACAATACACGGCTATGCTTGTCTCGGCTCACACTAACTCGGCAACGAGTTAACGATTCAAGTAAAGTCGGCTCTAACTTGTCTCGGCCTTGACATTTCACGGCTTGGCTTCACACTTACTCCAAAACCCTCTAAAAATTGGCGCGCAAATACCAATTCAAAATCCAAACAAAGTCCAACTCCTCGATCCAAAATGAAATGGATCAAACACTCCAAACTTGATGCAACTTCAATATGAACACGATGAACTCCTTCAAACTTCAAAAACTTCAAAAACTTGGCTCCAAGAATCAACTTAGCTATGATTGGCTAAGTATGGCTCTGATACCAAATAATGACGCAGCGGATTAATCAAACAAAAACTTCGATCGATAAAATGTAGCAATCGGTGAGTTGAAGATACCAAAATGCCCAAGTTCGTTGATCCAAAGATACCGAACTCTAGCTATCTCAAACACGTTGATAGCGCACTATACCGTGTTCAAAGATCTACGATTCTTCGCACGTTGATCTAGCGCACTAGATTCCGTGAATCGGCTTCAACAAACGTGGATTCGAGCGCACTCGAATGACGTAAGTGGAGATAGGAGGTTACACTCAACTACCAATTGGAGAAGAAAGCACAAAGCAATCAACAAGAAATTTTATTTCCAAAATCAACCAACCCAAATGTACAACACACGCCCCTATTTATAGAGTTTTCACAAACTGTCCTTAAGTCGTGACCGACTCATGAAACCCCCCCGACTTATCATAACTCGCTACCGACTCATCCAAGTCGCAGCCGACTCAACAGACGCCACATACTTCAATTACAACACCTCATAAGCAATCGACTCAAACAAGACCAACTCATATATATTACATGAACGACTCACGACTCATACTAGGTCGGCAACGACCTACGACTCACGGCATAAAACACACAGTGCAAACGACTCAAGAAACTTACTACATGCCAACTGTACACGACTCATCACAACAAACGACTCAACACGACCGACTCAAGCGCATGCCGACTCAACTCCTTGCCGCCTTAACTCCCTCCGACTCAAAGCCTTCACTAGCTGGGCTGTGCCTTGCTTCATGCTAAGTCGTAGACGACTTACTCGTTGAGTCGTGGACGACTCATGTTCTTCCAATCCTGAACGACTCATAGTTAAACCGGACCTTGCCTTCTCTAACTTGTTCCCCTTTGCTTTAATAAGTCGCAAACGACTTATGGATAGACCGATGAGTTGTGGACGACTCCTCAAGCACGAACTCCTCCAAGCTTCGTTAAGTCGGCACCGACTCATACTTCTACTATCCCGTGACCGACTCATCAAGTATGCACGTCTTAAGCTCGTGTACGACTTAAGGTGGTTTAACTTTTGAAATCCCATATGCCTGGCTGCATCATAAACAGACCCCTATCAACATCCATAAGGGGGAGATTCTTTCTTTCCTATTTCTCAAAGTTTTAAAGTTGTAAATCCTAAGTTGTTTTGATGATTCTAGAGTCGATTATAATTTGTGAACTTTTTACACATAAGGACTTAAACAGTTAACTTTTTTCATAGCATATTTCTTTTGAATGACAATGTCATACTATTTTAGACTATGGACAAGCATATGACTATCTTTCAGACTTGAGTTTGAATAATGAACATGCATATGACTTCACTCGAACTCGAAATGGACTTGCATATTATCTCAAGCTTGCACAAGGCTACTTAAGCCCTTATCCAAATCAGTCTTAGCTTGCCCTGGATATTTGGTTAGCAAAGAGATTTGTTAATAGTGCTCAATATATTCCACTTGCATTGTCTTCTTCATGAAAACACATTTGCGTTCGATGGATCATATCCCTTCAGTTACAACTATCAAAGTCATATTTTTATACTATACTAGGAATCCATTCAGGATTTGTGCACCATACCATATGGTAGAGTTAATACTTTTAATGGATCTATTGACAACTAAGGATATTCTATTCTCGACGTCGATAAGAAACTAATTGTTTCTCTTTAACGTGTATGAACACTTATTAGCATTCTAATGTGATGTGTTTGCTTAGGTTTGGTTAATTTCATTTCATCCCGCATAATCAATTTTACCTTTGGATTGTACCTAAATCCATTTTACTACCAGTAATTTCTAAAACAAATTCCTTCATTACGAAATTGGCATTTCTTGAATTAACTACTGTTTTTTAGTGCAACAGAATATGTGTTCATAAACATTTTATGAATTACCATATATATATATATATATATATATAAATGATTTGATTTTTATTTTACGAAACTTAAGTTCATAACATATATTGGTTAATCAATAATGATCGTTTCCAAACTCTTTTGGGTTGATCTACACAAGATCCCTCACAAATAAGTATTATGTGTAGTCACTCGACTTACGCAACTTTTGACTTAGGATATATATGGAATTCTTATAAACTCTTTCCTTGTATGATATCATAAACCATGCTTTAGATGAAATTTATTTTAACATTATTTACTTGCTCTTAAGTACGTGACTTTATGGAAAGAAGTCAATTCAAGTTCACTCATTATTAATCACACTTTGTCTAATAAGTTCTGATTACTGCTTATCAATACATCATTATATATAATAGAGAGGAGTAACTTTGAAATAGAATCTTATTCGTTTTAGGTACATTTGGTACTCTTTCCAATGTACTTACATATTCAATCCAATCTAGTCGTTTTATTCATGTTACATTGTTTACTTCCTTTTTATATTCTATGGACTTATGATAAATACACTACTTTTATACTAAATACACTTGTTTATTTCTACGATAATTCATCTGTGAATTTAAAGAAGTATATAGAACTGTTTTGATAATACTAGACATATAACTACATACATCTATAGGTTCCAATTCGAAGAGTTCAACAACTCTTTTATCTCTCCCACTGAACGGGTGCTTTGCCCTTAATAATCCAAGATTTAATCCATTAGTATTACATGATTTATAATCATACGATTAAAAAATTATTTCTTAAAGGAGTAGCTTTGTCCATAATTTCAAAATAGTTGTAGAATTTTTTAGATACTTCTGTATTTCTATAGTCAACGCATCAATACCTTATAAAACAAATATCATTATTGTAGTAGATTTTTTTATAACGAATATTCATAATAAAATAAAACTATATCTACTTTCAGTTAATACTAAAAACCCTTACTATTTCATAAATAGTATCTAATATATCTCGAAAATAATTTTCATATCTTAATGCATCCATTTATAAATGTCATATAGTGTGCTCCCACCACTTCCGCCATTACTATAAATGAAATATAAAGCTCAATTCACCCACTTATCATGGGATATTTATTTATTTATTTACTGTAACTAGTTTACAGTTATGAGTTTTAGATCAAATATTTTGAACTTGAAGAAATATTTTTATAGAAAATTTTTTTTATATGAAAATGAAATTGGAATAGAAATCACATTTCTCATTCTATATTGAGTATCTATTACTACTTTATATAATTCTCATTTCCGATGTCTCTTCATAAAGCATAGTGCTTATTCACTCTCTTCTTCCCAATCTAGCATTTCTTACATCTACTCTCAGACATATGTTTTCTTTTTAAATGGTCAAACCATTAAAGGAAACCCTTATTACAAGATCGAATTCTTTACAAAAGTCCATTCGTAATTCTTAACAATTAAGCATATCAAATGAGTTGAACTTTACATAAACTGATCAAAATGATAGTTCAATGATCGAATTCCTATTTCCATCTTGTTTCTCTCAATCTAGTGTTACATTTAATACAACAAGATCCTTATTGAAATCAATCCTATTGAATACATGAACTTACACTATGGTTTACTTTCTCATTTCAAACGAACTAATTTCATGGTGATTTCGTAAATTACGAATCACGGCTGTTCACCATATATCATTTATATGTAGTTGAATATGGATCAAATTTCCATATTCTAGTGTTGCTTTTATAGTCCGAAACTCATAGAAGACAATAAATGGTTTTGGACAATAAACAACTAATTAATCATGGTACAAATCTCTTAGTCGTTGTAAAATTAAGCGCTTGCACGGGTCTTGTAGTGACATCATGCTAAATGATATATTGGTAAGTATATATTCATGTTTATTTTACAATCTTAATTTAGTTCATTTCAGATATTTTAATTGATAAACATTTTATCAATTTAATTAATTGCACAAATTTATTGAAGTGGATTATTTTAACTTTTATAGCATATACTTTTACATAATTAGAATGGTTAAATGTTATCATTTCATTTTTCTAATAAGCTCACATTAGATTTCAATATTTTTTAAAACCCTAAGAGAATACATAGAATTCTTTTGATTTCTCTAGTGGGTATTAGAACTCGTTTGCCTTGGGATTCTGACCTTGAGAAAACTCAACAAGTCATAGGTCCGCATGCAATGGATAACACTATGTCGGTCGTATCATATACATTCTAACCCGTGGTCTTTATCATAGTCCTATCTCAACCTTAAGGAAACTCAACGGGTTAAAAGAGATTATTCTTTTGTGCCCACCCTCTCACGACGACATAAGTATAATACATGTACCATGGGAAAACTCAACAAATACTTACGTGTATCTTACCCAATCTAGTCAACATATTAATTGTAATAAATATAACATCTCTAGCTTGAGAAAACTTAATGACTAAAAGTATGCAAGTAACCCTTTAATATATATATATATATATATATATATATATGGTAGAGGATAACTTATGTATTGAAGATTCATAATCTTTTAATAGATATTTTTGATTGAGTGATATTGATTTATGGAACAGTGTATTTTTTTTGAAATTTCCGATTCAATGTAGGACACATCTGAAACCATGGTATATGTATAATACACATGTACTCATTTCTTAAACTTAAGTTAGGTTTCTTACAGTTTCACTTGAGTTTTATACATTTATATTATATAAGTTTATTTCATTTATAACCTTTTATAATTTAGTTAACATATATAATATTCTTGTGTATATTATTAACTAAATCATATTTAATTAATTTTAATTTATTAATTTAATCAAAACATTAATTAAATTATTTTAAAAATTCGAGGTTTTATGTTGTTCATCCTTAACTATTTAAGATGGACATTAACTATAACACTTATAGTTTTATATACACATATAACATTATATATATATATATATAGTTTTATTTATTTATATTTAATTTGTTTATTTAATATATGATTAAATAGTTTAATAAATTTGAAAATATTTATTTATAATTTTGGTTAAACAATTTAAGATATACACACACACCTCTATCAATATATGTTTGTTTCAATTAATTAACTATTAACTAATTATTTATTAATTAAATTAATTAAACTATTAAATAATTTCAAAAATTAATCAAAAAATTCAAATAAAACTTCTGAAAATTATTATAAATTTTTATAAAATAATTTCAAATTTTGACTTAATAAAAAAGATACAAATTTAAAACAAGATCTAAAATATAAAATTCAAGTTTACAAAATTATTATAATTTGACTTTTCAATATTATATATATATATATATATATATTAAAATAAGTTCAAATTAAAAAATAACTGTATTTCAAAATGCTTATATAAATAGTTATATTAATATATATATATGTATGTATGTATGTATATGTATGTATGTATGTATGTACGTACGTACGTACGTATGTATAAGTAGATGTTTAAATGTGTATGAATGTGTGTGTGTAAATATAAATATTTAAAAATAATATATATATATATATATATATATATAAATACATGTCTGCATATATCTTTCGGCTAAAAAAATAGTTTTTTACTTAAAACCAAAAGTGAATTTTTTATTATTTACAAAATACACAATCTAAACAAAAGGATTTATTTATGCATAACACACACCCATACACATACATACATACATATATATATACACACATTATAATAGTTCGAACGAAGTATTTTTTATTTTCACAAACATTTAATAAATAAAATTGTTTTTAATATATTTACTTAATTTAATTTGAAATATGTAAGTTAAACTACTAAACAACGTTTTGAAACCAAACAACTAATCATATATATATGTATGTATGTATATAACTCTTTAAATAATTTTATCTATTTATTTATGGCCAAACACAAGTTATACATACATACACACATAGATATATATATATATATATACACACTTTTTTTATATCAATTACAAATAATAATAGCACACACACACATATGAAATGAGATATAGAAAACATAATATATAGAGATCATAATATAATAATGAATGAATTTTACCTTAGGAGAAAGGGCCATAGAAACACATGTCGATGTAGATAATCTTCATTATTTGTCATCTACACCCTACGTTGCAAGAGAAAGGTGTGAAAACATCGAATCTACTATTGTTTCAATATTTTGATGCAATGAAGTAAGAATAACGGAGATGGGGGAGGAGGGAACTTATAGCGATAAGTGAGGAAATGTGGAGGTAAAGAGTAGTAAAAAAAACAATAAAGTCTTGGCTTGGTGATAAGGACCTTTAGTTCAACTGGTTAGAGGAATAATGCTTTAGAAAAGTGTTCAAAAGATCATGACAAATCCCTAAGACATCATATTGAGTGATCTGCCTAAAAAGAATATCACTCTTTTTATCAAAAAATGAAGTATTGCCTTGGTTTTATAGGAAGAATTTGAGACATTACCTCACGTAAGTTCTTTCCTACCATGTCAAACTTAGACTCCTTCCTTTAGATCCCTATGACCATCAATTTATTGGGTCCTAATGGACCAATAAATACTTCAAACCCAAAAGCAATTAATATTATTTGAATCAGATTAATTACATATCGATATCGGATATCGATATGAAGAAATGTAACTATTATATATTCATCCAAGTAATTACTAACAACACCCCAAACAATTTTAGAGGCAATTCCATTTTACTAAACACACCATGTACAATAAATACCATAATAATCAATATGTCACAAATATTAGTTAATTTATAATTATTCTAAATCAAATAAATCAAGTGGTATTTCAGTAAGTGAATAAATATAGTTGTACGACTCACTTGTGTAAATTTAGTCAACGATCAATATTTGAACGATTCATATACTAATGTTCACACGTTACCTTAGCCAATGGTGTGATAGTTTGAAATCAATTCATCGTTACAATTCTCATTGGTAAAATCCAATTACAAATTCAAACGGTATCTTTTAGTAACGATTATTTGTACTAATTCTCTTCGTTAACAATTTATCATGTTATGACATATGGAATTTAGTTTTGGTCAAAATTCCAATATTTTCCGCATTCAGTTCGTTAGCCTATAAAGAAAGTTTTTGGTTCAATAATAACAATTATTATTAATCTTACTTCTTTAGCCAATAATTTTGACTTTGAGTTAATTATGGTTGACCGTGATACTAACCTCATACGGCCGAGGAGACAAATTGTCTATTGAATAGTGGTTTGTTTTCAATGCTTCAACTCATCAATAGATGTCATGCCAAAATTTAACTATAATCAAAGTGAATTTTCTACATTGAAGCTCAACAATATTCTCTAGTCGGAAGAACTATATAATATCATCACTTCGAGATTTTCCGTTTGACCTAGTTGTTAACCAACAGAAAATGCACGAATGGGTCATTCCATAGTTATCCAGCAACTATCAATACGTAATCTCTTGATACCCTCTAGCAGTCATGAGTAATATACTTGTCCAACATTTGGAGAGCGTTATTTATTGGTATCAATAGATGTATCGATATCTCTTTTGAAACATCTTGACCAACAATGTTTAAAATAGTATGTAAATTATGCATTGTGATAATTTTTTCATGGTCAAAGTCCTTGTAATTATTACCGCATAATACTTCATTTAAGAAATTCATATTTTAATATACTTTAAATTTATTTATTTATTTAATATTATCATTGAATAACAAAGTGTATTATCGAAATCAAATAACTTTAATTGTATAATTGCCGTTGTGGTTTACACCTGACTCTATCGTCAAACAGCTAATCTTTTTATTTCAATATTTTTGCTTATATCTTATACTAAATGTAAATCTTCGAAGAAAAAAAAATCCATATTATAATGGTTTGATAGGTTAAACCATCAACGCTTTGAATCTTGAGCCATCACGATTCGACCCATGGTCCGTTCATGAAAACTATTCGCTATATACTCAAGAATCATTTTCTATGTGTAAACTTCCAATCAAATGCTTACAATTGTATCATCAATTATTGTTATATTGCACAAGTAAATAAACATGATCCAAATTGCTGATTAACTGTAATTTTATTGAACTTCATCATTGATGGCTAACTAGTAAACATTTTTCCTATGAAAACACATTAATGTAACTTGAGATAGATTACTATTTTTGTGGAGGCTGCTCCTAGCTCTTTAATGACGGTTAGCTTTATCCAAGACAAGACTTATTTTGCATGTACCTTGAACCCAGCCTCGGTCCAGGACCACTGCCTGTGTTTGTTAGTACATCTTATCTTTGGAGGTAATATTATCACAAAAATCCTTGAGAATTAATATTTATCACAGAGGATCATTTTTGTCAAGTTTAAATCAATCACCTATAATGTTTTTGAATTCTGTAAACTGATATGCAACCCTACTCAACTATTTGCGATAATAACTATCAAAAGATTATTCGTAGAGTTCACACAATGTTTAATGGTTAGATTTGACATGAAGGCTTTTATCATTCACAATTTGTGTGTCCAATCTGATTGAATATTAAGACCTTGCAGGTAGGTAAGTGCTTTTATTTGCCTTGAAAGACATAACATGTTCAGGGATTCAAGATAATGTAGTATACTATTTTGGCTTAAAAGCACACATGAAACTACATTTTAACATATTTTATATCATTTCACATCACGTTTCCATACATGTACATCCATACATATATTATATATGTACATGAATACATATTCACATATACAAATAAGCATACGTATACATATTCACACATACAAACAAGCATATGGTACATATATATGTATGTGTATGCATATACTTATACATACGCGCGCGCGCACATACACACACGTGTGTGTCTATATACATACATACATATATATACATATGTATATATACATACATACATACATACATACATACATATATATATATATATATATATATATATATATATATATATATATGTTTAATGCTATCTCTATTCCATATAAGTGTTGTTCGTGCATCTCCACATAAGGGATTGCCATCTCATGGACCTTCCCTTTGTATTAATACATTATAAGTTTTTGTTATCTAATTTTTGTTTATATTTGTAATTTAAAACAATAACATTTAATACAACTAGTATACATACATAAGATAATACTAATAAAATTAAGTTATTGATTAGCAATATATTTTATATCATTTCATCTTTACATGTAACACGTGCTTTCAAAATTAAATAGATACTACTCTTTATATAATAATAAATACGAAGAATGAGCCATGTCTCTAAACAGGCTCCTAGGTCGTCGTCCAGATAGGTCATATCCAGGCTCGATTCTGTTTACGCTTTTTTTTTCTAGCTTTCCCTAAATTTTATGAACTTTGTCGTGTTTGCTAGTATGACGGTAAATCAACTTTGTCAAAACTTAAGGACACCGTAATTGAATGAATTTAAGGTTTTTCGATAATTTGATGAGTGGTCCCCTCCAAATTTTTGTTTTTTTCTTTGTAGAATTTGACAAAATTCAAATTTTGTCCTTGTATCATTTTTGAAATTTTATTGACAAAGCCTGAAATTTTTTGCATTTACTTTTCCTACTCATATTCATAAGAAATTAACAACTCTTCCAAGTCAGTCTCCATTGCTCTCTTACCTTCTCAACCTTGTCCAGTTGTTAGATCTTTATTGTATATTTCTAGTAGGTCCACTTTTTGAACTCCACGTTCTGACACATATCACCCCACATAAAAAGAAATTAAAAGGAGTTAATACTTACATTTCTGCAACAACCTATTAATTTACAATACGAGATCACAGTGTCTAGATAATGACTTCAGTTGATCAATTCATTCCAATTTTAGCATTTCTTCTTTCCTACACAAATAACAAATTACATCAGAGTTGATATTTTGTGTACCTTCTGTTTAATTATAATATAAAATATTTCTTTCTCAGCATCTCAATATATTCATTTTTGTTATTATTTCAGAAGCAATCTTGAACAGAGAGAGTAGCAAGCTTGAGAAAACAGGCAAGATTATACTTCCCTTTATATTCTTTAGTTTCCACAACAATCATCAAAAAGAGAAGAAGAAAAAGAATACCCTATTTACAAAGCTCATTCCACAAACTTTATTCCAATACTAGGCTACAACAAGAACAAGAGAAAAGAAAGAAAAAAGGACAGCGATAATAGAAAAGGAGAACTCAAGATGAGAGACTTTGCTTCCTGTTTCAGTGAACATGCCATAAAAGTTGCAGATTCAGCATGCTCTTCAAGAAGCAGCACTTCTACATCATCAATCATCAGTGCCAATGATTCTTTCTCCAATCAGGCTTCCATTACAAATTTATACCAAACTCAAGCCTCAACTGAAAAGGATCTTTTGATTAAAGTCACTTGGTCAAGAACTCCATTAGGCCAAATCCTTTCATTAGGAGTTGATGATGACCCTTATTCTCATAATTGGAATCCTAACTTCATCACTTGTCATAAACTCACTAAAAAGAAAGGCACCAAATCTTCTGTTTCAGGTACTTCAGTTATCGGTCTACATTGGGATTATTCAATTGCAACGTTCAATTCAGGACCTGAACCGACCTCAAATTTCTATGTGGTAATCATAGTCGATGCTAAGGTTGTGCTATTGCTAGGAGATTTAAGTGAAGAGTACATCGAAAAGTTTCAAGAAGTGGTACACGTATCAAAATCTTCATTAGTTGGCAGAAGAGAGCAAGTTTTTGGAAGTGAGGTCTTTACGACCAAGGCGAGGTTTAGCGAAGAGGAAAAGGATCATGACATTGTTATAAGATGCAACGAGTCGGAGCTGTTGGTAAATATTGATAAGAAGAGGGTTGTTTTTGTAACAAAATTACACTGGAATTTCAGAGGTCATCAGGCTGTGTATGTCGACAACGCGATCGTGGATGTGATGTGGGACTTAAGGGATTGGTGGTTTAGTAACAGAAAAGGCTATGCAGTGTTTATGTTCAGGAAGAGAAGTGCAAAGGAGAGTCAGTTGTGGTTTGAGGAGGAGATGCTTCAGAGAGACAGGGGTGTTTCTGGGTTTTCTCTTTTGATTCAGGCTTTCAAGAGGATGATATGAAATTATTAATAGATGACTTATTACAGGTTTGTTCTTTTACTGTTGTTTTTAACTGTTTGGTTTGTTTTGATTGATGATGTTTTTGTTTGAAAGAGTGAATCACTTATTTTTATTAGTGTGATTTATAATTTATACCCATAAAGAGTTGATAGTAATAAATTAATAATGGATTGTTTGATATTTCTTGTAACCATATGGACTGTTAGGTGAATCATACAGAAATTCCTTTCTTAATCTATATATGTAATTCTATATATGCTCTATACTTCATCCTGTATCCAGTTGTATATTTGATATTAAAAAGTGATGAAAGCAAGGAATAAACATTTTTACATGGTAAATAGATTTGAGTATATGTACTTTTAATATATGCTATGACAGAACAACTCCATATACTGCAATAATGTTCAATTCAGTTAGCAAATTGCACATAGCTATGATACTTCTGTACAATGTTTCCATGTTGCTTAAATATCAAACATTCATGATATGTAGTAGTTGTAGTTATTCTCATTTTTTTTTTCTTCTTTCTTTCAATAATAGGCATCAAAGTTAAGTAGAAACCAAACAAACTACAGTCATGAAGTAATAGTATAATACACGTTTTTTGAACCAAGCTTTACTTGCTTTGGTTAAAACGTTTGCTGGGAAACAAATTACATGTGACAACCGCATGCCTTTGCTCGTTTTCTTTAAAATGTAACAGTTGTGTACTCATGATGACGAGCGGTTGCTTGGTTAAATTGTTTAACCTGCAATTCGCAGTAAATATGTGCTATTGTCTCACTGCTTTTCCATTAAAAATGAAGCATTAGTCAGCTCTTTACCACCGGTCATAATATTCTTACTAACAATCCCAGAATATTATAAAGGAACTTTCCTATAACTAATTCTATAAATCGGAGAAAGTATAGATAGTTACTGCTGAATAAACTAAAGTTTTATCAACTGGAAATTAGGTTGAGAGGCTTCATTAGTTCAAGATAATAAAGTTTTGGAATAACACACAGAATAATTAGTTTTAAAGATTAAAAAAATAAAAATATTATTTTTACAGAACGAGGGAATTAAACAAAAACTGAGATCGATTTTAATCTGAGAATAAAATTTAGTATAAAAGACATTAAATGATATATTAATATAATTAACATCAGATAAAACAGAACGTTATATTAACTAGTATTAGATAATATAACATGTTTAATTAAACTAGAATTGGATGAACTACAAACGATGAACTAAATAGTATTCATTTTCACAGTTAAAAAATGAAAAATTAATATATTACTACACATATTAATGCTAAGTTGATGCAGTACAAACTACGGAATCGATATGTTTAAATTGTTCAAAGCCTTTGAGTCGATTGGAATTGGCTTTGTTCTTAAGTCGCTCGGGGGTTATAAGCCGCTCACGACTTAACAAGGGATATTCACGACCTAACGTTAAGGCCTTGAGTTGTTTCCGACTTAACGGAAGAAGTTTCCGATCTAAGGAATCGCGTAAAGGGAAGTGGCGAGTTAGTGGAGTAACCTTAAGCCGTGTGAAGAAGGCTACGTTTGAGTCGTTTGGGAATATAAGTCGTTTACGATCTATTGAAGGCCTTGAGTCGAAGGAAGTGGAGCACGACCTAGCGAAGTCAATCGAAGAAGCATGCCGCAAGGAACTTGGATGCTTGAGTCGTGTGGGTCTTGAGTCGGCCCTTAGTTGAGTCGTGAGTCGTTCACGACCTATGTTGAGTCGTATATGTTGTATTACGAGCTGCTATGTAAACACTGGTGTTGAGTCGGTCAATTGATGAGTCATGTTGTAATGTAATTGTTTTGAGTCGTGTGTTGTTCTGTTGAGTCGTGGCATTTTTAAGTCGTAAGTGTTGTACTGTTTGTATTTTTTTCCTAAGTCATGAGTCGTATGGACTGTGAAGTGATGAGTCGTTCACGAGACATGTTGAACCGCTGTATTGTATGAATGGTAGTGAGTCGGTTGAGTTGCTGAGTGTTAAGCCGGTGCCGAGTTAGCTAAGTCATAGGTCGGTTGCCGACTTAAGGGTCAGGGCAAAACACTATAAATACGCGTGAGTTGTTCATTTGTAAGGGGGTTGAATATTGAATAAAATTTCTTGTTGATTGCTTCGTGCTTTCTTCTCTAATTGGTAGTTGAGTGTAATCTCCTATCTCCACTTACGTCATTCGAGTGTGCTCGAATCTACGTTTGTTGAAGCCGATTCACGGAATCTAGTGCGCTAGATCAACGTGTGAAGAATCGTAGATCTTTAAATACGGTATAGTGCGCTATCAACGTGTTTGAGATAGCTAGAATTCGGTATCTTCGGATCAACGAATTTGGGCATTTCGGTATCTTCATTCCATCGATCGCTACTTTCACCGATTGAAGTTTGTTTCGATTTATCCGCTGCGTCAGTTTTGGTATCAGAGCCATACTTAGCCAATCATAGCTAAGTTGATTCTTGGAGCCAAGTGTTGAAGTTTGAAGTTGTTCATCGTGTTGCAACAAAAGGAGAACTTTCGATCCATTGTCTTTTGGATCAAAGTGTTGAAAGGAGTTTGAATTTGTGAAGCAAGTCGGCCTAAGCCTTAGGTCGATTCAAGTGAGCTAGTGGTGCTAAGCCGTGTGTTTTTGGGCTTGCGTTGAAGTGTTGAGGCCGAGCCAAGCAAAGTGTTGAGCCGTGACTTACTTGTTGTTTTTGTTGAGTCTTGTGTTCGATTTGTTGAAGAGTTGTGAAGTTTCAATCATGCCACCAAGGAGAGCTAACCGACATCAAAATGTGGAAGCGTTGTATAGAAGGGAAGAGGCCGATCAAATGGAACAACGTATGCATGAGAAGATTGATGAAGGCATTGGTAGGTTGGAGAAGCTTATGATTGATATGAATCAAAGTAGAAGAAGAAATTCACCTGAATCCATCCGTGGGGGTAGTAGAGTGTCATCACATTCAGAACGGGAGAGGAGAGAAAGTCAAGAGCCTAGGAGTGTTGATAAACGAAGTAGGAGGAATGTTGATGATCATGATAGACGGGATGTTGGTAGTAGGAGTGGTGGTAGAGATGCTGGAGGGCGTGAAAGACAACGATATGCATCAGACTTTGATGAGGAGTTTGATGGTGAGAGGGGAAGTATTCATTTCAGAGATCGAGATCAGGGACAACGTCAGTATCGGGTTATTGATGATGATCGACGTTGGGAATCGGGAATGAAGATGGAGATTCCGGAGTTTAAAGGAGGGATGGTAGCTGAAGAATTCTTGGATTGGTTATCTAATGTGGAGGAAATCTTTGATTTCAAGGAGGTTCCGGAGAATCGAAGGGTGAAGTTGGTTGCTACTAGGTTGAGGGGGAGAGCTTTGGCGTGGTGGCAGCAAACTAAACTTACCAGGGAGAGAATGGGGAGGTCAAAGATAGAATCTTGGGAGAAGATGAAGAAGTTGATGAGATCTACTTTCTTACCTTACAACTACCAATCACTTATGTACCAGAGATTGCAGAATCTGAGACAAGGGACGAAGTCTGTTAGTGATTATGCTGATGAATTTTACCAACTCATTGCCAGGAATGATATTATGGAAACGGAAGAACAGCTAACTGCTAGATTCATTGGAGGATTGAGAATGCAGATACAGGATATGGTTAATATGTTCGATCCTAGATCAATGGCAGAGGCACATCAGAAAGCGTTGGCTTGGGAGAAGCAAGGAAGGCGTGGAGGTGGTGTGTTTACTAATTCCAATAATCAAACGAGGGGTGTCAGTGGAAGTTCTAATGTTCCTAAACCTGTCAGTAAGCCAATTGTGAAGGAGGGTGAGAAGGCGAAGGTTAATAGTGGGTTCAAATGTTATAATTGCCAAGAAATGGGTCATAAAAGCAATGAGTGTCCGAAGCCGAAGAAGAGAACTATGATAGTTGAAGCTGAGGATGAGGATGAAGAGGCTGAGTGTTCTAATTCCTTACCGGTTAAGGAGGAAGACTTGTTATCGGGAGACGAAGGATATTCACTGATGATGAGGAGGAGTTGTTTGACACCAAAGCAAGAGGAGGAAGACAGTTGGTTGAGGAATAACATATTTCAATCTACTTGTACTATCCTTGGAAGAGTTTGTAAATTCGTTATTGATGCTGGGAGTTGCGATAACATTATCTCTACAGAGGCAGTAAAGAAGTTGGAATTGAAAACCGAGAAGCATCCTAAACCGTACAAGTTAGCTTGGTTGAGGAAAGGTGGTGAAGTGAAGGTGTGTCGAAGGGCTTGTGTTAATTTTTCTATTGGGAAGAAGTACAAAGATGAAATTTGGTGTGACGTTGTAGACATGGACGTATGTCATCTGTTGTTGGGCAGACCGTGGCAGTTTGATAGATCAGTTCAACATGATGGTCGTGCCAATAGTTACAGTTTCATGTTCGAGGGTACTAAAATCACTTTGGTTCCCAAGAAGCAGCAACAGAAAGAAAGCAAGCTGGAGGAAATTGAAGAACTGAAAACTTTGTTAACCTTGAAGGAGTTTGTTAAAGAAGTTGAAGAGGAGCCTGAAGTCTATTTGTTGATTGGACGAGAGAGTCATGAAGAGGTTAAAATTCCTGAAGAAGCAAAGCCAGTTTTGAAAGAATTTGAAGATGTATTTCCAGAGGAGTTGCCTAAGGAGTTACCGCCACTGAGAGACATCCAACACCAAATCGATCTTGTTTCAGGAGCAGTGTTACCACATCGACCACATTATCGAATGAGTCCGAAGGAACATGAGGAGTTACGAAGGCAGGTGGAAGAGTTACTTGAGCAGGGACGTGTTTAGGAAAGTTTGAGTCCTTGTGCTGTGCCAGCTTTGTTGGTACCGAAGAAGGATGGAACATGGAGAATGTGTACAGATAGTAGAGCTTTGAACAAGATTACTGTCCGCTATAGATTTCCTATGCCGAGGTTGGATGATTTGTTAGACCAGTTGAGTGGGGCAACTATATTTTCAAAGATTGATTTGAAGAGTGGTTATCACCAGATTCGAATTAGACCGGGAGACGAATGGAAGACAGCTTTCAAAACGAGAGAGGGGTTATACGAATGGTTGGTTATGCCATTTGGTTTGTCAAATGCACCTAGTACATTCATGCGGGTGATGAATCAAATCTTTAGACCATTCATTGGGAAGTTCGTGGTGATTTATTTCGATGATATTCTGATATATAGCGGGAGTACAGAGGAGCATGTAGAGCATTTGAGAAAGGTGTTAATTATTCTTCGTGAGGAACAATTTTATGCTGCTACGAAGAAATGTGTGTTTATGACGCACAGTGTTTTATTTCTGGGTTATGTTGTTTCAGGAGAAGGTATTCAAGTTGATCAGAGTAAAGTTGAGGCAGTCAGGAATTGGCCACAGCCAAAGACAATTACGGAAGTGAGAAGTTTTCATGGGCTAGCGTCATTCTACCGAAGATTCATTCCACACTTCAGTAGCGTAATGGCTCCAGTTACTGATTGCATGAAGGGTAAACAGTTTTCGTGGACAGAAGAAGCCGGGATTGCTTTTGAACGAATCAAAGAACTGTTGACGACAGCGCCAATTCTTGTTTTACCTAATTTTCAGTTGTTGATTGAGCTACACACTGATGCATCAAAGGTTGGGATTGGAGGAGTGTTGAGTCAGTAGGGGAGACCTATTGCATATTTCAGTGAAAAGTTATCAGGGGCAAAGATGAGATACAGTACATACGATGTTGAGTATTATGCTGTTGTGCAAGCTGTTAAGCATTGGAGGCATTATCTATTTCAGAAAGAGTTTGTTCTCTACACTGATCATGAAGCTTTGAAGCATTTACAGGGGCAGGATAAGATTTCAGCAAGACATGCATCGTGGATTGCATATTTACAGCAGTTTACCTTTGTTGTTAAGCACAAATCTGGGGTGACGAATCGGGTAGCTGATGCTTTGAGTAGAAGGAGTCATTTATTAACAACATTGAAAGTTGAAGTGACGGGGTTTGAATTACTGCCAGGGATGATTGAAGAAGATCCTTACTTTGTGAAATATGTTGAAAAAGTGAAGGATGGGAGTACCAATGAATTTATGTTGGTTGATGGATTCTTGTTTAAAGGAAATCAGTTATGTATTCCAGAGGGCAGCTTGAGAATGAAAATTATCAAGGAGTTGCATGAAGAATGCCATGTGGGTAGAGATCGTACATTGCAGTTGATTTCTCAATCTTATTTTTGGCCGTCGATGAGAAAAGAAGTTGAAAGATTTGTGGAGAGATGCCATATTTGCCAGGTTTCAAAGGGAACAGCGACGAATGCAGGGTTGTATATGCCATTACCTGTACCGTCTAAGCCATGGGTTGATATCAGCATGGATTTCGTTTTGGGTTTACCTAAAACTCAAAAGGGAAATGATTCGATATTTGTTGTAGTGGACAAATTTTCGAAGATGGCACATTTTATTGCCTGCAAGAAGACAGCGGATGCAGTTCGAGTGGCACAATTATTCTTTAAGGAGGTGTATCGATTGCATGGTTTACCAGAATCTATTGTTTCTGATCGGGATACTCGTTTTCTGAGTCACTTTTGGTTAAGTTTGTGCAAGATGGTGGGAACGAAGCTGAAATTTAGTAGTGCTTATCATCCGCAAACTGATGGACAGACAGAAGTTGTTAACCGATCGTTGGGGAATTTGTTGCGATGTCTTGTGAAGGACAATCTGAAGAGTTGGGATATGAAGTTATGCCAAGCCGAGTTTGCACACAATCATGCAGTGAATCGTAGCACGGGATTCAGTCCATTTCAGATTGTATATTCAAATTTACCCAGGGGACCGTTGGATTTGGCAGTAGTACCACAACCGAAGGTGACAGTTAAACGAGCTGCTGATTTTGTTGGTGAGCTGACTGAATGTCATAAAATCGTTCAGGAACGATTGGAGAAAGCAAATGAGAAGTATAAGAAGTCTGTAGATTTGAAGCGACGAAATGTTGAATTTAACGAAGGCGATTTGGTATATGCAATATTGACAAAAGATCGTTTTCCGGTGGGAACATACAATAAATTGAAAGCGCGGAAAATTGGTCCAGTTGAAATTTTGAAAAAAATCAATAAGAATGCATATCGATTAAAGTTACCAGATGATGTTTATACTTCTAATGTTTTTAACGTTAAACATTTGATTCCATATCATGGAGATGAAATTATTGTGGAAGAACTTACCAATTCGAGGACGAATTTTTCTCAACCCGGAGAGGATGATGCAGTACAAACTACGGAATCGATATGTTTAAATTGTTCAAAGCCTTTGAGTCGATTGGAATTGGCTTTGTTCTTAAGTCGCTCGGGGGTTATAAGCCGCTCACGACTTAACAAGGGATATTCACGACCTAACGTTATGGCCTTGAGTTGTTTCCGACTTAACGGAAGAAGTTTCCGACCTAAGGAATCGCGTAAAGGGAAGTGGCGAGTTAGTGGAGTAACTTTAAGCCGTGTGAAGAAGGCTACGTTTGAGTCGTTTGGGAATATAAGTCGTTTACGATCTATTGAAGGCCTTGAGTCGAAGGAAGTGGAGCACGACCTAGCGAAGTCAATCGAAGAAGCATGCCGCAAGGAACTTGGATGCTTGAGTCGTGTGGGTCTTGAGTCGGCCCTTAGTTGAGTCGTGAGTCGTTCACGACCTATGTTGAGTCGTATATGTTGTATTACGAGCTGCTATGTAAACACTGGTGTTGAGTCGGTCAATTGATGAGTCATGTTGTAATGTAATTGTTTTGAGTCGTGTGTTGTTCTGTTGAGTCGTGGCATTTTTAAGTCGTAAGTGTTGTACTGTTTGTATTTTTTTTCCTAAGTCATGAGTCGTATGGACTGTGAAGTGATGAGTCGTTCACGAGACATGTTGAGCCGCTGTATTGTATGAATGGTAGTGAGTCGGTTGAGTTGCTGAGTGTTAAGCCGGTGCCGAGTTAGCTAAGTCATAGGTCGGTTGCCGATTTAAGGGTCAGGGCAAAACACTATAAATACGCATGAGTTGTTCATTTGTAAGGGGGTTGAATATTGAATAAAATTTCTTGTTGATTGCTTCGTGCTTTCTTCTCTAATTGGTAGTTGAGTGTAATCTCCTATCTCCACTTACGTCATTCGAGTGCGCTCGAATCTACGTTTGTTGAAGCCGATTCACGGAATCTAGTGCGCTAGATCAACGTGTGAAGAATCGTAGATCTTTGAACACGGTATAGTGCGCTATCAATGTGTTTGAGATAGCTAGAATTCGGTATCTTCGGATCAACGAATTTGGACATTTCGGTATTTTCATTCCATCGATCGCTACTTTCACCGATTGAAGTTTGTTTCGATTTATCCGCTGTGTCATAAGTTCATGCAACATTACATATATATATATATAATATTAAGTTTATATAATATTTGTTTTTGTAGTTCATATAACCTCGGTTTCATCTAAATGCTATATTAAAATAGAATTCAGTCCCTTCCAGATATTAAATTTTAAAACTTCGCGTACTTTGTTCAAAAATGCGACTGAAGTTTTCTATCAGCGTATTTTCCAGTTAGAGAGATATGATAAATGAAAGTATCTTTTTACTGTTATTGACAACGATAATTTTCTTCTATTTTTTATGTTTGAAATTTGAAAATTATAAATTAAAGCATCTACTCTTTTAAAGTGTCATGTTAGAAACCTATCAGCATGAACTCTAAACCGTGAAATATCACGACTAAGCAAAATGAAATTAGAATGGTATCTGAAACAGTGCACAGGTTTATTGCTTTACAAACACATGCACGGGATAAACTGAAAGGCATCCAAACATACTTTTTCTATGCTTTTAACAATAAAAGATAATAATTGAAAGGGGGAAAAAAGAGGGGGGCATTACATCTTGGGTAGAATCTAGCTCTTGAGAATCCTACTTTACTATTATTTTGTTGTCTAGTAGTGACCATGAAGCAACACGGACAGTAAGATCAAGCATTATATACAGACATCACCACCCTCGGTAATTATAGTACTTTACGTGAATCTGCAACACTAACGCTGAGAAAATGATGGTAATTATCTGGCTTTTATTTGGTGATCCATGTGAAGCAACAAAACAAGTTTGATGCATGGTGATGGATATTTGTTCCTATCTTCTAAAGTGGGAATAGAGTGTACATGTGAAGTAACTTCAAACCTCAGTGTCGAGAAACAGAGAAGGGACTGGTTGATCACAATATCCCCACCGGTGAACAGCTCATAGTTTGGATGATTCCATGGGTGTGTTTGAGTATGACCAAAGGAGCAAACAAAATGAGCATATGAAAGGGACACCGATTTAATGTGTTCTTATTTTGCAAATAAGGCATTTGAAAGAGGAATGAAAGAAAATTAGTAATTTTTCTATTACTATTTATATTATCGACTTATTTCCATTGTTTTAAGAAAGATATAATTTAAGAATATAACTTAATTCAAAATTTTGATAATTCAACTACAATTATAATGATACACATACATTTATATTAGTACAACAATCTGAATTACCGATACAATAACAATAAAAAATTCGAATTACGGAAACAATAACGATAACATAGTACAGTAGCAAATAGTTCATTTCGCATGCTAGTTTAGACGGTTGCCATTGAATTTGTTGCACTTTTTTAACTGGTTCACGATCGACCTGAACATTCGAATACTATCGTACTCTTCTGGAAATTTTTCCGAAAGTAGATTGAGATCACCATCATATGTCATAAATTTTGAGTCCCCTTCGTTGTCTATTCGTATGAAAATTATGGATATTTATTTTATTAGTAGCAACCATTATTTGAACTTATATATGCATGTTGACGTGTTACATAAGATCTCAAATTTCTCTTTCAAATTTCAAAAGCTGTTTCGATTGTCATATGTAAACTCGAATTGTGATAGTTGAAATTTCATTTTCGATCATTGGTTGGTTTTGTGTTTCAGTAAAATTAGAAATGTGGTAGCTAACATTACAGCAAGGAGGTAAGTATCTATTCATTGGTGGATACCTTGATTCAACTAAATAATATTGTCATGTTGGTGGATGAGGAAAATTCAAATTTAGGTTGTATAAAACTGAACAAAAAACCTTGGCATTACATACAACCTGGAGTTACTTCCCATCCACCTCTTACAAACGTAAATGTTAAACCAAAGACGCATACAGTCATAATATTCTGCGTACCTTAGACTTCACGTCAAACATATCGTTGCAAATTTGAAGCTGGTACACGTGCAACCACATGTGTACCATCAATAGCCATGATAAAAAATTTCAGAAATGGGTAATACCGGTGTGATGTCTTTTTGAGTCTATTAAATTGAGAACTTATCGGTCTAATAATATTATTAGACAACATTTCAACAACTTTCAAATCTTCGTGAAAATAAGCACAAATCATGTTATTTGAGCGTTAAAATCTTTCAGCAGCTTGCTTTGTAGAAAAGCTAAAGCAATTTTGTATAGAAGATGACTAACATTTTCCAAATGCACATATTAGACGTTGTCTAAGGATCCGCTTTTTCGATCCTAAAATGTCAGCATTAATACATCTGCGATATTCGTGTGCCGAGCACCCAAGTGTCGAAGAGACATATTATTAGGATAAAATAAAAAAAATAAAAAGAAATAGAACAAAGAAGAAGAAAATAAAACATCAAAATTTCACCAACAGAATGATAACGTATAATATCAAAAAACAGTATGAAATGTCACTCTAAGATACATAGCATTTTAGAGTTATAATCCTAAGTATTATCATCAGCCTGGACAGTTACAATGGTTTGATCTCATAAATGCTGATATATACATAATAGTAATGCTGTAGAAATAAGAATACTACAGTGATTGAATGAAAGCATCTAGCTCATCTCCAGAAGCTTTAAAGAACATCAACTAAAACTCGTCTTTCCTAGACTACTCGAACACTACAACGGGAAGGGGGATTTCCGACGGCTGAAAACCGTCGGCGGCCGTCGGAAGCCGTCGGAAATGACGGCGTCGGGGAGCAGTGTTTCCGACGGCTACCGACGGGTGCTGCCGTATAGATTACCGACGGCTTCCGACGGCTTCCGGCGGTTTCCGACGGCTTCCGTCGCCCGTCGGAAGCCGTCGGAAACCGCCGGAAATCAGGCCGCCGGGAGCCGTCGGTAACCGATGAAAATTTCGACCTATAAGCCGTCGGGAGCCGTCGGAAGCCGTCGGAAATCTGCTGTTTTTTTTTTAAAATCTACTGCAAATAGAGCCTTCCAACCACATTTCTCTTCCAAACACTACAATATCAATACTGCACAATCCAATAAACAATAATCCAACCAAACATGCAAACCAATACTCCAAAATATTCAATAGACACAGAAATAAACAAAATTGTAATAAAAATAAAATACAAAATATACATAACATTCCAACATTAACAATAATACTAACAATAACTGTTCTAATCATGCATATCCTGATACAGCTACAGAACCAAGTGTATTATACATAATTATACATATCAACAATTAATTGTTCCATCTACCAAATCATTGTAAACTAAAACTAAACATACCTGCACGAACGAATCAGAAAGCAATGAATCAATCTGCCCCAGATCCAGAGCCAGCCGATGAAGGGAAGCGGCCACCAAACTGCTGCATGTACTCAAATAACTGTGCCGTCTGCATGGCCTGTTGGCGATTCTGCTCCTCCAACTGCTGAACTCTAGTCTGCAATTCTTCTATACTTGCTAGCTCGCTCTGAGGTCTACTCCGCCGTCTCCTACTCTGACTACTGGACTGCAATAATTGAAAAATAAATAAAATCAAAGTTTATTGTTTTGAAAAGGTAAGAATATCATATTTTAAGTAATTTAAGAAAAATTAAATTATTTACCGCTAAATTGCCAAATCCGTATCGTCGACCATGCTCTGGTGGACTCATAACGGACTCAAAAATAACGTCCTCTTCATCGGTCGTCAGCTGCTCTCGACCCGTATCAAAAAGGAGTTTCTGTCGCTGCTCCATAAACATCTCCTGCATTGACAAATTAATAATATCATATCTTTTTTCATAATAATTTGACAACTAAAACAATTACTAATACTGAATAAAATGAAATATGCTTACATGGCTTTTACTGGATTTATCGTCCTGCCATGTGTACGAAACAGTCCCGTCTGGATTAACATGCTCGACAGCATGCGTACGGGTGAACACGTCCATATAGCTGACAGGACCATGTGCCTCGGCTTCCTGAAGTTGATTGTTACATACAATTATTATACATTTAAAATCATATAGCATAAACTATTTACATTTATTATTCAGTAATTAAATTTACCAACTCCTGCCGATACTGCTGAAACGACTTCGATCCTCCGCGATGAGTAACGGGATTCTTATTTCTATTTGCAGAGTTTCTATCTGACTCTGCCTGTACATTCAAAATTTGATACATTATTTTCCAATCACGTTAAATTAATAATTCAAAAAAAATTAGTATACTTGCCTTCGCCTCGTCCGTCTCCCAGTAGCTCAACCAAGCTTGCCACACGCTCTCCCCCATCCACCGTGGTCTCTTCCCGGATTTCTTAACCTCAGATATCGTGTCTCTGTAGTTCTTTCGCATCTTCCTCATCCAGTATGCTCGTGCCAGCTGCATATCATCTGTCTGGATGTCTATCTCAGCCTGTGTTAAAAAAAGATTACACTTTAAACGATAAACGGTAGAAAAACGACAAAAACGAATTAAAAATGGAAAACATAAAAATTACACATACTAGGACATCCTGCCATATGCACTCTATGATGTGCGGAGGGATGGTATCCCACTTCGGCCAGCACGCACTCATCCTACTACGATATGCTGCTCTGGAGACGTCCAACACTACCTTAGTGGGTAGTAGCTCGAACCCCCTGTTTTTAAGTACGATACAGATAAGTATGTACGTATAGTATAGAAAAAATAAGATGATGAATAAGATTTAATTTTTACCCATCTGCTTTGGGGACTAACGTAACAACTGGACGGTGTGGCGCTTGCGATGGGCCACTGCCATCGCCTCCTGAAGAACGGGAAGAGCTCCTCCCTCTATGTGATATAATGATAAACCTGTGACGTTTACACATCATTATATAAGAGAATAAAAACATGATAATGAAATATATTTCATATGAACATGACATCAACGGTATAAATTGCTTAATTATAATGACTGAAATGTAAATAGAAATGTAAGTTTGTTATACCTGATTCATAATGGGTGTACTCTTCCTACGATAAGCAGAGTTCATTGCATTTTTAATAAAAATTGCTAAATAAATGACAAATTGAAATAACATAAAACAATAGTAAACGGATTTAGTTTCATAGTTACATCAATTTCATAATACATCAAGAATTCAACATAGTTACATCAATTGCAAAAAAACAGATTCAAATTTATATCAGTCATCATCGTCTTCTGATTCAGATTCGGTCTCGTTTTCGACGATATTTTCCTCTGCACTGTCAAACGCTTCCACCAAAACATTTGATTCATCGATCAAAGGACCAAAATCTGTATGATCGTCTGTAATTATTATTTCGTTATTTTGCTCAAGATCTGCCTGATAAGCTTGTTCGTCCGGAATATTCTTCCCATCGAATGTGAATCTGGCCTTTGTTTTAAAAACTGCGGACCAATCTGCTTTATCTCTTTTTAGAGACGGATAAGGAGCGTAATAAAATTGCAATGCTTGTTTGGCTAGTACAAAAGGATCATACTTGTGATAGTGCGATGTATGCTTTATTTCGATAAGATTATAATCCTTATGCACATTAATTCCAGAACCTGGAACATTGCTAAACCAATTGCATCTAAATAGAAACACCTCCTCCGCGGGTCTTGAGAAATATGTCAGTTGCAAAATTTGTGTTAGAACGCCATAAAAATCATTTAAATGGTTTTCTGGATCGTCACTACCTTTAACAAATACACCAGTATTATTTGTTAATTTTTCTGCACCGTATTCTTTGGTGTTAAATTTGTATCCATTGACGAAATATATTGGATATGTCTTGACCACTCTTTTTGGTCCCATTGCAAGATGTTTCAACCCTTCGTCAACAACACAATTTTTCGGCTCATAAACGTAATTTGAAAACCAACGGGAAAATTCTTTACTGAGATCTCCGTTCGGATGTTCCCGTTCATAAACACTGTTTATATAAACAAATTATTGCATTAGGTTATACATGCGCATGCATTACAGAAAAGAATAAAACAAAAATTATTATTTCAGAATACCTAACAAACGGTGCAACCTCGGCACAATTTAGAAGAATATAAGTGTGTGCTACACGAAGATCTCTATCGTCTAGCCATATTTCCACACATTTTCCAGAAGGCCGACCATGTTGTCTAAAAATAGATAACATTGCTTGAGAGGACTCTTGTTCGTCGCCTTCATCATTACGAGGAACACTTTGAAATGAAATATTCACATGGTCACTGAAATAGTGAGAGAAAAAGAACGAAGCTTCTTCTTGATGTAAGATTTACATATCGAACCTTCAACTCGTTCTTTTTGTCTCACTTTTTTCTTCAGATGATTCAAATATCTATGCAACATTAATTTATATTAACTTCATCTTTCAAATGCAATTAAATTACGTTATAACATATTACATACCTCTCAAATGGATACATCCATCCGTATTGGACATGACCTCGAAGTCATGCTTCAGATGGAAGATGAACAGGTAAATGTTCCATCACATTAAAAAAACCTGGCGGAAATATTTTCTCTAATTTGCAAAGCAATATAGGAATGTCCACTTCAAGTTTACGTAAACGTTGCACTTTTAAAGTAGTCGAACAAAGCTCTTTGTAAAACATACTAAGCTCCGTTACTACCTTCCAAACTTTTAACGGCAGTAGTTCTTTAAACATAACGGGAAATAAATTTTCCATTATTATGTGACAGTCGTGACTTTTCATTCGCTCAATCTACCATTTTTAAAGTCAACACATCTACGAAGATTTGATGATATCCCATCAGGAAATCTTAACCCTTCCACCCATTTTAACACAGCTTTAACTTGATTATTATCTAATTCGTAACAAGCTTTTGGTTTTTTACTGTCATTTGGTTTCATATGAAGCTCGGGACGTTTGCATAATTCTTCTATATCACGTCTTGATTTCAAATCATCCTTCGTCTTCCCTTTCACATTCAAAATTGTGTTAAACACATTATCAAATACATTTTTCTCATTGTGCATCACATCTATGTTATGGCGAAGCAGAAGATGTTTCCAATACGGCAACTCCCAAAAAATAGTTTGTTTGCACCAGTTATGAACAACTGATTTGCCTTCAATTTCTGTTTGCTCCCCCGTTTCATATATCTTTGGATAGTCCTTAACAAGTTCATATATGTCTTCGCTTGACCATATCGTCGGTGGTTGTCTGTTTTCTACTCTATTAGCTAAAAAGTTTTTCTTGTCTCCTCTGAATTTGGATACGTTTTATCGAAATGCTTCCATGCTTTTCCATCGGCCGGATGTGTCAACGTACCCTCTTCCTCCGTTCTCACGCTATGCCACCTCATATTAGACGCAGTTACAGAAGATGCATATAATCTTTGAAGTCTTGGAGTTATGGGTAAGTAGTGCATACGCTTGTACGGAACTTCCTTACCCTTCTTTTTTCTTGGTTTGTATCTCTCCTGATTACAAACTTTACAATTTCTAAGGTTTGCGTCTTCTTTCCAAAACAACATGCATCCTTTTAAACATGTATCTATTTTCTGATACGGTAAACCAAAAGCCGACATAAGTTTTTTAACTTCGTAGTGATTTTCACACATTAGATTATCGGGCGGCATATGTCTTTTTGCAGCTTGTACAACAGCCGTAAACCCAGCTTCAGTGATGTTGTATTTTGACTTCATCGCAATGTATTCTGCGATTACTGACAGCTGCGTGCCGCTTTTACAACCATCCCAAATAGGTTTCTTAGCTGCATCTAGTAAATCATAAATTTTCTTAGCTTCAATATTTGGTTCTTCAACATTTACATCATCGTCGTCAACTTCAACCATAGGAAACATTGATCGTGCTGCATCTTCGACCATATTTTCTATACGGGTCGTTGAAACTATTTCGTTAACGACACTTTCAGACTCTACAGAAGTATTTGCTACAACTTCTCCATGCCGATCCCAAACATAATATTCGGGTGTGAAACCGTGTTGGCACAAATGAACTTTCACAATATCTGGTAACAAAAACTTCAAATGTCTACACCTACTACACGGACAACGAATTTCTAGATCGTTTCCGTTATTACTTAAGGCGAATTCAACAAACACGTTTATACCATTATAAAAATCTTCTTTTATTGAGCCCCTCAGTCCTTTTCTTTGGTACATCCATCTCCTTCGATCAACAAAATAATCAATCATTTTTCCTATTTGACAAAATGAGAAGTTCAAAATTTAATATTTATTTTGAAGAATACATATTCGAAAAAGATTATTTTCATGTTCGTATAATATTTTGAATTTAAAGAACAACTTCACAAATTTAAAAATATTTTCAAATAGGGCACATTTCATTTTTTTAACGTACGTAACGATTAAAAATATATATAATTTTTTTTCATTGGTCAGACATCCTACTTCCCATTACAAACACAGTAAGCATTTACATTTCGTATATTACTTCGTCTCAAACGTTTCAATAAAATTTCGACAGCATTTCCCTTTTGTTCTCTGCATTGTACACAAATGCGTGTACGCAGGAAACAAAAAAGAAAAGTTAGGGCGAAATTTTATGAACCGTTTGAGACGAAGTAGTATACAAAATGTAAATTCTTACTGTGTTCATAACTTGTCCAATACAGGGACAAATCCGACAAACATTGTACCAGATGAATATAAATGGTCGTTTTTCGAAAAAAACGACTATTTATACAACGATCATGTACAACACTCGTCAGACGGGGCCAAAAACTCTCTAAGGGACATTTGTCGGTTAACATGCGCGCATTTTACTCAAAAATACAGTTTTACTCACTGTTCACATTTACAAAAATATATAAAAATTTAACACAGTTATTCGACGTATTATGCATCAAAAAGGCTGGTATAATATTTTTTTCTTTTTTTTTAATACACACAATTATAATTTAGAGTAATGCATTTTTTTGTTTCATAAGTAAATACGTGCACAATATAATACTCCTAGTTCATTCAATCATTTTATCGTATGCCAAATAACGTATACAATCGTCGAATCAGGACATACACAACAATTTACATATACATGAACAACCACAAAGTATACGTGTTTTTCACAATTTCACGATAAAAGATGAAATATGTATGTGATGTGATGCTATAAACCATTATTACGCTAATGCAAACAATTTCAATCGCTAATTCGCCCTAATTTATCAATTTATGCAAATCTAAAATTAGGGTAAAAACTGAAATTTTCAGAAAAATAAGATATTATACCTGAGATTGAGAGAAAGAGGTGTTGAATCAGCAGCGTGGAAGGAGAAAAAAATCAAGAAATTGGCGAATGGAGGTGGAAAATGTGAATTTGGGGGTTTTTGGTGAGATTGGGGGAAGCTGGAAAATGAGGAAGAAAGGCTCGGCCGGCTGCAGGTATTCGCGAATTTCCGACGGCTTCCGACGGCCGCCGACGGCCCGTCGGAAGCCGTCGGAAATTCGCCGTCGGAAGCCGTCGCCCCAAGCCGTCGCTATTTCTCTTTATTCTAGTAGTGGAAAGAGCATCCATGAAAATAAGAAAAATATAAAACCATGAGTCAAACATATGTCCGATGTGAGAAACTTAAGAAATACTTGATCAGCGGTACTTTTAAAACCGCATGGATCACCATAACGGTTATCCCCTCAAAAGAATCACTTATGTATTAAGTAAATAAGGTTATATTATAGATAATGTTTAGGGTGAAGAATATAAATCAGAAAATAACTGTGCTGCTTTCATCTCATGACATGACACTATTAGAAGTACAATCAAACCGCTAAGGTACGCATATATATGGATTTCCATTAGAGGCATCCCGAGATATACTGAGGCCAGTCTCTTGATAAGGGTCGGAAAGTGCCTTTCGAACATTGTATGTCTCATGATAAAATATACTATTAAGGTAAATGCAACTAGCCCATGTATGAACACGTAGAACCATGTGGAACTAAGTACCATCAACTCCCACCGCAACACCGTTAAGCTTCTCCAGATATGGATTTGATATACCCTGTCATGGGCTAGCTAAATTCTAGGCTATACATCCTAATTTGTTTTCTGCGATTACCAGTGATGAGGTCGCATTCAGCATCTCAAAACACATATCTCCATCACTCTAACAGATCTCGAATCTCTCTCTGGATTCCAGCAACTTGAACAGTCCATGAATCTCTACAAGGATCTAAGCATAAGTCGTCCGACGAATGCTAGCGCTGACCTCTTTCTTGGACTTAACCTTAGGATAGAAATTTCATCTCTATAGCATTAGTCTAGAAGTTAACACTGACATTTCTTTTGAACTTTGCCTTAAGATAGACAGTTCAACCCTATAGGCATTAGTTTATAATGTTAACGCTAACCACTCCCTTGGACTAACCCTAGAATAGAGATTTCAACTCTATAACATTCCACTTCACAACCACTACTAAAACGTAGACTCATATACTAGTACTGAAGTGGTATTCGTAAGTAAAAAACTTACCGTAGCGGGCTCTTGAAAGTTAATTTGATGAATTTATGGTTAACTCAATTCTGATTCTTTTAGAAGTAAATGAACGATATAAAGAAGTCCTACCTATGGGATTTCATATGTATATATTCTTAAAGCAAGGGACAGTTCATACGAATGAGTCATTCCCAGGAGATCTCAAACCATATCAATACATGATGCTTACATATACTTTCAAATTTAACTCGTTAATTTCGACAGTCGACTAATCGACTATCAAGTATAAATAAATGATTGCATATGGAAACCAAGTCTCATACACTCATCACGTTTTCGATTTTATCAATGTATATCATCCTTCAATCAAGAGTGAAGCTAGTAGGTTAGAGCACTGTTGCTTTCAAACCTTTTTTTTTTGAATTACCTAGAGAACCAAGCTTCGCTTGTAAACTCTAGGGAAGTATGTGCCAACCAAACACATACTTCGGCTACTTGTTACAGGGTTATTAGTTTCGGGGCTCGAACTCGTGACCTTCGATCACGCAGTCCGGACCATCAACCAACTGCGCCAACCCTATTGGCTGCTTTCAAACCTTACTAAAACATCAGTCTTAACTCTCATATATAGAATAAATCTTCCGTGTCAGCTTTTAGTGCAAAGTATAGGATTAAATAAGTTCCATAAACAAGCAAACATACAAAACTACGATTAAGTCACACAGAGCACGGCTAAGTCACATAAAACACGATTAAGGCACACAAAGCATGATTAAGTCATATAAAGCATGATTAAGCGACACAAAGCATGATTAAGCTACTTAAGCAACTCTTAATCTCTTTTTTTATTTAGTTAATCCTTTTATTAATTAAAACTCCTTTGGAAATACTTGTATATATATTTAAAATCCCTTTACAAAAAATATATACATGTATACTACTATTTCGCTATTCATTTCTACTCATTTCAATACTTACAGTGTATCCATTTTCTTATTCGAAATGGTAAAAAGAATATTCATAAATTTTATAAAAGATTCCGCATTTCCTAAAGTATAATCAAATGGGTTAAAAACAAATATTATTGAAAAAATTGATACTATAAACCTAAAACCATTTTTCCTTATAATTATCTTTAAAACATTTATTTAATGATCTAATTATATTACTAAGTATAATTAAAAGGGGGTGAAAACAAATGTCGCTTAGACACTGTTTACAATAAACTCAAAACCATTTTTATAATTGTCATTTCCTTAAAAAAATTCATTTAAAGTTCTAAGTATATTTACCCTTATTAAACAAGATAATACACTTTTAATTAACTTTACAAAACCATTTATTATAACATAAGTGTTATAATCCAAAACTACCTTTTATTTTAATATGACTTAGCTTACTTTTTCAAACTTGTATATTTACTAGAAATCTTAAGAATGATACACATACACACATATAAACATACATATATTCATAAAGCTAAGATATTTAATAAAATTCTAAAAACAATTTTTTTTATATTGTAGAAGCTTTTAATACTTTAATAAATGATTAACTGATTTTATGAAGAAAAAAATATATATTTAATTATAATATGGTTTAAAACATTAATTTAAAATATTATTTAAAAATACATATTTTATAATTTACTTAAAAACTACAAAAAACATATTTTCTTATTTATAAAATAACCCTTCTATTTTAATGGTACATAATTAATTATTATAAATTCATAAAATTATAAACCACTTTTAAAATACTCTAATCTATATTAGAAACGGCTACTAAAAATATTGAAGTAAAATACTTAAGTTTAAAGCATTTCAAATAATTTAAACTCTCAAATAGAAAAGAAGCATTTCCAGAATGCTCTAAAAAGTGATTCGGAGGCAAAGATAGTGTTTTTGAAGAGCTATGGATGACCGTTATAAAAGAGTGCGACCTGAGCCAGTTTTAATATCAATAAAGTTTGATCGATTTTCGAGAAGCTAACATACTTTTTAGCACCTAATTTCTTAAAAGTAATTAATATCTTGTACTATAAAGCAAAACCTTTGGTTAAAAGGTCAAACTGAAGCCTTTTTTTGATTGCCCATACTGCCCCCACTTCAACTTCCAACTGCACAATTCTTCTAAGGCATTTTCGTATTTCACCCATCGCCTCAACTCACGTTCCCCAACCCGCACGAATCTCCAACTTACTCTGCAGTTTTCTTCCCTTCCCTTCTCCCTGTTCGTTTTTCACTTTATCCCCTTATCTTCTCCGCCCAAAACATTGCCACTTCCCTATTCCCACTTCTCAAAACGATGGACCTAAGCTGACTGCAGTCTATTCTTCCCTTACTCCCATTGCGCTGCCTGCGTAGACGCGCTCTGCCGAGGCAATGATTGTCGATCATCAGGATACCAAATCAGCGTATAATTCCTGTGCTTCCCACCGCTAACTTCGCCAGCCATTTAGTGGTCCGCCTATCCTTCTGCAGGTGCGCTCTCAAATTTACTGCCTACTTTGCTGATTTGGTTTGCTATATTAGTTTCACTTTCTAGTTACTGTTCTATTGTCTGCAACTGTTTATTTCTGTTTCTGTTCTTAAATGGTTCAGAGTACCTTCCATAGACGCTCCAATGGTGATTGTTACATTTCCTAATCGATAATTTTCATTTGCTTTACCTGTTCAATGTTTACTTTGGTTGGTTGGTTTCATTCCAGTAGTTACTTTGCAGGCTCATTTGATTCAAAAACTTAAATAAAAAATGGGACCTATGTAGGATTTAAATATAACAACTCCTACACTTCATTTACCTATGCACAATTATATGTTTGTCTAAACATACCAACAGTGAGATTGAAGCTTAGTCACTGAAAAAATAAGTATATTTAATAAATTCCAATCAGTTACTTCGTTTCTTTGCATGAATTTTGCAAAAGATTTTAATAATCGAACAATTGAGTTAGTTATGACTGATATATTCTTTACCATATCTGTCTCCAATAGAGTTTTGTTATTTGTAAGTGCATCTGTGCTATATTTGTGTAAATACATTGTTTTTCCTCAGCTATTATTCCTACGGATAAAAAAAGAAAATCATATATACATTTTTTTCTACTACTTCTTTCAGATGGCTAAGATCGGAGATGATTTTTTTACCCTATTCATATCTAATCATTTCCTAGCACGTAAGTGGTATACTCTTATAGAATATAATTCAATTTCTACTATGAGAAAGGATTTAGCCTTTATTTGGTGCTGTTGGTATTCTGTTCCATGTCTCAGATAACTGCTCCACTTTCATTGTTCTTTTTCTTCCTTCATCCGACCAAAACTGTGGACTAACATCAATTTGAAAAAAAAAAGATGTGAAAAATGTCTAAAAAGTACAAAAAATGGCTTTGCAAAAAGTTTTAATAATCGGACAATTGAGTTGGTTATGACTGATGTATTCTTTACTATATATGTCTACAGTAGAGTTTTGTTATTTGTAAGTGCACCTATGCTATGTTGTCGGCTGGGTGATTAAACTGAGTTGCTTATGCTTATCGATAAAGTTTAATTCATGGTTTTCTCACTATTTATGACCTTTATGCTTCACCATGTGTTAGTACTCCCACTACCAATTTTCCTGTTGCCTTATCAATAACTTCCCCTCATTATCATGCCTACTCTATAACAGATAGATTGTACATCAACACCTATTTCGCTCTATTTACTATACCTACTAATATTAAAGTTTAAATGGTACAAACTACCTTACCATCTACTCCTACTTTGACCCTAGGTTTTGATAGTATTTTATTACTTTTTGCTGTCTATGTTTATTGCTTCTGTAAACAGTGCATTTTATTCATATACATGTGATGCCCATTTTTTTTATTTTTCTACCCCTTTGAGAAGAATTCAACAAATAGACTGCTTGCTTTTAGCAACAACATCTTAAAAAAAGAAAAAGAAACAAAAAAACAAATATTGGTGCCTGTAAGGCGCTGCTATATGTTGCAGTGCATATAAAAAAAGAGTATTTTAGTGCCTCTATAAAAAGAATGTAGGAGCAATATGAAAAACAGCTTCTGTTTACCACTGTATTTAATTCTTGCATATGCCTAAAAATACTGTACTTTATCATGCATAAGAAAATGAAGACCTCTATATTGCAACGCCATGTACTTGAACTTTGAATGCCATGCTATAACATCAGTCAATAGAAAGCTTGGACAATAATAAAAATAATAATACCATAAAATTAATCTCTTTTAGGCCTAGGGTCCGGATCTTTGTTGGCAACTTGAACTTTTTATTTAATCCAGTTTCGACGGTAATATAAATACTTCACTTTAACTTTGTTACATATTTTCTTCCTTGAATCTTCATGCTTTGCTTAGCCATATGATATGTGTGTGTGTGTGTATTATTTTTGTGCAAATAATATGCTACATTGCCTTAGAGCATTCCTAGCAGGACGACTAAATTCAAGAGGAGGAGGAAGAAAAAAAAGGAAGAATTCTCACTAACCAATATATAACATCCCGCCTTTTTGTACGTTTTAAATCGACAATAAATCACACATGTCAAACTCAAATCATACAGAAGGGCGGAATGTTAATGGGGTGAATAAGAAAAAGAAAGAAAGAAATAAAACAAAACGGAATTTTGAAGCGGAACGATAAAATATAATAAATCAAATATACAGTTCATGAAGTTGTTTTACAAAATATTCGATTATACTTATACAATACATATCAGGGTTATACATACCAGAGAATAATAAATAATGCAGTGGAATAAGGTGATTCAGTGGAACAATATAGTAAATAATAATAATCTTCGTCTTCGCCTTCGTCTTTCATAAATAAAGTCTTCAAATCCTGAAATGCTCAGGCTGACCCGAGCGAGTTGAAAAGACAAAACACTCGAGTCAGAACTAAAAGATCTTATGTGAGTTAAATCAATGGAAATAAATATGAGTGGAACAACGTCAGAGATGTTTACGGGGTTTGACATCTCCTATACAGTGTCTAACGTGAGTGCAGTAACTTAAGAGATGTTCGAGATTCACATCTTCTAAGGATTCATTAAACTATTTACTATGTAGTAATATTTCTCTATTATAATAATGTCTATAGTAAAATAAACTTACTTTTAAATAGCGTTAAGGAGTTACTCAGTCTCCCCCTTAACATAATAATAGTCCCAGTTGTCCATCCAGTATCAGCGCATCTCCAGATCGGGAGACTACCCTAAATACTACACGCGCTACGGAAGAAAACCAAACTCGTACAAGGCGTACTAGGGTAGGTGACACGACACAACTAGGCAATGTTAGGGTAGATATACCAATCACGCTTCCGGACCGGTGGTAACGCATTGCAACTACTACCACCCACCTCGAGCCACACCCCCAAATCAAAAGGGCCCCAAACAATCATAAAGTAATAGAATGGTATCGAAGGAGTGTGTTCGATAAAAGGTGCTACATTCTTAGCCCGTCGATCGCACCTATTTTACCATCTTATGCCAACTCACGGGAGTCAGGTCCACATATATACCTCAAAGGAAACGCCGCCACCATCCTACTTCATTCTGAAATCTCCACTGCATACACGGTTGTTAAAGTGGTTTTCGGAGTTGGCAGAGGGTATGGAAACTTCCGATCTCGGTCTCTTCAACAACCAACCATTATTATAACACCGCGGTCATTTCAAAATAGTTTATACTTCAAAACCAGAATACAATATCCTCTTCAAAACCATATAAATACGATATCATTTCCATTTAGAAACCAAATCAATATGATATCATTTAAAAAAAACCCCGATCAACATAGCATCATTTATATTTCGAGTATATCCTTTCCAAAATTATTGCACTTTCAAAACTATAATATTTCGAAACCATCCGCTTAAAATATAACCTTTCAAAACATAATACTTCGAATTTCATAGCTTCTAAACCATAACTTCCACAACTTAAATGGTTTGGATATTCAAACAGTATTTAAAATAAAATAGTTTGAATTTAAAATTACTTTATAAAGTAAAATAATTTCCTCGACTTCACAATTTTATTCACTTTAAATTAAATCTCGATTCATAACTTTCAACCCACTTTCAGTTTCAATAAACCATTTCAATTTCAATATATTTCAAACTTTGAGTATTAAACAATTTCAAACTAAGTTTAGTAATTACGATTCAACAATCCTATTTTCTATAATTTCGTTTTGAAATATTTGCATAATAAATCCATTATTTAAACTCAAATTACAAATAACTAGATATTTCCTTCAATCTACTTATACTCGGAATATTCATTTAATTCATCTTAAACCAAAATCCAGTTATAAAAATCATACCTTTAAAATCTCAATTTTATTAAATTTCAAATCAATTTCATATTTATCTTCCAACCTTATTCTCATTTAAGCCATTATAAACTCCAGAAATATAATTCAAATAAATACTTAGCCATATTATATCTCAATAAAATCAAACTTTACTATTAAAATTATTTTATACTTTAAACCAATTTTATACATAGCCTAAAACCAAGAATTTAACTATATATAAAATAACATTTATAAAATATTCAAATCAATATCTCATAAAACCATATATTCTTTACAAAACCATAGAAATCATTTCAAAATATTTTTATATATAGACCACAGTGTCTATATAAAATTTTCTATCATATGGTCAAATGATACGGATATTTATCATTTCAATCCGTAATTTAAAATAAAATACGGTTATATATCATTTCAAACCGCAATCCCGAATGAAATAAAAACGCATAACAACTTGCAGTTTATAACAATATAAAATACAACATCCATTCATCCAATATAATCGTTAGCCATTTATCACAATCATCATCCACTTCAAACAATAATATTAATATATTACGAATAATAAATAACAGGTATTTACTGGCAGTTATATTCAATAATAAAGTAAACAACTATTTAACTGGCAGTTTATATGCAATAATCAATTAAATAACAATTTAATTCAATAAATTCAATTTAACTAGGATGATGATTAAAAATATGCCAAACAGTCGTAAATAAATTTCTAATCATATTAAAAATTAATTTACACACATAAGAAATTTTAGAAGTTGTGAGTGGGTTAAAAGACTCACGTTTTGAATTTAAATTGAATTTAAATCCAATTTAAATCTAAAATTTGGACATTCTTAGAATTCATCCAAACCAGCGCCAAAATGTCCAAAATTCTGATACGATCCTAACGAAAAACCGCGCGTAAATCGGACTTCGTGTGCAAAAGTTATAATTATTAGAAGATTAAATGATTTAAATAAGAAGATAATTAAAATAAATAAATATTACACGTCACCTCCACATTATCTTCCCAGGCATGCATGATCGAGCAACAGAACCAAACCCTAGCCTACTACGTGCGCCCTCACCATCTCGTCTATGAACGTGCCTGCACGAGCAAAACTACCCAGATCAGATGATGTAGCCGCACGAGCCATCTCAGGCTGACCAAGATGGTCGCTCGCGAGGCAGCGCGGCCCCACCAAGCGCCTCCTCCTCCGACGAACTTCCAAGCAAAAACGTAACGAATCACGGCCATGCATTGACCAGCAAACCGCACCATGAGATCTGCTCGACAAGCTCTTCACAATAGCACCATCCGATCGTCGATTGGTCGACGATCCGCCATTGGATCGTCGGAAATCCATATGAACAGCAGGAACTGATTCGTGATTTCAGGACAAACGATGACTCGAACCCAGAAACGAATTGCAGATCTGAGATGTGTTCATCGAGAGCTTCGAATCCATATAAAATTTGATATTATTTAGGGAGTTTGAAATTTTGGCTTTGAATTTTATTTGAAATTGCAATTGGAATTTGGTTTTGAGAATTTGTCTGCCATTGAGGAAGAGAAGGAGCAGAATGAATTGTACGTATTGATAAATGAAAATGAGGAACAATCAGGCTTTATAACGAGATATATATAGGTAGGTCAGAAAATAGAAACAGTTGGATCGAATCGGTTTGAAAATTGAACGCTACACGGCCCAGAAGCCCGTTTTCAACTCCGGAATGAAAATGGGTCAACCCATATATCAAAATAGATGTTTTTGAATATTTTAAACTCGATGAAGCAAGTTTCAAGTCCAAATTCTATCGTATGAAGAAGTTATGCTAAAATCAAGTTATTTCAAATTGATTTAAATTTAATGGATTTCTTAGCATTTCGCGTTCGTACGATCAAACGACAAGTCTGATCGCTACGAAACTTGAAATCCTTTAATAATTCACCGTTACGGATCCGATGAAACTAGTTTAGTCAAAATCCAAGTCGGTGGTCAAAATGGCTATTTTTACATTAATTAATAAATTAATAATTAATTAATTAAATCAAATTTTCAATTTCAATTTGATAATTGACAAATTTCATCATTTTTGATTTATTAATCATTTACAATGATTTAAACAAATTTAAATGTCAATTTATTATTGATTAATTTATCAATTTCATTGTTAACCTCAATTTCATTAAATTCAAAATTATAAATTTAATTTCCAATAATTCTATTAAATTTACTTTTCATTCTATTATTCAATTCATTATTATCAAATAGATCAAATTAACATTGGATTCAAAATCTATTACATTAATATCTTCAAATTTCATCTAAATTGATATTTACATAATATTTAAATGTTTAATTTCATTTAATTGCAATTAGTCCAATTATTATAGTTTGAATTCTAATAAATTGATACATCTTTGTTTCCATTCTTTTAATTCAACTAATTGTCATGTATTATGAATAAAATTAACATTATTCACAATTACTACCTTAATTTACATTAACTTAGCATTTAATTTAGATTTATTTGCAATTGATTTCCAATTCAATTGAATGAACTAAATATAAGTAACTTGTAATAATTATTGTCATTAACTCTTAATCACACACTTATAAGTTTATTATTTCCAAACAATATTATAATTACATACAGGACATTGATTTTATTCAATTACTATTTATTATTAAAAATTCTTTTATTTATACAACACTTACACTTATTTACTTATTTTCAATTTTATACCCAAGTGCAACTATTTATACCATTTCATTTTTGTTATGATTTCACTTCAATTGTCGATAATTAGTTTTTTACAACTATTACTACAATTCATTCTTAATATTTACTTTAATATAAATTATAAAATTTTTATTTCTTTCTAAAATTAATTATAAAAATCTTATTAATTTAACCAATAAAGTTATCGAATTTTACGGGTCGTTACACTCTTCCCCACTCAAAACCTTTCGCCCCCGAAAAGGAAAAAGAAGGGAAAAGAAGGAATTAAGTAAACACTATATCTTATTCAGAAATACTAACTTTATAAACAAGTAAATTTACAAAATTAATTAATTTGAATAGAATATACCAATTTATAACCACTAAATCTTTTATACTCAAACTTATAAAGTTTGGAAAACATTTTTCAAAAATTTTCTAAGTCCAACATTTACGGAAAATTTCACCAGAGTCTCCTTTGTACCGAGAGGATCGGGAGAGAATATATTATCAAATATAACAATATATAACATATAATTTTCAAATAATATATATCCCAACACGGGAAAAAATATATAATAATGCTATAAAACCGTAATCCAAAAACGTACCTATTTGTCGGGCAATTAACGTTTAATTATGAAATCAAAAGCAGTAGCAATTGCTTCCAGTACCTGTATTCCACTTATTTAATCCAAAATGATTTAATAATTATATAGAATGAAGATGTTTAAAGTTGTTTCAACCATAAACAAACAAATCAATACAAACAACAATCACTTGCAACAAGGCATACAACCATCACATAGAATCAACACAAATCAATCATTCATTCATATCAAACAAAACAAATAGTTGTTCGGGTTCAAAATTTTAAATTTCATAGAATGGAAAATAAAATACTTAGAGCACAATTTACTCAACAGTCTTAGATGAAACTAAATATATTATTCATTCATCCAAACAATTTTAAGTATCCTTGCCCCCAAACAACCATAAACCAAACAAACAACAATTTTGAATAATAAATCAAGTTCATTCTTAGTAATTTCATTTCATACATTTGTTGTGTGATTCCCTTTTCATTCATATAATGATTCATCCTTTAAATTTTCATTTACTTCTTACAAACTTTTACTTTTATTCACTGATTCAATGTTTATTTCCTTTATTTCCATTTATTACTTACCATTTTCATCTATTAATGTCATGTCAGTTTCCTCTCTATCGCATTATAATTATTCATTCATTCATTATTACATAATTCCATTTATTAACATTCATTTATTTATAGTATTCATGTTTAATTCAATTTCTTTGCATATCAATTCATTTACTTAAGTTTATAATCGTATACTTGCAATACTTATTTCTATTACCTTTATTATAGTAAAATTTCAATTATAACTTAAGTTCACAACAATTACAACATCAAATTCTTATTTATAAAAGAATTTCATTACATACTTTCATTACCTCAAGTTTATTACTTGTATAACACCCATTACATTTTCTTATTAAACATTAGAACTTTTAATATTTTGTAAGTTACATACATGCTTTCAATGATGTAACTGAAAGCTATACAAATTTTCTCATTTTCTTTAAATTAGTTTAATGTTCAATAATCATATCCTTTGCTTTATCCGTTAGGAACTCCAAATTTCTTTTAATTTCATTTATAACCTGGCATTTAATCTCTTATTTTCATTAAAGGTTCCATTTATTAGTTAACTTCCATTTCACTACCCTAATTAAAACTATTAATTAACATAAATTTAAGAACTAAATACCGGGTTAAATTTCAAATCATTTTAAAATAATAGATAAATGTATATCCTTACAACTTACATATCTAATTATATTTAAAACAATTTAAAATTTATATTTGTTTATCGAAATAAATCTATAGTAAAACTACTACAGTGGACTTCCTACTTCGAAAATCGAAAATGAATGTCGATGATGTGTGCACTCATCACCGGAATTATTTTCCAGCGACAAAAAGGGGTGTACAGAAGTTATTTCATCCAAAATCACTTTAAAACAATTATTTCAAATTATACTGAAATATTTATATCAGAAAATACTTCTAACCAATGTTATTATTATATTCCAAAATCATTCAAAAGAAATTTTCCAGAAATCCCGGTTCTAAATTTCCAATCTTTCATTTATTTTTATTTCGAATCCTAATTTCAACTAATATCTAAAAAATTCACTACCTAAAAACAATTTAATTACAGCCAAAATATATATCATTTGTAAAAAAATTATTTTATATATAGAAAATATAATGGGAAAATTATTTAATTCACCCATATCAAAACAAATATTGTGTCAGTCTGTCCTATTAAGTGTTTAGAAATCCCTACTGATGCCATAGCTCCCTATGCACCAACCAGAATTTATAAATACAAAACGAAACAAATTGACACAATATCAAAACCCTTTTTAGAACACTAACAAATACGCTCTCTCATATATATACACTCAGCGACTCATCATAGGGTATTACTACCCTATTAATAAAGTGTCAGACCCCATAAAGCTAAGGTTTATCGCTAAACCAAAGCTCTGATATCAGATGTAACATCCCGCCTTTTTGTATGTTTTAAATGGACGATAAACCACATATGTCAGACTCAAACCATACAGAAGGGCGGATTGTTATTGGGGTGAATAAGAAAAAGGAAGAAAGAAATAAAACAAAACAGAATCTTGCAGCGGAACGATAATATATAATAAATCAATTATACAGTTCATGAAGTTGTTTTACAAAATATTCGATTATACTTATACAATACATATCAGAGTTACACATACAAGAGAATAACAGTGGAACAATATAATAAATAATAATAATCTTCATCTTCGTCTTCCAGAAATATAGTCTTCAAATCCTGAAATGCTCAGGCTGACCCGAGCGAATTGAAAAGACAAAACACTCGCGTCAGAACTAAAAGATCTTATGTGAGTTAAATCAATAGAAATAAATATGAGTGGAACAGCGTCAGAGATGTTTACGGGGTATGACATCTCCTATCCAGTTTCTAACGTGAGTGCAGTAACTTAAGAGATGTTCGAGATTCACATCTCCTAAGGATCCGTTAAACTATTTACTATGTAGTAATTTTTCGTTATTATAATAATGTCTATAGTAAAATAAACTTACTTTTAAATAGCATTAAGGAGTTACTCAATATCCCCCTTAACACAATAATAGTCCCAGTAGTCCATCCAGTATTAGCGTATCTCCAGATTGGGAGACTACCCTAGACACTCAACGGGATACGGGAGAAAACCAAACTCGTACAAGGCGCACTAGGGTAGGTGACACGGCACAACTAGGCAATGCCAGGGTAGATATACCAATTACGCTTCTGGACCGGTGGTAACGCATAGCAGCTACTACCGCCCACCTCAAGCCACACCCTCAACATCAAAAGGGCCCCAAACAATCACAAAGTAATAGAATGGTATCGAAGGAGTGCATCCGATAAAAGGTGCTACCTTCTTAGCCCGTCGATCGCTCCTGTTTTAGCCACCTTATGCCAGCTCACGGGAGTCGGGTCCATGTATATACCTCAAAGGGAATGCCACCACCATCCTACTTCATTCTGGAACCTCCACCGCGTACACGGTTGTTAAAGTGGTTTTGGGAGTTGGAAGAGAGTATGACAACTTCAGACCCCGTCTCTTCAACAACTAACCGTTATTATAACACCGCGGTCATTTCAAAATAGTTTATACTTCAAAACCAGAATACAATATCCTTTTCAAAATCATATCAATACGATATAATTTCCATTTAAAAACCAAATCAATATGATATCATTTTAGAAAAAAGCCCAGATCAATATAGCATCATTTATATTTCGAATATGTCCTTTCTAAAATTATTGCACTTTCAAAATTATAATATTTCGAAACCAACCGCTTGAAATATAACCTTTCAAAACATAATACTTCGAATTTCATAGCTTCTAAACCATAACTTCCACAACATAAATGGTTTGGACATTCAAACAGTATATAAAATAAAATAGTTTGAATTTAAAATTACTTTATAAAGTAAAATAATTTCCTCGACTTCATAATTTTATTCACTTTAAATTAAAGCTTGATTCATAACTTTCAACCAACTTTCAGTTTCAATAAACCATTTCAATTTCAATATATTTCAAACTTTGAGTATTAAACAATTTCGAACTAAGGTTGGTAATTACGATTCAACAATCCCATTTTCTATTATTTTGTTTTGAAATATTTGCATAATAAATCCATTATCATTTAAATAAAACTCAAACTACAAATAACTAGATATTTCCTTCAATTTGCTAATACTTGGAATACTCGTTTAATTTATCTTAAACCAATATACAGTTATTAAAATCATACCTTTAAAACCTCAATTTTATTAAATTTCAAATCAATTTCATATTTATCTTCCAACCTTATTCTCATTTAAGTCGTTATAAACTCCAGAAATATAATTTAAATAAATATTTAGCCATATTATATCTCAATAAAATCAAACTTTACTATTAAATTTATTTTATACTTTAAACTAATTTTATACATAGCCTAAAACAAAGAATTTAACTATATATAAAATAACATTTATAAAATGTCCAAATCAATATCTCATAAAACCATATATTCTTTACAAAACCATAGAAATCATTTCAAAATATTTTTGTATACAGACCACGGTGTCTATATAAAATTTTCTATCCTATGGTCGGATATTTATCATTTCAATCCATAATTTAAAATAAAATATGGTTATATATCATTTCAAACCGCAATCCCGAATGAAATAAAAATGCATAACAACTTGCAGTTTATAACAATATAAAATACGACATCCATTCATCCAATATCAATCATCAACCATTTATCACAATCATCATCCACTTCAAACAATAACATCAATATATAACGGATAATAAATAATAGATATTTACTGGCGGTTATATTCAATAATAAATTAAACAACTATTTAACTGGCAGTTTATATGCAATAATAAATTAAATAACAATTTAATTCAACAAATTCAATTTAATTAGGATGATGATTAAAAATATGCCAATTAGTTATAAATAAATTTCTAATCACATCAAAAATTAATTTAACACACATAAGAAATTTTAGAAGTTGTGAGTGGGTTAAAACGCTCACCTTTTGAATTTAAATTGAATTTAAATCCAATTTAAACCCAAAATTTGGACAGTTTTAGAATTCGTCCAAACAAGTGCCAAAATGTCCTGAATTCCGATACGATCCTAACAAAAAAAATCATGTGTAAATTGGACTTCGTGTGCAAAAGTTATAATCATTAGAAGATTAAACGATTTAAATAAGACGATAACCAAAATAAATAAATATTACACGCCACCTCCACACTATCTTCCCAAGCATGCATGATCGAGCAATAGAAGCAAACCCTAGCCTACTACGCGCACCGTCACCATCTCGTCTAAGAACGTGCTTGCATGAGCAAAACTACCCGGATCAGATGATGTACCGTACTAGCCATCTCAGGCCGACCAAGATGGTGGCTCGCGAGGCCGCGCGGCCCTACCAAACGCCTCCTCTTCGACGAACTTCCAAGCAAAAATGCAACGAATCATGGCTATGCATTGACCAGCGAACCACACCACGAGATCTGCTGGACGAGTTCTTCATAACAGCACCAGCCGATCGTCGATTGGTTAACGATCCGCCGTTGGATCGTCGGAAATCCATATGAATGGCCAGAACTGATTCACGATTTTAGGACAAACGATGATTCGAACCCAAAAACGAATTGTAGATATGAGATGCATTCATCGAGAGCTTTGAATCCATATAAAATTTGATATTATTTAGGAAGTTTGAAATTTTGGCTTTGAATTTTATTTGAAATTGCAATTGGAATTTGGTTTTGGGAATTTGTCTGCCATTGAGGAAGAAAAGGAGCAGAATGAATTATACCTACAGATAAATGACAATGAGGAACAATTAGGGTTTATAACAAGGTATATATAGGTAGGTCAGAAAGTAGAAACAATTGTATTGAATCGGTTTGAAAGTTGAACGATACACGGCCCAAAAGCCCGTTTTCAACTCCGGAACGAAAATGGGTCAACCCATATGTCAAAATAGATGTTTTTGAATATTTTAAACTCGATGGAACAAGTTTCAATTCCAATTTCCATCGTCTGAATAAGTTATGCTAAAATCAAGTTATTTCAAATTGATTTCAATTTAATTGATTTCTAGGCGTTTCGCGTTCGTACGATCAAACGACAATACTGATCGTTACGAAACTTGAAATCTTATAATAATTCGCCGTTATGGATCCGATGAAACTAGTTTGGTCGAAATCCGAGTCAGTGGCCAAAATGGCTATTTATACATTTGTTAAATAATAATTAATTAATCAAGTCAAATTTTCAATTTCAATTCGATAATTGACAAATTTCATCATTTTTGATTTCTTAATCATTTACAATGATTTAAACAAATTTAAATGTCAATTTATAGTTGATTAATTTATCAATTTCAATGTTAACCTCAATTTCATTGAATTCAAAATTATAAATTTAATTTCCAATAATTCAATTAAATTTACTTTTCATTCTATTATTCAATTCATTATTATCAAACAGATGAAATTAACATTGGATTTAAAATCTACTACATTAATATCTTCAAATTTCATCTAAATTAATATTCACGTAATATTTAAATATTTAATTTCATTTAATTGCAATTAATCCAATTATTATAGTTCGAATTCCATTAAGTTGATAAATCTTTATTTCCATTCTTTTAATTGAACTAATTATCATATATTATGAATAAAATTAACATTATTCACAATTATTACCTTCATTAACGTAACATTTAACTTAGATTTATTTGCAATTGATTTCCAATTTAATTGAATGAACTAAATATATGAAACTCATAATAATTGTTGTCATTAACTCTTAATCACACACTTATAAGTTTATTATTTCCAAACAATATTATAATTACTTACAGGACATTGATTTTATTCAATTACTATTTATTATTACAAATTTCTTTTATTTATACAACACTTATACTTATTTACATATTTTCAGTTTTATACCCAAGTGCAACTATTTATACCATTTCATTTTTATTATGAATTCACTTCAATTGTTGATAATTAGTTTTTAACAACCATTGCTACAATTCATTCTTAACATTTTCTTCAATATAAATTATAAAAAAATTATTTCTTTCTAAATTTAATTACATAAATCTTATTAATTTAACCAATATAGTTATCGAATTTTATAGGTCGTTACACATCAATAAACGTGGTTTTAAAAAAAATTGAGGAATGCCCTAAACAGTTTTCAGAAAACCGTAAAAGCATTGAATATTAAAAAAAAGAAAATATTTATACCTGAATGGTTTTCATAAAACCAATTAACAAATAACGGTTTTTTGAAGGCCGTTTAGGGATCCACGCTCATAAAAAAAGGGAAGCATCGTCACTTTTTTTTCTTCCCCGCGCTCAAACTCTCACTGCTGGAGCGTGAGAAAGAAAATAAAAATGGGGATTCTTCCTATTCCTTTCTCTTTCCACTCTACTGGGAATGCTTTTAGCATAAATATCCTTCACATGGCCATTCATGGTATCATTGAGAATAAATATCTATGTTAATTGTGTTACGTCTGTTACACACTAGCATTTCTACACATACATGTGTTTTACCTATGCAAATGTTCCCTCTTCCACATGTCTTGTGCTTAGCACCTTGCAAAAATTACTCACATATTATATTTTCTTGCACCTTGGAAAGATCTATCGTTATCTTATATATAAAGAAAATACTTGGTCTATATGGTCAAAGTGAAGCATTTTTTGGAATTTTCGAAAATATCCCTTTCAGTTAACATTGCCCAAGTACAACAGGATGTTTTTGTCATTTGAACAAATAATGGAGGTTAGTTCTTACACGTTTCCACCCATTATTGCTATATCCTTCTCAAATTATAACATGGGAAGTAAATCTTGGCAGCCTCTCTTAGCCTTTTAGGGTTTAGGTTTGGGTAAGCCACTGCCATAATTCACAGCTTTCAATTTTGCGTACTTATCTTCAGTTAGAATCTTATTTCGTTAACTTTCAAATTTCATTTATTTAGTAGCAGACATCGCGGTTTCAATCCGTTGGTTTAGTTAAAAATCTTGGATTTTTTTACTGTTAGGAGTACAAATCGGATTCCAAGTTAATAATGTTTATAATGATGCTGATGTAAAAGAAAGAAAAATCGATTTATTCAATCTTGTGTTATCTCCAAAAAGATAATTTCTTTTGTCTTGATACAATTTGTGGATGAAATTTTGAGTTTTAAGATATATTCAACATATATTTTATGTTAGTATTCTCCAAAGTCGATCATTTCTTATTTTTGTACCACAAAAATAGCCCTTTTGCAAATTTTGCTCTTTTTTGATTTGTTTTATCGTCAACATGTTATCTTCATATTCTATTATAATCATTGTCAATTCTTTCGTTTAATTTTTTGTTGTTGGTTTAACTATGGTCTTGAATTTTTTTAGTCAAATTTAAGGAGAAAGTGCACCTTTGATCTTGGTAGTTGTTCATCTGCTTTATCGTACAGACTAAGGGTTTGGATTCGCTCATTTAAAATTTTGGAGTTGAGCCGTTGAAGTCTATAATAATGCACTATTAGTTGCACAGAGTATACACAATTATTTTACTTTAATTAGCTGGGCAGTATTAAACATTGCATTTTGTGAGGATGTGTGTAGTAAAATAACATCTCTAAGATAAGTTGTATTGTATTAGGTGTCTTTCACTCATTTGGTGGAGCTGTGGATATCGATTCAACAACATGATGGTAGTTAAGAATCTTTTCCTTGCATGTAAAGTTTGGCGGTGAAATGTGGAGCAACTGATGATGATTATATAGATAGTAAAAATAAAATGAAAGGTCACATCTCGGTTGAAGGGGTCAAGTTGGAACAGCCATATGTAATGGAGCTTTCAAATTAGCAACTTAGGCTTGAAGGTATGATGTACTCTTTCTTCTTCATTTCTTTTGATTCACAGAATTTTGTGTGTTCATGTTTACTTTATAAGATCTTGAGATTCTGAAATGTTAAACCCTGTGCATACATATTTTATGGGATAGTGTTTTTTCTTTAAAAAATAAAATTACGGTAGTAAACTATAATGGTGTATTCCAAAAAGAAAGCAGTGATGCATTAATGACGGGTTATAGTAGTAATGCGAGAGGATGCATTGAAGCATAGGAGCGGGATTAGGAGCTGGAGCCTACTTCATGGATAGGAATATGTTGCAGTGTCTGACGCGTCTGAGGCAAAGCAAAGCCGAAGAGATATGCACTAGATGGATGGTACAAGGTGATGCATGGAAGTTACAAGGTGCTACAAGGTGTTGTATGGTAGTTACAAGGGTTAACGCTATAGCTGAAGCTACGTTCTTTTGTTCTGTGCATGGAAATTACAGATGCTGAGCAAGATGTTGCAGGATAAATCATGTCTGCAACTGAATCAGAAGTTGAAACCTTTCGAGTGGGATTTGGTGGCCCATGAAGCTAAAGATCTTATCCAACACGAAGCCAATGATTCATGCAGAGGATATAGATGGCTACATCAAACTACAAGGAAAGGTGATACAGGCCAGAAGCATGCTGAATGGCAGAGAATAGCACTGGAGCCTGAACAATGGGCTTTTGTTCTACCATTGTTTGTTGACATGAAGTAGTAGGTGTATAATAGATGAACCAACAAACAATTTGAAAAGTTCTTATATAATAACATTCACTTGATATGAAAGTACATATCATCAGAATTATTATTACAATTACCCATTATGACAACAACAAATGATGAAACCTTCCATTTTGACTGAGATAGCATTAACATTATATATTTCCTGTGACGGTAAAGGAAGAGCAACGTCTCAATATTTTCAAGGCATGTGCATTTTTATACTTGAATATTAAGAGTGAAAGTGTTGAAACAAGACTGGAATATATGTAGTAGTGTTGAAAGAGCTTTTTCAATTGTGGCTAGCGCATGAATTATTATTTTATATAATAATATTTGATAGGTAGACCGAGTTTTTGATTATGTGCGTCAAGAAAAAGGAACATAATCATTTCTTTTCCATTTCAAAGCAGCGTGTACAGTTATAGACAACATGACTTACTTATGTCAGGCATACATGGGCTTCAAAATCAAACAATACTTGGTTTTTGGTTCTTAATTAATAGAATGATAAGCGACTAACAAGCCACTCTTGCAATGGTACAGACAATTTACATTGTCATTTATCTAATTAACGTTGTACAATTACTGTAACATAGTATTTACTCAAACTTATGAATTTAAGCATAAAGCATCGTTATATTTCTTAAACAAATAAATTAAAGCATGGTTATGTGGTAAATTAACTAGACTAATTAAGCTAAACAACATATGCAACTAATGTTGCAATTGTTAACTAATAGTCTACAAAAATGTCAGCATCTTTAAATGAATTCAGTGATTATTAATTAGAAAAATTACAACAAAAAGATTTCAAACATCTTATAAGTTTGAATCAGTTCATGCTCTTCTTACATTTGATATACATGAAAAACCATTTAAAAAAATACACACATCAATAATCAACTAATTTTCATCAAGTAATGTTGAATTTACAACTTTGAACATATGTAAAAAATAATAATAAACTCCGTCATCCAAACGCGAAGCATGTGTTATTTATTTAATATTTTTTACATTTCTCTATATATTAATGTAATAGTTGATTATTTTCTTCATCTATTTAATTATTTCATAAAATAACTTAATATAATTCATGTTTCAACAAAAGGTTGATTTGTGCATGTACACTAATTAAAAAATGTAATATTACTTACACATCAATGTCATTTCGTAAGATAAAGAAAATGTTACAAATGGTGTTTTGAAATACCAATTCCTCCAACGCACGTGCATCGCACGTGCCAAACTACTTGTACACATAATACATCTCAACAATGATGAGAGACCCATAAGGAACTCTCTACAAATTTCTACTGAAATTGCTGAACATAAATTAATTCCCAAGTGCGTTTATTGTAGCGAGAGGGATTTTTCGCGCTCGAAAATCGACATCCATACTTTACATCGTACTCGAATGCCGCAGATTCGACCGTTCAAATCCGATTCGCCGGAGCTTATAACAACATTAAGTAAACACACAGCGGAATAACAAGAATAATACATTGATATACAATATTGATACAATATCTGGTACAACAGAGTGATACAATGAATACCAATATACATCAGAGATATGATACAAGAAAATAGCAGCAGAACAAAAAACTCCATCCTCCAAAGCACCCATCCAGAAATAGCTCGAACTCCCAAAGATAAGCAACTGCAGTCCATATCCAAAGACTGAACTAGCTCCAGATAATCTACTAAACCTGTCTATCTGAAAGACCCAACTATAGACTGCCCGTGTAGAAAATTTTGAGCATCCAGAGTTTAGGAAAGAAACAATAAACTCCGGATCAGTCGTGGGACTGGTGTGAGCAACAAAAATAGTTTATTTTTAAAAACAAACAACAAGAGAATTTTAAAGTTAAGTCGCAATGCTTTTCAAAATGAAACTACCATAAGACCTCCCGCCACACACACAATGCAAACGCAGACTTGGAGGAGATTTCTTCTTATGTTAGTCGAAGATGCTTACTTCGCAAAATCAAATCATTTGATTATTATTATTAGTGCATAGTGTAGAAAACATTTCGAAAGTAGAATATAAATCTTGGCCAGCATAGGTACCATTATATTATGCCTAATATAGCTACCATATTAGATGGCAGGTTTTACAACTAATACCGTACAAGGCTTGTATTGTTTTTTTGGATTTCCAACAAATGGTCAGGCCAAGAAACTTCCCATTGCCACATGGAAACGCCTCTGGAAAGACGCCCCGAGAACCTAACCGGATCTCTGCCAACACAAGGTCGGGTTACCCTTCAAACTAGGTAACTAATGACACGAATATGTCATTCCCCGATCATAACCGATCTATATACGAGGATCCTCGATTCCAACAATCACAAAGTAATAAATTTGCAGCAACAACATAGGTTAAGTATCTGGGCTCCATACCATGATACCACCTCTATCCAGAAGGAATGACATACACTAAAGGGGCGCTACCCCCTAATAACCTTGCCGCATCCTTCCTATTTTGACCATTTTCGGGGTGTGAGGTCCGACGAAGTCTCGTCCACAAAGCCACGCTTTATACAAAAGCTGTGCTTTGATCATCAAATGCTCAACAGCACTTCGTATGCCACATTACCAAATTGGTAATATATCACTGATAACCTTCAACTACATACCCTCTGAGCTCATACGTCTCAGAGAAGGGTGTTAATGCTAAGAGAATAAATTCTCCGCCACCAACAGAAATGTATTTGGAAGAAATCTGCTTTATATCTCAAAATGTAATTTCAGCCACACAATCCATACAAGTCTGTTCTGGGTTCGAACAGAACCGAAGGCACTTCCGAAGAAGTCCTTGCAATCCAGGTATTCACAATCCCGATTGGACTTCCCATCACTTAGGGAATCTCTATACCGGAGCAACTCAGTGCAGAGACAATCGATATGTCATCCTATCATTCTCGCAAATACCCGGTCTTCACCACCAGTCTTCAAATGCTATCTATAACGACGTATCACATATTCGGAATGGGTTATACAACCCAAAGGTCCTTTCCCAGCTAACCCGAATAGTAAGCGCAATATTTAAAACATCTGGATAAGGGATTTCAATTAAGTCACAACTTAATAATTAAAAAATTTCTTTCAAATGATTTAAACTAATTACCATTTCCAATCTTTTAAACAAAAAGATTAATTTCACAAAAATTCACCCAGTTTCTCAAAGGTTCATTCATAAGTTTCAAAACAATTCCATCTCAATTGGATTAATTCATTTAAATATTTAAATCAAAGATTTGTTTCATAGCTTTCAAATCGTTCCTAAATATTCACAAAGAATTCGTTTCCAAATATTCATTTATAATTTGGAAAACTATTTCAGTTTACTTGAAATCCCTTTAATACAATTTGAAATTCATTTCTCATACGAAAGCTTTTTATCATTTAGAAACAATAGTTTTATTTTGGAAAAAACCCGATTCTGTTTATACAAGTTAAAAATCTTTGAGTTAATTCAAATTCTCACAACAATACTTTAAAAATGGTTTGACTTATATATAACTAGTATAATATCATTAATCCCTAGTTTCAAATCATAGAATTCAATTTTAAATATTGAATTCAAATTTAAATTGAATTATTTAAATTCTAAAACTTAATCAAGTTATTCAAAATAAATTTCATCATTGAAATTTCATTTCAAAAGCTTTTCACTTTAAACCCAATCCCTTTCCAAAGCATTTGATTTCAACTTTTGTCTATTTAGAATTTATTTTCAAAAATCTGTGACTTAATCGATTTCCTCGTGGAATCCATATTGGTGTGTGTATAAGTGTGGTCCAATGGTTCAACACAATAGTGCAACATTATTCAATCATTCCAGATTAAAACACAGAAATAAAATTGATGAGCGATATAAACTCTAACGCTTATCTTACAGATCATAGATATGTATATCAATGTAAATAAATGGATAAATTATACACAGCTCAATCCACAGAACAAAATATCATAGATCAAATAGGACAATCAATTCTAGGCACCTCATATAATACAATCATTCATAAGTAAGGTCAAGCCTTCAATAATCGTTTATAAGTAGGATTAATTAATTGTTTAATCCTAATTAATTCAATTTATTTCCAATTAAATTAATTACTTATGAATTAATTATTGAACCCTGATTTATTAATTTCAAATCATTTGATATAGATTAACTTATCAAACACTTTAATTAATTTTTCTTAATTAATAAATTTATTAGATTAACCTTAAGTTAATTACATAATCATTTAACCTTAATTAATTTCATTAAATAATCATTTTTAAGTAATTAATTACCTTTATAAATAAATCAACCTTTTATTACATTAAATGTAATTTTATCTTAATCACTTGATTAATTAACTTTAATCATTATTTATAAAAATTGATTAACCATAAAAAATTCATTAATTAAATCCAAATTAGTTAATTGATTAAGTGTTACTTATAACTTAATGAATCTTGTAATTGTTTTATTAATTAACTCTTAATCATTACTTAATAATCTAATCCTATCTAATTAACGATTTCTTGATTACAATTAATTAATTCTCGATTTATTCACTTAAACCTTTAATTTATTAAGTTAAACCCTTAATTACTCAATCAATTAATCCAAATCATTAATTTATTTAACTTAAATTTTTAATGAACTATAAATCATTAAATCTTACTTATCTTTGGGATAAAAACAATATTTTTATAGATGATTTAATTATCATTTTCAAACACATTTGAAAACATTTGTTTTCAAATTCATTTTTTAAAATTTCATTTCAAATCAAAGATTTGAAATAATTAAAAATTCAACCTTTAATAAATTTAAACCAAGTTAAACTCTTTTAAAATCAATTGTCGTAAAACATTTACCTTTATAAAGAAATTATATAAGAGTTTAAACCAAATCATTTGAATTCAAATCATTTTATAAAATATACTTGAACATTTTAAAGTTGTTTAAATACTTTCAACTTTATCATTTCATTTATTTCAACAAAAATTCAAACGTTAATTTGAATGCCATCTTTCAAATTCTGATTTTAAACTTATATGAAAGTCTGTTTTTTCTAATTCAAATTCTGTTTAAAATTTAAACAGATAGGCTTCACAAAAACCTGTAACAGATCAAAAACTGACCCGAGGCCAGAAAAAAATGCTTCGAGTCAAATCCTAATTTGCTTCGAGCAAAACCCGGAGATTACTCGAGCACAACCTGAGAATCCATCTTCTTCATCAATGCGAAGACTCCAGATGCACAGAACTTCACCTCGTGCACGTGTACGTGGCCGACGCTTCCCTTCGATCATCGCCACTACGTTGAGCAAATCGTCGATTAACTCCAGACCAATCTCCGACCAACTGAAGTTCCCCCATCATCTCGAAAACAAATTCGAGCATACTTTCGAAACCTGGAAACAACATAGTGAACACCCCCTTCGAACCTGTCATCGCCTCGTGCTCACCCCTACGACCACCTGAAGGTCCGTGACTCCGGCTATGAACGCGTCACACATCCAGCCACCATTCCCCCAAATCACATACGACTCGGTCGATCATCGGTGATGAACTCACCGCGTTTCCAGACCTCGTTAAAACCATAACTTAAACCTAAATTCGATTCGAATTACAAAATTTCGCATTACAAAAATTTTCCAACATTTTTCCTATATCCACGAATCAATAATCTAGCTCCATAACAAATTTCGGCATCAACAATTTATTAAATCAACAGAATTTTGTAAAAAGGTGATTTTTGTTCATCTGTAAACTGCTTCTTTATTTCTCAACTAAAAATTTTCATTTTTGTTTTGAAAATCAAGTTTAAGCTTTAACTTTTGATTCATATACCTGAATCTATGAATCTTAAAAATTAAATTTTTACTTATTTAAGTTTTCCCCTGTTATTTTATTATTTCCAGAAGCCAAAACAAATTAGATTAACTTAAACAAACTTTTAAACTTAAAACAAAGATACACAAACATATTTTGTTCGAACTTAAGTACTGATAAAGATTGAAATAAGAGTAAGTAAAGTTTGATTAGTAGTTGAGCCTGGGAACTAAAATCAGAAGGAAAGAATTCAGATCAACTATTGCATACACCAGTACACATATAAACACAAAGATTTTTAAAATGTGCTCACAAACATATTTTTATTTCAGAAATGAGCATGTAACCATATACTTGATATTTAAAATAGTGATGTTACTCACCTTGCTTTTCCAGAAAAACAGATCCTCATTTTGTTTGAAACATGCTTGACGTTGCAAACTGAATCCTTCTTTGCTTGTCTGGATTTGTATGCTTTGTATTATTGTTTTAAAGTTGAACTTGTTGAAGTTTGAAATGATGTTCATTTTAGATTTCCCTCAGTGATGATGCTCGAACTAAAATGAGAAGAAGTTGATATATAGGAGGGAAGTTTACATGAGACATGCTTGTACAGGTTGATTATATTATTTAATATAATAGGCATGGTTGATATGCTTGCATTAAATGCATAAAGCATGTTGCATTAATTACTCGGCTGATATGTTTTGTTTGTACTTTCCTTTACCTTACTTTCTAAGCTACAGCCTTATCCTTTTGTCTACTTTCTTTAACTTTGTTCTTGCCTTGCATGTATTTACTGTCTTTTATTTCCAGTGCACATAGATATTTTCCTTTACACTTTGTTTCCATGCTTGTACTTTGCTTTATTACTTATGTAAAATATATACTTTGTATTTGACTGAAGTGATGTTGTTATTGTTATTTGTTAATACTTGAATGTATTTCTTTATTTTATTTTGTCTTATTTTGTACTTTTACTTTATTTTATTACTTCGCTTTGTTTTTATAAGCTTATGCCTAACTTCTTTTATTTATACTTTTGTTTTGTTCATTTACTTACTTTTTGTTTTGCCTGCATATCCTTTGAGTTTTCTTTTACAAGTGTTCATACTTGTCTTTTATTTGTTCATGCTTATGTATATGTTTAGTTATTGGTTATAGAGAACTTATATATGTACAAATATATTTTATTTTGTGTGTTTCTTTTGTTTTTATATTTTGAAATATACATGAGTTCTATAATGTTAGATTTTAGTTAATATGCTTACTTATATATTACATAATTTTTATAAATATGTTAATTGACTTCATATTTCATTTTTTATCTCCTATATATGTATTCCTATTCTAATTTCTTTTATTAGTTTTGTTTTTTTTCTTTTATAAGTATTCATATGTTAATGTATTTTATTTCTATGCTTTTACTTATTAATTTTATTTATTATTTACTATAAATCCCAATTCAAATGCAGATTAAATATTCAAATTTTAAATTTATTCTAAAATTTACATTAACTATTAATTAAAATAAATTCCAAATTTTGGGGTCGTTACAGACTTCCCCTCTTAAAGAAATTTCGTCCCCGAAATTTGCCGACACGAAAACAACATAGAGATAGATAGATTCGATCTCCTATAATTCCTTAAACACAAAATACGAATTCCAAATTCAAGTCGTAATACCCCAAAATATATACCAGTTTGTCCCTCTTCGGACTTCTATCAACCCGAGAAACTATAATAGATTTTCAAATTTGGTTTTAAACGAAATCATTTTATCGATTCAATTCAATTTAGCCTTCATATTCCATTAATCAAGTTAACTCAATTTAAAATTTCCAATTTATTTAAAATTTCTAATTTATTCGAAATTTCTAATTTATTCGAAATTTTCAGTTTCAAATTTCTAATTCATTAAAGTTTAAAACGAAAAGCTGATAAGAAACTGATGAAATACGAAGTAAGGGTACTCTGCAACGATTCGTAGGGCAATAACTTCTTCTTGAAGCTGTCACGAAGAAATCAAAAGAATTTAGAAACAAATCAAAGGAAATAGATAGAGAAAGTTGTTTCCACTGTTGCAGGGTATTGGCCATTTATAGTAGTTCTCCCCTGTCCCCTATCTCGTCCTCTCCTTGCACTCATACTCGCTATCAGCGGATAGTAAGAGAATTAACTGAGGCATTCTAACGGATATCTTAGGGATATACTCATTCTAAGGATACTTCACCCTATCTCTAATGAGCTACTTAATGTGTTATACTCCTGAGCTAAAGTTTAACCTTAGCTCTGATACCAAATGTGACGATACGGATTTTTCGCGTTTGAAAATCGCTAAAAAATCCGTCCGTTCCAAAACAACTAATGAAAACTACCAATTTAATATACAATCTTATTTGATAAATATACAATACTGCTAAATGTATAGGATACAAATTCAATTTAGACAACATAATCAGAGTAAATAAATTAATCTACAAGGTGTGCATACCTAACTTAAACATTATACAACTACTGCTGCGCACTCTAATGAGAGGGACATCAATATCCAATCCTGCGAACTCAATAAACAATGTAAATGCGGAATAATATAGTAAGCAGGAGAAATACAACAACAAATCACCAATAAACAGTTAAACAGGAAAAAGTTATATTATTTTAGGGGATGTATCACTGCCACTTGTGACTACCTACGTATCCCTATCTAATTGGGTACCCAATTAGATACAGGATCAAGCCAACGTAGTTCTCCTATCACAAATAGGACTCATCGAGCCTACGATGTAACAAACAATATGCAATTCTCACTACAGAGCATATATCATGCAAATGTAAATACTAAGTCTACCCACTTAGCTTAATCCTTACCTTTAGATTTGCAAATCTAATTATCTTTACGAAGATTATTTCTTGGATTTTATTCCCGAATCTTTATTTCAAACCATTTGATATACATATCTCTTCTATATCAATTTATACTTTCACTTCGGGATTTAAAAACAAATCATTTCTGAAATATTCATTTGGAAACTCCAAACACTATAATAAATGCATATCAAACCATATGCACCATGACCGAGAGGTTTCTCCCATCGACAAGGCAACTGGGTCCCAGCCTTAACACAATCGATAAATAAGTATATCCCTCTATTCTAAGAGCGGACTATACCAAAAACACATGCCCACTTTTTAGTTACGGGTTACCCGAATCATTGGTAACATAACAAATCACTTTATATCCCGAAGTAATAAATCATTTCACAATAATATTCGGAAATACTTCAAATATATCATAATTTCCATTTCCAAATCCTTTCAGAAATCATTTCCAAAACATCGGGTTTAGTCCTTGAGATTCTCTCCGTTTATAAAACACATTTTATAAACCATTAAAATCAGTTCAAATATTTATCTCCAAGTATTTCTATTTCCATTTTGAAAATCCAGTTTCTATTTCTATTTCAAAACCAATTTGAAATAAATCAAATGTGTCGCTAACCACCTTATAGCCAAATCTTGAAATAAATCATAAGGAGTTAACTTATAATTATTTTCTACCCAGCCCATGTATATGGATAATTAATTGCTCATAAACTGGTCGAGCCAAGTTAATAACCAATAAATAATAATCAGTACTCATAAACTGGCCAAGCGCAATCCAAACAACCAAATATCAATCAACAACTATATTAAATAGCCACACATCTATTAAATAACCAACAATCAATATCAAATAGATCAATTATCGAATAATAATAATTCTACGTAGTTTATAATAGCAGAATGATGATTTGTTCTGCTAATAATATGTCTCTATTGAAGTATAGTTATGTAATTACATAACTGCAATTAAATTAATCACTAATAATTTATCAATATTTTATACTTCGTAAAAAGTGTCAAATAATTATTCTAATGTGTTTTAACCGTTATTACGAATCTAGTGTCGAAGACTGCGGGTTAAACGGATCTCGTATGAGAAAATTAAACACTTTTAAACATAACACATTTTTTTAAAATCAAAAATAACTTATTTTTAGAAAAACTATTCTCACCCAGCGATCACCACCTGACACTCGCCCATACTCAGCACTCATATATACATACGAAAACACATTAATACCTACATAGCAACTGCTGTTATATGCATAGGACGCACACTCTACACTTATATTCACAAAATATATTTACTTAATTTGACAGTTTACTTAGATTGGAAACAAACTTTGTATAAATTACTAAATGTCTGGTTACTTCACTTACTACCAACACATGCAAAAACACTTTAAAATATAAAGTAGCAGCAACAAATGTAAACAATCATATATAGGCACACATGCAAGTATCAAAGGTAGGATAAATAAATATATGTGCTAACATGAAAATGGGATGGCAATGCTTGGTCACATCTATAAAACAAGTGACAGTAAGTCTGAAACAAAAAAAAAATGCAAGCAAGCTTACTTTTATGTGCCACCTGAATCTCTTTTCCATGGTAAACCCACACAATGGCCTCTCCCCTGCATTCCTCCCCTGCCCTGTATGTCTGTCACCATGATAACATCCAAAGGCCACACTCCATCACTACCCGCGCGACCACCATCTACCTGAGCATCATCGGCCGCCTTCCCCTGCTGTACTTGCCAGCACACCCTCAAACTCACTCACGCCAGTGCGCACACACAACCCCTACTTGTTCATGCTTGCACATTTACACAAATATATACACGCTAACTTGAACACACACAACACAGTTACAACAAATTTATCTAGTAATATCTCCTGTATGGCGCTCGATTGCAACATAAATGAAAGACGTAGCTTACTTCATCCTCTACAACTTTGATGTTCACCCTTTTCTCTAATTCTTTGTATATTGGGAGATAATGGAATTATTAAATGAAAAGAGAGTGCAACAATGCCCGTTGCTAAAAAAATGAAAATATCAAAATATGTATTCATGCGTGATTTGAACGACCGAAAGCAGTATCGTGTAAATATAGAAGAGTGTTTGTACATATATAGGCTAATTAACTTAGTAGCAAAGGAATAAACGTACAAACCATTTAATGCAGACACGTTTGCATTAAATGCAAAGTAAGGAGGAAGGACTATGACATCGATGCTCGTGTAGAATAAGAAAGATACTTTCTTGTTTAAAGTTTTAATATTAAAGTTTTTTTTTGGTACCCCGTTATATCGTGCTTTGCTTATTTCGAACCCAAATCAATAAAACAAGTATATGATCACAGTAAGTATGACGAGGTGATCCTAAAACACTAATAATATAGATCGGTTATTGAGTTCTGTTAATATCACAAAACACCGCTATACGCTAATTATACGTCAACGAAAAATGTTAATATTTTCCAAATTAAAAATTATGGAAAAATCCTACAAAATAAACTAAAATGACGTCATCAAAAATCAAGTCTTAATTTGAAACACATATTTTATTATAATTTAATTCAAATCCAAATATTTAAACTAAATTAAATATTGAAATTTGATTACCCAAAATTGCGGGTCGTTACATTTATAATGACTAATCTCTATAAAACCAAAAAAAATTTCAAGTTCGATTTGTTCGAAATCCAACCAAAACCTATGTATTTTGTTACAAGGCTATGTAATAAGTCATACAAGTTCAAACTAATCATTTAGATATGCCATTTGCTTTCCAAAGTAAGAATCACATAAGAGAAAAGATATAATATATAGTCAAAAAAAATACTATAATATAAATAAGCATTATGCACTTCATATGCTTTTTAAATGGTAAGTTAGCCCACCCATCAACATGCAAACAATCAACTTCTAGCTTCCACTTCCTACGTCAACTTGGAAAACACCAAACTTTCTACCTGTCCTTGCTTTGCACTTGCCTGTGCTTAGAAAGCCTCCTAAATTTCTCATGGCATATGTACGATTGGGCTTCGGTGTTTCAAATCATCAAGATATGGGATGATGGAAGATGTTTTAATGTTGTAGCAAGCTTATAGAAGAAGTGTGGGTTGATTTAGAGTTGTTTTAAAAAGCTACATTCTTTGTAAATTATGAAGAAAAGGCAATGAAGAGAGCCTGTTATAATTTTTTAAAATTGTAAAAGTGATCTAATGACTACATATGGCTTATATTGGCTTCAAGTTGTGTTGCCTAACCTCCCATTCACCCTCCAACTCTTGCCAAGAAGGCTCACCCCCCTTCATGCCTCCATGTGATAATCTTTCCACTTCACATGCCTTAGAAAATATCCCCTTCATCACTTTCCACTCAAAGCTTCTGGAAGCATTTGCAAGTGTTTTAGTGCAAATTATTTTTATTACTGATTAATGACCTCCTAAGTTATTTAGTGTATGTAGAAAAAGTTTGAACAACTTTTGACGAGAAAAAACGTTGTTTATCGATAAAATGATTTTCGATCATTACCGATATTTCTACAAAGCATTTATTTTTGTAGATCAATTTAAAAAAGTCTACCACTGTAATGAGCATCCTTTCCGACCATCAAATGTCGACACTAATACATCCATGGTATTCATGTGCCATGCATCCAAGTGCTAAAAAGTCAAAATGTTAGGATAAAGAAAAAGAAGAAAAGAAAAGGAATAAGAAAGAGGAGAACAAATACATCAGAATCAAACATGTGGAATGATAACATATGATATCAAAAGATAGTACACAGTGTTACTCCAATATACATGACATTTCAAAGTTGCTAATCAGACAACTATCATCAGCCTGGACAGTTATAGCAGCCCATCTTATAATTACTGATATATACACATAAAGTAACATAGTGGAAATAAGAATACTATGGTAGGTAAACATCCAACTCCTCTTTAAGAGCCCAATGAAGATCAATGAAAACCTACCTTTCTTAGATTGCTACAAAAAGAGCGCCTATGGAAATAGGGGGAAAATAAAACTACGAGTCAAATAAAAGTCTAGTGTCAGAAATTCAAGAAATATGTGTAACATATAACAACGCCATATGAGAACATCCTAAGAGCCGAACTGTCTAACTAGTGCATATTACGATATAATAGATAATATATAGGGTGGAGAATATAAATGAGAAAATGATTGTTGATGCCTTCATTAATCAAACCATAATAATATTAAATATGTATATAATCAAAACCAATAAGCCACGTTCGCATGTGGATTTTCCTTAGAGACGTCTCCAGCTTAAAAATTAAAGCGGATCTCCATGACAAGGACAAAAAATACCTTCCAAGCATCCTGTATCTCTAGATAGAATATACCATAAGGTAAACAAAACTGGCCCACCATCCTAACATATAGAACTATATGGAACCAAGTATCAACAACTCTTGCATGCAAGAGTTGATATGACCTCATGGTTTAGCTAAACCTGAGATTATGCATCCTACTCTATCTTTAGCATTTTCAATGCCGAAGTCACTTTCGGCATCTCTTACAACAGTCTTCATCACTCGAACAGAACACGAATCCCCAAATGGATTCTAGCATCTCAAACAAATCATGAGTCTCCCCGAATATGCCCAATGACGAATGCTAACATTGACCTCTCTCTTAGACATAACCTTAAGATAGAATGTTCAACTCTATAGCATTCCACTTCACAGTTGCTTCAAAAAAATAGAACCTGTATATCAGATTTGAAGTGGGATTTAATAAGTAAAACACTTACCGGTCTTGGTCTCTTCAAAACCAACCGATAAAATTTTTGGTAAACTCAATTCTGGTTCTTTTAGAATTAAATGAATCATATATAAAGAGGAGTCCTTGGGTGATGTCCTATATATATAAGTTCTTAAAGCTAGAGATGTTTCATACCAATGCTTCTCCCCGGGGCTTCTTAAATCATATGAAACCTTGAAGCTTTTAGATACTTTCTGAGTAAATTTGGTTAAGTTCAACAACTGACTAATGGACTATTAAGTTCAAAATACATGATCACATTTGGAGACCAAATCTTATATACTTATCAAGTTTCCGAACTTTTCAACATACACTATTCCTCGACTAAGAGTGATGCTGGGTAAGTTAGAGCACTGGTTGTATCAAAGCCTTGCCAAGACACTTCATTCTTAACTCTCATAAATAGACAAGCCTACTCATCGACTTTTAGTGCTAAGCATAAGACGAAATGTTTTCTATAAACAAGTAAACACACAAAGCACAATTAAGCTACATAAGCCATTCCAAATCCCCTTCTTATTTAATTATTTCCTTTATTGATTAAAACTTTCTTTTTGTACTTGTATATATATTTAAAATACCTTTATAAAAGATATATACATGTATTAACTTTTCATTATCATTTGTACTCTTTTCAATACTTCAAAAATTACTCATATAGTTATCTCAAATTTTATAAGTACTCGCAAATCTATTCAAAAATGTTCAAGACTAATGTTACTTAAACATATCACTACAAACCTAAAATCATTTCACTTATGCTTCTCTTTTTGAAACATTGTTTTCAAAGATCTACTTACGTTCATACGTATAATAAAAAGGTTAAAGACAAATGTTGTTAACACATTATCGCAACAAACCCAAAATCATGCATTTTTTTTATTATCTTTAAAACATGATTTTAAAGATCTGAGTACGACTAGACTTACTAAACAAGGTAATATGCCTATTAATAACTTTGCAAAACCATTTATTATAACATGAGTGTTACAATCCAAACAACCCTTTATAAAATACTTAACTCATTTTTCCAACCTTACATATAATACTTTAAAAATATTTATAAATAGATTTTAAATATTTGTGTAAAATTTTACCTGAAAATAACTAAATTACAATTTGATGAAAATAAATGAAAAGCATGTTTTATATTATGGAACTCCTTTACTTTAAAAATACATATATAATTATAAAAAAATAATTAACTTCAAACTAACTTCAAAGAAAAATAAAAAATTATGTTAAAACATCCCTAAAAGGATTACGAAAAATCACCAAACTTAAATATCATTTTTAGGCACTTAAAACCTTAAGAAACTTACAACAGCACTTAACAAATTCTGTTAAAAGTCTTGTTCAAAGAATAACATCGAAAAGCATGAACTTTGTGACAAGTTTTGTCCACTTAAACAAATGATTTAAGACTTGAAATTTTTATATTAAGTACTAAAGTTAAGGTTCTTAAATAACATGGAATAAACCCTTTAGAATATCTTCCAATTTAATTATAAAAATCCCCAAAAACAAACTATATTTCAATGTGTATTCATAACCACCTTATTGCTCTAACTTTAGCCCTTTCTTTATACCAATTTTATGATTTTCTAAATTCCAATTTTTTGAAGTAATAAGTATACATATAATTCTTATTAAAAATGCAATGAAATACCTAAGGATATCTTTCAAATTAATTTAAAAATTCCAAAAAACAAGGTATTACAAATCGTATAGCGACCTTCTCCCTATAACTTTTTGCAAAAAAATTTCAAAAGTTAATGAACGGCTTAAACTTCATTGTTTTTCTAGTAGTAAGTAATCTTATAATAATTATAAAAAAAGCAAAGAAACAACTGGGATATCTTTCAAAGTTGACTTTAAAAATCACCGAACACAAGGCATTTTTGAAGTGCATCCATAATTACCTTCTCGCTTCTAACTTTCACAATTATGTTTCACAATTTATATAACTTTAAAAACAAATTTTTTACTCCCCTATACAAAAAATAGTGTAGAGAATAATCAAATCAAATTATCTCAATTCGTAACGATCCGGTATTTTCAACCATTCGCATCCATTATAAGTGTATAGGTAGACACTCATGCTGGAATTGAATTTCTCAAAATACCGCGTTGTAAATAAAATTTGGTAAATCTCAGAATATACAGTAAATAAAAATCACATATCACAGACAAAGAGTATTTAATAATGCAGCGAAAGTAAAAGAGATAGTAGTTCATGAAGCAACTATATAAATATATTAGAGTTAAATAAAATACAACAGAAGTTTCAATATGATAACTAAGTACAAGCTGAATACAACAACAGCACCGAAATAGATAAGACTAGATAAGCAGATAATCTCCAGCGATTCCAATCTCCAGAAAGTGGAAATCCAAATCTGTGAATACTCAGGCTGACCCGAGCGTAAATAAAAAATACAAACACTCGAGTCAGGACACACATACTTATACAATGTAAACCAACTCAAGTGAACTGTAGTAAAAGTATAAGTAACTTAGAAGATGCTTGGGACCTCCCATCCTCTAAGGATCCATTAAACTGATTAATATGTAGTATATTACGCTATATACAGTAGTGTCCAATCAGTAAAGCATAATCATATAAAAAATAGCGTTAAGGGGATGGTGAACCTTAACTCGGTCGGATCTTTAAACCAAAATCGTAGTGGGCTCGATATAAGGAACATATGACAAGGCACGCGAGGCAATGCCATGGTGGATACACCGTTTGCACTCCCGGACCGGTGGTGACGGCAAGCCAGCAGCTTCCGCCCACCTCGAGCAACACCCCGAATCAAAGTGGCGCCACCATATCGAATCACAAAAGTAATAGAATGGTTTCCGAAGAAGCATGCTCGATGAAAGGGTGCGACCCTTTGTGTAGCCCGGTATAGCTCCTGTTTTAGTCATAATTAGGCCATCCATCAGCGTTCTCTTACTTCATTCCAGTAGCGTTCGCCAACCAACCTACTTCATTCTAGAATCTCCACCGCGTACACGGTTGTCAAAGTGGTTTTCGGTATCGACAGTGAGTACGCCCATATCCGATCCGGTCTCTTTGCCAACCAATCGTTATTATAACCCGTGGTTATAACTTCAAAACAATATTTTATACTTCAAAATAAAATATCCTATTAATCCAAATCTTTATCAAAATAAAGATTAAATCATTTCCAAAACCATTTCAATGTATCAACATACCATTTCTTTCAAATTCAAATATTTATCAAAATAAATATCAAGTCATTTCTAACCATTTCAATATATTAAATTATCATATCCTTTCAAAGACTCCATCCAAATCAATTTAATATCTTAAAATAACATATCCTTTCAAAACTTTCTTTCAAATCACTTTATTATCAAAATATCATATCTTTCAAAACTTCATTTTTAAATCGTTTTATTATCAAAATATTATATCTTTCAAAACTTCATTTCAAAACATTTTTAATATCAAAATATCATATCTTACCAAAATTTCATTTCAAAACATTTTAATATACCAAAATATCATTTCAATGATAGTTTATACTTCAAAACAAAAACCATTTTATTTCAAAGCTTTATTATCTAACATTTCATAAATCCAATATTATTTAAATAGACTCAAATAATATATATATTTTAAATATCCATCTGTCAAATAACTTAAATAAATCAACAAATATCATTTCAAAATATCAAAGTATTATTCAAAACATCATTCATTTTAATTCATTTAAATACCATTTAAAACTATTCATTTTATTTAGAAATTAATCACCATTTCAAACTTATATTTCAAAGGAGTTTATATTTAAAGATTAAATCTTTCCATAAAAAAATAAAGTCAATTCCTTATATTTAATAGTTAAATATTTAATTTCCAAAATTTTAAATCTTATTTCAAAGATTAATCTCATTAAAATTTAATAAAATAATAAAATTCAGTTTCCGTAGCACTTAAAAATGCTACGTAAAGTTATAGTTTAAAACAGTTCATTTAACAAAATACAGCATTTAAGTGCTGTAATAGATTTTCTTTAAATTTCAAATAAACTTTAAATGTTAAGTTTAACCACTATAGCACTTACAATGTGCTATAATAGCCTTTATTTCAAATTAACTTTTTAGTTCATTTAAAACAACTACAACATTTACAAAATGCTGTAATATCCTTTACATTAGGCTTTAAAAATGCTGTTAAATCAAATTCAGGGTTTAAATACAAATTTCACCAACAGTTAATCTTTAATTTTAATCATTAACTTATAAACATCATATAATTTCACATTTTAAAATCATCATTTCAATACTCTTATTTTTATGATTTTTATAAAGTTTAATCTCATCCAAAAAAATCAAATTTTAACATAATTTCTTATTTAAATTCAAGTATTAAATTCCATTTCTTTAATTAAATTATTAACTTAACAATTAGGTTTAAATTTACAAATAACTTATTTCCATAAATTTTACTTAATTAAAAATTTTACTTTTAAAACAAAATTAAAAATTTCACATTTAAGTTATATTTTAAAATTTACTTGAACATCCATTTGTTTACATTTTAACTTATTCAAAAATCATTATTATTTTTATAAAATCATTAAAAATACATTTTTAAATCAAAATATTATATTTTTATTACTTTATATAATTTCCTTTTTAAAAAAACATAAATTCCAAAATTTACTTATAGTTCAAATTCTACTTTGCCATTTACTTAATTCATTATTTAATTTATAGAAAATCACTAATATTTCTACAAAATCATTTTTAATTAAATTTAAATCAAAATATTATCAAAATATTATAAATTTTACATTTTAAAATATTTTAAAACATTTTCAAAAAAATATTACATAAACCATGGGTCTGTATATAGTTTTCTAGCCTAGGTCAAGTGATACGGATATATATCATTTCAATCCGCAGTTTACAAAGAAAAACCGGGTTCTATCATTTCAAACCCGCAATCCCAAGTAAAATGAATGATTTTGGAAACTACTCAGGCCTATCATTTCAACCCATAACGTTTTTCCCCTATTCTAAAGTCCGTTCGGGTATGTATCATTTCAACCCATAGTGATTCTAGTCTACAGGAAACTTGCAATGGTGATAACTGATATAAATGACAGAATAGCATGAAATAACAATAATATATGATATAAAAAGTGTACTAACAGGTGTGAATATCATAAGATAATAATATAGCAGATATAGCATGGTGATAAACAGTTACAGATTCAAATGGTGTCAGTTTATCAGTTATATAAGTACATATTAGTCTGGTGAGATTTACTCACATTTATGGCTGGAGATTGCAATACAAATGACACAACGGATTACAGAAGGTACGATGACACAACAATATGCTCAGGTGGTGTGACGACCGCCCATGACTTCCGCACCAAAACAAGGAGAAATGTGCGCTGAAGGGCGTGCCAGGCAGCCATGGACGATAGTCAGGGTAAAAATAAAACAGCAAACTCTATCGTACAACTCACAGCGCATGGACAAAATACAATAGAGAAATATAATATAGTGAAGCTCCATAGAACAGGACATCATCATATAAGCATCATAATAGTTTTATACAAACATATGAATCATCCATACATCAAAGCCTCACTACATAACACTCAATCAAATATAGCAGCGGAATATCCAGTACATATAATAAGAAATAATATGCAAAAGCCTCCTGCTCGTCTTCGTTGTCATCAGCGTAAACCTCCATGAACAGCACCTGTCACCTGCTACCTAGTCTGTCCATCCCAACATGGATGAACAGCCCAAGGTAATAAGAGGAGACATAAAACCTTGAGTCAGACAAAGTCTTAGTGAGCGGTAAATCAACTATCAAACATACCAAAAGAGTATAAGGGATAAAGGAATAGGGACCAAACCATCCTACTCCACCTCTTTCTACAGTGATAGCCTCCAGACTCACACTAAGGAGAAGCAAGCATAACATTGCAGACAATTAAGGTAAAGCAATAACCACTCGAGTCAAGGTCGATGTTTTCCAAATACAAACCTCCAAGGCCTAAACCAAGATCAGATGAGCACCCAGAAAACACCGCTCTTGAGGCCGAATGATGGTACAATCAAATATCCATGACTCTGGTTATCACTGTTAACCTTGCTTCGAAATCACCGTTAATTGAATGACCGACTCCTTCCTGAGCCATCTATCAAGGGTTAATGGTAACCCCGGTTCTAGACATAACTCCGCACGTCATCATGACCTGTGCCTAGGAATTTTCGCAACTACCCAGAGTACTCGACCACCTACCTGTAGTCTTTAGGGTGTCCAGACCACCTACCTGTAGTCTTTAGGGCAACCCTTGTACTCTTGCTTTGAGTCTGCTAGAACCTTCAACAACGATGAAATCCAAGCCTTCTAGTCATCCTCCTTGACGACTATTCTCATTCTAGCCCAAACTACCTCTTGAGCCATCCATTATCAATCAACTCGAACTACCCTTCAAGTTATCAACATGCTTGGAGTAATCCTTCTTGATTATACCAAGGTTACATCACCTCATGCCTCGCCTCATCTTCATTATAGCAAAGGCTCATCTTAACATCATGGTTTGCCTCATCGCATCATGGAAAAACTCCATCTCAATATCATCCAATCCATACATGTGAGCTTCAACATCCACTACATATGCCTTAAGCAACTTTCACCATTCAAGAGCCTCTTCCGTAGTTTTTGAATCGTCTTTGACCATACTTGTCCAAATCTACCAACTAGATAACTCATTCACAACAATCAAACAAGGCAAACATTAATCCAAACAAATAAGTAGTCAATCAAGATCTAAATAGGCATTTATAACTAAAATGGCAATTTCGTAAATAAATGAGCATGGATCTAACATACATGAATCAAGGGTTTTTAGCATAGATCTAACAAATATAAATTATGGGTTTTGTCTCTACAACTTGATAAATGAACTTGCATGAGTAAACATCTTCATAAGTAATGGATCTACACTTGGATCTAAGGAAAAATGCATAAAATCACTATCTACAACACTCCAACAAACCACCAAACCAATATACTCCTTTGGGTCCGCGTGAGAGATAACCACCACTCACCAAATCACCCAAACACTTCAAAAACTAGCAACTTCAGATCTGGACAGCAAGGATTCAAGCTTGATTCGTCGAAATCCCGCTTGAAACGATGAAATCTAGCTTGGTTGGATGAAGATCTTCAACTTTGGCTCTTGGATCTTCGATCTTGGATGGATGTTAGAACTAGATTGGAATGGAGAAAAGGAGATGAAGAAATGTTGTAGTCGAGCTCTCAAAATGGCAGCACTTCGGCGCTTCGAAATCTGGTGCCAAAAAGTGAGCCAAAGCCCTCTATTTATAGGCTGAATTTCCCCCTGAGTCGTCCATCCATAAGTCGCCGCCGACCTAACCCATGAGTCGTTCACGACTCAAGCCACTACGACTCACGACTTAACTCGTACCAACGACTCAACCAACTCGGGTTAACTAGTGTTATGGCCCAACAGTTCCAACGGCCCAGATGACCCTACGACCTAACTAAGCCGCTAACGACTTACGACTTAGCATCCTTAAGTCGTCTAAAACTTCTAGGTCGCTAACTCGTTAGCTATGCTAACTCCTAACCCGCTAACACTCTAACTCGCGCAAACCTATAGGTCGGCGAAGAGCTTAACCCGATCACACCTACTAACTCGTCCTAGCCTTGAGTCGTGACTCGTTATCCCCAATGAGTCGGTCTAACCCTTAACCTATTAACTCGGCAACTCACTAACTCGGTCAAACCTATAGGTCGCTACCTCTATGAGTCGGTCAGATTCTCAACTCGGTCCCCTAGTTAACTCGTTAACGACTCAACACTTAACACACGAGTTAACTTCCTATACGACTCAGGCTAGAGACAACATAAACAATACTAACGACCTGTAAATTCTACGATCTATCGACACGTAAAATACGGGTCGTTACATTCTCTCCCCCTTAGGGATTTCGCCCCCGAAATTCCAAACAAACAACAGCAATCAAAGCTATTCTGCAAGCCTACCATCCATAGCAATCAACAAACCATGCATCCAATTCTAGCCTATAATGCAGAATTCTAAGATTAGAACAAGTTACAAATTCATGAGATGTCACGACACCATAGGGCCATATCTCGAAGAGTTCAGGATGAGCTGCCTTCATCCTCTCTTCCTCCTCCCATGTACAGTCGTTAACATCATCACTCCATTGTATCTTGAGCAACGTAATCGTCTTCCTCCTAAGTTGTTTCGTTCGGTTTCAACAACACGAAGCGGCTTACGAGGTCTCGTAACCACTGGTTCAACCTCCAAATCTTCACAGCTATCAGCAGAAATCACTGTATTCGAGTCGTGCACATACTTCCGTAGATAAGATACATGAAAGACATTGTGCACACCCGCCATCTTCTCCGGTAACTCCAATCTATAAGCGAGCTTTCCAATTCGCTCGATAATCGGGAATGGTCCAACAAATCTCGGAGTTAACTTTCCTTTCTTCCCGAATCTAATAACATTCTTCAGTGGAGAAGTCTTCACAAAAACCATATCGCCTACGTCGAATTCCAAATCCTTACGACGATTATCGGCATAACTTTTCTGACGATCTTGGGCTGCCTTCATTCGTTGCCGAATGATCTCTATACAATCCGAAGTCTGTCGAATCATCTCTGGCCCAAGTATCAACTTTTCTCCAGTTTCCAACCAACATGTCGGAGAGTTACACGGTCTTCCATATAATGCCTCATATGGTGCCATACCAATACTCGACTGATAACTGTTGTTATATGCAAATTCCACCAAATGAAGGTGATCTTCCCATGATCCTCCGAAATCCAAAACACATGCTCTAAGGAGATCTTCCAAAACTCGGTTGACTCTCTCAGTCTGACCATCTGTTTGGGGATGATAAGCTGTACTCAAACACAACTCAGTTCCCAAAACTTCCTGAAAGCTCTTCCAAAATCCACTAGTGAACAATGGGTCTCGATCGCTCACTATACTCTTCGGAATACCATGGAATCGAACTATCCACTTAACATACAACTCAGCCAACTTCGATGCAGTCCTAGTCGATCGAACAGGAATGAACCTTGCACTCTTAGTCAAACGATCTATGATGACCCAAATCCCTTCATTCCCTGCCCTGGTTCTGGGTAGACCATCGATAAAATCCATCGACACTTGCTCCCACTTCCATGTAGGAACCTCTAATGGTTGAAGTAATCCACTGGGCTTCTTCTGCTCAGCTTTCACCAACTGGCAGTTCATACACTTGGAAATAAAATTTCCAACATCCTTCTTCATACCTTCCCAATAATAGGTTATCTTCATGTCCCGATACATCTTATTTCCACCTGAATGAATCGTCAACTTCGAGTGATGACTTTCCCTCAGAACTTCATCTCTCAATCCATCTATATTGGGAACAACCAGTCGTCCTTGCTTTCGAAGCCAACCTTCTCGATCGACCTCGAATCCTTTATCCTTTTCTGGATTCAATCCAGATTCCAAATCACGGATAATCTTGACAAGCTTATCGTCTCGCTTTTGACTCTCGCCAATCCTTTCCACAAGAGTAGGCCTTATTGATAAGTTTGCCAACATCTCAGGTTCCAATTCACATCTAGGCCTGAAGTCAAACTCAGCCAAATACTCGAGACTCTTCCATTCCGAAAACATGGCTCCCAATCCTGCATGTCTTCGACTCAACGCATCTGCCACTGCGTTACCTTTTCCTGGAGTATAGGCTATACCAAAATCATATGATGCCAAGAACTCTAGCCATCGTTGTTGTCGAAGATTCAAATCCTTTTGGGAGAACAGATACTTCAACGACTTATGATCTGTAAACAACTCGAATCTAACTCCCAAAAGATAATGTCTCCACATCTTCAAAGCAAATACAATCGCCGCTAACTCCAAATCATGAGTCGGATAATTCCTTTCATGCGGCTTCAGTTGTCGACTTGCATATGCAACAACTTTATTCTTCTGCATTAGTACTGCTCCAAGTCCAGTACCACATGCATCGGTGTAAACCACCATCTCATCATTCCCACTTGGAATAGTCAAAACAGGAGCACTCGTCAGTCGCTCTTTCAGGATTACGAAAGCTTGCCCACACCTATAATCCCATATGAACACTTGGTTCTTTTTCGTCAATCCTGTTAACGGTGCAGCTATCTTGGAAAAGTCTTTGATAAACCGACGATAATATCCTGCTAATCCAAGAAAACTTTTCACATCAGATGCATTCTTAGGTCTAACCCAATCCTGGATTGCTGCCACCTTAGCGGGATCAACCGCGATTCCATTTCCAGAGATAACATGGCCTAAGAACCTCACTTCACCCTTCTAGAAGTGACACTTTGAAAACTTAGCCTTCAGCTGATGTTTCCGCAAGATTTCCAAAACAATCCTCAAGTGTGTCTTGTGTTCCTCCTCAGTTCTGGAATAAATCAGAATATCATCCACGAACACAAGCACGAACTTATTCAACTGATCTCTGAACACTCTATTCATAAGATCCACAAAATATGCTGGTGCGTTGGTCAATCCAAACGGCATTACCAGCCACTCATAAAATCCAGATGGTGTCCTAAAAGCAGTCTTCGGCACACTATCCTTCGCCACTCTCAACTGGTGAAATCCCGTCGCCAAATCCATCTGAGAAAACACCTTAGCCTCGTGAAGCTGATCAAACAAGTCATCTATTCTCGGCAATGGATACTTGTTCTTCTTAGTCACCTTATTCAGCTCACGATAATCCACACACAACCTTAACGATCCATCCGCTTTGGTTGCGAACACAACTGGTGCACCCCATTCGGACACACTACGCCGAATGAATCCTTTCTGCAAAAGGTCATCAACTTGCACCTTCAACTCTAGCTGCTCCTTAGGCGCCATCCGCCTAAGAGGCATCACAACAGGTCTGGCTCCCTCAACTAGATCGATACGAAACTCGATCTCCCTATGCGGCGGTAACCCTTTGACTTCGTCAAAGACATCCTCAAATCCATTCACAATGGGCACCGATGACAGTCCATCCCGTGGAACAACCAGCGAATACATGAAGCTCATGAAGACGCCTTCCTCATGCTTACATCGTATCACAACCTTTCGCCCTTCCACATTCCCGACTGTCACCTCCAGCCTCTCACAATCAATCCTTGCCGCATACCTCCTAAGCCAGTCCATACCCAAAATAATTCCGAACCCCGCAAAGTTCAGAACAAAGCAATCACAAACAAATGAGCAATCATGACTCGACACAACTAGACCACGACATATCATACACAAACAAGACGAACCCCCAACTGGATTAGTCACAACCAATGACCTATCAATAATATCCGGTTTCAAACCTAACCGGCCTACCAAATCATCACAAACAAAAGAATGCGACGCTCCAGTATCAAACAACACTCTAACTGGAATACCACAAATGGAAAGAGTACCTTGAACCACCACACTCTTCCCCTTCTCTTCAACAGTAGGAGCTTTTGAAGACGACGGCACAGCTCCCATAGCATAAGCTTGCACAATCTGCCTATCCTTTCTCGGCTCCGGACAATTCTTCTTGATATGTCCCAGCTTATCACAGTTATAACACTTTCCCGACACCTTGGGATTCTTGCAATCTCTGAAGAGATGACCCTTCTGCTGACAGTTGTAGCAGGTCACTTCACCCTTCGGCTTCTTCTGTCCATCCTTACCCTTCTGTTGCTGCTGCTTCCTCTTCTTGTTTCCACCCTGCTGTGGCCTAGACCCTTCCTTGGTTACAGCAACAACAGATCCTTCCTTAGGAAACAAACTCTCATGCCTGAGAGCTTTCTCCACAAGCTTCTCAAACGGATCGTCCAAATGATCCACCAACTGTCTCCCAAGATAAGTGTCCAAGCCCGTCACAAACTTCTCATTCTTCTGATAGGGAGAATCAATATATGCCAAGCATACTTGGACAAAGCTTCAAACTCAGAAACATACTCAAGGACCAATCTCCCACCTTGCTTGAGCTCTACAAACTTCTTGAACAAAACAGATTTCTGAGCTGTAGAGATAAACTTTGCTTCAAATCTAGCTTGGAATTGCTCCCAAGTAACCTCCTCCTCCGGAGTATCAATGGTGATAGAATTCCACCAATCCGAAGCTCTCCCTTGAAGTTGGCTTGATGCAAGCTTCCTCTTAGTTGCATCCTCAATTCCCAAGTCACCAAAAATCCTTTGACAAGCATCAATCCATCTCTGCACCTCAATGGTTGATTCCGTTCCCAAGAAAACCTTTCCTCCAAGAGAAGTATAGTCCTTGCAAAGCTTAGCAAAATCCACTGGTCTTGGAGCTTGAACTTGAACTCCAACATCTACTGATGGCCCCGAGGCTGGTATCCTTCTCATGATCGAAGTCATCATGGCCTCAAACATAGGAGCATAATCAACAGCTTCCCTAGCAGCACGGCCTTCCCTAGCAGCTGGTCTCCCTCTTCGACTCATCCTTAATATCTACAAAAAGGAATGACTTAGAACACCTTGAGAAACAACTGCATAAGGAGTTCAAATCCTTCTAAGCTACTATATTATATATAGTAATCATTCATCAAAATACAATTATGTCTCTCATACGTAGTTACGTCAGCGAGCGTTGGCTAAAATCGATTAACCAAAGCTCTGATACCAAATGTGACGACCGCCCATGACTTCCGCACCAAAACAAGGAGAAATGTGCGCTGAAGGGCGTGCCAGGCAGCCATGGACGATAGTCAGGGTAAAAATAAAACAGCAAACTCTATCGTACAACTCACAGCGCATGGACAAAATACAATAGAGAAATATAATATAGTGAAGCTCCATAGAACAGGACATCATCATATAAGCATCATAATAGTTTTATACAAACATATGAATCATCCATACATCAAAGCCTCACTACATAACACTCAATCAAATACAGCAGCGGAATATCCAGTGCATATAATAAGAAATAATATGCAAAAGCCTCCTGCTCGTCTTCGCTGTCATCAGCGTAAACCTCCATGAACAGCACCTGTCACCTGCTACCTAGTTTGCCCATCCCAACATGGATGAACAGCCCAAGGTAATAAGAGGAGACATAAAACCTTGAGTCAGACAAAGTCTTAGTGAGCGGTAAATCAACTATCAAACATACCAAAAGAGTATAAGGGATAAAGGAATAGGGACCAAACCATCCTACTCCACCTCTTTCTACAGTGATAGCCTCCAGACTCACACTAAGGAGAAGCAAGCATAACATTGCAGACAATTAAGGTAAAGCAATAACCACTCGAGTCAAGGTCGATGTTTTCCAAATACAAACCTCCAAGGCCTAAACCAAGATCAGATGAGCACCCAGAAAACACCGCTCTTGAGGCCGAATGATGGTACAATCAAATATCCATGACTCTGGTTATCACTGTTAACCTTGCTTCGAAATCACCGTTAATTGAATGACCGACTCCTTCCTGAGCCATCTATCAAGGGTTAATGGTAACCCCGGTTCTAGACATAACTCCGCACGTCATCATGACCCGTGCCTAGGAATTTTCGCAACTACCCAGAGTACTCGACCACCTACCTGTAGTCTTTAGGGTGTCCAGACCACCTACCTGTAGTCTTTAGGGCAACCCTTGTACTCTTGCTTTGAGTCTGCTAGAACCTTCAACAACGATGAAATCCAAGCCTTCTAGTCATCCTCCTTGAGGACTATTCTCATTCTAGCCCAAACTACCTCTTGAGCCATCCATTATCAATCAACTCGAACTACCCTTCAAGTTATCAACATGCTTGGAGTAATCCTTCTTGATTATACCAAGGTTACATCACCTCATGCCTCGCCTCATCTTCATCATAGCAAAGGCTCATCTTAACATCATGGTTTGCCTCATCGCATCATGGCAAAACTCCATCTCAATATCATCCAATCCATACATGTGAGCTTCAACATCCACTACATATGCCTTAAGCAACTTTCACCATTCAAGAGCCTCTTCCGTAGTTTTTGAATCGTCTTTGACCATACTTGTCCAAATCTATCAACTAGATAACTCATTCACAACAATCAAACAAGGCAAACATTAATCCAAACAAATAAGTAGTCAATCAAGATCTAAATAGGCATTTATAACTAAAATGGCAATTTCGTAAATAAATGAGCATGGATCTAACATACATGAATCAAGGGTTTTTAGCATAGATCTAACAAATATAAATCATGGGTTTTGTCTCTACAACTTGATAAATGAACTTGCATGAGTAAACATCTTCATAAGTAATGGATCTACACTTGGATCTAAGGAAAAATGCATAAAATCACTATCTACAACACTCCAACAAACCACCAAACCAATATACTCCTTTGGGTCCGCGTGAGAGATAACCACCACTCACCAAATCACCCAAACACTTCAAAAACTAGCAACTTCAGATCTGGACAGCAAGGATTCAAGCTTGATTCGTCGAAATCCCGCTTGAAACGATGAAATCTAGCTTGGTTGGATGAAGATCTTCAACTTTGGCTCTTGGATCTTCGATCTTGGATGGATATTAGAACTAGATTGGAATGGAGAAAAGGAGATGAAGAAATGTTGTAGTCGAGCTCTCAAAATGGCAGCACTTCGTCGCTTCGAAATCTGGTGCCAAAAAGTGAGCCAAAGCCCTCTATTTATAGGCTGAATTTCCCCCTGAGTCGTCCATCCATAAGTCGCCGCCGACCTAACCCATGAGTCGTTCACGACTCATGACTCACGACTCAAGCCACTACGACTCACGACTTAACTCGTACCAACGACTCAACCAACTCGGGTTAACTAGTGTTATGGCCCAACAGTTCCAACGGCCCAGATGACCCTACGACCTAACTAAGCCGCTAACGACTTACGACTTAGCATCCTTAAGTCGTCTAAAACTTCTAGGTCGCTAACTCGTTAGCTATGCTAACTCCTAACCCGCTAACACTCTAACTCGCGCAAACCTATAGGTCGGTGAAGAGCTTAACCCGATCACACCTACTAACTCGTCCCAGCCTTGAGTCGTAACTCGTTAACCCCTATGAGTCGGTCTAACCCTTAACATGTTAACTCGGCAACTCACTAACTCGGTCAAACCTATAGGTCGCTACCTCTATGAGTCGGTCAGATTCTCAACTCGGTCCCCTAGTTAACTCGTTAACGACTCAACACTTAACACACGAGTTAACTTCCTATACGACTCAGGCTAGAGACAACATAAACAATACTAACGACCTGTAAATTCTACGATCTATCGACACGTAAAATACGGGTCGTTACAGGTGGGAAGAGATCCAAGCTTAGAACTTGTGTTGCAACCCAAAACAAAACCAAAATAAATTAACATTTCAACACAATATTAAATTGAAACAACTTTGAAATAAAAGAAGATACGAATACACGGTCTTTTGCCTTGCTTTCTACATTTGATTGCATGGCCTAGGGGATGTTTTGACTCAGGTTTGGACATACTTTGGTTCAGGTTTGGATCCTATAAATCATGGCCACAAGGTATTGAAGTGGTGGAGGAGTTACTACGCATGAATATGAAGAGGCTTATGCCAAATAGGTGGGTTTTTGGTCAAAAAAAGGCTCGACCATGTAGGGGTTTGGCTTGGCCATTCAAGTTCAGATATGGATAGATGTTGTAGTGGTGTGTGGTGGTCTGGTCAGAGGTGGCGGTGGCGGCTAGAGGTGGTGGTGGTGGTGGAAAAAGAGGCGGTGAAGCAACAAGGCTCAAACTAGCATGTTTTCAAGGCATAGGTTGTATTTTTTTGGATTTTAGCATCATGGTGGGTTCGGCCATGTTTCAGATCTGAGGAGTAGTTGGTGATGATGACAGGGAAGAGGTGGAGGAGGTGGTGGCCATGGCTATGGAGTGGAGGCCAAGCAAAACTACGGAGAGAACAAGGCAAAAATACATATGAAAATAGGAAGAAAAGGAAGAAAATAAGAGTAAGACGTAACCTAAAATGTTTGAAGCCATGAACAAAATGAAAGAATGGTTTCTTGAGTGAGAAATACGATGAAAGTCACGGCTAGAAACTGAAAATGGACAGCCAAAATGAATAAATGAGATGGTTATGGCATTTGAAACGTTTTTGGACAATGAAACGTCTAGAAATGAAACGTCTAGGAATGAAACGCATTTCCGTTTTCTAAAGATCAAATAAAAACAAAAGTGAATCAGAAAATACTTGTAAAAACCGAAACCAAGTGAAAATAAAAAATTATTTTTAAAGAAAATATAAAAAGAATGAAAGAAATTATTTAAAAATACAAAACAGTGTTCAGAAATTTCAAATAAATCACTACTAGTCTTGGAAAAATATCCACTTCATTTTAAAAATATTATGAAGTGAAAATTTGAAATAAACTAATTTATTTATCATTTTAAAAATAAAATAAATAATTAAATTGGATAAAAATAGAAAAAGAACTAAAGAAAATGTTTAAAAATTGAAAACAGAGCATGGAAATTACAAGAAAATACTACTAACTCTAGAAAAATCCCTACCTCACTTTAAAAATATTAAAAGAAAAAAATATACATAAAATAACATATTAATAAATATTATAATAAAATATGACAAAGAAAATATAATTTATAAAAATTTAAAATAATAAAATTGCAGAATAAACAAATTGCACTTAAGTTTGAAATATACATAACTTTCACAATTGAAGTCTGTTTCCAATGAAACGGAAAGCAGTCTTCAAGTTATTTCATCTATTTTCAAAATAAAAGATAAAGTTTAAGATTTAAAATAATTTAAATTTGAATTTTAAAAGTTAGAGTTTGACCAGTTTGAACAGAAATTCACTTTTCGGTAAAATATTCAATTTATACAAGTTTGAAACTATAATTCATATAAAAATCAACATTTATATTTAAAATAACATAACTTATTCATTTTAATAAATAAAATAAAACTCTTAAATCAAAATTTCAAATAGAATAGTCAAAATAAACAATCAAAATAAATCACAAAATTCAAGGTTGTTACACTCTCCCCCACTCAAAACTTTTCGTTCTCGAAAAGGAATGAGGTACGGAAAAGCACAGAAAAAGATAGAGTGAAATTGGATTAAGATAAGACGACAAGAAGATTGAAATTATACCTGATAACTCTTGTTATAGGTAAGTTTAACAAGGTGGAGATGATCTTTCCAAGATTCTCCAAAATCAAGAACACAAGCATCCAAAATAGATTCAAAATGAGTATCAAAGAACATCAAAGATTATAGAAAGATTTCTAAACAGAAAATTATAGAAAGATGCCTATACCAGTCTATAGCAAGATAAGGATGATAAGGACAACCAAAAGATAGTTTGAAAAACAAAATAAGGAAATAAATTTAAAAGCATGGAAATTTCAACTTAAATAGAGAATAAATCTTTACACAAGTTAATTAAATCTTAACTATCGCAAATTTCATTATCTTATTATCCAATCATCTTAAATTAACAATTTTTTTTAAAACCATGGGTTTGAAAAATATTCATTTATTACACTCACAATGTACTTAATAAATTTTATTCTTCTTTATTTCTAATTAAAATTAAATTTATTCCTCTCAATTTATTTATCACTTATGTTGAATATACTTACACTTATTATAACTGCTTTCTTTTATTCTTAGTTCTTTTAACATTATTTTATTGTAAGTTATTCAATTACCCTTTATTATATTTACCTCTGTTAATCATCTTATAATTAAAATTTAAGTGTATAACATTTATTATAACCACTCAAATTTTATTTATAAAATATTTTTATATTGTATATTATCCAATTACATTGTTAACTTCTGAAATTAAGGTAAGTTATATTTGATTGCAATTGTATTATACAAATAAAACTTTCCAATTAAATCATTTCATCCTTGAATATTCATCCAAAATTTTCATTTTTTTAAAAATTGAATTTAAGAATAAAATTTTCGATTTCTTTAAACCATTTAGAGATAAATAAATGTATGTACATAACTTATCAAATCAAATTTAAATCATACGTCTAAATATATTATAAATCAAGTCATATTTTAGAAATTCAAATCAATTTGATTTCCGAAAACAAAGCTGTAGCAAGACTACAGGGCGGTCTCTTTATTTCGAAACTCGAAAATGAATGTCGATGATGCCGCGGTCATCATCGAAGTTATTTTCCAGCGACAAAGAGAAGAGCACTAATTTTTTTAAACTTTTAAAATTCTTTGAAAACAAATTTCTATTCAAAAATACTTTAAATAATATAACTTTTTAAAACTTTAACCACAAGGTTTGAAACCATCGGAAATTAAATTCTCAAATTTATTGTACGAAATTCATTTCAGTTCCCAAATCAATTTATAAACAACTATTTATAAATTCATTTATGGAACAATAAATGATAAATCAAGTATTATCACTTCAAATAATCAATTTAAATCAGTTTATTAAGCTCCATAAATTTACTTATATATCAAAACTTATTTCACTAACCAAATTTTAAAATAATATTGTGTCAGTTTATTCTGTCAAAGTGTTTTGGAAATCTTATCAGAAGAATCGATAAGAAGAATCGATCAGAAACCCAATTCAACATCAACAACTCAAACAACACAATATATAAACAAAACAGAGATTTACAAGTACAATTCAAAATGTTTGAAGAAAGGTTGGAAACAAAAGACAAGATGATTAAATAACAAAATAGGGAGGTGGATAAGCTTAAATAAATCACGGGCAACCTTAACCGGGTCAACCGTGACTTAAAGAATAAGATCAATGTGGATTTTTCTGGGGTAAATCTACATTCGATCTCAAGAGTTAGAGTTTGGAATAACAAAAGATATTAGCATCTAAACCAAGGATAGATATAAATCTCTGGTGAATCGATGCTAATTGTAAGGGAGTTTCCCTTTTTTTTCAATTCATTTTGAAATTGGCGTGACCGCCGACTCATTAAAAAGATCGTTCGAGCGGAGTTATGGTATACTCCAGAGTCAAAAGAAGATGAATAGTGAGGGACATGAATGGATTTTGGAACCGCAGGAAACGTTCCAAAATTCAAAGGAAACCGAATTGAAGAAGAAGGAATTCAAGCTAGAACGAAAGTGATTCTGAAATTAAATCTACTCTATATACTGAGTATTGCCTAAAACCAGAGCTCTGATACCAACTGTAACGACCCGTTATTTTCAACTATTCGCATCCATTATAAGTGTATAGGTAGACACTCGTGTCAAAATTGAATTGCTCAAAATACCGCGTTGTAAATAAAATTTGGCAAATCTTAGAATATACAGTTAATAAAAATCACAAATCACAGACACAGAGTATTTAATAATGCAGCGGAAGTAAAAGAGATAGTAGTTCATGAATTTACTATGTAAATATATCAGAGTTAAATAAAATACAACAGAAGTTTCAATATGATAACTAAGTACAAGCCGAATACAACAACAGCTCCGAAATAGATAAGACTGGATAAGCAGATAATCTCCAGCGATTCCAATCTTCAGAAAGTGGAAATCCAAATCTGTGAATACTCAGGCTGACCCGAGCGTAAATAAAAAATACAAACACACGAGTCAGGACATACATACTTATACAATGTAAACCAACTCAAGTGAACTGTAGTAAAAGTACAAGTAACTTAGAAGATGCTTGGGACCTCCCATCCTCTAAGGATCCGTTAAACAATTTACTATGTAGTATATTGCGCTATACATAGTAGTGTCTAATCAGTAAAGTATAATCATATAGAAAATAGCGTTAAGGGGATAGTGAACCTTAACGCGGTCAGATCTTTAAACCAAAATCGTAGTGGGCTCGATATAAGGAACATATGACAAGGCACGCAAGGCAATGCCAGGGTGGATACACCGTTTGCACTCCCGGACCGGTGGTGACGGCAAGCCAGCAGCTTTCGCCCACCTCGAGCAATACCTCGAATCCAAGTGGCGCCACCATATCGAATCACAAAAGTAATAGAATGGTTTCCGAAGAAGCATGCTCGATGAAAGGGTGCGACCCTTTATGTAGCCCAGTATAGCTCCTGTTTTAGTCATAATTAGGTCATCCATCCGCGTTCTCTTACTTCATTCCAGTAGCGTTCACCACCCAACCTACTTCATTCTGGAATCTCCACCGCGTACACGGTTGTCAAAGTGGTTTTCGGTATCGTCAGAGAGTATGCCCATATCTGATCCCGGTCTCTTTGCCAACCAATCGTTATTATAACCCGTGGTTATAACTTCAAAACAATATTTTATACTTCAAAATAAAATATCCTTTTCAATCCAAATCTTTATCAAAATAAAGATTAAATCATTTCCAAAACCATTTCAATGTATCAACATACCATTTCTTTCAAATTCAAATATTTATCAAAATAAATATCAAGTCATTTCTAACCATTTCAATATATTAAATTATCATATCCTTTCAAAACCTCCTTCCAAATCAATTTAATATATTAAAATATCATACCCTTTCAAAACTTCCTTTCAAATCACTTTATTATCAAAATATCATATCTTTCAAAACTTCATTTTTAAATCATTTTATTATCAAAATATCATATCTTTCAAAACTTCATTTCAAAACATTTTTAATATCAAAATATCATATCTTTCCAAAACTTCATTTCAGAACATTTTAATATACCAAAATATCATTTCAATGATAGTTTATACTTCAAAACCAAAACCATTTTATTTCAAAGCTTTATTATCTCATATTTCATAAATCCAATATTATTTAAATAGACTCAAATAATATATATATTTTAAATATCCATCTATCAAATAACTTAAATAAATCAACAAATATCATTTAAAAATATCAAAATATCAAAGTATTATTCAAAACATCATTCATTTTTAATTCATTTAAATACCATTTAAAACCATTCATTTTATTTAGAAATTAATCACCATTTCAAACTTACATTTCAAAGGAGTTTATATTTAAAGATTAAATCTTTCCATAAAAAAATAAAGTCAATTCCTTATATTTAATAGTTAAATATTTAATTTCCAAAATTTTAAATCTTATTCCAAAGATTAATCTCATTAAAATTTAATAAAATAATAAAATTCAGTTTCCGTAGCACTTAAAAATGCTACGTAAAGTTATAGTTTAAAACAGTTCATTTAACAAAATACAGCATTTAAGTGTTGTAATAGACTTTCTTTAAATTTCAAATAAACCTTAAATGTTAAGTTTAACACTATAGCACTTACAATGTTCTATAATAGCCTTTATTTCAAATTAATTTTTTAGTTCATTTAAAACAACTACAGCATTTACAAAATGCTGTAATATCCTTTACATTACGCTTTAAAAATGCTGCTAAACCAATTTCAGGGTTTAAATACAAATTTCACCAACAGTTAATCTTTAATTTAAATCATTAACTTATAAACATCATATAATTTCACATTTTAAAATCATCATTTCAATACTCTTATTTTTATGATTTTTATAAAGTTAAATCTCATCCAAAAAAAATCAAATTTTAACATAATTTCTTATTTAAAATCAAGTATTAAATTCCATTTCTTTAATTAAATTATTAACTTAACAATTAGGTTTAAATTTACAAAATAACTTATTTATATAAATTTTACTTAATTAAAATTTAACTTTTTAAAACAAAATTTAAAATTTCACATTTAAGTTATATTTCAAAATTTACTTGAACATTCATTTGTTTAACATTTTAACTTATTCAAAAATCATTATTATTTTTATAAAATCATTTAAAATACATTTTTAAATCAAAATATTATATTTTTCTTATTTATATAATTTCCTTTTTAAACAAAACATAAATTCTAAACTTTACTTATAGTTCAAATTCTACTTTACCGTTTACTTAATTCATTATTTAATTTATAGAAAATCAGTAATATTTCTACAAAATCATTTTTAATTAAATTTAAATCAAAATATTATAAATTTTACATTTCAAAATATTTTAAAACATTCTCGAAAAAAATATTACATAAACCACGGGACTGTATATAGTTTTCTAGCCTAGGTCCAGTGATACGGATATATATCATTTCAATCCGCAGTTTACAAAGAAAAACCGATCTCTATCATTTCAAACCCACAGTCCCAAGTAAAATGAATGATTTTGGAAAACGCTTAGGCCTATCATTTCTGCCCATAATGTTTTTCCCCTATTCTGAAGTCCGTTCGGGTATGTATCATTTCAACCCATAGTGATTCTAGTCTACAGGGAACATGCAATGGTGATAACTGATATAAATGACAGAATAGCATGAAATAACAATATATGATATAACAAGTGTACTAACGGGTGTGAACATCTTATGATAATAATATAGCAGATATAGCATGGTGATAAACAGTTACAGATTCAAATGGTGTCAGTTTATAGTTATATAAGTACATATTAGTCTGGTGAGATTTACTCACATTTATGGCTCGAGATTACAATCCAAATGACACAACGGATTTCAGAAGGCACGATGACACAACAATAGGCTCAAGTGGGAAGAGATCCAAGCTTAGAACTTGTGTTGCAACCCAAAACAAAACCAAAATAAATTAACATTTCAACACAACATTAAATTGAAACGACTTTGAAATAAAAGGAGATACGAATACACGGTCTTTTGCCTTGCTTTCTACATTTGATTGCATGGCCTAGGGAATGTTTTGGCTCAGATTTGGACATACTTTGTTTCAGGTTTGGGGCCTATAAGTCATGGCTACAAGGTATTGAAGTGGTGGAGGAGTTACTACGCATGAATTTGAAGAGGCTTATGCCAAATAGGTGGTTTCTAGGTCAAAAAAAGGCTCGACCATGTAGGGGTTTGGCTTGGCCATTCAAGTTCAGATCTGGATAGATGTTATAGTGGTGTGTGGTGGTCTGGTCAGAGGTGGCGGTGGCGGCTAGAGGTGGTGGTGGTGGTGGAAAAAGAGGCGGTGAAGCAACAAGGCTCAAACTAGCATGTTTTCAAGGTATAGGTTGTATTTTTTTGGATTTTAGCATCATGGTGGGTTCGCCCATACAATGCATATGGATTATTCGTACGCCATACCCGATCTGATTACTTTTTCGATCGCATAAATTTCAATTTTAAACTAGTATAAATCACCTGACATCTCTAGTGCGGACTCCGATCAGGTCCCTTGATTAGAAATCTCTATCCTCCTTCCATAGTTATATACTGTGATAGAAAACATCAGGGTCATATCATGAATCCATATCAAGTGTTCGCCATCAAAAATCGGGTGAAAAATCCTTATTGAGACCGGTGTAAATCATCTCAAAATCATATACTCGAATCCTAGACCAAGAACAGTCATGTAAATAAGATGATCAACGTACAAATTATGTATTTATCCTTTTTTTCTTAACTACACCAAATATTATTAGCTACATTCATTTATGCATAGTATATCAGTCCATACTAAAATCATTTATGAATCATTTCATAAAAACAATAACTTCAAGTTTATCAACATTTTGTAACTTCAGTTCATACTCATATAATACTCCATTACATCCTAAGAGTACAGACCGAATATCAAATTCCTTTCACTTAACAAGGATGTTAAACAAATTCACAACTTGTTTCAACTTACTACCTTCTCAATTCAAGAGTTATAAAAACTTAACTTTTATATTTATACCAAAAACACTTGGCTTCAAGCTGTATAATGATTCGAAAGTTTCCGACTGCCTAAAATTGCTAAAAAACCCTTTTCATTTAACAAATGAAAACTATTAAGTGAAAAATTATAACATGATGCACATATCACACTATCCTAACGCATAGGCTATATGTATATATAAAATAACTTAACAAAGTTTTAGTTATTTATTAAACACACTTTACCCAATAGGGGAAAACATGAAACGGATTCATTATTTATTCTGTGTTATGCCACTACCACTCGACCCCCTAAATAGTATACATATAAAAATTTCTTCACCAAAAAGTTCATATCAAATTTCTTTTAAAGAAAATTTTAGAACTAAACACCCGAGTTTGATTTCAAATCAATTTGAAATAATAATACATACATATGTCTTTTCTGCATCAAATCATAGTTTTAGGATAAAATAAAAACCTATTTCATCAAAACAACTTTGTAGCATCCCCCACTTTGAAACTTGAAAACGAACATCGATAATGCTGCAGTCATCATCGGAATTTTCTAGCGAGAGAAGTGAGTTTAGTACATCGAAATCATACATTTTTGACTTAACAAAAAATCATTTTCCAACTGGTATCAAAGACTTTGTATAACAGTACTAAGTATCATGATCTCTATCTCATAAAACAATTTTCTAAATATTTACTTTCACGCAATGCTATTATTATTTATCTTGAAAAACATTTTCAGAAACACCGGGACTTAACTTCTTAAAATATCAATTCAAATCCTTCTTCTGTTTATAAACCATAATCATAAACCATATTTATACAAAGTTACTTTCTTATATAAAAAAATTTCACATATATTTATCTATAGAATATCTTATCTTCCCTTTATATTAAAATAAACATCTTTTACTAAATTCAACTTTTATAAAAGTTAATTTCTAACCCAACGTTAACTCAAATCAAAGGTGTTCGTTTCAATGTGTCTACAAATACAATCTACCCAATCCATGATGTAAAAAGGTAAAACTACTCATAAACTGGCCTAGCACAAATGCTCATAAAGTGGACGATAGTCAATGCTCATAAGTGGACGAGCATGACTAATTAATAAATAAATGATAACAATGTTCGTAAAGTGGCTGAGCAATATTAAGCTAATAATTCTACAAATGATAATAATGTTCATAAACTTATCGAGCTTGTCAAATCATTCTACAAAGGATAGCAATCCTCATAACTCACTGAGTATGGCTAAATAAATTAATGAGGGGTAATGAATGAACATCATTAATCCCTACATTAATTGAACTGCACTTTAACAATCCATGTTCATATAATTTACCTCATAAAAGATCTCTAATTTTCATTGTTCTTTAAGGCATACATTTATACAGTAATATGTATAATACACTCAACTCATTCTAGGGCTTTCCATTTAGCATATGCATTAATGAGTCATGCCCAACAAAAGCTAAGGTTCTCGCTTAAGCTTTAGCTCTGATACCAAATGTAACAACCCGCATTTTCGACTTCAAACGTTAACTCCAATACATCCACGGTATTCACATGTCAAGCATCCAAGTGCTAGAAAGACAGAACGTTAGGATAAAGAAATGGAAGAAAAGAAAAGGAATAAGAAAGAGGAGAACAAAACATTATAATTTCACATGCAGAATGCAAACATACGTTACCAAAAGATAGTACACAGTGCTACTCTAATGTACATAGCATTTCAAAGTTACTAATATGAGTACTATCATCAGCTTGGACAGTTATAACTACCATTTCTTACAGTTGTTGATATATATAAGTAATACAATGGAAATAAGAATACTATGGTAAGTACATATGCAGATCCTCTCCAGGAGCCCCATGAACGTCAATGAAAACATGCCTTTCTCAGACTGCTCAAAAGAGCATCCACAAAAATATGGGGAAAACAAAACAACGGGCCTGACAAAAGTCTGGTAAGAGAAATTCAAGAAATATGTGTGGCATCTAACAACACCTTCTATAGAATATCAATGAAAAAATAGTTGTTGGTGCTTACATAAATCACATACAACAATATTGAATAAGTGTACAATTAATACCACAAATGCATGTTTGCATATAGATTTTCCATGGAGAAGCCTCCAGCTGAAAAATTGAAGTGGATCTACATGATAAGGATCGGAAAATACCTTCTGAGCATCGTCTATTTCTAGATAGAATATACCATAAGGTAAACATAACTGGCCCTATGTTTGAACATATAGAAGTATGTAAAACCAAGTATTAATAATTCCCATGTGCAACATATTGATAATCATACTCTAGATTTGGAGTTTATATACCCTCATTGGTTGTTAAACCTGAGATTATGCATCCTACTCTGTCATCGGCCATTTCTGTTGTCGGGGTCACGTTCGACATTTCTCACATGAGTCCTCATTACTCGAATAGAAAACGAATTCTCAAATGGATTCTAGCATCTTGAACAGATCACGAATCTCACCATAGATTTTCGAATAAGTCCTCCGATGAATGCTAACATTGACCTTTCCCTTGGACTCAACCTCAAGATAGAGAGTTCAACTCTATAGCATTCCGCTATACAATCTCTTCCAAAACTTAGAAACCGTATATTAGTTTTGAAGTGGTACTCGGTAAGTAAAACACTTATTGATCTCGGTCTACTCAAAACCAATCGATAAATTTTCGGTAAACTCAATTCTAGTTCATTTAGAAGTAAGTGAACCATATATAAAGAGGAGTCCTTGAGGGATATAGTTTATATAAGTTCTTAAAGCTAGAGACATTTCATACCAACTCTTCTCCCTTAGGGTTCTCAAATCATATGAAACTGTGAAGCTTTTAGATACTTCCTAAGTTAATCTGGTTAAGTCTGATAGTCAACTATCAAGTTCAAAATAGATGATCGCATATGGAAACCAAGTCTTGTATACTTATCATGTTTTTGAACTTTTCAACTTACACTATTCCTCGATCAATAGTGAAGCTAGGTAAGTTAGAGCACGGGTTGCATTAAAGCATTTCCTAGACACTTCATTCTTAACTCTCACAAATAGACAAACCTACTTCATCATCTTTTAGTGCTAAATACACTATTAAATACTTTCAATAAACGAGTAAACAGACAAAGCACGATTAAGGCACATAAGCGACTTTAAATCCCCATCTTATTTAATTAATACCTTTATCAGTTAAAATTTCCTTTTTATGCTTGTATATTTATAATACCTTTATAAAAGATGTATACACATATTCAGCTTTTCACTATTCATTTATACTCTTTTCAATACTTCAAAAAGTATTCATATACTTATCTAAAATGGTATAAGTATATTCACAAATATATTCAAAAAGATTTTAGACTAATGTTACTTAAACATTGTCATTACAAATTCAAAACCATTTCACTTGTGATTATCTTTAAAACATTCTTTTCAAAGATCTATTTACATTCAGATGCATAATCGAAAAGGGTTAAAGACGAATGTTATTAATACGTTGTCACAATAAACCTAAAACCATTCCATACTTGTTAATATCTTTAAAAGACATTCTTTTAAAGATCCAAGTATATCTACATTTGTAATGACCTAGAGTTTAGTCAACTGAAATTAGAATATACAATTATTTTTAAATATTGAAAAGTTAATTTTATAGAATAAATAACTCAAATTTCAAATATTGCGATTTATTAGATATTTAATAATTGAAATTGTTTAAATAATTGGATCTTGGGATTTAAATGTATAAAAATGATTTCAAAGCTTGTTTAAATTCTATTTAATAAGAATGAATATAAAAAAAATTATAATTTAAAGATGATTAAATAGGTTTGTAAAATAATTCGTTTTAATTAACATATAAAAATAGCCTACCGGCGCACTGTTCGGATTTCGATGAAACCAGTTTTATTGGATCCATAATAGTAAATTATAATATACTGTCGAATTTCATGGCACCAATCATTTGGTCGTACGAATTCAAAATGCATTGAAATTGATATCAAAAATTTAATATAATTATTGGGTTCAAATAGCTATCCTCTGGATACGATCGAATTAGGTATCGAAACATGTTCCATTGCGTTCGGAATAGAGGCGTAACATATAGAACGTCAGGTGGCACATCTCGTCTGGAGTTCGAAATTTTCGGGAGTTTTGTAAATCGATATTTTAAATTGAAATATATGTATGTATGTATGTATGTATGTATGTATGTGTGTATTCCTATATCCTAGCCCATGCTCTTCACTATGCATGTCATATTAATACTATTCAGCCATGCCTCAACCCATGCCTTTCTCTCCTACAAATCATGTTCCAAAACTAGAAAATTCTCTTTTCAAATTTTAAAACCAAATCATAGCCTCATCCAAAGGCTCACATTGATCGGAGCCAATCTAAGTCGATCTGGGCTAGGGTCTCAACTAGAAAGTTGTTCACAACGTCGAGATAAAGATAATCAATGGTTGGATTTGGCAATTTCAACCAGAGATGGTCGTAGTTTCATGATGTTCGGTGATTTGGTTTCCGCTAATTTTGGCATCGTCATTGGGTTTTAGTCGATGAGGTCAAAGGGGGAAATGTAGGGAAGGGCGAGGCCTAGCTACGACCAAAAATTGATGGCAAAAAGGGAAGCATGGTGGCGTCTAGCGGTAGTCGAACGTGGCATAATGTTTGGGTTCTTGGTTGCGTTCGGAGGCGAATGGAGGGCCGGCGTTGGAGTCGGAGCAAAAGCAGGGTAGGAGAAGTGTAGCGGAGGGCCGCGGTGGTCGTTGGTGAAGCAGAGAGGTGCGCCACATCGTGAAATCGAGCATGAGGTGGGGGAAGTGGGAATTTGTAATCTGGGGAAGAAGGTGTTTATAGTTGTAATTAAGTTTAATTATATAATTAGTTTATTTAATTAAGAATTTAAAATTCGATAGCTGATAAATTTATATCTTGCTTACATGAGGTCCGATCAAGGTGAATCTTTTTGCACCACACTTGTAACAACGTAAGCTTCGCGATGGAGTAGGTTTGGATGGATTTGGAAACTATTGAAAATTGGGCAAAAATCAGACATCGTTCGACTTTAGTTCCTAACTGAAACGCCTTGATGATAACAGAGAATTTTAGTGAATTAAATTCACCTTTTTAGTTAACTAGTATGATATATAGTTGATAAAAATTATTGAACGATTGTTTGGATGAATTACCATATTTATTAGTTGGTTTGGATATATTCCTGCCTATTGGGGCAGATGAGACCCTATTACGTTGCCGTGTAAGAACAGATGACCATTTGTATAAGAATCCCACCCCGAAGCGGTTGATTTATATTTTATGAGTATATAACATTTGTAATGCAGGGGGAAATAGGTTGGATGAACCAACAAGATTCCTTGCTATTGTTGAATTGTTTCAATAATATTTGTTTATATGAATTATTGAAAAATGAACCTGATCGTGGACATTATGGTTATAACATTGTTATATATTTGAAACTAAAACCTAGTAGTGATAGAAAATCAATATCGATATTGGTTAAGTGTTGGGTAGCTATTGGCCTTAAATTGGTACTTTAAAATACTATAAGTTGCTAAAGAATGGAAATTGATTTGGAGGAGGAAAATGATTTTAACTCCAAAAATTAGGTTTTCAAAAAAGTATTGTTTTAAAAGTTATATAATTATACTAATATTGCTTTAAAGGTTAATTAATTATATTAGTATTGTTTTGAAGTAATTTACTTAATTATATTAGCATTGTTTTAAAGTTGTTAAATTATAATAATATTATTTTGAGGTTATTTAATTATATTAGTATTGTTTTAAAGTTATTTAATTATAATAATATTACTTCGAGGTTATTTAATTATATTAATATTGTTTTAAAGGTATTTAATTATAATATAATTCAAGGTTATTTAATTATATTAATATTGTTTTAAAGTCATTTGTTTATAGTTAATATGCTTAAAATAATTTATCAAAAGCTTAACAAATTGAAAGGTTGATTATTTCAAGAATAATTATGGTTTGAAATTAATAATAAGGATTATTAATAAGGTTTTGGAAATAAATTATTACTATTTATAATAAGGGTAATGATTCATTATTATTGTTTCTGAAATGGTTAATTTTGTTTTAAGATGCTTAAGATTAATAATAATTATTTATATATTCATAATGTTTAATTTTAAAATTTATTTATACATATGTATGGTATTGTTTGAGAAGTAATTGGTCTTTATTTGTTTATAAATGTTTCCGGGACCTATGAATACAATGAAGATCTGGATTTTATAAAGAATTTATAAATGAGTTTTAGAAATGTACAAAAGAATTTATAAATGATTGAAATTTATAAAAGAAGTTCTATAAATGGTTTTCAGGAATTTTATAAAATGGCTTATAAATGGTTTTAGAGAATTATAAGGATTTCACGAATGATTTTTGAGTCGAAATAAAAGAAAATCTTTCTCAATTTTGTAAATATACTTATACCGTTGAGATATGTGTATAGGTATTCTCTAAATAGTGAAAATATAGGGGTTACTAGATATATCTTTGTAAAAGTTTTCTTATACAAGTAATTTACAAAGTGATTTTTATTTATAAAATATCTATAAAAGGAGGCTAGTGATTGCTTATGTGTTTAACCAATGTTGGTTTTCCCTATGGAATAAATTCTTGATTGAATGTTGTTATTCGATAATTAAATAACTGACTATCGAAATTGGATCCAAAAACGTAACTCTGGAGATATCTAGGAGAAATACGTGAGTTATATGGCGAAGTCATCCCCGATGATGCTATACTGTATGTATAAATCTTACTTCATTCTCTTGGGACAATGATACGGAAATCTGTCCACTAACGGTTAGGAGGTGATGTTCGATCTTATATTTGACTGCTTATTTCCTAAAGAACAGGGGTTGAGTTTTTCAAGAATTATTAAACGTTATTTCGAAGAGACGGGGATCGGGTTTGTTATCCAAAAAACCACTTCGATTCGGTTTAAGCGTTGCGAAGTGAAGACACCTTGAAGATGATGGAATTGGAAACGGAACTCTCAGGTGTTTCATTCAGTCTCAGAACAAACTTGTATGGATGAATGATGTTATTGCATTATTCCTATGGAGACAGTATTAGCATTCTAACTGGGAAGTGCTATATCAAAGGTAAAACGTAGCCTCAAGCCTCGTCAACTAGGAATGACAAAAACATGGGGATGCAGTAGGGCTAAGTGTGTCGCTCCCAAGTTGGGATCATCCATATCAAGAGTCGCTATTATCTCTCATTTGTATGCTTCGGGGCCCATTAACAGAGGGGTGATCATATTCGGTACTATCCAGTAAAGGGTCGCCGATTCTGTGTTGGTATGGGCCGATAGGTTCAACCTCGATGTTATTTTATCTAGAGAAGCAACATGACGAGCGGTACCCCTGTTGCCCAGTCATTGTATGGAATCCATTCTCTAATCGAGCCTTTACGGTTTTAGTTTATGCCTATTATGCTGAAATTTAATTAATGTAACAAATTCGGCAAAGATTAATAAGAATTTGTATCATTGACACTATTATAGTATTAGAGAATTTCATATGAAATCTTTTGGTTATCGTAAGGTAAAAATCCATCCGTGTTTATGCACGGCGTGGTCTTACAAGCTATTCTTCATTTTCAAAAGTTTTCTATAACTTTTAAATCCAATTGGTTGTGTTTTCTCATGTTAGTTTTCCAGACTGACTCGAGCGTTATTTTATTACAATGCTCAAGTCAAACCGAGCATATTACAGACTAGTTTGGATGATTTGGGATTGCAGAAGACGAGCTAGAGGCCCGAAGACATATTCATGTAGATGGTTATTTTTATGGGTACATTTGGCACAGGTTCCTGGTAGGTTTCAAAATACACAAAAAGTGCCTGTTTTAAAACTTTATAAATTAGGTCGCTGTTTTTTGAAAATCAACAAAAAAACAACAAGAAACATCGTAAAAAATTGCCAAATTTCAAAACTTATTTCAACATATAATCATCTTCATATCAATGCAAGAAAAACACACAAAAAAATCATCAAAACCCAAAAAACAACAAAATTCGCACTTCAGGAAATTCTGCAATTTTTCTTGAAATTGCCGATATTTCAGCAACTTTAATAAAAAGTTGCGTTGTTTCATGCAGTTTTTTCCGTTTAGCTCAATTTTTCAAATGTACTATCTATATTTATTCAAACAACACACTATTGCACAACAATCAAGGAAAAAATAATGAAATTGCGTGTAATTGAAAAATAATCAATATTGCATAGAACACACAGCTTATTCCCAATAATTACAGCGAAAAAAGCAATAATTCATAAAAGTTACATATAAATCGGCAATAATAAACCAAAAGTACCTAATTTTATGGAATAGCTGCGCACATATCAGCAACAATGTAGAATAATTTCATACATAGTTGCACTAATATAAATTTTAGTTGATATATAATTATTCAGCAACAATTGCATGTTTATCAGCAATAATATTCAATTGTTGCTGACAATTCAACAGAAATATTTATTATCAGCAAGTATTCTTGAATAGTTGCTGAAATGTTAGCAATTATTCTGCAGTAAAAACAGGGATCCGCTTTATAATGAAAATTACACAGAGACCTGCTTTGCAATATTCTTCCGCTTTAAGGATGCGATCTAAATTTCCACTATTTTCCACTATATTCTTTGTTGTGTTTATCAGTAATTGTGAGGACAGGTTATTATAACTGTCCAGGCTGAAATAGGTTAGCATACTATGATTGATGTTTTGTTTATACATGTAGTGTAGTTATTTTTGTAAAGATTTGACGTATATAATAGATTATTCGTTACGTTGTGAGATTCTATGTTGTTTAGTTTTCTTCTTATCTTCTTCCTTCTTTCTTTTTCCCTAACAATCGGATTTTTTCGACATTCGATCTCTCAACATGTAATATAGTGGACGTATTAGTGTCGATTTTTGGGGTCGAAAATCCGATTCATTACATTTGGTATTAGAGCCGAAGTTAAGCGAGAACCTTGGCTTTTATGGGGTACTCATTAGAGATAGGCCAGTAGCACCCTAGAATGAGTTTGAGTGTGTGTGTATAAGTGTGTGTTTGTTAGTGATACAAAAATTATTTTATATTATGTTGATTGGTCAGTTGAATGGCTTATGGATTCTGGTCATTACGCGTAATTAACATTGTTGATATGGACTCTAAACACTTGAACAGGGAATTTCGACATGGTATTGTTTTGAAACTAGGTATTTTACCATGATTATATTTTATATATAAGGGAATAATTTTTTAGAAATTATTATAGTTGTATATGGTGTGTTTGGTCGTTAAAGAATGATAATATTTGATTATTATCGTTTGTTGCATTGTTATGTTCTAATAAAAGTTGTTGATATTATAATGCAAATAAGATAAACAATTAAGAAAATGGTTTATTATATAACCAAACGAGATTATATGAATATATAGTTTACAAATGTGATTTATAAATTGAAACAAAATGAAATTTTAGAAGTACATTATAAATTTGATTTGTAAAAAAAAGGGTTAAAAGTTGAGAATTTGAGAATTTAAATCCCGTTGATTTTGAAAATTGTTTTTCAAAGTTTTGGAAAATAATAATGATATTATTTGGGAAAATATTTTTGAATAAAAATATTTAAAAAGGATTTTGAAGGGGTAAAAAGCACTGAACTCACTTCGGTCGCAGGAAAATAATTTCGGTGATGACTGCAGCATCATCGATGTTTATTTTTGGGTTTCGAAGAGAGTATTTGCTACCATTGGAGTTTTTATGGTAAAATTAGCTTTGATTTTGAAAATCCAAAAGAATGATTTGATACACCAAAGGGATTATGTACACATATGATTTCAAATTGATTTGAAATAAATGAGAACAAGGTGTTTAAAACTTTGGAAAATTTTCATTGAGTATTTTATGAAAGTATAAGGAAATAGCTTGATAACCTATAAATTTTGAGAATTAGCAAGTTAAAACAATTTTTTAAATTGTTGAATATGAATTTTGAAAGGAAATTTGATTTAAGTAAACACAAATGAAGTGAATTAATGAGATAAGATAAATGATTTTTTTAAAGAAAATTGATTAGGATTTGAAATAGATTTTTGAAGTAAGCTAGATAAATAAATTAGTGAATTGAATATTGTTTTAGAATGTTGGCTGATAGAATTGAATATAACAATGGATTGAGTTAAATGGAATTGAATTGGATTTGTAATGGATTAGTGAAATGGAAATAGACTTAAGTTGTAAAATGGTAGTAAACATAAGAAGTTTGTATAAAATGTTTATAATAAACTTAAGGAAATTTGATGGAACAGTTCTTAAGTGAAATTAGTATTTAAAGGAATATACTAAGTAAAAAGTAAATGTGAATATGGCAATGTGAATAACGAAGGTACATCAATTGAATGAGAATAAAATGAGTGAAAATGAAATGAATGTGAATAAAAGGAATTTGGTATAGATAGTAAATCAATTAAATTAAATACGTAAGTTGTACGTATATTATCTTATTCGCATAACGGTCTGATTCAGATTCGAGTACATGATTTCAAGGTGATTTACATCGATCCGAGTTGGAATTATTCACTCGATTCTCGATGACGAACTCTGGATAAGGATTCTTGATTGATTTTGGAATTCTCTACCATAGTATATGGCTGTGTAAGGAGAATGATGGTTTCTAATCAAGGAACCGGATCTGAGTCCACACTAGAGTGGTCGTGCGAATGATACTAGTTCGGAAGTAAGATTGTGTGATTGAGCGAGCGAGCGATCAGATATGATATTGCGTACGGATGATATATATATACATCGCAAGGGAATAAACAAAGCAAATGTTGAAAATTGAAAATGAAAAATAATGTGATTGTGAACTATATAATCGGATGTCATTAGTAAATAAGATGCATGTATATGAAAGAAAGAGCAAATTTACTGCCTTTGGTTTCATAAGTAAAAATTGGTTGCTTGACAAAAAGGTTCATATTCATATTGTTGTTTGGTTTGATGGTTTTGTGATTGAGCCACCTGGCTTTTGTCTTCTACTGTTGGTCTCAGCCTGAAATGATGATTAGTAATTATTCTGATCTAGCTGCGTAAATGAGATGCTGGGCAGAATTTTTCGTAAATTTAAGAAGCTAGAAATTTTTTGAGAAATTTTGAAGAAAATATTTGGTAACTAAAAATTAGTTTTGAGTTATTACCTGAAATGATTGAATGGAATGATTTTAGGTGGAATCTGTGAATGAGTTTAAGGGCTTAGGAAAGGTAATAATGAAGTTTCAACAAACTGAGTTTTGGGAAAAGTTAAAGGCTTAAAGGGATTTGCTAAGTTGTTTCAACTACTTGGTTTTAAAAGGTAATGGGTTTGGGCATTTTTCTAACCTTGAAAATTTTGCGGATGAAATTCATTTTAGGGTGGAAGAAAGTAACGATCCAGAATTTAGTCAATTGAAATTGGAATGTTTAATCAGTTTTAAATATTGAAAAGTTAATTTTATAGATTAACTAACTCAAATTTCAAATATAACAATTTATTGGATAATTTATTTATTTAATTTAATAATTGAAACTATTTAAATAGTTGGATCTTAGGTTTTAAGTGGATAAAAATAATCTCAAAGCTTATTTAAATTCTATTTAATAAGAATGAAGATAACAAAACTTTTACTGATAATTTAAAGATGATTAAATTGGTTCTTAAAATAAATCATTTTAATTAACATATAAAAATAGTCTTCTAGGGGCGCTGTCTCGGATTTCGACGAAACCAGTTTCATTGGATTCGTAATAGTGAACTATAGTATGCTGTCAAATTTCATGGCAATCAGACAAATCGTTTAGTCGTACGAAATCAAAGTGCGTTGAATTGGTATCGAAAATTTAATATATAATTGGTTTCAAAAAGCTATCTTCTGCATACGATCGAATAAGGTCTCGAAACAAGTTTTATTGCGTTCGGTATAGGGGCATAACATATAAAAACTCCAGACAGCAAACCTCGTTTGGAGTTCGAAATTTTCAAACATTCGATATTTTAAATTGAAATATATATATATATATATATATGTGTGTGTGTGTGTGTGTGTGTGTGTGTGTCTATATATATTCCCATATCCTAGCCCATGCTCTTCACTATGCATTCCATACCCACACTATTTAGCCATGCCTCAACCTATGCCTTTCTCTTCTATAAATCATGTTTCAAAACCAGAAAATTCTTTTTTAAAATTTTAAAACCAAATCATAGGCTCATCCAAAGGCTCATATCCGTCGGAGCTAAGCTAGGCTGATTTGGCTAGGGTCTTAACTAGAAACTTGTTCGTGATGTCGAGACAAAGCTAGGCTGATTTGGCTATTTCGACTAGAGATGGCTGTAGTTTCATGATGTTCGACGATTTGGTTTTCTGCCGACTGCGGCGACGTCGTTGGTTTTATTGATGAGGATAAATGGGGAAATGTAAAGAAGGGCGAGGCTTAGTTGTGGCCGAAAATTGGTGGAAAATTGGGAAGCATGGTGGATTCTAGTAGCAGTTGAATGTGGCACGATGTTTAGGTTCTTGACGGCGTTCGGAGGCGAATAGGGGGCCTGGCGTTGGAGTCGGAGCACGAGCAGGGTAGAGGAAGCATTGTTTAGCGTCGTGGTGGTCTTTGGTGAAGCTGGGAGGGGTGCGACATCGTGAAATCGAGCACAAGGTATGGGATGCGGGAATTTTTAATATGGGGAAGAAGGTGTTTATAGTTGTAGTTAAGTTTAATTATATAATTAGTTTATTTAATTAAGAATTTAAAATTTGATAGCTAATAAATTTAATATCTTGCTTATACGAGGTCCGATCAAGGTGAAACTTTTTTGCTATATGCTCGTAACGACGAAACCCTCATGATGGAGTTGGTTTCGGTGGATTTGGAGACTATCGAAAACTGGGCTAAAATCAGATGTCGTTTGATTTTAGTTTCAAACCGGAACACCTCGGTGACAATAGAATTTTCGGTGAGCTAAACTCACCTTTTTTTTTTGGATATATTCCCGCCGATCGGAGTAGATAAGACCCTATTACGTTCTTGTGTAAGAGCAGACAACCCTTTGTATACGAATCACGCCTCGAAGCGGTTGATATTTTTTTGAGTATATAACGTTTGTGATGCAGGGGGAAACATTTTGGAGGGATCCAACGAGATTCCTTGCTATTTTTGAATTATTTCAATAATATTTCTTTGTATGGATTATCGAAAAATAAACCTGATTCTGGACATTATGGGAATAACATTGTTATATGTTTGAAACTAAAACCCAGTAGTGATAGAAAATCAATATCGATATTGGTTAAATGTTAGGTAGCTATTGGCCTTAAATTACTATTTTAAAATACTATAAGTTGCCATAGAATTGAAACTAATTTTGAGATGGAAAATGATTTTAAATCTAAAAATTAGCTTGTCAGAAAAGTATTGTTTTAAAAGTTATATAATTATATTAATATTCCTTTAAAGGTTAATTAGTTATATTAGTATTATTTTAAAGTTATTTAATTATAACAATTGTTTTAGATTTAATTATAATAATATTATTTTGAGGATATTTAACTATATTAGTATTGTTCTAAAGTTATTTAATTATAATAATATTATTTTGTGGTTATTTAATTATATTAACATTTTTTAAAGTTATTGAAATATGATATTATTTTAAGATTATTTAATTATATTAATATTGTTATAAAGTTATTTGTTTATAGTTAACGTGTTTTAAAGAATTTATCAAAAGGTTAATAAATTGAAAGGCTAACTATTTCAAGAATAATTATGGTTTGAAACTAATAATAAGGATTATTAATAAGGTTTTGGAAATAAATTATTACTATTTATAATAAGGGTAAAGATTCGTTATTATTGTCTTTGAAATGGTTAATTTTGGTTTAAGATGCTTAAGATTAATAATAATTATTTATTTATTCATAGCGTTTAATTTTCAAAATTATATATATATATAGCATTTTTTAGAAGTAAATGACCTTTATTTGTTTATAAATGTTTCCGAGACCAATGAATAGAGTTGAAAGACCTGGATTTTATAAAGGATTTATAAATCAGTTTTAGAAATGTACAAAAGAATTCATAATGATTGAAATGTATAAAGAAGTTTTATAAATGGTTTTCAGGAATTTAATAAAATGGCTTATAAATAGTTTTAGAAGATTATAAGGAGTTCATGATTGATTTTTGAATTGAAATAATAGAGAGTCTTTCTCAGTTTCGTAAATATACTTATAACGTTGATATATATACACACACACATATATATATGGATATTCTCTAAGTATTGAAAATATAGGATTGGTGTATACATCTTAGTAAAAGTATTCTTATACAAGTAATTTACAAAGTGGTCTTTATCTATAAAAGATTTATAAATGGAGGCTAATGATTGCTTATGTGATTAACCAATGTTGGTTTTCCCTTTGGAATAAATCCTTGATTGAATGTTGTTATTCAATAGTTAAATAACCGACTACCAAAATTGGACCCAAAAACGTAACTTTGGAGATATCTAGGAGCAACTCATGAGTTATATGGCACAATCATCTCCGATGATGCTGTACTATGTGTATAAATTTCATTTAGTTCTCTTAGGACAATGATAAGGAAATCCGTCCACTAACGGTTAGGAGATGATCTCCGTTCTTTTCTTTGACTGCTTATTTCCTAAAGAACCAGAGTTGAGTTTTTCAAGAATTATCGAACGTTGTTTCAGAGAGACCGGGATCGGGTTTGTTATCTAAAAAACCACTTCGATTCAGCTTAAGCATTGCGAAGTGAAGTCTCCTTGGAGATGATGGAATTGGAGACAGAGCTCTCAAGTGTTTCGTTCAGTCCCAAAATAAACTTGTATGAATGATGCTGGTATTGCATTGTTGCCTGGAAGGCAGTATTAGCATTCCAAGTGGGAAGTGCTTTATAAAAGGTGAAACGTAGCCACAAGCCTCATCAACCGGGAATGACTAAATAGGGGAGATGCAACAGGGCTAAGTAGGTCGCTCCAAAGTAGGGTATGATCATCCCTATTTAGAGTCGCTATTATCTCTCGTTCGTGTGCTTCGAGGCCCATTAACGGAGAGGTAATCATATTCGGTAGTGTTGAGTAAGGGGTAGGCCTGTTCTGGGTCAATAGGGTCGACCTCGGTGTTATTTTATCCAGAGATGCACCGTGACGGGCAGTACCCCGGTAGTCCAGTCATTGTATGGAATCCATTCCCCAATACGAGCTTTTATGGTTTTAGTTGTATATCTATTATGCCAGAATTTAATTAATATAACTATTTCGGCTAAGATTAATAAATATTTGTATGTTAGACACCATTATAATATCATAGAATTTCATATGAAATGTTTTGGTTATCATATGGCAAACATTCGTTTGTGTTTATGTGTGGCGTGGTCTTACGAGATACCCTTGATTTTCAAATGTTTTCTATAACTTTAAAATCCAATTAGGTGTATTTTCTCATGCTAGTTTTCCAGACTGACTCGGGTGTTATTTTAGTATAATGCTCGGGTCAGACCGAGCGTATTATAGATTAGTTTGGATGCTTTGGAGCTTTAAAAGACAAGCTGGAGGCTCCGAAACATATTCAGGTAAATGCATATTTTTCCGCTATATTCGTTGTTGTGTTTTTCAACAATTGCGAGGACAAAATGTTACATTTGTCCTGGCTGAAATAGGTTAGTATATTTCCATTGATGTTTTGTGTATACACATATAACAGTTGTTTGTGTAAAGATTTGATGTATATTATAGATTATTTGTTCTGTTGTGAAATTCTGTGTTTTCTAGTTTTCTTATTATCTTCTTCCTTCTTTCTTTTTTCCTAACAATCGAGTTTTTTCGACATTCGATTTCGGCATGTAATACAGTGGACGTATTACTGTCAATTTTCGAGGGTCGAAAATTGGGTTCATTACAACATCTATTAAACAATGTTATATACTTGTTAATAACTTTGCAAAACTACTTCTTAAACATAAGGGTTATAATTAGAACTATCCTTCATTCCTTTATAAAATACTTAACTCGTTTTTTTGAACTTATGTATATAACAACACTTTAAAATAATTATAAATAAGTTTTAAATATCTATGTAAAATATAATCTGAAAATAACTAAATTATTATTCGATGAAAATAAAAAAAATGTTTTATATCATAAAACCATTTTACTTTATAAATAAATATATAATTATCAAAAAATATTTCTACTTCAAACCAACTTCTAAATACTGGAAAAACATGTTAGAAAACATCCCTAAAAATATTAAGGAAAAACGCTAAATTTAAGTGGTATTTTAGACACTTAAAACCTTAAGCAACTTAATACCGAATTTTTAAATGCTGTTAAAAATCATGTATATAGAATAACAAAGAAAAGCATGAACTTTGTGACTAGTTTTTACTATTTAAATAAATGATTTAAGACTTGAAATTTTACAGTAAGTACTACATTTAGTGTGTTAAAAAAATCATGTAAATAAATCCTTAAGAATACCTTCCAATTTAATTACAGAAATTCTCGAAAACAAGCTATATTTCAAAGTGTATTTATAACCACATTTTTTCTCTAACTTTAGAAGATTGTTTGACTAGTTCTAAAATCTTTTAAGCTCTAGTTTTTTTCCGGTAATAAGCAAACATATAGCAATTATTAGCGGTGCATAGTTACTACTAAGGAGGTCTTTCAAATTAATTACAGAAATTCCCAAAAACAAGGTATTTCAAAGTGCCTATACAACAACTTCTTCTCGTTATGATTTTTTACAGCTTTGTTTATAAGTTAACGAATGATTTATATTTCAATATTTTTCCAATAACTTGTACTCTTATATACTTATCAAAAATAAAAAGAAACCTGAAGATGTCTTTCAAAGTTGACTTTGAAAATTACCAAGCACAAGATATTTTCATAGTGCATCCATAGCGACATTTTCGCTCACAATTCTATTTCACAATTTCTATACCTTTATAAACCAATTCCTTAATGCCTCCATACACTAAACTATGTGTAGAGAATAACCAAATCAAACTATCCTAAGTTAAGCTCATAAATCTTCCATTTTCATGAGTTAAAGTTATGAAATATCAAAGTGCTTGTAGCAACTATTCTTGCTTCAAAACTTTCAAACATATTTCAATCCAACAAAGAATCCGAACAACCATTTACACATCATGTCAAGGCCACAACACATATTATACAACATAATAAGATTACAGGAGTGATGTTATACAATATAAAGCAGTCATTTTCTTTTAAAAGCAAGAGGGCTTAAAGTTTATAGTTTTAATTAGTTAATGCCACTTTAACTTTATATTTGAACAAACATAGACACACACACAATATATACATACAATATAGTGAGACGAATCATCCAAATCCAAGCCAAACATATGACCAAGCACGAATTCAAGAACCACTATTTGCTATTTCCTTAAGCATAAAGATCCAACCTTTGACACATCCAAGGCAAGCCAAGACCACAACCACACATTGATGCTCATTTCCCAAGCTTGAACAACTTCTTCCCCTTTATTTCTTCTACTTTTGAATTTATATCTAAGCTTTCTAAGGTGTTCAAAGGTATTGGTAAAAGTTTAGTGAAGTTTGAAAGAAATTTGAACTAAATAGAGAAAGATTAGTGAAGAACAATGTGGATTAGTGCTAATCCACTTCCAACATTTCTGAGTTTTTATTTCATTTGAAGCCTTTTGGTTTTATGAAGTGTTTAACACACCTAATCCCCTTCTTTTAGCCCTTTTTTTCTAGCCAAAAGATCTCCAAACGTCTTTTGCATGCTTTTAACTTTACACCTCATTTTCCTTAGCAAATTACTCTTTTACCCTTACATATAAAATAACTTCTATTACCTGATGCATGACAACATCGTATTTTCTTCCCATAGATGGACAAATATTTTTATTCATATTAATGATTTCTTAAATGTTTGAATGTATATTGTTGGCGTCAAAATTGGCTACCAATATCTAATTATAAGTGAAAGGACCAAGATCTAGTCACAGATCATAGATAGAGTATAGGTAGAGAACATGATATGAAGAATAACCAAAATTAAAATGGAAGCAAGTAAAAAAGACAAGATTTATAGTGGTTCTCTAGCCTTCGTCCATTCCATAAATATTCTTTTTATGATTAGAAATTTGATTACAGTTGAAATATGACATTTCTGAATAAAAATAACAAAGTAGCCTTTAGGTGGAAGATGAAGAGAAACAAGTCAAGACCCCCATTTATAAAGCCACACCTACTGCATTTATAGGCTAAGCTCCGGCTACAGGGCCTTCTCACCTACATGGACCCCCCCCCCCCCATAGCGACAATCGTGCCCAACTCGTCCATCCATGCCAACCTGAAGTAATTCGTACGCTAACCCGAAGCAAGTGACATGCCGACCCAAAGTAAACTTCATGCTGACCCGAAGTAAAACGTATGTCGACCCTAAGTGAAGTCCAATGCCGACCTAAAATGTAGCCTATGCCGACCCCAAGCGAAGTCCATTCCGACCAAAGTAAACTTCATGTTGACCCGAAGTAAAATATATGCCGACCCCAAGTGAAATCCAATGCCGACCTAAAATGTAGCCGATGCCGAACCTAAGCGAGGTCCATGCCGACTCGTAGTGTAGCCTATGCCGACCCCAAGCGGGGTCCATGTCGACCCCAAGCGAAGTCCATGCTGATCCGAAGTAAACTCTTCTCTGCCGACCTGAGCTTGAAGCAATGCCAACCCAAAGTTATGTTATTGGCGACCCAAAATTATGCTATTACCGGCCCTAAATAATATGCCGACCCTGAGCGAATTAGCATGCCGACCCAAAGTAGAACCCGAAGCGAACCCTATACCGACCCGAAGTAGAACCCTAAGAAAATCTATGCTGACCCAGAGCAAAACCATGCCGACCAGAAGTAGAACCCGAAGTGAATCCTATACCGACCCGAAGCAGAACCCAAAGAAACTATATGTCGGCCCGGAGTAACAATGCTGACCTGGAGCAACACCATGCCGACTCGAGTTGCGCCTTTCTCTATGTCCTGCATCGTTTATCCATCTACTATGCTTAAACCTGTCTTCATATCCGTAATTGATTATCCGTTCATCCATTTGAAGCAAGTCTATAATATTCTAGCCTCGATAACCATGAAGTCTGTTATGTTAAATCTGTCTGTATATTGCCTTGCCAAAAGGTGGGATAACATTTGGCCCCCGAAACATGCCTTGTTATTAGAAGGCATGTTTTGAATTGCCATAAGTCCAAGATTCGCAGTTCATAATCCATTGATCGTCATATTATCCAATCTAGAGTCCAATCCATTGCCAATCCAGTTCCTTGCTCTCTCCGGATCTTTAGCGAAATCCATGACTGCTCTGAGTTGCTATCAAATTCTGAATCCGTTTGAAATCCATAATATGAATCCACGATCTCTCAGGATTGTTTTGTCCAGGTCTGGGACCTTTTTGAGTACTGTAATCCAAATCCTGGACCTCATTGGGTTCATGTCCAAATACAGGACCTCTCTGGATCCATATCCAAATGCAGAACTTCTACGGGACCATATCCAAATCTGGGACCTCACTGGGTTCATTTCCAAATCTAGGATCTCTCTGGGTCCATCTCTAAACTAGGACCTCTTCGGATCCATATCCAAATCCGTAGATCTCTCCGGGTCATTTTATCATACTCCTGCCTCGACTCTCCGGTCGAGGGCTTATCCATGGTTATCCTTCTTCGGCCTCAACTCTCCGGTCAAGGACTTAATCCATAGGGAATCCTACTCCAGCCTCGATCCTCAGCCGCGGACTTAATACGTGAATATCCTTCTAAATCCTCGACTCTCTGATCAAGACCTAATCTGTGAAGTATCCTACTCCGGCCTCGATCTCCAGTCTAGGACTTATCCTTGTTTAAGTCCATCCTATTGCTCTCCGGCAAAGGGACTCATAACTTGCGATTATTGCCCCGTCTCTTCGATCAGGGCTGTAACCGTGACCTTTGTTATTTAGTACATTAATCCAAATCCAATCATTGCAGAGTTCAAGTGATAAAATAAAAGTCAATACAACCAAGAAAACTAAATAGCATAGCATAATAAAAACTAAAGTTTGCAGTAAACAGAAGAAAAAACGATTTCATCCCAAGCACCACGGTTCATCATTATCTCATAGCGTGCCTAGGGATCGTTCTTGATTCCGTACATGTGTAGGTAACTTCACTGTATTACTTCGGGGTTCATTACTTATTCCATGCCATAAATACAATCAACTAATAATACACTGATGACGATGCCTTGATTCAGTCCATCTTCGTTTGAGGTGGGCAGTGGCTGCTCCTGTTCCATTGCCACAGCTTGATTCTTTATGTATGTTTCGAATGACGATTCCTCACTATTCCTCAACGATATCCTTCAAATGCCTACAGTCATTCGTGTTGTGCCCATCCAACTCATGGAATGGGAAATGCTTTCCTGATCTCGCTCATATTCGGAGGGTTCCCTTTCTGCCGACCTTCAATATTCGGAGGGTTATCTCCATTGAATTTTTGACGTATTGCTACTATCATTCATTTTTCATTTTCCTTTATCGTTCTTGTTTACATCTCCCGACGATCCTCCAGCTTGCACATCATTCACCTCTTGTTTGTTTGCTCATGTGTCTTCTTGTCGTAGGAACCATTCTGCTTCTTGGTAGAAATCCCCTAATCCGTAGGTGGATCCCATGCTAGCGAATCCTTGAACTATATACCATCAGCGATGCCAGAACAACCGCCATTAAAACCATGGATGGATCTGGATGATCCACCGATGTCGTCACAGCATTAAACCATGTTAGAAAACTTCTCAAAGAATCTCTGGTCCTTAGCTTCAGTGTTGCCAAACTCATCACATTCTTAGGTCTCAAGATGTGAACTCTAAACTGCCTCATAAACCTTTAGATCAATACTGTCCACGTACAAATAGAGCCGCATTCCAGCTGTTTAAACCATTGTGCCACTATATCCATCAAATACAAAGGGAAGCACTGTGCCATGACCTCCTCCGATGCCCTAGTACTTCCATGCTTCATATACCTTGTCAGATGAACAGTTGGATCCGTCCTTCCATTATAAGTCTCCAGTGTTGGTAGTTTGAATTCCAGTAGATTCCTAACTGCCTAATCGCATGAGCGAAGGAGCTCCTATTCACATCGTTCAAATCTCTATTTATCAATCCTCCTCTCATGGCCTGTCTGATCATATCCACAAACATGTCGTTACCATCAAGTGGTAGTCTTTGTACGTTGTCTCCAACCTGCCCTCCAAGTCCACTAGGGAATCTTGAAACCTGCCCTTCTGGACAAGCATCCATATCTCAGACAACGCCAAACTTCATTGCACTACCTGGTATCCTGCCTGGAATTGAGCCAATATGATACGGGGGCATGCCCCCGAGTGTGGAACAATCAGGGGCAAAACTTGGTGGTTCCACTCTATCCCACATTTTGTTGGCTTCGTTTCCTTCGTTCTGATTATGGACTTCGTCTGTTCCTGCTGCTCCAACTCCGTGATCCATATTTCTAGTATTTCCTATAGCTTCATTCCCTTGGTTTTTGATTCCAGCTTGTCCAATCTGCCAGAATAAGATTTTCATTATATCTTCCTATCTCTTCAGCATCCTTTCCTACATAGCATCCATCATCATTGCCATCTCGTCACTTATGATGAAGATTGAAGTCTAATTAGCTCCTGAGGAAGCCTCCCGACTTCCTTCATGATGACTCCTCTCTGTCCTCTGTCTCCTTGTTGATTTCCTAGCCTTAGCTTCCTAAAACTGAGTTCCTAAGCTTTCAAATCCAAGATCCCAACTTTCAATTCCCTTATGCTGGCTTTCTCAGTGAAAGCACCAAAATGTTGGTGTCGAAATTGGCCACCAACACTCAATTATAAGTGAAAGCACCAATATCCAATCACAGATCACAGACATAATATAGGTAGAGAATATAATATGAAGAATAACCAAAATTAAAATTAAAAAAAGTAAAAAAGACAAAATTTATAGTGCTTTGGCTAACTCCGACCTACATCTACTCAAGAAAAATCCTTTTATTATCAGAAATTTAATTACAGTTACAATCCGTAATTTCTGAATAAAAATGCTAGAGTAGACTCTAGGTGGAAGATGAAGGAAAATCACCCTTTCCGAAGCCACACCTGCTTTATTTATTGGTGAAACTCTGGCTACAAGGCCTCCTCACCTACATGGGCCCACCATAGCAATTGAAGAGCCTAACTCGTCCATCTATGCCAACCTGAAGTAATTCGTATGCCCACCCGAAGCAAGTGACATGCCGAACCAAAGTAAACTTCGTGCTGAATAGAAGTAAAACATATGGCGACCCCAAGTGAAGTCCAATGCCGACCTGAAATGTAGCCTATGTCGACCCCAAGCGTAGTCCACGCTGATCCGAAGTAAACTTCATGCTGACCCGATGTAAAACATATGCCGACCCCAAGTGAAGTCCAATGCCATCCTAAAAGGTAGCCAGTGCCGACCCTAAGCGAGGTCCACGCCAACTCAACCGACCCAAAGCGAAATCCACGCCGACCTGAAGTAAATTCTTCTCCGCGAACCTGAGGTTGAAGCAATGCCAACCTAAAGTTATGCTATTATCGACTCGAAGTTATGCTACGGCTGACTCGAAGTAATATGTCGACCCCAAGTGATATGCCAATCCCAAGTGAATTAGCATATCGACCCGAAGTAGAACCCGAAGCGAACCCTTTGCCAACCCGAAGAAGAACCCAAAGCGACTATATGCCGACCCGGAGTAACAATGCCGACTCGAAGCAACACCATGCCGCCCCGAAGTAAAACCTGAAGCGAACACTATGCCGACCCGAAATAGAACCTGAAGCAACTCGATGTCAGCCCGGAGCAACACCATGCCGACCTGGAGCAACACCATGCCATCTCGAGTAGCTCCTTTCTCCAAATCCTACGTCGTTTATCCATCGACTATGTTAAACCCCGGCTTCATATCCGTAATTAATTATCCATCCATCCATCTGAACCAAGTCTATAATATTCCAGCCTCGATAACCATGAAGTATTTTATGATAAATCCACTTGTATACTGCCTTTCCAAAAGGCGGATAACAAATGTAAAAAAATTGAATAACTTTTGACGAGTAAAAACTATTTATTGATCGTTTTCAGTCACGTTATTGATATTTCTTTAAAGCATTTATTTTTCTAAACATTTTTATATAAAAAGTTTACTATCATTATTTACTACTATAAAGGAGATTATCAAGGTTATTAAATCAACTTAATCACACATAATCCTAGACCCAAATACTTAATTAATTTAGATAATTAAATATGAAGTGTTCGAAATTTCAAGTCGTTACAACCACCGTTAGTTATTATTTAAAAGGGGTTAACAAGGTTATTAAATCAATTTAACAACATTAGATATAAGATTCAAATATATAAATGATTCATATATTTAAATATGTAGTATTCGAAATTTTGGATCATTATATTCTCCCACACTTAAAACATTTCACCCTTGACATTCCAACACGATCGGCTCATAATAACAACAAGCACAATCCAGTGCTTAATATTATTCAAAATGCTAGCAAACAAGGCTCACGATTTGCTCAAGTTTAAAACATTTTCATCACACAAAGGCGATAATAATCTACTAAGCATGCCTTATGCTCAATAGCCATTGGTTATTACTTAGTAGATTGTTCATGCTACCTAAAACAAATCGAAGAGTCATACTCGAAACTCTCAATAAGCCAATAAAACATAGTATGCATATACTAAGGCCTATATGATGCACATGGATCATCCGCATATCTAATCCAATTACTTGATGGATTATATAAATTTCGTTTCCAAACTAGTATTGATCACTTGACCTCTTTAGTGCAGACTCCGATCAGGTTCCTTGACTTGAAACTTCTATGGACCTTATATAGCCATATACTATGATAGAAAACCTCAAGAATATATCAAGAATTCATTTTAAACATTTTCCATCAAGAATTGAGTGACAAATCCTCATTCAGATCGGTGTAAACCACCTCAAAACCATGTACCATATCCTAGATCAGGGACAGTCATGTGAATAAATGATCTACATACAACTTATGTATTATATCCTATTGGTTTATTAACTATACCAATTTATCTTTGTATAACATTCATTTAGTAAAATAACATCTCATTAAATATCAAAATCATTTTATGAAACACTTCATATTTATAAACATTTTATAAAGACATATCGTTATTTACAAACGTTTCACCTAAACTTATTTCACGTTATTACTCGTATAATATTCTACTACATTCTAAGAGTATATACAAAAACCTAATTCATTTTACTTCTCAAAATTCATATGAAGGCTCAAAATGAATCTAGGTCTTATAGCTGAGTCAACCATTTTGACTTCTTTAATCGCTGAGTTAGGCAAGTAACTAGGAAGAGAATGACACTGGTATCCAAACTCAAGACTAGAGTCTACTTTACTTGGATATACCTAAAGTTTTTATTAATTAGCTTAATAACATCGAATGTTTACTTAACATAGATGTTCAATAAATTTAAAACATATTTTTAACTTACTAACTCCTCAATTAAAGCGTTATCTGAACTCTTCTTTATAATTTCAAAAACATTTAACTTTAAGTTCTATAACAGCTTAGAAGTTTCAAGCTGTTCAAAATCACAGACAAATCTGTTTCATTCCAACAAATGAAAACTATCAAACAATCATTTCATAATATGATGAACATACCACACTGTCCTAATGCATAAATTACATGTATCATTAAAACAACTTAGCAATGTTTCACTTATTTATTAGACACGCTTTAGTATAAATGGATAAAAAAGATTCTATAGTTATTCGAGTTATACCACTACTAACTCGGCTCCCTACATAGCATACATCCAAATAATTAATATAGAAAATTCATGTCAAAATCTACATTATCGAAAACTATTCTTCATTAAACTACTTTATATTTTATATCAAATTTATTTAAAGAAAAATTTAGAACCAATCACTGGGTTTTACTACAATTCATATGAAATAAATAAATGTGCATATACCTTTTGTATATCAAATCATACGTTCAAGTTTCAACAAAATATCATTTTCAAAGTAATATCAAATACTTCATAAATATTAATAAGTATCATAATCTCAATTTTAACTTTCTAAATAGGTACTTTAAATCTATAGAAAATATACATATAAATCGAGTAACAAAAAATGATACCATGGAAACGGGTGCTACCAGGTCATACTATATATCCCCTTCCTAAAAAGGGAAATGCTCACGAGAAGTGCTTACTAGCCGAACATATCTCTTACTTATTTTTAGTCATTTTCAAGCCACTCGAACTAAATAATCATAAAATACTTTATCTTTGAATCAATTCGTCGATTCTAAGAGAAATCTTGAACTCGAACAAATCTAAAAACTTTTCTTAAAATATTAGTATTCACAGATACTTTCAAATAATACTATTATTATTTTCTAAAATTTTGAAGATATATAACAATCCAAATTGGTCATTTGATTTAAATGTTTAGTTAAATTTAAATATTTAAATTACAAAATTTTGGAATATAATAATTTAAATTAAAATATGATTAATCAATTAAATATTTGAATGGTAAATTAAATATTAATTAAATGGATTTAATAATACTATTTAACTCCTTTTAATAAATAAATAACATGTAATTTGTAAATTTATTTACAAATATAAATAGATTGGATAAATATTGATAATTGGATCGAAAATATAAAACGATATTTAAATTTGTGAAATTAACATTCTGAGGAACTATCTCAGATTTTGATGAAACCGATGCCTTTAGATCTAGAATAATAAACTATTGTACGCCCTCAAGTTTTGTAACGATAAGACATATTGTGTGGTCGTAAGAGCTCGAAATGCTTATAATTGATTTAAATGTAACTTGATTTAAAAAGCTAACTTCCATATACTTCGAAATTAGATCTCGAATATAGTTCCATTGAGTTTGAAATAGGGGTATTTGATATAGAACGCCAGTCGGCACGCGTCGATGGGAGTTCAAAATTTTCAGGCAAGAACGGTGCTGGTGTAAGGACCCGGATCTTCTGTCATTAATTTTTGAATATATAATGATTTTAAATATTGAAGTTGAAATATGAATTGATTTTGAATATGAAAATTTTGGCTGAAACGATAGAATGAATTTAAATTTCAAAACTAACGATTTATCGTAATACGGAAACGGTAAATAATTGAAATTTGAATTGCATATGAATGGAGATGATTTCTAATGTTGATATAAAATTATATTGGAATTATAGTTGAGTTAATAAGTTTTTAAAACTGAAATTCTAAGTTATTTCGTCAATTTTTGAAATCGTCGATTTAATCGACGCGTTAAAATAGCAATCCGGGGCATAGTCTCGGAATTCGACGAAACTAGTTCCATTGGATCCATAATAGTGTATTATTATCGAATTTTAAATTTTGTAATGTTCGGATTTACCATTTGGCCATACAATCTGAAAATGCCTAGAATATATTTAATTTAATTTAATTTTAAATAGTCGATTTAAAAATCTAACTTTCCCATACGATCGAATTAAGCCTTGAAACTTGTTCCAATGCATTCGAAATAGGGGTATAACATTAAGAATGTCTGGCGGTACGTCTCAATAGGAGTTCAAGGTTTTCCATATATAATATGAGATAGTTTGAATATAAAAAATAAAAAGTCAACACTATCCATCAGCCGACCTATTTGAACCGAGCCACCCTATTACATCTCATCGCCACCCTATACGTATGCGCGCGATTCTTCTTCAACTAAAAACGTGACCTTTATTTTCCTTTTCTTCTCAATTGAAATCTGCAGCGACTAAAGAAAAAAAATAGCAAATCATGATCGCCTGAGAAGCAAGGGAGCTCGCGTGATGGATAATTATGTTCATGCAATTTTCATCGGCAGGGGTGGCATATGTGAGAGCGGGGCTATCTTCGATGTACTCACGATTGGGAGTTTTGGATTTCGTACTGGCTGTGCGCATGAGAGGAACTTGGAGGTGGTGGCTTGAGCAGCGGAGATAAGGCGATCTCTGGCAGCGATAGTTGGGGAAGGCTGGTGGCGCTTAGGATTTAGACAAGCATGACAAGGGTTGGCATGGCATCGGGGCACGTCTATAGTGATGGTTGAGCGATATATATATATATAAGGAAATAGAAGCAGTGGCATGGAGATGTTCGAACGAGAAAGGGAGGAAAGCAAACATATTAAGCTAAATTGAGGTAATTAACTTGATTTAATTTAATCTTTAATTAATTAAGTTATCTCATGTGTTAATCTATTCATATATTAGTTGTATGAGGTTCAAAATTTCAAACACGAGTCATGTTGAATCTTTAGCGACAAACACTACACAATGGAATAAATGTGAATTGGAACGATGAGCAAATTTGAAAATCAAGGTGAGTAAATCTCACTCATTTGGATAATTAGCTTAAATTTAAATAGTTAAAATTATTTATAGTCTGATTAGATGAATTGATAAATTTTTATTATTAGATGTATTATATATATATATATATATATATATATATTCGTATATTTATTAGTAGATGGTTATATTTCCTACCGTTGGAGCGGATGAGACACTATGCGCCCCATATAATAGAGGATGACCAAATATTGATGTGATATTCCTCTCGAAGTGGGATTGGTATTTTATGTTATCTAACATCTGTGGATGTAGGAAAAATAGGATGGAGGGATCCAACTAGATTCCTCAAAATATTGATTTTAGTTTCATATATAATAATATATGATGTGTTAGAATAATTTGTTATAGATTATTGATGTGGTATGAATTATTGGATGATATAGTAGCACTGGCCTTAATTTTGGTATTTTAAATACCATAAATATTATTTTTAAATTTAAAGAAATTTAATGGAATTTTGAATATAAAAATATTTATATTGAAATTTGGATTATTTTTGAAGAAATTTATTTAGATAAAACAATAGTTGATTTTGGTTTGTAATTAACTATTTGGGAAAATATACTTTTAATAAAGATTTTAAAAATAATTTATATAGGGGATTTTAAACAATGGATTTTAAAATGATATTTCTGGGAAAAAATAGAAAAGAAGTAAAAATCGATATCTAAAATAGGTTTGAATAAGATGGAATTTATTTAGAAATGGATTTATAAAATGAGATTATATAAAAGAAATTATTTTTATAAACAAGGGAATCTCAAGGAAGTTCGTAAATTTTATAAATGAATTTAATAAATAAGGCAAAACGATATCAATTGGAACATAAATTCACTGTGTGATTTATATCGAGTTATTGAAATTGTCTTCGGAAAAGAAATTGTGGAATCTATTGTGAGAATGATTGTGAAATTGAGATGCAATCGATGTGATATTAATCGAAAGGGATTTATAAATTGAAATTGGAATATTGGATTTTTAAATAAATTTTGTTGAGAAATTAAAATTAATTAAAAATGAGATTCTTATTTATTAGACTATGTAGTTTTAAAACTTTTATTTAGTTAAAAATATTTTTAGGAAAAGTTAGTTATACAAATATTTAATATTTATTGAAATAAATTCTAATTTTATAATAAGCTTTGAAAATCAACTAGCGTATTCAAAAATGATTTGGAAATGAATTATTGATGTTTATTTAAAGTGTTTTAATATTTTTAATAATTACTTATATATGTTTTAAAATGAATTATTATTTAAAAATACTTATTATATATATATGGTTTTGAAATGATTAAAATTTATTTGTAAATTCTCTTGAGATTTGTAAATGGAGTTTATTTAACGAATATGATTTTTATAAGAGATATCATGTAGTGAAATTATAGGGACTTAAGGGAATTTCCAAAGTATTTAAAAATAGAAACTTCGAAAATGAATTAGAGTCCATAAAAGAAGTTAGAGATGAGCATTTGTGGTTATAGATGAGCATAATCGATTTGGAAATTTTAAAGGAAATTAATCTATGAATTCCAAAAACTTACGGAATTCATTGGGTTAAGGAAACTACAAATAAATTGAACATAATTTCGAGAAGTATGAAATGAATGGAAAATTTTCCTAAATATTGGAAATAAAAGGATTTAGAAAAAAATATACTTATTAACATTTTCCTAAATTTTGAACTGGAAGGGTTTGAAATATTTTACTGCGAGAGTATTATTATTATAGAAATATTTTCAAGGTGTTGAATTATAAATGGAATTGGAAAAATATTTCTATGTATGGATATGATTTGAAAATATCATATTATGGATATACGTATTTGAAATTATTTTAAGTTATTGAATATACTGGAAGAGATTCGAATATATATCTTTTTAAAGATATTTTATATAAATATTTTGGAAAATTATAATATGGTCCTAGTGACTACTTATGTATATAATTTTATAGTTAAATAACCGACTACCAAATCTTGCAAAATTCGTTGACCATTTCAAAGAGACCGGAATCAGATTTAATTATTCGAAAACCACTTTGATCTGATTTGTACGTTACGAATTGTCATGTCATGAAGATAATCAAGATGGTGGACTTGAAGATTCGGTTTGTTCAGACCTAGAACAACTTGCATGGATGAATGCTATCACGCATTATTGCCTGGAAGGCAGTGTTAGCATTTCAAGTATGAATGTTATTCTAATAGTAAAACGTACCCTCGTGCCTCATCAATCGGGAATGAGTAAAACAAGGGAGATGCAGCAGGGCTAAGTGGTTAACGCCCAATTAGGGTATGTTATCACCTTTCTAGATACCCTCGGAAATATTATATTATAATTATAGATATGGTTGTGCATGGAAAAGAGGACGCTCGATAAGGGTGGGAACATTCAGGGTGATAACATATTCGGTACTATCCAGGTTAGGGGTAGGTCGGTTATATGCTGGTAAAGGATACAGGCGAGGTCTCGGTACATTTTTCTAGAGGTGTTCTATGACGGGCGGTACCCCAGTAGCCCATTCATTATATGGAATCCAATGTCCACTACGAGCCTGTACGGTTTTAGTTTTATACCAACTACGGTAAAACATAATGCAAGCATTTTAGCTATTTTCTAATTTACTTTCTAAAGACACTATTATAATATCAGATGATTTTGCTATAAAAATGTTTTGATTATCATAAGGTAAAAATCCATCATGTTTATATGTGACATGGTCTTACGAGATACCTTTTGCTTCCAAAGGTTTTTCGAAATAGTGATAATTCAAATTAAGTGTGCTTTTCTCACGTTGGTTTTTCAGACAGACTCGGGTGTTATTTTATTATAATGCTCGGGTCAGACTGAATATTACAAATTCAGGTTAGGGTGCTACGGAGCTCAGGAGACGAGCTGGAGGATTTCAGATGTATATCACGTACTTGATTTATATTTTGCTATGTGTGTTAAACTAAATGTTCAGTATTCGTAAGGACAAGATATTATAACTGCCTGGATTGATTATTGATTGTTGTACTTTGATGATTGTGTGTGTATGTGTATATATATTAATAGCTATAGTTTCTTTGTATAAAAATCTGCTATTATATATTATATTTTGTTTCGCTGGGACAATGAGATTCTGTATTATTGTTTTTGTTTCTTGTTCTATTTTTTTGCTTCATCCCTAAGGGTTCATATATCTGTTCAATTTGGGTTGGACACGTGTGAATTATTGTCAACTCAAAGGGTATGGAGATACGGGCCTTTACATTTGGTATTAGAGCTGAAGGTTAAGCAAGAACCTTGACTTTGGTGGGGATTACTTATTGGAGATAGGGTCAATAGTACCCTAGAATGAGTTTGAGAGTATTAATAAATATGAGCGTGTAAATGTTAGTGTATATAAATTGTTTTATATCGTGTTGGTTGATTTATTAAGTGGCTTATGAACTCTGGATGGCATAATCCATACAACTATACTGATAGGGGTTTCTAAACACTTGAATAGAGTAATTCAACACAGCATTGATTTGAAATAGGGTAAATGAAATAAATTTTACCCAAATTATATTTTGATATAAAAGAAATAGTTTTTTGAAATTATTATAGTATATTGATGTATTGGATGTTATTACTATAATCACGGCAAGATTACAAAATTGAAATGGTTATAAATAACCAAATAGGGATTGTATAAGTACGAATTATACAAATGAGTTAAAAATTAGAAATCTATTCAAAACAGAAATTTGGAAAATTAAATCCCGAAGATTTTTGAAATTGTTTTCCAAAGTGGTTGAAAAGAATAATGGACTATTATTTTGGAGATATTTTTGAAATAAAATGGTTTAAAATAGATTTTGAAAGTGATAAAGCACTGAACTCACTTCAATTGCTGGAAAATAATTCTACTGATGACGGCCGCATCATTAGCGCTCATTTTCGAGTTTCAAAGTAATAGACTGCTACTAGAATAAATTGATATGGATATTTTTGTTTAGAAACAATTGTTATTTTGAACATTCCAAAGGGAAATTGTTTTGGAATGGAACCAAGTGAATTTTGAAAATTCCAATGAAATGGTTTGTTAAACCAAAAGAGCTATAATATGTTATTTCAATTTAATTTCAAATAAAAACCCGGTGTTTGAATTTTGAAATTTCCAATCTAAATAAATTAGAAATATTAGGAAATAAGTTTGGACTTATAAGTTGGGAATAATATAAATAAGAAAGGAAAGTGTGAATTTCAATATAAAATTACAAATTTAACAAAAGAAAGTTAAATAGATTAGGCTAGTAAGAGAATTGTATGGATTAAAATTTAATTTAAGCTAAGTTAAATAAAAAAATTGAATTGGATTGAGACAATATCAAATGGAATTGAATATAGAGTGTGAATTTTAAAGTGACTATATAACAATAAGTTATAAAATTTTGAATGGAATGAAAATTCAAGTGAAGAAAAAAATTATGGAATTGTGAACAAATAAGTGGGATGATTACAAAATTGGAATTAATGGAATAAAAATATACTTAAGCTATAAAATGAAATTGTTAAATATTTGAGATATAAATCAAAACTGAAGTAATTATTGTAAATCGAGAAGAGAAATGAGCTCAAGCTATAAGAATAAAATTCAACCTTAGTGTACATAAATTGAATATGGCTTTGGATATTATTTAAAATGAAATTCGAGTATGGAATTGAGCTTTGAAGTGAAAATGAATATATGTGTTATGTATAAAGTTATAGTAAACCTTAATATTAATTTTATGTAATGATTCTCACGTAATATAATAAAAATCGAGATATGCCAAATAAAAAGAAATGCAAATCAATCAGTGATAAATAAATTGAATAATGGTTAATTTAAAATGAACTGGAATGTGTTTGCAATGGAAATGAACTTAAGTTGTATGGTTTAAATGATTGAAAATAAATAAATTAACTTAAATATTTGGATGGAAACTTGGCTCGAATGAATTTATGGAATAATTCATAAGTAAATAGCATGGAATGATTCCGAGCTAAATAAAATGGATATGAATGGAATGAAAGTGGATATGAATGGAATTCAAATAAATTGATTTAAATCAATTTGAAATGGATATGAATTTGTTAGGCATAAATGTGAATTGAATGCAAGTAAATTTGGTTGTGAGTCATTCGAATTGAATGAAATGATATATAAATCGACTGAAATAAATACTCGAGTGTTGGAACCTTGTGATTATTGATAAATACATGCTATAACATATTTGGATATGAAATCTATAAATTTGGTTCGCGAATGAATGTGAAGTTATAAAATTTTCATGTTTTAGTACTTACGTGTTAATTAAGTAAGTATAGGTACAACAAGGCCATTTAACTAAATTTTGGCCATGCAAATTGCATATAAAATAAACTCGCTCACTTAAAAACACTAAATAAAGGTACATTTTTAGACTAAATAATGCAGTGAATAAATATTTATATATATTATGTTTTCTAACCGTGTGGATCGATATATATATTTTTATCACTTTTGTCATATTGCAAAAGGATCTCCGTACAAGGGAGACTCTGCCAAAAAAATTCAAAAATTTAGGGTGTTAGAAAGTTTTAGAAAAATTTTGTGAAATTTTGTGAACTAAAAAAGGTTGACTTTGAATTAAAATAGTAATAAATGATTTTGAATTAGAGATGAAAGCTAATTGTTCGATTAGAACTAAAAATTTAGAAAAGAGAAATGTAAGGTTTTAACTAAGTGGAATTTGAATAAGATAATGGGTTTGGGGCATTTTTCCTACCTTAGCAATTTCGAGGACGAAATTCTTTTAAGGGTGGAGGAATGTAACGGCCCGGATATTTGTTCATTAGTTTTTTGAATATTTAAATTATTTTAAATATTGAAGTTGAAATATGAATAGATTTTGAATATGAAAATTTTGTTTGAAACGATAGAATGAATTTTAATTTCAAAAATAACGATTTATCATAATACGGAAAGCGTAAATAATTGAAATTTGAATTACATATGAATTGAGATGATTTCTAATGTTGATATAAAATTCTATTAGAACTATTATTGAGTTAATGAGTTTTTAAACTAAATTTCCAAGTGATTTGATCAATTTTTGAAATCGTCGATTTAAACGACACGTTAAAATAGCGATCAGGGGCACAGTCTCAGAATTCGATGAAACATGTTCCATTGGATCCGTAATAGTGTATTATTATCAGATTTCAAATTTCGTAATGTTTAGATTTACTATTTGGTCGTATGATCTGAAAAGGCTTAGAATATATTTAATTGAATTTAATTTTAAATAGTAGATTTAAAAAGCTATTTTTCACATACGATCGAATTAGGCCTTGAAACTTGTTCCATGCGTTCGAAATAAGGGTATAACATTAGGAACATCTGGCGGCATGCCTCAATAGGAATTCGAGATTTCCCGTATATAATACAGGATAGTCTGATTATAAAAAATAAAAAAAGTCAACACTATCCATCAGCCGACCTATCTGAACCGAGCCACCCTATTACATCTCATTGCCACCTATATGTATGCATGTCGTTCTTCTTCAATTGAAAACATGAACTTTATTTTCCTTTTCTTCACAATTGAAATCTGAAGTGACTAAAGAAAAAAATAGCAAATCGCAACCGCCTAAGAAGCAAGGGAGCGCGCGTGAGTTCTGGTGGGCATGCGAAGACGATGGGAAGCAGAGCGTGTGGTGGGAAGCGAGGTACGGCGTGATGGGTAATTATGTTCGTGATATTTTCATCGGCATGGGTGGCATAGGGGAGAGTGGGGTTGTCTTCGATGAACTCGCGATTGGGAGCTTTGGATTTCATGCTGGCTGAACGCGCAAGAGGAACTTGGAGGCGGTGGCGTGAGCAGCGGAGATAAGGTGATCTCTGATAGTGATAGTTGGGGGAGGCTAGTTGCGCATAGGATCAAAGTGAGCACGACTAGGGTTAGAGTGGCATCGGGATGCGTCTGTAGTGATGGTCGGGCACTATATATATGTGTGTGTGTATATAAAGGAAATAGAGGCAGCAGCCTGGAGATGTTCGAACGAGAGAGGGAGGTTAGCAAACGTGATTAAGCTTAATTAAGGTAATTAACTAGATTTAATTTATTGGTTAATTAATTAATTTATCTCGTTTGTTATTCGTTGTACGAGGTTCAAAATTTCAAACATGCGTCATAGTAGATCATAGCGACAAACACTACGTAATGGGATAAATTGGAATTGGGACGATTAGCAAATTTGAAAATCAAGGTGAGTAAATCTTACTCATTTGGATAATTAGCTTAAACTGAAATAGTTAAAATTATTTATTATCTGATTGGATGAATTGATAAAAATTTATTATTAGTTGGATATATATATATATATATATATATATTAGTACATATATTAGTTGTTGGTTATATTTCCCGCCGTTGGAGCGGATGGGACACTATGTTCCCTGCATAATAGCGGATAACCCTATATTACCGCGATATCCCCTTCGAAGTAGGATTGGCATTTTATGTTACCTTACATCTATGGATGCAGGGAAAATAGGTTAGAAGGATCCAATTGAATTCGTCAAAATGTTGATTTTACTTTCATATATAATAATATATGATGTGTTAGAATAATCCGTTATAGATTATCTATGTGATTTGAATTATTGAATGTTATAGTAGCACTGGCCTTAATTTTGGTATTTTAAATGCCATAAATAATATTTTTAAATTTGAAGGAATTAAAATGAATTTTGAATATTAAAATATTTATATTGGAATTTGGATTATTTTAAAAGAAATTTATTTGGATAAAATAATAATTGGTTTTGGGTTCCACTTAACTATTTGGGAAAAAATATTTTTAATAGAGAATAATTTATGTAGGGAATTTTAAATAATGGATTTTAAAAATGATATTTTTTAGAAAAATTGAAAAGTAGCTAAAATCGATATTCAAAATAGGTACGATAAATCGAAGGAATTTATTAAGACATTGATTTATAAAATGATATTTTATAAAATAAATTAGTTTTATAAACAATGGAATCTCAGGGAAGTTCGTAAATTTGATAGACGAACTTTAATAAATAAGGGAAAATGATATCAGCTGATTAATTGGAATATAAATTCACAGTGTGAATTTATATCGAGTTATTGAAATCGATTTTGGAAATGAAATAGTGAAACCTATTTTTGAGTATGAGAATGACTATGAAATTAAGATGTAAACGATGTGGTACTAATTGAGAGGGATTTATAAATTGAAATTGGAATATTGGATTTTTATATAAATTTTGTCGAGAAATTAAAATTGATTAAAAATGAGATTCTTATTTACTAAACTATGTAGTTTTAAAACTATTGTTTAGTTAAAAATATTTTCAGGATATACAAATGTTTAATATTTATTGAAATAAATTCTAAATTTTACAATAAGCTTTGTAAATCAATTAGTTTATCTAAGAATGATTTGGAAATGAATTATCGATGTTTATTTAAAGTGTTTTAATATTTTTAATAATTACTTAAGTATGTTTTAAAATCAATTATTATTTAAAAATACTTATTACATATATATGGTTGTTAAATAAAAAAAAATTATGAATTTTCTCAAGATATGTAAATGGAGATTATTTAACGGATATGAATTGTATAAGAGAAATCTTATAGCTAAATTCTGGGGACTTAAGGGAATTTCCAAAGTATTTAGAAATAGAAACTTTGGAAATGAATTAGAATTCATAAAAGAAGTTAGAAATCGAGTATAATCATTTGGCAATTTTAAAGGAAATTAATTTATGAATTCCGAAAACTTATGGAATTCGCCGGGTTAACGAAATTACAAATAAACTGAAAAGAATTTCGAGAAGTATGAAATGAATAGAAAATTTTCCTCAGTATTGGAATAAAAGGGTTTAGAAATAATATACTTATTAATATTTTCCTAAATGTTGAACTGGAAGGGTTTGAAATATTTAACTATGAGGGTATTATTATTATAGAAATATTTTCAAAGCGTTGAATTATAAATGGAATTGGTAAAATATTTCAAAGTATGGATATGATTCGGAAATATCCTATTACAGATATAAGTATTTGAAATTGTTTTAAGTTATTGAATATACTGGAAGAGATTCGAATATATACCTTTGTAAAGATATTTTGAATAAATATTTTAGGAAAATTATAATATGGGCCTAGTGACTGCTTATGCGTGTTATTGGATAGTTAAATAACCGTCTATCAAATCTGGCCAAATTTGTTAATCGTTTCGAAGAGACCGGGATTGGATTTAATTATTCGAAAATCACTTCGATCCGATTTGTACATTACGAATTGTGATGTCGTGAAGATAATGAAAATGGTGGACTTGAAAATTCGGTTTGCTCAAACCCAGAACAACTTGTATGGATGAATGCTATCATTGCGTTGTTGTCTGAAAGACAGCGTTAGCATTCCAAGTATGAATGCTACTCTAAAGGTAAAACGTAGCTTCAAGCCTCATCAACCGAGAATGACTAAAATAGGGGAGAGATAGTAGGGCTAAGTGGGTTGCACCCAATTAGGGTACGTTATCATCTTTTTAGATACTCTCGGAAATATTATATTATGATTATGGATATGGTTGTGCATGAAAAAGAGAGCGCTCGATAAGGGTGGGAATACCCGGGGTGATAACATATTCAGGACTATCCAGGTTAAGGGTAGGCCGGTCCTGTGTTGGCAGCGGATCCAAGAAAGGTTCTCGGTATGTTTTCTAGAGGTATACTACGATGAACGGTACCCAGTAGTCTGGTCATTGTAAGGAATCCGATATCCACAACATTCCTGTACGGTTTTAGTTGTATACTAACTATGCTGAAACGTGAGATGCAAGCATATCAGCTATTTTATAATTTACTTTCTATAGACACTATTATAATATCAGATGACTTTGATATAAAAATGTTTTAGTTATCGTAAGTTAAAAAATCGTTGTGTTTATGTGTGATGTGGTCTTACGAGATACCTTTGTTTCCAAAGGATTTTTGAAATAGTAGTAATTCAAATTGAGAATGTTTTTCTCACGCTGGTTTTTCAAACTGACACGGGCATTATTTTATTATAATGCTTGAGTCAGACTGAGTATTACAGATTCAGATTCGGATGCTATGAGCTTAGGAGACAAGCTGGAGGATTTCAGACGTATATCATGTCCTTGATTTATATTCTACAGTGTGTGTTAAAGTGATTGTTTAGTATTTGCAAGGACAAGTTATTATAACTGTTATGATTAATTGTTGATTGTTGTACTCTCATGATTGTGCGTGTGAGTGTGTATATATCTTAACAGCTATAGTTTCTTTGTATAAAAATCTGTTATTATATATTATATTTTGTTCTGCTGCGACGGTGAGATTCTGTATTGTTGTTTTTGTTTCTTCTTATATCTTTTTTCTTCACCCCTAAAGATTCGTATATCTGTTCAGTTTGGGTTGGACACATGTGAAATATTGTCAACTCAAAGGGTATGGAGATACGGGCCTTTACGGCCGGATATTATCGAATAAAATAATATATGCCCATACTCCTGCCCATACCCAAACTATTCACACACTTCCTCCCCCATATCTCCACTTATCAGCCCTTAATCCCCATGCACTTTCCACACCCCTCCTCCCTTATATAATGTTGTCTGGAACGAAAGAAAGTCTCCCTTTTGCAAATCAAAACTTCAAAAATTGAAATCAAATTGAATACTTTATGGAAAATTACAATTATTGACTCCATGAGTTCGTCTAGGCAAGGGCTTCGATCCTATTCTTGTATCGTGCGTCACTGATTTAGGGAGCTCGAAGTTTGGGCAGAAAATCTAAGGCTCACAATTTCAAGCGATTTAGGTGACGTTGATTCGAATGGTGGGCGGAGTTGAACTCGTGGTGACTTGGTGTGTCGACGGTGACATAATGGAGGTGTGTTATCGCCATTTGGAGGTTGCGTTCATTTACGGATGTGAGAAAGAAGGAGCAAAATATAAATTGATAGGAGGACGTGGAGGTGAAGTTGTTGGGATGGTCGTGAATCTCACGTGTAGAGAAGTTCAATGTGAAAACGGTTCGTCAAACGGAGGCCCGGAGCTCCGTATCATTGCATTTGTGTGCACAGCTGTGGTGGATTGTGTTATCCTGTAAACGCGTGTAATTAAGGAGAGGGAGAAGATGATTAAAAGGGGGTAAGAAGGGTTTGTTTTTTAATATAGTTATTGATTAATTTAATTTAACCGATAACTTATTATTTGAATAATTTTTGAGTACGGCGTCAGATTCGAATGTCATCTTTTGCGTTGGACTCAAGGCGAAGATTGCTTCACGATGGAGTTGGATAGGAGGAACTTGGAGCTGGTTGGAATTTATGCTAAAATCGAACACCCGTTCGGTTTTAATTCAAACCGTAGCAATATAGCGTCTGTGGGAATCAAACTGAGTTTAGCTCACATTCAATTTTACTGTATCATATTGATGATGCTATAAATTATTATTGGTTGCATGGGTATTAGCTAAATTGTTTGGTTGAATCATCATTTGAAAAATGTATGACATATTAACTTGATTGCTATGAACCTCTATAATTATATATAATGTTCTTAACCATTGTTTTGCAGGGAGAATTTGTAAGGAGACCTTGAGGGGTTTCTCGCCAACAATTATTTATTTACATCCTTATGGTGTTATATTGATATTTAATTAAAATTAACCTTGATGTTCCATATGTCATTATAGCGATTTTCGCTATACCTTCATTTATTGCATATCACTCTATAAACCCTTGTACGAGGATTTTGAACTTAAGCTTGTATTTTTCACAAAATAGATGTTCGAAATTCATTAAACATTTAGTTAATGATGATTTAAGTTAACTAATTATATTAACTAATGATGTTTAAAATTAATTAATATTTTCTTTAATTGAGATTTGGATTTAATTAATCATTTAGTGTAATTATATTTAGATTTAATTAATTATTTTGGCAAATTATATTTGAAATTAATAATCGCTTTAATTAATAATAGTTTAAAAGTAATTAATCATTATAATAAATGATGTTTGAAATTTATTAATCAATTTGACTAATGAGATTTCAATTTAATTAAGTCATTTTAATTAATGATCTTAAATTTTAATTAATGATTTTTTTAATTTTAATCAATTATTTTAACTAATGATATTTGAATTTTAGTTAACTATTTTAATTAATGATGTTTTATAGTTAATTAATCATCTTAACAAATAATGTTTTGTATTTAATTTATTGTTTTAACTAATGATGTTTGAATTTAATTAATTAATGGTTACATTAACTTAATTAATTATTTTTAAATAATGACATTTAAAATTATTTAATCGTGTTAATTTATGATGTTGAGATTAATTATTCACTTTAATTAATGATTTTTGAATTTAATAAATCTTTTTAACTAATGATATTTAAAGCTAATGAATTGAATTAATTAAAAGGGTTGAAGTAAATTAACTAATATATTCAAAGCGATTCAAATTTTATTAAACGATTTAATGTTTTGAAGTTAATAAACAAATTTAATAAAGATTTTAAAGATAATTTACTGATGATATAAAAGTGTTTGGAAATAATTAACTATTTTATTGAAGAAAACAAATTTTGTTTATTTAAAAGAGATTGTAAATGTGATTAATGATGTTTTAGGATAATCAGTATTGTTTTAAATTTAAAAAGGTATTTAAATTGTTTTATTTTCTTTTGGGATAATAAATATATTTTTTAAATTACAAATGATGGTTTTAAATGAGAAAATCCTTTAAAGGGAATTATTTAAAAACAAAGCTAAGTGAAATTATTTTGGTTTTATAGTAAACATTGTTTTAATGACATTTGTTTTTGACCCTTGTATTGATACACTTAATATTATAAGTTTGACTTTTAAAGAATATTTTTAAAGAGTATTTCCAAAGTGTTTTTACCATAATTTGTAATAAACCAAGCACAAGTTCAATTTTCAAAAGTAAAATTCGATTCGATTATGGAAAAATAATTCTATAAATGGTGTCACTTGTGTAAAAAGGATTTAGTCATACTGTTAACGCTAAATGTTGGGACTTGGACTTGTTACTACCACGAAGGTTAAAAAGGTCATTAAGCCAATGCCTAGAGGTAACACTACAACTTTTTTGACTTCATTTTCAACCGAGAGATAGTACTTGTTTGGAATCAAAGACTAGTGTTAAATGTATGATACTTAATTTCCATATACGATCATTTTAGTTATCCCCGGTAGTTGATTTATTAATTATTAGATTCAGCTTCTTCAGCGTTTGTCGCCTTAAAAATGATTTGCTATTCTTTGAGCTTTGCTATCCTTTGTCGGAAATGACTAAACCCAAAGCGGGAAAGGGGGCCATGCTATGTGGGGTTGCTTCCATTAGGATATTTTCACATCTCATATAGACTAGATTTGGTTAAGCACATAGATATGGAAATATTTGGATTCTCGGTAAGGTTTGTCGGGATCCGACTTGGGAATTCCCGAGAAGTGTCACATAATATGTGACTAAGTTAAGAAGTATAATTCTGGAGTTATACTTCAAGGGAGTGCACCTTCCTAGTCATTTATTGGAAAATTTCCTTTCCTTATTTGATTCATAACTTTGAATTTGCTTTTCTTTAATTGCAATGGAAAGAGTCAACAACTCTTCCGATGATTAATTATTGGTGTTGTCCATACATTCAAGTTGGGACAGTTTATCTTGTTTTGTCCATTTTGTCTGATTTGGATTTTCGTTCAGATTATTTCCATCCTTCCAAGTTTTGATTTTACTCTTATTTATGCCCATTCTTATTTGAATTTGTTTCCCTATTGTTTATTTCCACCTTTATCTGCATGGATGTTGTTCTTGTGAGGTAAAAACCTGTTCAGCGTCAAGGCGTGGTCTCATAGAATTTTATATTTTCACCATATAACTCGAATTTTCTCATGCTGGTATTCCATACCAATCTGGTTGTTATTTTATTATGATGCTCGAGTTAGACGGAGTATTTTCCCAGGCTGATTTCGGTGTTAAGGAGTTCTTGTAGAGGAGCTGGACGTTAACTAATCGTAGTGTTTTATTTTCCGTTGTATTATATAGTATCCATATTAATAAATTGTATGGTCAGGATTTTATAACTATCCGCTGATAAGGTTTGTTTTTAACTTCGATATACTCTATATTTTTAGAATGACAGTTTTTATTGTCCTTGTTATATTATACATTGTTGATTCCACTGTGAGATTCTGATTTTCTCTATTCTTTGTTCTTTTCTTTTTTTTATTTACACTAACAATCTGTCATTTTGACGATTGGATGCTCGACGTTTGACCACAATGGTAGTAATCGATGTCGACTTTTGATGGTCGAAAATATGGGTCGTTACAACTTGTTATCAAAGCTGAAGGTCAAGCAAGAACCTTGGCTTTGGTAGGGTGTAGCTCATTAGGGATAGGGTTAGTAATACCTTAGAATGAGTTTGAGAGAATTATATTTACGAGAGTGTATTTATTAATGTTATAAAAACATATTATGTTAATTGGTATATTGAATTGATTATGAATTCTGGTTGCGACGTGGGATGCCACGTTTCGACAGGGATTTCTAAACTCTTGAACAGAGCTAATGGACGCAGCATTGAATTTTTGAAAATTTATCAAATGAAATATTCTGCCCAGGATTATGTTTTATGTATAATGGAATAATTTTCAAAACTTTATAAAGTTAAAGAGTGTGTTTTTTTGAATGTGATAATATTTATTTATTATTGCTATTGTTTGGTTAGTCATGCTTAACTAAACTAGAAGCATTGATACCCAGTTGTCAATTAATGATTATTTGTATTTAGCTTATTTATAGGCTTTTGTTGTTTGAATTTATAAATGAACCCCTTGTGAATTAATTTTCAAAATTTGATTATAAGGTGTTCGGAGAAAATGTTAAGTTAAAGTTCACCTTTTAATAATGGTGAGTTAAGGATTAAACTATAATAAAAGGTTGTTTAATATAATCTAGATGGTAGGATAAGACCTTTAGAGAATAGATATTTGAGAAAATTTCATTATAATAAAGAAGACTTATTATAATATGAAATGTTTTTTATATAAAGGAAATTTTATAAAATTTTTGTTTACAAAATGTGTTTAATAAAAGGTTTTTGAATCTAAATCTCAGAATTTTTGAAAATAATTTCAAATTGATTTTATGAAATGAAATAATAGTACTTTGAAAGTATTTAGAAGTAAACATATTTTGGGAAGTGCAATAAAATTAAACACGTTTTCTTTGGGATATTTCAGAGGGAATCGTCTAAATTGGTTTTATTACATAATATTCTCTATATTTTGTCGCTTATGATTGTGATATTGTTGTTATGCACATGTCGCTTTATTTTATCACCCGTAAATTTATCACTTTGATAAATTATATTTATTTTTAAATTTATTCAAATAAAAAGAAGATAATATAGGTAATATCATTTCAACAAAGATAAGTAATAACAAACTTATTTTGAAGAAATATTTATGAGAATATTTTCCAATTAGCGGCATCATATTTAAATATAGGTTTATTTAAGTTAAATCAAGATTTAATGACTTAAAAATTATTTTAATTATTCAAATAATTTTTTTAAATGATAATAATTCATTTTAAATAGTTATAAAGTGATAATGAATCATTTCTAACTGTTTTATAAAGAGATATATTAAATTTGAAAATATAAGGAAAAATTGATATCGCTTTATCGGTGTAAAACAATTTTTGTAAATAATTGTTAATATAAATTTATATGATTTTATCAATCAAATATGTCATTTTAATTCATTTAAAATGATAATAAATTTATTTTGAAATTTGGTTTATGAATATATGTACGTTATGGTATAAGCGGAAACGTGACCGATAATCGGTTCTTCGGATTTCAACGATTTAGCAAACAAAAGTTGTTCAAAGACGTTTGAAGTGTTTTGCACCTACATGTACATACATTTATATGTTACACACATGATAACATACATATAGGAATATAATTAAATATAAGAAAGTTATATAAAATAAATAATGTATTTTAAAGATATTCTTACTCCTTAAGCTTAAATAAGTCAACATATGCATATATGAGGTGATGGAAGTGATGGGCACATAGGGTGAGGTCCTAGCCATGCATACAGAGGGGAGAAGTGTGTTGGAGAAGCTTTGAAATGGTGATAAAGTGATGATGTATGTATGGATACTTTTACACTCTTCCTTTCCTATAAATACCCTACCCTCTTCCCTCTCCATTCATCTTCTTCTACATAATTTTCAAGATTTTACCTCCACTTTAATGGTTTCCATTCTAGAATAAAATAATGTCCAAATTTATGTCAAAAGAAATAAAATTTATAAAATAAAATTTATATATAGTTAAACACTTCAAAACAAGCTCAAATCTCCATATCCCCACCTCCTAACCTAAGACACCACCATCCACCACCTTTGGCCATAAGCTCCACCGCCTTACTAACCTAGGCCGTGAGCAATAAGGCTTGGCCGACTTATCAAAGGTCCAAGCTTGATTTCGTGAAGTTTCATTTCAAGACAGCGGAGCTATTTACGGGTTTTAAACTATTCCGAGTGGAAATGAAGGTGAGAACTCCTAACTTATATTATACATTGGATGATGATTTAATGTTGCAAATGGATGTTTAATATGCTTTGATCATCAAGTTTGGTTGTTTCCATATGAATGTTGATTTTGTATGCAAATCACGATTACACATGTCGATAAGCACAAAAGGGAAAACACTTTACTTGGATGAATGAAATGGTGTATGTGAAAGAGATAAACCTCTTTAAAATGGTTTAAAATGTGCTTGAAATATGTTATAAATATTCAAAAGTGTTTTGGTGAAGTTTGGAAAGATGTAGAAACTTTGGTAAAAATAAGCATGTCGCATAACAATAGTCCGCAATTTCACGCTATAAAAATCAAACTAGTGTAAAAGCTAGAATATAGCACCATATTTTACCAACGAAGAAAGAAAAAACAAGATTTCGATATGTAGAAATTGAAATATGAGTAAAACAAGTTTTTGAAAAATCCTGAATTTGTAGTTCGAAATCCAAAACTGGATTTCTTTGAAAATGATATTTTAAATTTTTTTAGAAATATGGAATAAATCTAATAAATATTTTGAAAAAACTAAAAGTGATTTGAGTAAAAAAAATGGATTTTCAAATAATAATATTCGTTTTGATCAATATAGCTTAAAAAGCACTTTTCACGGCACTTTTTCCGAGCACTTTTCTATAACCTTTGAAATATGGTTTCAAACTTAACGATTCTTATCCAAATCTTTTGTAAATGTTATCAAATGGATAATTAAAAGTTTTAAGAATGATTTGGAGGTTTTCTAGCTTATTAATGAAAATTCGAGTAAACGATTAAATAAATGCTATTGTAAATAAGTGGCATAATCTTGGCTCTAAAAGCCAATGAGTAGACTGGATTTTTCTATGCGTGAGATCCTGATGTGAGGTGCTTAAACAAAGGAGATATTCAGGAGCAACCAATGCCCTGGCACACTTGGCCTCTTTCCTGGACGAGGGATAGATAAGGTCGAAATGTCGGAAACAAGTTAAGTATAAAATGATTTAATTTTCCAAATTTAATTACAAATTGAATTTTATAAAGATGATCTTCTTGTAATTGGTTTTAAAGGCAAAAGAGGGAAATCATACTATTCGTGGAATTTAAAAAGGTGATGTAACGACCCACTATTTTGGACCATTCAAATCGACAACAAAACCACATATGTCGGACTTGAATAATTCAAAACAATAGATTGTTAATATAATTTGAAGCAAATAAAACCAATCATAGATACATAATATCAGAATTACTCACAACGGAAATAAAATAACCATAGTAGTTCATGAAGCTAGTACATACATAGTCTTAAAACAAATACAAAATACTAGAGTCTGAAAGCAAATACAATAGAAGTCCACTAATACATAAGCTGAATAGAAATAACTGAAATAGAAATAGATAGACAACTAGATAGGTAGATAATCTCCAGCAATTCTCTAGCTCCATAAGATGAAATCCAAAGATGTGACATTCAGGCAGACCCGAGCGTAAAGAAAAACAAAATACACTCGAGTCAGGACATACAAACTTATAAAATATAAATCAATTCAAGTGAACTATAATAGAAATGCACAAGTAACTTAAAGGATGCTTCGGACCGCTCATCCTTTAAGGATCCGTTAAACTATCTACTATGTAGTAATATACGCTATTATAATAATGTCTAGAGTAAAGTAAAATATTTAAAAATAGCGTTAAGGCTTTACATTTTCCACCTTAACACATTTATAATGCCAATAGTCTATATAGAACCATCGTACCTCCAGATTGGGAGGCTACCATAGAATACTACATAAGTACGACACAAATCAAACTCGTACAAGGCACGCTAGGGTAGATGACACGGCGGAACTAGGCAATGTAAGGGTAGATATACCAATTACGCATCCGGGCTGGTGGTAACGCATAGCAGCCACTACCACCCACCTCGAGCCACACTCCCAAAAAAATCAAGGGTGTACCCAATCAATCACAAAGTAATAGAATGGTATCAAAGGAGTGTGTCGGATCAGAGGAGCTAGCTCATTGTCCCGAGAATCGCTCCTGTTTTAGCCACCTTATGCCAACTCATGGGAGTCAGGTCCACGTATATACCTCATATAGGATCGTCGCCACCATCATACTTCATTCTGGAATCTCCACCGCGCATACAGTTGTTAAAGTGGTTTTCGGAGTTGGCGGAGAGTATGACAACTTCCGATCCTGGTCTCTTTAACAACCAATCATTATTGTAATCCATGGTTGTTTATTTCAAATGGTTTACATTTCAAAAACAAAACATATCTATTCCAAAAACCATTTAAATCCAATGTCATTATGCCTTCAAAATAATATCCATTTTTCCAAACTTGTAACACTTCCAAAACTATATACTTAGTTATAACACTTAAAAAATGTAATAAGTAGAAACCATAACACTTTAAAAATGTGACCATTATATAATAGCACTTCGAAAATGTTACATTTTTAGAAATACTAGCACTTTAAAACATAAACTAAAATAGCATAACATTTTAAAAGCATAACTCAAAATAGCATAGCATTTTGAAATACGCAACAAATTTTACTAAAACATGTTTAAACACAAAATCTTCAATTTTATCATAGTTTTATAAAATCTTTTTTATTATACAAAACATATCTATTTCATAAATAAAATCTATCACTATTACTAGGCCAGATTTAAAATTCCATATTAAATCAAATTAAATTATTAAGGTATACTGGAAGTTTAAAACATAGATAAAATCTTTTAGTTTTAGTTTTAAACCGTTTATTTACTTATAGAATTTTAACTTATTAGAAAACCAATATATATATTATTTGAATCATATAAATAAAAATTTAAGTTAAAATTTCATATATTTAAAATTCAAAATACTTAAAAAATTTAGAAAACTATTATTTAAATATTTACCATAGGTCTGTATAATATTTTCTAGCCTAGATCAAGTGATACGGATATGTATCATTTTAATCCGTAAAATATAAAATCTTGGGTTTTGTCATTTCAAACCCGCAATCCCAAGTCAAATAAAATAAAAATCGCTTAAGCCTATCATTTCAACTCATAACGATTTTTCCCTATTCCAAAGTTCGTTCGGGTATGTATCATTTCAACCCATAGTGAGGGAACTTGCAGTGTGAGAAGATGAATATAAAATAAACAGAATAACATAGCATATCATGTCACGTGATAAAACAGGTACAACATCGATGATAACATCATATAATATCATATCAAGGCATATATGAAACTACTATCATGATAGCATATCACAACTATAGTTCCACCAATCATCAATTTACCATAATATAAGTACGTAGTCGAGAGTGATAAACTCACCTTCTTTGGCTAGAGATGACAAATTCAAGACACAAGAACAAATACCGAAAAGCATGATAAAGCAGAAATCAAACTTGAGTGGAAGCAGAGCCAAGATCCAAAACTTAGAAACAACAAAATAATATATATATATATATATATATATATATATATAAGCAAACTATTTATGAATAAAAGAATAAAATAAAGCACACAGGAAATGGGCTAGCAACTTCACAAATAGGCTAGCCACATAGGAAATAGGCTCGACCACACCACTTTGTACTCGACCGTGATGGGTTCAAGGCTATTCGGCTCGGCTAGGTGAAAATGAAAGGCAACTAGGCTCGGCTATTGTCAAGGCACATGAATGGCAAGACAATGGAAGGCAAAAGGACAAGACACGTGCCTTTTTGGGTTTGGCCATCGTCCATTGGGTTCGGTCACTTTGGTTTTGTGGTTCGGCCTTAGGTGAATTTGGTCAAGGCACATATGGCACGTCTGGGAGATGGTAGAAGTCATGGCTAGGAAATAGAAGAAGGGGGTGGCCGAGGAAATAAAGAAGAGACAAGGGGAAAACATAGGTCGGCTAGCTTTTTTGGCATAGGAATTTTGTGATTTTGGAGAAGGAATCTTAGCCATGGCCATGGTGAAAGGTAGGGTCGGCTAAAGGAGGTGGTGGCCGATCAATTTGGTGATGGTGGAGGCAAGGAGGAGGTCTACTATGTAGGTGAGGCCGAAATTTTGATAAGAGGAAGGAGAAATAAAGTAAGAAAATGGAAGAGAAGAGAGAAAACTTACTGAATGTTTCTGAGGAAAAGACAGAAATGAGAAAGAGAGGAGAAGTTAGAAACTTTTGTACATGAATGAGTTTCGGAAAGGCATCTTTTCAAATGAAAAGGCAATCAATTGTCTCTTAGGAATTTCCTAAGCCCAATAGCAAATCCCAAATGTCAAACAAGCTAAAACCCAAACAAAAATCAAGCCCAAAGCCAAAATGAAATAGAAAATAAAATACTGAAAAATATTTGCGTGTAAACTCCTGGAACTTTGTAGATTTAAAAGTATAAATCATAATTTGACGAAACGAAAAGCATAGAGAATGTTAAAATCAAGTCCAGCTTCAAAGAAAAAGAATAGAAAATTCAAATTCAAATTTAAAAATTTCAAGTGAAAGTCAAACTTTGACCAAAATTGACTAAAATTTAAAAAATTTGAAAAATCTTTATTTCATCATATTTGGAAAAATAATTCTCAACAAATCCCAAAATTACATCGTGAAATACCAAATTTTCAATTTTAAAATGATTTAAAAATCAAAGTTTCCAAATAAATTTTTATTTAAAATATTGGCTAAAATATGGGTTATTACTGGTGATTTCGCCATCATTTTGCTCATAGTATTTGTTGAATGTGGGGGTTGATATTGAGTAGAACTAGATGATTTCTGTAAATTCTGCTCACTTAATATTTACTGGTTTTGGATTAACATCCTAGATAAGACGGTTCAACTAAATCAAAAGTATGAGTTTTAAAATAAGAAATATTTGTTAAGATTTAAATGAGATGATTAGGAACTAATTTAATTCCTATATTTACAATTTATTGGTTTGGATTTAAAGCAAATGATATCTTGAATAACATTGTTTTTGACCCGTGTTAAAAGTTACGCTTTGGAAATCTTTGTTAAGATTTAAATGAAGTGATTTTGGGGATATTTCCTTAAGCAAAATGAAATGATTTCGAACTATTCCAATTAAAATGTTTTAAGTAATCAAAAAATTGATGAGAGAGGTTTGATAATTCCATATATACCGAAAATAATGTTATAGAAATATATATATATATATATATATATATCTTTGAGGGAGATTTTTGTTAAAAAGAACTTTATCGATTAAAAGATGATTCCCTATTCACAAAACCTCTTTTTATCGATGATTGGATTCAAAGGAACCAAGGTCGGATCTGAGGTAATCTCTATCTGATAACCACTTCAAACCAATGTATGCGTTCAAAAAATAAAGATCTGGTAGAGAGAACAAAGGATGAAGACCCAGGATTTTCAGGATGAATAGACTGCTTGTTGATAATTGTGGTTAGCTCCCAAATACTAAAGTAGCAGTGGTCCCTTCATTTTTTAAATTCTTTGAGTTGCAAGTACTTCTCGCTACTAATCCTAGGGTTAATTCCCAACAGGATTTTGTAGGAGAGTACATTTGGTTTCCTTCAATCCTAGAATGAACTTTCATGGACGGATGTTTGACATTACATTCTTGAGATTTACGTCATTGACTTTTGTAAACGAACGTCTATTTGGTGGCGAAGAAGGAAACTTCTCTTAGTTTAACACCTTTCTCTAAAACGTATGAGTTCGCAGGTTGTATCTTTGTGAAAGTCAATAAATGATCGATGGAATGGAAGTGTGGCATTCAAAGGAAGGTGATGTGCTATATGAAAAGATAATCGTTACCTTAGGCCTCACACCCGAAAATGACCGAGATAGGGTAGATGCAGCAAGGCCATGTGGTTTGCAACCATTAGGATATGATTATCCTCTTCTAAATATATTGCCTCTTGCTATGACATTCGGAATGTAAACTATGTTAGGAACTCCTATCTACAAGTTTTGATGACAATAAACCATATAACTATAATTGTACATATATATCTGGTATCTTATTTTTGTAGATACTCAAGAATACAAATCGAAGCATGGAGCACTAATCACAGCAGTAGAGAGATTTTTAAAATACTCAAGAATTCCGGACGTTTGGTATTTTGTCCCTAGACGTTTGGTCCCGGGCTTTGGAAATTTTCCAAATAATACACGACCAGACGTCTGGTCATTACAATCCACACGTCGGGATTTGGCTTTGGAAATTTTTTAAAATACACAACTGTCAAATCTGAAAGGTTGCTTCTACATCTCTTCTTCAAATCAGTTCTACCCCAAACAGAAGCAACTCTAGAAATAAAAAGAAATGGTAGCAAAACTTCAAATCAATCTTTTCACAAATATTAATACATAAGTGATTTTACAATTAAAGTAACAAGTTTATGATTTTTATTTTCTATACCTACTTTGCTCTCAAATTCAAGTTACTCATATTTGCTATTAATATTTCAACCAAAGATCATTAACTTTGCTCCAGTTATCTTCCATATTTCCAAAGCACACATATATAAATATCTATAAATATCCAGTGGAGATTATAGAAAGACCTGTACATATTGTCAATATCAGTGCTAATCAGAGCACATTCTTGACGAAAGATTTCTACTGCAACAAGCCTATTCCTCCAGGCATAGCTAGTGAAATACTGAAGAGGAGCTTCAGGACTGGATGTAGGATGGGAGGTTCGAACTAGTATAAAATTTCTGTTATGATCTTTTTTATTTTACGATTATCTCATTATCTTAATTTATCGCATATATAATAATTACTTATCATATACATAGTATACGATCCATATAGACTTCCAATTGGTATCAGAGCTAGGTTAATTCAAATCACAGTAACACGTATTTAAAACCTGTTAATATGGCCAGTATCTTTCAAAAAGGTGGTCAACTTCACGTCGTCCTCTATTCATCGGATCTAACTATGCATATTGGTCAACACGTATGATAATTTTTATGGAAGCAAATGGCTTAGAAATATGGTCAGCAACTCAAATTAAGTATGTAACACCTGAAACAAATATTAGCACATGGACAGATGCAAAAAAACCACTGCCTCTAATAATGCAAAAGGTGTTAATGCACTATTTTGCTTTCTTGATAAAAATGATTTTTCATGTGTTATGTTACGTACCGCTGCTTATGATATATGGCGTACTTTACAAGTTACACATGAAGGTACAACTAAGGTAAAACAAAGCAGATGAAAATGGAAATATTATTCCTAACAAAGCAAGATTAATGGCTCAAGGTTACAACCAATAGGAGGGAATTGATTACAAAGAGACGTACTCTACTTACTTTTGCATGTCGTCACAACTTTAAATTATTTCAAATGGATGTTAAGAGTGCCTTCTTGAATGGTTTTATCAAAGAATTTTTTTGTAGAACAACCGCTGTTATTTATCCACGAACAATATCCAGATCATTTTTTAAACTCAAAAGGGCTTTGTACGATTTAAAACAGGCATCGCGTGCTTGGTATTATCGATTAAAAACTCATCTACAAAATTCTGGATTTCAAATTTGGGAAAATAGACACTACACTATTTATACAACATAAAAATAATGATATATTAGTTGTACAAATATATGTTGATGACATCATATATGGATCAACTAATGTAAGTTTATGTAATGAATTTTCTGAAATAATGAAAAATGAGTTTGAAATGTCACACATGGGAGAACTAAATTTTTCCTCGGATTACAAATAAAACAATTGGACAGTGGCATTTTTATAAATAAAGAAAAGTATTGCAAAGATTTACTTAGACGTTTCAGAATGGAGAACACCACTGGTAAACCAACTCCTATGAGCTCAACTTTATATTTAGACAAAGACGAAAATGGAAAAGACTATGATCAAAAATCTTATCGTATTATGCTTGGCTCTTTATTATACTTAACAGTCAGTCGACCTGATATAATGATGAGTGTCTGTTTATGCGCTCGCTTTCATGCTCAACCTAAGGAATCACATCATCGAGCAGCCAAACGAATTTTACTCTACTTAACTAACACCAAAGATTATGGCTTATTATATCCAAAAGGTACGGCTTTCCAACTCATATCGTATAGTGATGCAGACTTCGGAGGATGTAAAACAGACGGAAAAAGTACAATTGGTACCTGCCATTTTATAGGTCAATCTCTGGTTTCATGGTTTAGCAAAAAGCAAAATTATGTTTCACTCTTGACGTGTGAAGTAGAATATATCTCTGCCGCCTTAGATTGTGCTCAAGTAATCTATATGCAACAGACAGTTAGAGATTTTGGTAAAACAATAGAAAAATCCTCGATATACTACGACAATGCTAGTGCTATCAATTTATCTAAAAATCCAGTTAACCATTCTTGAACAAAACATATAGACATACGACACCATTTTCTAAGAGATAATGAGAAAAAGGAATTATCTCCCTTGAATTTGTTAACACCAACAATCAAATTGGTGATACATTCACCAAACCATTAAATGAACAATCATTTGTAAAACTTAGATGAAATTTAGGAATTTGTTCATATAATGAATTAATAAACTAAACTATATATTCATTATTATCCTAAATGGTTACTCAAAAAAGCTAGCAAACAATAACCTTCTTCACCTTTCGTTTTGAAAACCTTTTGAACTTCACATATTGTTTTAATAAAAACAATTTTTAAACCATATATTTCGTTAACTAAGAAACAACATTTTTCCTTAATTAGAAATTGAAAAGAAAATACACACAGGTATACATATGTATGTATGTATATCTCAAAGATAAAAAATTTAACCATATAATCTTTCAGTCTCTAAAACATTTATGTTTTTTTACATATATGTAATGTCGTCTAATCACGACTCGACTTACTCAGCCATTGATTTCTCCGCACCTTCTTATGGCAGTACATATACATCTCCTACCAAAACAACACCAAATCGTCTCCTTCTATAAACATTGTTCCTACTCCTACTCCTGTGTATCATATCGGCTATTCTCCGAAAGGAAAAAAGGTCAAATATGGTATTAATCTTGAAAATGCTTCTCTTCACGACAAAATTGACAAAGTCCATCATTATCAAAAAGAAATGATGGATGTTTAAAAAGAAATGTACTATACACAACGAAATTAAGGAGCTCCTCATGGGAGCTCCTCATGCGATATGTGGACACTCTTCTACAAAGGATTATGTCCATGTACGACCTCCTCATGCTTATCGAATAACTCCATGGAAATTATGAGGAGAAGGAACATCTGAAGCCCAATTAAGTCCAGTCCCTCCTTCTTGGTCTCCGCTGCAATAATTAAAAGAAGATACAAAGATGAAACCAAATTTGAAGGAGAAAAAGTAATACTGTTCTTCTATCAATAACTATATTACATATCTATATATTCTTGTTATAATAAGTTTAAAACTATTCACGGTTATAATTTATACCATGTTCTTAATAAAATTAAAAAATTATGTTATAATAATAATTAAAATAATAATAACAACAACAACAACAACAACAATCTGAATTATCTACCTAAAATCAAATTATCACTATTTTATCAAACCAAATGTCTGAGATATAGAGCCAGACGTATGATTTTTCTCACGGGTTATCATAGACTCGAAGAGCCAAACATCTAACTCTTCTATCCAGACGTCAGTTTAAAGACTCATATTACAGTTTCGAATAGAAATTCCACTCTTCCCCTAATCTATGAGTACCAAACGTCTGCCGATAAGTGGCCAGACATCTGGGATAGCTCTCTTCCTAAAATAATACAGAAAAATTAAAAAGCTCAGACATCTGTCTCACCATTCCATACGTCTAAACTATTTTTCTTCCTGTCACGACATACTGTCTATTCACTATATTAAACCATCTCTTTATTAATTTATCTTACCTTTTCATCCTCTACAAAACCCCAATAGAACCCAGATCTTAAAAATTCAACTTTAGTCTTCAAATAAAATGACTCCAAAATCTTAAAGTACAAAGAAGCAAAGAAAGGTTATGGATCTTCATCTTAAAAAAAATGTTGTCACCGATTCTCACATAAAATCATGGCTCGATCAAAGCCCTAGCTCAATCAAATGATTTGATGATTTAAAGATTATGAAGTTTCATCTAGGTCCCTTCTTTCAACTACTATGGTTTCCTCTCTATGAAATGCATTCATTATGTGAAGATGCCGAGGTTAACTATCTAATTAAACAAGGTCCAAATAATTAACTATATATCAGCTTGCTATCTTTCTCTTTTATTCGAATCTATGTAGTCCTTCCATTTGGAATCCCAAAGGTGAAGAAAATTGGCTTTGGACTAGTGTCTATGGTAAAGTCATTAAGCTCACTCCTAGTACGTTAGGACGAATCCTCCATTTCTCTTATAGGAATCAAATTAAAAGACATACCCGACAAAAGATTTTTACCTCGTGATGAGGTCACGCGTCTACTTTGGGAAGATCATATGGAATAGTGGAATATGAAGAACCTCCGACCTATGGCAAGGTTGCTAAATCACATGATTACCAATACCATACTACCAAGAAAAGGTAGTCACGAGCAAATATATGAAACGGAACAAAATCCAATGTATGCTATATTTAGCGGTATTAAAGTTAATTGGGCTCAATTTCTTTTCGAAAAAATTAAAATTTTCTGGATTCACAAACGCCAGACAATTGTTTATGCTCCCTATATAATGCGGATTCTTTACTTCCAAGGTATCCCTTCTTGCTTACCATATTCTGAAGAACAAAAAATTAAAGAAAGTAGGTCCAAATACTTCAAGCTTATTCATCTAACGAACAAATCGCCATTGATAATATCATTTCCTCAATGGACTCTACAGCAGCAACAACAACAACAATATCAGCAATAGCCTCAACAAGAGCAGTAACACCCCTCACCACAACAACCAGGTTGTTATGTTTTTCAGCAACATCCCTTTGAATCACCCAGACTCAGATATTTTAGAAGCCCAAGGAGAACCTACTTCAACAGAATCGTATTGTGACTTATCAATTCAAAATCAACAACTTTTATCTCACAATCAATAAATTTTAGGCAAGAAAGTTCTTTTTCTTGACATATCTGACTCAAGCATATCTTCTCGAATGGGCAAAATCAAGAAAACACTGGATAGGGTTGTATCCACTCTTGGGAAAGTAAAGAGGGAAGTTTATGATCGATCATCATCCCGGTCCTCGTCCTCATTACCATCGCATCCTTCACCTGATCCATATATTTCTTCTGTTCCAGGATCTTCAAAATCATGGGGAAAAGAAGCCATGGAAGATAAACCATTAAAGGAAATAGGTGAAGAGGAAAGTGAGGACTTTAATATGCAAGATCCTTCCCCCCATCAGTAGGGGTACTTGGCTTTCCAAGGGTTGTCTACTCAAGAGGACGAAGAATATAATGATCACCGTCATTGGACCGAATACAATTCTGATCCTTCCACGTTTTGAGATTATTATAATGATACATATCGAAGTTTTTCTGACTCATCTCACCATTACCAGTAGTTTCTAGTTTCTCTTTCACTGTATTTTTCTTTTATGCATTTCTCCTTCTATGTACTAATGTTTCAGTTATCATGTACTACAAGCTCTATGTTTTAGATAAAAATTTCTTTTCTATTTTTTCTATTTTTTGATAAATGCCAAAAGGGGGAGAATTATGCATACACACGGGGGAGGATAACATATGTACATATATACATATATACAGGAGGAGTAAAATATCTTTTATGCTACATAGTTTGTCATCATCAAAAAGAAGGAGAATGTTAGGAACTCTTATCTACAAGTTTTGATGACGACAATCAATATAACTATAATTATACATATATATCTCGTATCTTATTTTTGCAGATACTCAAGAATACAAATCGAAGCATTGAATATGGATCACAGCAATAGAGAGATAAATATTATATACAAATCTTAGTAATAATATGTAAAATCTCCCTAGATTTTGTATATGATAAAATACACACATTTACACAGAAAAGCAAATTTTACATATTCCAGACGTCTGGTTTTATGTCCCCAGATGTTTGGTCCCAGCCTCTAGAATTTTTCTATATAGTACATAACCAGACGTCTAGTCATCACAATCCAGACGTCTGGATTTGGCTCTGCGAATTTTTTGAAATACACAACTATCAAATTTGAAAGGTTGCTTCTGCATCTCTTCTTCAAACAGTTCTACCCCAAACAGAAGCAACTCTAGAAATGAAAAGAAATGGTTGCAACATTTCAAATCGATTTTTTCACAACTATAAATACATCGGTGATTTAACAAATAAAATGACGAATTTTTGATTTCTATTCTCCATATCTACTTTGCACTCAAATTCAAGTTACTTATATTTTCTATTAATATTTCAACTAAAGATCATTCACTTTGGTTCAGTTTTCTTCCATATTTCCAAAGCACACACATATTCATGTCTATACATATCCAGTGGAGATTATAGGTTGTACGTATTGTCCATATCAGTGTTAATCTGAGCACATTATTGACGAAAGATTTCTATTGTAATAAGCCTATTCCTTCGGACGAAGAGAGGGTTATTGATTAATGAAATACCGAAAAGGAGCATCGAGACTGGACGTAGGATGGGAGGTCCAAACCAGTATAAAATTTCTAGTGTGATCTTTTTCATTTTACTGTTATCTCGTTATCTTAATTTATCGCATATATAATTATTATTTGCCATATACATAGTATACGATCCTTATAGACTTTCAAATTATTGTAGATGTATGCTATGAGGATCCTCGAATAGGTCGATAATGACCGAGGTGATGACATATTCGGTAATATCTAAGGAGAGATAGGTAGGTCTTGTATTGGTAAGGGAGGATGTTTTGTGGTCCTCTGTATATTCCTCTAGAAATGTACTGCCGGAAGGTAGTCCCTTCACCTGGTCATTTGTATGGAATGCATTTTCCAATAAGAGCCTGCCATTTTGTTTATAGAGCCTAGTATGCTACAATTTAATAATGATAACAATTTCGACGAAGATTAATAAATTTACTTGCAAATGTTTTCAAAGATATGTCGTTAAAAATAATATCAAGCATTTTAACGTATGAATATTTTGGTTATCAAAAGGTAAAAACCAGTTCCGTGTTTATGTGCGGCATGGTCTTATGAGATACCATTTTGTTTTCAAAATGCGTATTTGGAGTTCTCACACCAGTTTCTTGACTGATACAGAGTTTATCTTCCCTTTTCCTTAAACTTTGGGTGCCCAAATTTTCTCGGGTAGCCTAGTAGTCAATTCTAGCTTAGAAGAAACTGGATGGAGCATGAAGCATGGGGTTAGAAGATTTTACTGATGATTTATATCTATTTCCACCACATTCTTGTTCTATAGTATTCTGCAAATTTGTAAGGACATGAATTTGTAGTGTTCATGTTTTACTCTGATAAATATATTTAATTTATGTTGTAAAGATTTTATGTTGAAATAACATATTTGAGATTCTGTTCTATCTTTTTTTTCCTTTCTTACTCTTAAGAATCTACCTCTCCGACACTTGGATTTACGGCACGTGAATACCGAGCTTGTATTAGTGTCGATTCTAGGAGTCAAAGAAACGAGTCCTTACATTTGGTATTAGAGCTTAGGTTGAGCGAACACCTGAGCCAGAGAGGGGTAAAAAACTCATCAAAAATAGGATAGTAATGCCCTATGTTGAGTAACTCATTAGAGATGGGGTTAGTAGCACCCTAGAATGAGTTTGAGAGTATTATATATGAGCATGTATTTGTTAAACAAAATAGAAAAATGAAGTTGGTTTTATATGAAATCATTTCACTTAAAAAAAAATATGTACATATTTATTTGAAAACAAAAGAATATTTTGGTAAAATCTTCATCGAGTTTTGAAATAAATAAACATCTTATACAAAGAATTTTAAAAGCCATCTTTTGAAAATGAATCTCGAAACATTTTCTAAGTATCTACCAAACCTCTCTACTTGAGAATACGCTAGCAATTACCTACTACCTATGCCTAAAGAGAAATTTTTTGTCTTCTAGAAACCGTATAGGGGAAGTTATGCGAAGGGGGGATCCTCTAGTGCAAAATAGGGTGAGAAGGACAGCCTCGTAACTCTCTCCAGCAATGAGGAAGAACAGCCAGAACGTCTGCCTAACAATGGTGGATCTCCGATTAGGGAAGATTATGCCACGTATACTAATACGGATGAAGATGGGTACCATGTTGCAGGAATACTTGTACCACCCCTATCTCCCTAAAATATTATGATCTCAAGTGACGACGAACCAGGCAAGGCTTGGAGGCAAACTGGGTAGGAGATCCCGCTAGTTCCATTCTCGAATCAATTAAGAAGAGGAGCCAATGAAAGAAGAACCAATGGAGGAGGAATCTGAGCCCATGGTAGACCCGAACACTTTCATATCAAGCGAATGAAGCAATGTGATATGGGATATGAACGGGGGAAATATTATCTGGTAGGAAGCATCGTCTAGTTCCTACATCAACTGGAGCACAATGGGAAGCCACTATGAGGAGACTACTGAAGAAGAAGAAGATGAAGAGGAAGGAGTATTTAAAAATCCATCGAAAGAAAAAGTTCCAGGATTAGAGAGTTGGAAGAAGGAGAAATCATACCAGAAGTACCAATAGGCTTGGGACATGCCCATGGAACCAGCAATGGTTTCCCCAAGGAATTCAAGAAGCACAAGAGGAGTATGACAACGAGGCCGATGATGAGTTGGATTGTGAGGAAGAAGGGGAAGGGGTGGTAATGATTGATTTTGGATGTTGGAGTCCACCATTGTCATTGGACTCAAAAGAGTAGGAATGGAATCTGGTTAAGCAAGTATGTATGAGTAGTGTGTTTTGTTTTGATGTAGCATTTTGAGTGTAAGGGTTTAACGAATGAGGGGGAAATCTTCCTTTGGACCCCAATGTGGGAAGGATTTAATGATGTAATAGTACAAAGGATTATGAAATGATAATTGTCTCCATTTAAGTACCGCTCTTTAAAAGTAATTATTTAAAGTTAGGTAATTTGGGGTTCAAAAATGGACAAATGAAATAATTCTACCAACGATGACATTTTTGAATATAAATATTTTTCAAGAAATGTAGTCATTTGATTAAGGAAAGGATAATACTCAGATGATATCATAAATTGATCGGTTGTTTAAAGATAAATATGAACACCTACTGAATTTAATTTCACAATTTAACTATGAGGTATTCAATAAATGTTTATTAAAGGAATTTATTTAGGATAAATAAATCTTGTAAATATGTTTTATGTACATAATTCTATAAACTAGATTTATAAAACACGCTATATAAAGCAAATTGTGAGAATTTAAAATTTTGGTATGTTCTAAAGGAATTCTAAATGATTTTTGGAAAAACGAATAATAATAACTTTATTTCTAAAAATAGGTTTTGAAAAAAACATTTTATAATTAATTAATTCAAGTGGCTTGGAAATAACTAAAAATGGGCAAGAGATGTGTTCGGATGGTAAATGCTTCTCCTATGTGTTCTCCTTCTTGTTAAGGAAATATGCGATACTATTAGTAGTATCCAGTTCCTTGGTATCATTTCTGCGTTACTCGATCCATATAACTTTATAAAAGATAAAAGGAATAATGTGAAGCAGTAATTGACAAATTGATGGTTGTCAATTTTTATCAAAGTGTATTATCTTAATTGATAGGTATAGGTATGCTTTGATCTTTAAAAGAAATGGTTAAAGTTAATAATGAATGGTTTTGGCTTGCTGTAAATAATGTTTTAGCAATAGTTGTTTTTAAACCCTTGAATGACACTTTGGAAGAAATTTTATATGTATGTTTAGAGCTTTAATAATGGGATTTTTAAGATAATAACAAGAATTAGAGTCTTTTATAAAAAGATAGTAAATACTATAGTTAACAAGTTATAAAAAAAAGTTCATTTTAATAATGTTCTGGTGGTTGTTGTTTTATTCTCTTCGATTAAATTTTAAAGTAAATTAAACTTGTTAAGTAAATTATGAATATATTTAAAGCAACTGAATAAGTGTATGAATACTTTTATATATTGATACTATAAAAGTAAAGAGAATATATATATATAAAGGGAGTGTAAATTGATAAAGGAAGTTTATGATAATTTGTCAATTCAATGAATTATTTTGAAAATGAGTTTTTCAAAAAACCACTAAGAGATGCTTAGAAGTATATGATAATAAAAAGATTATGTAATGTAAATAAGTATCTTTTTGGATAAGTCTTATGAAATAATTTTATAGAAATTTTGGGAAGGTTAATAAAAATATATGAAGTATGTGGATTATTTCGTCGCAAGATTTAATCTATGATTCGAGTACAGAACTTTAACATATTTGACACTGTCCGAAAGAGGATTTATCGCTCGATTCTGGACGATGAACATTGATAAAGGTTTGTGGTTGGATTCTTGAGTTTTCTATCAAAGTTGAGATCTACGCAAGGAGAACTAAAGTTAAGATCAGAAAGTCTAGTCAGAGTCTGCACTAAAGGATCAGGGGATCAATACTAGTTCGATAATAAAGTTGTGGATTCAAAAAGTAGAACGAATTGGATATTGTGTAAGAATGATCTACATACATCATATGGATGTTAGCTAAAAATTAATATTTTGGGGCAAAACCTTTGGGTTTTTGTTTTGGGTAATTATGGAGATGAAATTCTTTCAAGAGGGGGAGTCTATAACGACCCGAAAATTCATCACTTTGATAAATTATATTTATTTTTACATTTATTCAAATAAAAAGATGATAATATAGATAATGTCATTTCAACTGATGATAAGTAATAATAAACTTGTTTTGAATAAGTATTTAAGAGAATTTTTTCCAATTAGCGGCATCGTATTTAGATATAGGTTTATTTAAATTAAATCAAGATTTAATGATTTAACCATTATTTTAATTATTTAAATAATTATTTTAAATAATAATAATTCATTTTAAATATTTATAAATTGATAATGAATCATTTATAATAGTTTTATAAAGAGATATATTTAATTTGAAAATATAAAGAAAATTTGATATCGCTATATCGGTATAAAAGCAATTTTCATAAATAATTGTTAATAAAAATTTATATGATTTTATAAATCAAATATGATCATTTTAATTCATTTAAAATGATAAGAATTTTTTTGAAATTTAGTTTACAAATATATGTACGTTATGGTATAAGCGGAAATGAGACCGTTAATAGGTTCTCTAGATTTCAACGATTTAACGAACAAAAGTTGTTCAAAGACGTTCGAAGTGTTTTGCACCTACATGTACATACGTTTATATGTTACATACACATGATGACATACATATAAACATACATATAGGAATATAATTAAAATAAATAATGTATTTTAAAGGTTTCTTACTTCTTAATCTTAAATAAGTCAATAAATGTGTACATGAGATGATGGAAGTGATGGGCACATGAGGGGTAGGTTCTAGCCGTGCATAAGGAGGAGATAACTGTGTTGGAGAAGCTTTGAAATGGTGATAAAGTGATGATGTATATATGGATACTTTTGCACTCTTCCTTTCCCATAAATACCCTACCCTTTTCTCTCTTTTTCCATTCATATTATTCTTCATAATTTTCAAGCTTTTGCCTCCACTTTAATGGCTTCTATTCTAGAATAAATAATGTCCAAATTTATTTCAAAAATAAATAAAATTCATAAAATATAGTTATATATAGTCAAACACTCCAAAACAAGCACAAATCTCCATCTCTCCACCTCCTAAACCTAGGACACCACCGTCCACCACCTTTGGCCGTGAGCTCCACCTCTTTAACACCCTACGCCATGAGCAACAAGGCTTGGCCGAACCTTATCAAAGATCCAAGCTCGATTTCGTGAATTTTCATTTCAAGATAGTGGAGCTATATCCATTTTTAAACTAGTTCAAGTGGAAATGATGGTGAAAACTCCTAATTTATTAAACTATATGTTGGATGATGATATAATGTTGCAAATGAATGTTTAATATGCTTTGATCATCAAGTTTGGTTGTTTTCATATGAATGTTGATTATATATGCAAGTCACGATTACACACATCGATAAGAACAAAAAGAAAACAACTTTTCTTTGATGAATTAAATGGTGTATATAGAAGTGTTAAACCTCTTTAAAATGGTATAAAATGTGTTTTAAATGTTTTACAAACTTTCAAAAGTGTTTTGGGAAAGTTTGGAGAGAAATAGAAACTTTGGTAAAAATAAGTGTTTCGCGTAACAGTAGTTCGCTATTTCGCACTATAAAAATCAAACTAGTGTAAACGGTGGAATATAACTCGGAATTCTTCGAGATAAGAACATTTTTAACTATTATATCCATAGTTTTCCAACAAGAAAGAAAATTGAGATTTCCATAAGTAAATTTTGAAATATGAGTGAAACAAGTTTTTGAAAAATCCTAAATTTGCAGTTCGGAATCCAAAACTGGATTTCTTTGAAAATGATATTTTTAAATTGTTTAAAAATATGGAATAAATCTTATAAATCATTTAAAATGTTTCAAAAGTGAATAGAGTAATAAAAATGGATTTTCAAATAATAAAATTTTGTTTTGATCACTATAGCTTAAAAAGCACTTTTCGTAGCAGTTTTTTACAACACTTTACTATAACTTTTGAAATATGGTTTCAAACTTAATGATTCATATCCAAATCTTTTATAAAAAATTTCAAATGAATAATTAAGAGTTTTAAGAATGATTGGGAGGTTTTCTAGCTTATTGAGGAAAATTCAAGAAAATGATTAAAAAATGATATTATAAATAAGTGGTTTAGTTTTGGCTCTAAAAGCCGACAAGTAGACTGGTTTTTTCTATTTGTAAGATCCGGATGTGAGGTGCTTAGACTGTGGAGATTTTCAGGAGTAACCAGTGCCCTATCTCATCTGGCCTCTTTCTTGGGCAAGGGATAGGTAAGGTCGAAATGTCGGAAACGACTTAAATATAAAAAGATTTAATTTTCCAAATTTAATTACAAATTGGATTTTATAGAGATAATCTTCTTGTACTCGGTGTTAAAGCTCAAAGAGGGAACTCGTACTATTCATGGAATTTAAAAGGTGACGTCGTTGTTATTCTGCCCATAGTATTTGTTGAATACGGGGATTGATATCAATAGAATTAGATGATTTATATAAATTATGCTCACTTAATATTTACTGGTTTTGGATTAACATCCTAGATAACATGCTTTCAACTGAATCAAAATTATGAGTTTTAAACTAAGAAATATTTGTTAAGATTTCAATCCGATGATTTGGAACTAATGTAATTCGTATATTAAAAATTTATCGGTTTGGAATTATAATAACGATGTCTTGAATAACATTGTTTTAGATCCATGTTAAAAATTATGATTTGGAAATCTTTGTTAAGGTTTAAGTGAAATGATTATGAGGATATTTCCCTAAGTAAATTGAAATGATTTCGAACTATTCTAATTAAAAGGTTTAAAAGTAATCAAAGAATTGATAAGAGAGTTTTGATAATTTCGTATATACCAAAAAGAATGTTTTAGAAATATATATCTTCGAGGGATATTTTTATTAAAAAGAACTTAATCAATTAAAAGATGATTCCCTATTCACAAAACCTCTTTTTATCGATGATTGGATTCGAAGGAACTAGGGTCGAATCTGGGGTAATCCCTATCCAAAAACTAGTTCGAACCAATGTATGCGTTCAAAAATAAAGATCTGGTAGAGAAAATGAAGGATAATGACCAGGGATATTTGGGATGAATAGATTGCTTGTAGATAATTCTGGTTAGCTCCCAAATACTAATGTAGCAGTGGCATCTTCATTTTTGAAATTCTTTGGGTTGCCAGGGCTTCTTGCTACTAATCCAACGGTTAATTCTCAATATGATATGGTAGGTGAGTACCTTCGGTTTCATTAATACTAGAACAAAATTGTACGGATGGATGTCTGATATTACATTCTTGAGATTTACGTCGTAGAATTTATAAATGTACATCTATTTGGTGGCGGAGAATGCAATTTCTCTTAGCTTAACACCCTTCTTTGAGACATATGAGCTCAGAGGTTATATGTTTGTGAAAGTCAACAAGTGATCTATGGAATAGTAGTGTGGCATTCAAAGGAAGATGATATGCTAAGTGAAAAGGTAATCGTTACCTCGGGCCCTAGACCCAAAAATGACCGAAACAGGGTAGATGCAGCAAGGCTATGTGGTTCGCAATCATTAGGGTATGATCATCCTCTTCTAGATTTATTTCTCCCTGCTATGACGTTTAGGATGTAAATTATTACGGATGTATGCTATGAGGATCCTCGGATAGGTCGGTAACGATCGGAGTAGTGACATATTCGGTAATCTAAGGAGGGGTAGGTCGGTCTTGTGTTGGTATGTATGGTCCTCGGTATATTCCCCTAGAGATGTACTGCTGAAAGGTAGTCCCTTCACATGGTCATTTGTATGGAATTCATTCTCCAGTAAGTTCCTGCCATATTGTTTGTAGAGCCTAATATGCTGGATTTTGATAATGGTAACAATTTCGGCTAAGATTAATACATTTAATTGCAAATATTTTCAAAGATATGTCATTAAAAATAATATCAAGTATTTTGATGTATGAATGTTTTGGTTATCATAAGGTAAAAACTCGTTCCGTGTTTATGTGTAGCAAAGTCTTATGAGATACCTTTTTATTTTTGAAATGCGTATTTTGAGTTCTCACACCAGTCCCACGACTGACTCGGAGTTTATTTTCCCTTTTCCTTAAAATCTAGGTGCCCTAATTTTCCCTAGGCAGCCTAGTGGTCAGGTTTATCTTAGAAGAAGCTAGATGGAGCACTAAGAATGTGGTTAGAAGATTTTACTGAAGATGTTTATCTATCTCCATCATATTCGTGTTCTATAGGATTCCGCAAATTTGTAAGGAAAGAAATTTATAAATGTCCATGTTTAACTTTGATAATTGTATTTTAATTTCCATTGTAAAGATTTTATGTTGAAACGAAATATGTGAGATTTTGTTCTGTCTTTTTTTTCTTAACCTTAAGAATCCACTTCTCCGACACTTGGATTGACGGCACGTGAATACCGAGGATGTATTAATCTCAATTTGTGGGAGTCAAAGAAACAGGTCCTTACATGTAGGTAGATTTATATCATACTAGTTTTTGCATGTAAAGTTACATCATATTGCTTCTGTCAGCTTGATTCTCTTTTAGATTTCATAAGTACAAGTATGCAAGAGAATGCTGTTAGATTCATGTGCACCTGCATTTGTGTAGAGATAGTAAATTATTTGCCAAAAATATATAGAAAACGTAAAATGGTATGTAACAAATTTTGAAATTTAATTTGGTTGATGATTTTATGCCCCGATTATGGGAAGCTACATAGCTTTTATTTTCTTTGGTGGGTTTAGAGCCCGTTGAGGCAATTTGTTGTTGTTCCGATCGAGCTACGCAGAGGAGATGCCATCAAATTTTTTTATAAAATTTAATTAATAAGTTTAATAACTCATTTTAATTAATATTTTTAAACTTAAGGGTTTGGAAACATTTTCTTCGTTGGAAATTTTGGGGATGACATTCCTTTAAGTGGGAGAGTATAACAACCCAAAATTTTAGTCATTTGATTTAAATGTTTAATTAATTTTAAATATCTAAATTACAGATTTTTTGGAATTTAATAATTTGAATTCAAATATGATTAATCATTTAAATATTTGAATTGTAAATTAAATATTAATTTAAATGGATTTTATAATTTTATTTAACTCCTTTTAATAAAAGAATAATATTGATGAATTCAGTTTGTAAATTTATTTACAAATGTAAAAGGATCGGATAAATATCGATAATTAGGTCAAAAATATACAAAGGATATTATAAATTTGTGAAATTAACATTCTCGGGTGCTATCTTGAATTTTGATGAAAACAGTGCCTTTAGATTCAAAATAGTAAATTATTATACACCGTCAAGTTTCGTAACGATCAGACATATTATATGATCGTGCGAGCTCGAAATGCTTAGCAATTAATTTTAAATATAATTTGATTTAAAAAGCTAACTTTCATATATTTTGAAATTAGATCTCAAAACTTGTTCCATTGAGTTAAGAATAGGGGTATTTAGTATAGAATGCCAATTGACTCGCGTCGATAAGAGTTTAAATTTTTTAGGTATGAACGGTGCCGGTTGTTAATATATGCCCATACTTTTGCCCATACCCAAACTATTCACACCTTACCTTTCGTATACCTCCATGTTCAGCCCTTTCCCCTCATACACTGTCCATATCCCTCCTCATTTATATAATGCTGCCCTAAAACAAAAGAAATTCTCCCATTTGCCAATCAAAATTTCAAAAAATAAAATTAAATTGAATACTTTATGGAAAATTGCAATTCTTGATTCCATGAGTTCGCTTAAGTAATGGCTTCGATCCCGTACCCATTTTATCTCTTGCGTCACTGATTTACGGAGCTCAAATTTTGGGCAGTGGAGCTAGGGCTCGCAATTTCAGGCGGTTTAGGTGACGTTGGTTCGATTGGTATGCGGAGTTGAACTCATGGTGACTTGGAGTGTCAATGGTGATCTAACGGAGGTGCTCCTCCGTCGTTTGGAGGTTGCGTCTATGTGCGGATGAGAGCAAGAAGAATTAGGACAGAAATTAATGGTTGGATGCAAAGGTGAAGTTGTTTGGTTGGCCGCGAAGCTCCGTCGTAGAGATATCCAACAGTGAAAACGATTCATCAAGAGGAAGTCCGAAGCTCTGTATCATTGCATTTGTGTGCAAAGCCATGGTGTGTTATGTTATCCCATACATGAATGTAATTAGGGAAAGGGAGAAGATGATTAGAAGGGGATAACGAAGGATTTGTTGTTTAATTAACTTATTAATTAATTTAATTTAATCAATAACTTATTATTTGAATGACTTTTGCATACGAGGTCAGATTCGAACGCCGTCTTTTGCGCTAGACTTGTAGCGACGATGGCTTCATGATGGAGTTGGATGGGAGGAATTTGGAGCTTGTTGGACTTTATGCTAAAATCGAGCATCCATTCGGTTTTAATTCAAACCGAAGCTATATAGCGTCCATGGGAATCAGAGTGAGTACAACTCACATTCAAATTTACTATATCGTATCTATGATACTATAACACAATTATTGATTGCCTAGATATTACTTAAATTGTTTGATTGATTGTTTAGTTGAATTTCCATTTGAAAAATAGATGACATATTAACTTGATTGTTATGAACCCCTATAATTACATATAATGTCCTTAACCATTGTTTTATATGAAAAATTTATAGGGAGACCCTAAGGGGTTTCTCGCTAATAATTATTTATTTATATCCTTATGCTATTATATTGATATTTAATCGAAATTAATTTTAATGTTCCATTTAATTATTTAAGTGTCGTTATAGCGACTTTCGCTATACCATCATTTATTGTGTATCACTCCATAAACCCTTGTGCTAGCGTTTTGAACTTGAGCTTGTATTTTTCACAAAATAAATGTTTGAAATTCATTACTCATGTTGATTAATGATAATTTAAATTAATTAATCATTTTAACTAATGATGTATAAAAATTAATTAATCTTTTTATTAATGAGAATTGGATTTAATTAATCATTTTAAGTAATGATATTTGAATTTAATTAATTATTTTGATTAATAATATTTGCAAATTAATCATCATTTTAATTAATGGTATTTAAAAGTAATTAATCGTTTTAATTAATGATGTTTAAATTTTATTAATCTATTTAATTAATGAGATTAAAATTTAATTAAGTCATTTTAATTAATGATTTCAACTTTAATTAATTATTTTGATTCATGAGTGTTTTAAATTTAATTAATTATTTTAATTAACAATATTTGAAATTTAGTTAATCATTTTAATTACTGATGTTTTATAGTTAATTAATCATCTTAACAAATGATGTTTTGTATTTAATTTATCATTTTAACTAATGATGTTTGAATTTAATTAATTAACGGTTATTTGAACTTAATTAATTGTCTTTAGTTAATGGCATTTAAATTTATTTAATCATTTTAATTTATGATTTTTGTGATGATTTATTCATTTAATTAACGATTATTGAATTTAATAAATATTTTTAATTAACGATATTTAAAGTTACTGAATTGATTTAATAAAATGGATTAAAATAAATTAACTACTATAATGAAAGTGTTTCAAAGTTAATTAACTAATATAGTGTTTTAAAGTTAATAAACCGATTTAATAAAGATTTTGAAGTTAATATACTGATGATATAAAAGTGTTTGGAAATAATTAACTATTTTTATTGAAGATAACAGATTTGTTTGTTTAAAAAAGATAATAAATGTGATTAATTATCTTTGGGAGAATTAATATTATTTTAAATTTATAAAGGTATTTAAATTATTTTCTTTTCTTTTGGGAAAATAAATATTGTTTTAAAATTACAAATGATGGTTTTAAATGAGAAATCCTTTAATTAGTTGTACACTCAACTCATTCTAAAGTGTCGCACACCCTATCTCCTATGAGTCATACACTACCAAAGCCAAGGTTCTCTCTTAACCTTCAGCTCTGATACCAAATGTAATGATTTGCCTTTTCAACCACCAAATGTCGACATTAATACAACCACATATTTATTTGCCAAGTAACTAATTGTTAGAAAGATATATTGTGAGGTTAAAACTAAAAAAGAAATAGAATGAGAAAGAAGAAAACACAACACCAGAATCTCACTAACGGAATGATAATCTACAATATCAAAAAACAATACAAACTATCACCCTACAATACATAGCATTTTATATTTACAATCCTAAGTACTATCATTGACTTGGACAGTTATAAAAGCATGTCCTTACAAATGCTGATATATACATAATGTAATGAAGCAGAAATAGAAATACTATGGTAGGTGAATGGAAGCATCCGGCTCATCTCTAGAAGCACCAAAGAACATTAACCAAAACCTATTATTCCTAGGCTACTCGAAAGAGCACCCATGTAAATAAATTAAATATAAAACCATGAGTCAAACATAAGTCGGGTTTGAGAAACACAAAAATATATGATCTACATATAACGGTATGTTTGAGACCGCATGGATCACCATAACGGTTATCCTCTCAAAAGATCCATAGATCTAATAAGTACATGAGGTGATATAATAGACAATGTCTAGGGTGAAGAATATAAATTAGATAATAGCTGAGCCACTTGCTTCTTATGAACAACACTATAGAAGTACAATCAATACCGCTAAGGTGTGCACACATATGTATTTCCATTGGAGACATCCCTAGATATACCGAGGTCGGTCTTTAGAAAAGGGTCGAAAAGTACCTTTTAAGTATCGTATATATCTAGATAAAATATACTATTAAGGTAAACATAACTAGAACATGCACAAACATGTAGAATCACATGGAACCAAGTATCATCGGTTTCCACATGTAACATTGATAAGCTTCTCAAGGTATGAAGTTGATATACCCTATCGTGGGTTAGTTAAACCCTAGACTATGCATTCTACTCTATTTTTTTCCATTACCGGTGGTGAGGTCACATTCAGAATCTCAACTCACAAGTCTTCCACACTCGAACATATCTCAAATCTCCCCCTAGATTCTAGCATCATGAATAATTGATTAATCTCTGTAAGGATCCTAGCACAAGTCGTTCGACGAATGCTAACGCTGACCTCTCTCTTGGACTTAACCTTATAATTGACATTTCAATTCAATAGTATTAGTCTGGATGTTAATTCTGACCTCTCTAATGGACTTACCCTAAGGATTGACAGTTTAACTCTGTAACATTCCAATTCACAACCATCTCCAGAACATAGAATATATTAGTTCTAAAGTGGTATTCGATAAGTAAAACACTTAACGATCTCGGGCTCGTCAAAACAAATTTGATGAATCTTCAATAAACTCAATTTCTGTTCTTTAAGAAATAAATAAACGATATAAAGAACTCCTCCTCGAGGGATCCCGTATATATACATTCTCAAAGCAAGAGAAGATTCATCCGAATGAGTCCTCCTCGGGGGATCTCAAACCATATTAATACGTGATACTTACATATACTTCCAATCTAAGGTGAATAATAGTATCCAACTTATTTACCTATGTTTGATTTTGGATCGAGGATGATTTATGAATTGTTTTGTGATAATATATCATGTTATGGTTAATTACATCATTGTTTGGTTGAATGACGATTTAATGGAATTATTATGGATTTATTTTCATGGGTTTTAAAAGATAAGAACCTAATTTTTGATCTCTAATCGACCTGATATTCTGTTATGATATATAAAACATTATTTTGGAGATGGATTTTTAATTTCATAATTTTTCAAGTTCATATGTATATTTTGGGAACTTCCTAAGATGGAAACGGAGAATATTTGGGGTTTTAAATATTAAAAATAATTAAATAAATGTTTTTGTCTTGAAATTTCTATATGTGAAAGAAGATGAAAATTCTGATTTTTGAGGATTTTTTCCCAAGTGGTTATGATTTTCCACGAATTTATTATGCTAGAAAAGCTTTTAATTAATATCAATTAGCAACTAATTACAAGAGTTCGCTAATTATTTTAGGGAGGTAAAACATAGTCTTCTAGTAAATTTATGAAAAGTGATTTGTTAACCAACCATATTTTGACAAGAGGTAAGAGTTGGTGGAAAGATTTGTCTTTAAAAAAATAAATTGTTTTTATATTTATTTACTAAAATGCCACTGTAGATATTTGGCACCCCTTTATATTATTCGACATCTATAATCGACGATACCAAGAATAACTACTTTATAGTTATATAAGGTATTGCATTTAAATGTTTGGTTTCTGTATGGTTGAAGCATGCGATATATGCTTAGTAGATATGTGATGTATCTTTTTATATAGAAGTTTGGCATCAATTACTATAGGGGCTCGGTGTCTCAATGTTGTAGAGATACAGCAAACTATGGGTTTGGGACTCTACACCATTCTTTAAAAGTTCAATACCTCTTTTGCTTATGGTTTTAGCACCCCGTTAGTTTTAAAGATTTGACACTAACCTATTTTAAGGGCATGATACCGTAAGTTTTTGAGGGGTCGATAACCCTAAGTGTTTTACTTGGAACTTCTGGTCTCCTATATTTTTGACACATATGTTTGCGGCATTGGTGCCCGATGTTTAAAATTCTACACCTTTGTTTTATAGGCTCGAAAGCCTTATGTTATGCAAACCGGGAAGCTATATTTTAAAGGAACGATAGCCTATGTATTTTAGAAAGTCGATAACCACATAATTACAGCATTATAGCCATACGCTTTATAGCTTAGAATGTTTGTTTTAGAGACTCTATATGGAGGCTCGATATCCTATTCTAGTGGTATAAATGCCATATGTTTATAAATTGAATAGTTTTATTTGGTGGACTGATAAACCATATGTTTTGGAGGATCATAAACCTCATTTTGATACCAAATGATTAAAAAATTAAAGGTAATAACATTTTGGCGCAAGATTTTAGCTAATAAATGAGGCTATATTTTCCATGTTTTGTAGAATGATTTAAGGGATTAGTCATCTGTAAAGATAAATGTTTTCAAGGAAATAAGATAGTGTTTTAGCCCAAGTTTTATATAAATCTACCAAAGGAAATTACTATCTAAAATTAAGTAACTTTACGATGCCTGTGACTATTGATTGAACATGTTTTGATGAACGAGTTGTATGCTCTTGGTATCTATTGATCAGTCAAATTTGCATATTTATCATTGTCATACTCACATCATTATGACCCAACATTGCATCTTGGGGTTTGGGGGGCAAAATGACTAGTTAGGTTAACCTAGCAGTGAGTATGGTCAGGCTAAACTTCTGAGTGAGTAGAATTGCATTAAGAAAATCAGATAGATCAAATTAGTGTCGAGATGCCTCAAAATGATCAAAAGAATAATAGTCTATTCCTAATCATATGAGGAGATAGGTTATTGGCTAACCTATGAGACTAATAGGTTCATAGTAATCCTAGAAAAACTATAATATGTGTATTAGATAGTCTATATTATATATGAGGCAGATAGTCCAAATGATTCTTGATAGGTTCATAGTAACCCTAGAAAAACTATGATGTGTGCGATGGATAGACCAGATGACCACATGAGTTGAGATAGATATTCTATTTAATATGGGACAGATGGACCATTTAATTTACGATGGATAATCTGTATAATATGTCTGATGGGTAGTCCACATGAGTGGAGACAGATAGTCTATTTAATATGAGAGATAGTCAATTTAATTCGAGAAAGATAGTCCACAGATTAGAGATATACGGTCCATTATAGGAGATTAGGTAGATTATGGGAATGCATAACTTTATTAAGACAGATTAGTCTGACACACCCACATTGCATGCCTCCATAGGGTTATATTGTGAAGTTCTAACCAGTATGGATGTAGGTGCGTGATTTACGATTGACATAAAAGGATAAGATAATAGCGAGCGGGAACCTGTTCCCTCGACGGCATGGTCTCACCAAATATCTATTTTGATTTGAGATGACACATTATTATTCACACCATACTTTTTGTCTGATCTGAAGTTTTTGTTTTCTTCCAAACTCTTGGCTGCTTATTTTAATAGGACGGGAGAAAGGAATTCAAGTTAGACGAATAAGATTTCGAAGACATGCAAGAGGCAAGCTAGCTAATATTAGAATTTTATTTCTTCTATGTGGTTTAAAGTATTTGCTTTATTGGATGTAATGATAGGATTTTTAATAGAGTAGTTAGACTATGATTACCTAAGGGGCTATCTTCATATGTCGCTCTTGGATTATAGTTGTAATTATTATATTTTCTTTGAACATAGAATCAGTGGGATTATGTGATGGGATGTAATGGATATGAAAGTTATTAATGAAATGTGTTTTGAAAATTTTCATATTCATATAATCTTAAGTTATAGGAACAATTAACTGATCTCATTTTATCCTCGAAAATTAATACTTTGGATGACTATAACATCCATAGAGCTTAGTTTCGGGCCTTAAATTAAGGAGCGATACAACTTGGCATCAAAGCGTAGGTTTATGTAAAACTTAAAATAATTTTTGTAACATAAAAGATTTTGAAAGAATAATCCAAATGTATTAGAGAATATGATTAGGGTATGGGATAACACTATAGTAACGTACTTGTATTGGCTATATATATATATATATATATATATATATATAAGTATGTATTCTACTCTATTCTCCCCCCTCTCTTAGAACATTAAACTATATCCTGTTAAGGCTTGTATGCATATTACGAGAAAGAAAGATATGGAAAAAGGAAACGAAAGAGTGAATCAAAGGAGGAAGCACCATAACAAATGAAAATATTTGACCCAATACAAGAAGGAATCTAGGTCGGTAGGCAAATGCTACATGGGTGTTGGAACCCCACTAGTAGATATGGGGACTATATACTAGTTCTTCACGAATATGATGCAAGCTGGAGCCGCTGCTGGTTTGGCTGGAAGTAATGCCACTAATGTGGGAGGAGTAAAACCTGAGGTACCAGTTGGTAACAACTATGCTAAGTTGAGCCGAGATTATAATAGTCTTAGAGGAAAGCCTTTTCTAGGAATGAAATTGAATTTGAGAATTGGTTGTTGCACTTTGAAAGTAACTTTGCCGACTTAGGTTTGATTAATGAATGGAAGAGGAGGTTGAAATCTAGATAGTTGCAAGAAGCTGCTTTGTATTGGTGGACGGTGTGATGAATACTAGAGGAGAATCTGACTTGGGGAGAGTTTAGAAGAAGGTTAAAAGAAATGTTTTTGTCTGTGATAGTTAAGTCAACTTTGCTTAGGAAGTTTATGAAATTGGAGCGGGGAGATACGCCAGTACAATAGTATGCAATTAAGTTTGATAAGTTGGCCAGATATAGACATGCTACCATAGATACTATAACTAAAAGGAATAAGAAGCCCATTCGAGGATTGAAGCTGGAGATTTCCAGAGCAACAATGCATCATCTCAGAGATCCATGTAATATAGTAGAAAAGATGGCAATAAGGAACGAGCAATTGTTCTTTACGTTTAGAAAGGACAAGCTCGTAGTGACTTAAGGTTTTCAGAGCAAGAAGAGAAAAAATTTCAAAAAGAAGGAAGCTCAAAAGGGTAGAGCTGCTAAGAAAAGAAAAGTTGATATTGTTTTTTATAAGAGTGATAAGAAAGGACACTTTTCTAAAGAGTGTCGGTTTGGTGATGGAAAGACAGTTGTGCTAAAGAAGAATGTGAAGTGTTTTATCTGCAACCATGTGATGCGTTACAAGAATAAATGTCAAGAAGCGGTCAAGGCTGATAATGAGTAGGTTTTGTCTCTGAAGTCATCATCTACTTTACCAATTACAGAGGAGAAAGGAAAGTCTACGATGGAAGGTATGCTTTTGATACGGGTTATACATGTTAAAATATTATTTGATACTGGTGTAACACAATTTGTCTTGCATTGTTTGGTTGAAAAATAAGTTTAGAACCATCATACATTATTACTTCCTTGAGGGTTATGAATTCGATGAGAAGTTATGCAACTCTTGGGATGAGATGTGACCATTTAGAAATTGAGCTGTTAGGTCATGCATTTACAAGCAATTTATATATGTTTGATTTTGTGTGTTTTGAGATTATTCTAGGTATGGACTGGTTAAGTGGTATGATGCTAGGATATTTTTCTAGGATAGAAAGATATCATTAACACACCATAATAGTTGTGATTGAATTATGTACATAGAAAAATATTCCGTTTAAATGTATGTGCTTAGAAGTGGAGGATGAAGTGAACTAGGTCTTTATTTTAAGAGAGTATGTTGATGTCTTTGAGCCAGTTATAGGACTACCTCTGAAATGAGCCATTTGGTTTCAAATAGATCTTATAATTGGAGCCAAATCCGTAAGTAGACCACCTAACTAAATTACACCTACCAAGAAGAAGGAGTTTAAGAGGCAGCTAGTGGACTTAGAAGGGGAGAATTTCATTAAACTAAGTAGTTCGCCTTGGGGAGCGCTCGTGGAAACAGGATGGGTCATTGAGAATGTGCATTGATTATCGTAAGTCTAATGAGAAGACGATAAAGAATCGGTAGCCTTTTCCAATGATAGATGATTTGTTTGATCAATTGAGTGGAGCCAAAGTATTTTCCTAATTGGATCTGGCGATAGTAATCCATCAATTGAGAATGGCAGAGGACAATATTCCTTTGATGGCATTTCAAATGAGGTATGGTTCCTATGAATGGTTAGTCATTCCCTTTGGACAAACTAATGCACCTACTTTCTTTGTGGATTTGATGAACCGAATCTTCCAAGAGCATTTGGACATGTTCATCTTAGTGTTTATAGATGGCATTTAAATTTATTCTAATAATTATTGAGATCAATGAGACTCACCTCGGAATAGTGCTTCAGACGTTGAGGCGGCATCAACTAAAAATGAATTTTTTCAAAATGTCATTTTTGGAAGAGAGAAGTGAAGTTTCCAGCAATATAGTTTCAAAAGAAGGTTATTTGTGGATCCAACGTAATTAGTGAAAGAGACCGAGATTGTGATCGAGATATGGAGTTTTCTTGGACTGGCTGGCTATTATCGGAGATTCATCGAAGATTTCTCTTGTATAGCGGCACCTATAACCAAACTAACAAGGAAGGATGTTGAATATGTTTGGTACGATAAATTTGAAAAGTCATTCTTAAAGCTGAAACATTTATTAACCAATGCGTCCTTGTTAGTTGTGCAGTATGGGAATCAAGATTTAGTGGTGTATACTGATGCATGTAGGATAGGGTTAGATGTCGTGTTAATGCAAAGAGGTAAAGTGATTGTCTACTCTTCTCGACGGCTTGGACCACCTGAAGTTAGATATTCTACTCATGATTTAGAGTTAGCAGCGGTGATCTTTTCTTTAAAGGTGTGGAGACACTATCTTTTGGGAGAAAGATTCCAGTTATTCAGGGCTTATAAGTCCTTGAAGTATTTATTCTCTCGGAAGGAATTGAATATGAGACAGCAAAGGTGGCTAGTGTTTTTGACGGCTTTTGATTTTGGAATTGAGTATACGCTTGAGAATAAAACAAAGACGTAAGATGCATTAAGCAGAAAACATAATGTGATGTTAGCTATGTTAACAGAATGGAAGAATTTAAAGACACCGACTAGATACAGTGTGTAGTTAAGGTCGACAGCTAGTTCTAGTCAGAATAATGCGATGTTATCATGTTTGAAAGTTTAGTCGGTAATGATCGGAAGAATTGTTTCTAAGGAGAGAGATGATCCATTGCTAGTTGAACTGACCAGCAAGCTTGAAGTAGGATTTGAGATTGATGATTTGAAAGGTTTCCACGTTGTCTAGAATAGATGGTTAAGGAAGAAGGGACGATTGTGTGTTCCAAATGTTTGTGACCTAAGGAGGGAAGTTCTTATCAGTGTCGTCAATCAAAGTTTACTATTCATCCTAGAGGAAATAAGATGTATCAGGATATGAAGAGAAGTTTATTCTAGGAAGGTATGAAGAGGGATATAGGCTTATGGGTTAAGGAACGTTTGAAATCCGAGTGGGTTACTTTAACCTTTAGATATGCCACTTTGGAAGTGGAATTTTATATATATGGATTTTATTGATGGGTTGCCATGGTCGAATAAGGGAAATGAAAGTATTTGGGTCATGGTAGATAGACTGGCCTAGAGTCCACACTTTATTCCCGATAAGTCGATAAAGACGGCACCTGCCTTAGTGAAATTGTTCATGAAGAATATATAAGGCTGAGCAGGATTCCTATTAGTATAGTTAGTGAAAAAGATACTTTGTTTATTAGTGAATTATAAAAGAGTCTGCAAGAAATGTTAGGCACCAAGATGAAGGCGAGTATCGCTTATCACCCATGGACGAATGGGCAGACAGAAAGAGTCAATAAAGGTACTTGAAGATTTGCTTAGAGCTTGTGTACTAGACGTCAGAGGGCCATGGGAAGACCATTTGCGCTTAATTAAGTTTTTCTACTTTCTATAATAATAGTTACCAGACTAGTATATAAATGATGCCTTTCAAAGCTTTGTAAGAATGACATGCAAATCACCAGTATGGAGACTGGAGATAAACTGATTCTTGGTCTAGATATGATGAGAGAAGACATGGAGAAGATTGAGTTAATCCGAGTAAGGATGAAGGAAGCTCAATCTAGGCAAAATAGTTATGCAGATAAGAGATGTGAAGATTTAGAGTTCTCAGTTGGAGACTATATTTTTCTTAAATATCACTGATATAGGTTTACTACGTTTTGGGGAGTCATGGAAATTGGCATCGAGATATGTTGGTCCACTTCCTATTTTAGAGAGTATTGGAAAAACTTTCTTATCGAATAGAGTTACCAAGTACTTTGCCAGGTTTCCATAACATTTTTCAAGTTTCTCATCTGAGAAAATGTTTTCAAAATCCAGAAACTACTATTGCACCGACTACATTGGAAGAATTAGTAGTTAGAACTAGATATGACTTTTGTTAGACAACCAGTTCGTGTTGTAGCAAGAAATGAGAAGAATTTAAGGAACAAGCCAATCAAGTTAGTGTGAAAGTCCAGTGGAGTGACAATAAGAAAGATTGTAGTTAGGAGACAGAAGAAAGGATTAATGATACTTATCCTGAGTTATTTTGATGGTATGTGTTATACTTGTCATATATACTTTGTGCTAGCCATGTAGGCTAGTATTATGGTCATATGTTGTCACGCATGTTTGCATGACTTATATGTTTGTTATTTTCTTTGTCGTAATTTTGAGAATGAAATTCTTTAAGGAAGGGAACCTGTAACACCGCTAATTTTGTTTAACATTATTCATAAGATTTAGTTAGATAAATTAAATAGAATAATGCGATGTGTAAGGAAAAAGAGAATGAGGTTTGATAAATGATTGGGTTAGGCATTAATTAACCAATTAATAAGAATGGTTCGAATATAAAATAGAAATAAATAAATGAGAAGTGCAAAATGGGAATAACTCCTTATTCCATTCCCTAAACCGTCCCTCCCATTTATTTTCTATTTTCATTTCAAATTAAAAAAAACATAGGGGAAGGTCGGCCAATTCTAGAATAAAAATAAAGAGATATCTTAAGGGATTCAAGGGAAGAGATTAGGGAAATTAATCAATAATAAATCTCAATCTATATTATCCTAAGGTGAATAATAGTATCCATCTCATTTATTTATGTTTGATTTTGGAACTAGGATGATTTTCAAATTGTTTTGTGATAATATGTCATGTTATGATTGATTACATCATTGTTTGGTTGAATGATGATTTACCGGAATTACCATAGAATTATTTTTATGGGTTTTAAAAGGTAAAAATCTAATTTTTGATCTCCAATCAAATTGAAATTTTGATATGATTTATAGAACACTATTTTGGATATGTGTTTTAATTTCATAATTTTCAAGTTTATATGAATAATTTATGAATTTCTTAAGATGGAAAAAGAAATTATTTCAGGTTTTAATTATTAAGGTTAATTAAATAAATATTTTGGCTTCATAAATTTTGTATGTGAAAGAAGATGTAAATTCTAATTTTCGGTGATTTTTTAGGATTTTTTCCAAGTGGTAACGATTTTCGATGAACCTATTGTGCTAAAAAAGCTTTTAATTAATATTAATTAATGATTTAATTTTAAGGGTTCGATAACCCTATGTATTTTACTCAAAACCTCTTATCTCCTATATTTTCGACACACATGTTCACAGCATTGATACCATATGTTCAAATATTCTATGCCTTCGTACTATAGGCTCGAAAGCCTTATGTTAAGCGAACCCGAAAGCTATGTTTTAGAGGCACGATAGCCTATGTATTTTAGAAAGTCGATAACCATATAATTATGGCATTATATCCATATGCTTTAGGGCTAAGAATGTTTGTTTTAGAGACTCCATATAGAGGCTCAATATCCTATTCTAGTGGCGTATATGCTGTATATTTTTTAAGTGGTAGATTTATTTTGTTTCTCGATGGGCCATATGTTTTAGAGGCTTAATAGCCTCATTTTTATATCATATGATTAAAAGAAGCAGATCAAAGGTGATAATATTTTGGCATAAGACTTTGGCTAACTAAAAGGGGCAATATTTTCCTTGTATTAAATAATAATCTAAGGAATTAATCATTTGTACAGAGAATTTTTTCAAAGAAATAAAATGGTGTTTTAGCCCAAGTTTTATATGAATTTGCCAAATGAAATTATTACTTGAGATTAAGTAATTTTGTGATTCCTATGACTATTGACTAAATTTATTTTGATGAATGATATTATATGCTCTTGTTATCTATTGATCGGTTAAATTTTCATGTTTATCATTCTTATACTCTCATCATTATGACGTAACATTGCATCTTGGGATTTTGGGCAAAATTACAAACTAAGTTGACTCAGTAGTGAGTAAGTCAGACTAAACTTCTGAGTGAGTAGAATTGCATCTAGGAGATCGGATAGATCAAATATGTATTAGGATGCCTCAAACTGATCAAAAGAATACTTGTTTACTCGTAATCGTTTAAGGAGATATGTTATTGGTTAACCATTGAAACCAATAGATTTATCGTAATCCTAGGAAAACTGTGATACGTGCAATGGATAATCCACACGATATATGAAAAGGATAGTTCATACGATTCTTTATCGATTCACAGTAACCCCAGAAAAACTATTATAGGTGTGATGCATAGTTTACATGACCCAAGAGAGATAGTCCATATAATATGTGTCATGGGTAATCCATGTGACCTGAGGCAGATAGTCTATTTAATATGAGACGGATAGTCTATTTAATTAAGGACAGAAGGTGCATATAATATGTGTGATGGATAGTTTACATGAGTTGAGACATATAGTCTATTATGAGACAGATAGTCCACTTAATTTGAGATAAATAGTACACAGGTTAGAGACAGACGGTCAATTTTAGAAGTTGGGTAGATTATGGGAGTGCATAACCCCTTTAAAATGGATTAGTCAGACTTCCCTATATAGCATGCTTGCATATGATTATATTATGATGTTCAAACCAGTGTGGTTGCAGATGCATGATTTACAATTGACATATTGGGATAAGATACTAGTGAGGGGAAAACCAGGTCCGATCAGCGATGTGGTTTCACTATATATCTACTTTGATTCGATGTGGCATATTATTATTCACACCAGACTTTTTGTCTGACCTAAGGTTTTTGTTTTTCCTCCTAAAATCTTGGGTACTCATTTGAGTATGTTGAGAGTAGAGATTTTCAGGTTATACGAATAAGCTTCCCAAGGTGTGCAGGGGGCAATCTAGCTAATATTAGGAGTTTATTTCCAATGTGTTATTTAAAGTGTTTGCTTTGTTGAATAGATGCAATAACGGGATTTGTAATTGTTATGTAGTTAGACTCTAATCATCCAACTGGGCATCTTATAGGTTGCACTTGGACTGTAGTTGCAATTATTATATTTTCTCTAAAAGTGGAATCCATGGGATTTTATGATGGGATGTATTGAATATGAAAGTTATTTATGAAATGTGTTTTGAAAATTTTCATATTCATATGCTCTTGATGTTATAGGTACAACTAACTGATCTTATTTTGTCACCAAAAATTTGTGCTATGGATTACTGCAGCATCTATAACGCTTAGTTTCGGGTCTCAACCTAAGGGGCGTTATAACTTGGTATCAGAGCATAGGCATATGTAAAACTTAAAATAATTTTTACAAAATAAGATTTTTATAGCATGATCCAAATGAATCAAAATGAAGGCTGGAGTATGGGATAACGCTATAGTAACATACTTGTATTTGCTATATATATATATATATATATATATATATATATATATTAGTATGTACACTATCTATATTCTCCCCTCTCTCTAAGACCATTATTTTGTATCTTATTGAGGCTCGTTTGCATATTAGGAGAAAGCAAGATGTGGTAGCAAGAAAAATAATAGTAAATCTAGATGGAGGAATCACCACGACAAATGGAAATATTCGATCCAATACGAGAAGGAATCCAGACTGACAAGCGAATGCTAAAATAGGTGCGAGAACGAAGTAGATATGGGGACTATGTACTACTACTTCGTGAATATGATGCAAGCTGGAGGTGCTGATGGTTTGATTGGAAGTAATACCTCTAATTAAGGAAGAGAAAATCTCAAGGTAATGACCGGTAACAACTTTGCTAAGTTGAGCCGGGATTATACCAATCTTGGAGGAAACCCTTTTCTAGAAATGGAGAATGCTAGTAAAGTTGAGAACTAGTTATTTCACAGTGAAAGGATCTTTGCAACTTAGGTTTGACTGAAAAGTAAAAGAGGAAGTTGGCACTTAGATAGTTGCAAGGAGCTGCTTTGTATTGGTGGAACAGCGTGACTTAAAAATAATTGTATATGGTTTAAAAATTTTACTTAAAAATTACTTAAATATACTTATTTTGTAATTTATTTAAAAACTAGAAAAAGTATGTTTTTCTATTTATAAAAATAAGCCTTCTACTTTAATAATTCATATTTTTTTACTACAAATTCATAAAAATTAAATACCACTTTTAAAACTCTCTATTATATGTTAGAAAAGAAAACCAAAAATATTCAAGTAAAATACTTATGTTTAAAGTCATTTCAAAGCAATTTAAACTTTCAAACACAAAATATGCATTTCCAGAATGCGGCAAAAAGTGATTTAGAGGCAAATATAGCCTTTTTAAGGTGTCTCGGATGATTGTTGTAAAAGAGTGTGACTTGGACCAGTTTCAATATCAATAAAGTTTGATCGATTTTTGTGATGCTAACAAATTTTTTAAGCATCCAATCTTTTTATCTTAATTAATATACACACAATACATCACAACTATAATGAGAAACCAATAAGGATCCACATACAAATTTCTACAAAATTGTCGAACACGAAGCAATTCTTAAGTGAGTTTATAACGATTAGTTGCTATAAAACCAAAACGAATTCAAGTCTGATTTGCTTAAAGTCCAATCGAACCCTATATGTTTTCTTACAAGGCTATACAACAAGTCATACAAAGGCATACACGTCAAAATACATCATTTTCATATGGAGATTGCTTTTCAAAGCAAGATTCATAAAAGAGAAAAACAATAATATATAGTAAAACAAATACTATAATACAAACAATCATTATACACTTCATATACTTTTAAAATGGTGAGTTATCCCACCATCAACATGAAAACAACCAAGTTCTAGCTTCCTCTTCCTTCCTTAACCTTGCAAACACCAAACTTCCTATCTTTCCTTTTTTTGCACTTGCCTAGGCTCGAAAAACCTCCTAAATTGCCCATGGCCTATGTATGATTGGGCTTTAGTGCTTCAAATCTTTCAACATTGGGTTGATGGAAGGTGTTGTAATGTTGTAGTGAGTTTGTAGAAGAAGTTTGATTTGATTTGAACTTGTTTTGAAAAGCTTTCTTCTAAGCTATTTGTGAAGAGAAGAGAATGCAGAGAGCTTGTTATAATTTTGTAGAAATGTAAAAGTGTTCTAATGCATTATAAATGGCCTTATATAGGCCTCAAGTGGTGTTTCCCAACCTCCTACTCAACCCCTATGGCCAAGAAGGCTCCCCCCCTCCTGCCTCCATGTGATCACCTTTCCAACTTACGTGCCTTAGAAAATATCCCCTTCAAGTATCCCCTTCCACTAAAGCTTCTAGAATCTTTCCTAAATGTATTAATGCAAATTATTTACAAACTAACGATCTTCTAAGTTATTTAGTATATGCAGAAAAAGTTTGAACAACTTAACAACTTTTACCCTGAAATAAACTATTTATTGACAAAATTATTTTCGTCACATTATCGATATTTCTTCAACTTATTTACTTTTGTATACCAGTTTAAATTTTTTTTACCATCATTAGTTATTATTCAATTTTTAGATAATTCAGATACTTAAATATGAAGTGTTTGAAATTTTAGGTCGTTACACGTTAGCTCAAACCAAGGCATTTCAACCACTCACACATTGTTAGAAAACAAAGTTTTTTCATTCGAAAAGTATGTTGGCAATGTTCTTCATGACCACATCATATGTCGTTACCCCAGTGAATCCTTTATACTCAGAAATGTGAATTCGGTCTATTAGAGCTTTTTGTATTGCTTTAACATTCATAATACCTTGAACATAATCCAAATCGTTTATATTAGCATGTGCATGATCACCATCATTATTTTTTCGGCCATTGAAGAAGACCATGTGAAGAAAATAGGAGTGAAAATGAAGAAGATAATGGAATAGAGTTTGAGGAGAAATATAGTGGAGGAAGGTATTTTATAATCATTAAGGAGGGGGAGCGATCTAATTAGCCATTTTTGTCAGACGAATCTGACATATCTGTTGCTAAATGTTGATTTTTCGATGGTTCTCTACAATGAAGTAATTCCATGGCCTAATCAATGATGCATCAGATGCGTATGTCGTAACCTTTTCAAAATCTTAAAATCATTAATTTTCCAACCAATTCATATGTATATTCAATTTTTGAACAAATTACAAATTAACTTAATTTACCTTTCCAATCTTTATTTTATTAAAGTTATTACAAAATCTATTTTCAAAATATTAATATAAATTTTCAATAAATATTTTAAATACAAATATATACTTATCCAGATAAAATCTATTAAATTAAATTTTATTATATTAAATATTATTAAATTAAATCTTACTTTATTAAATCTATCTTATTTTATATTAAACAGTATTTTATATCTTTACAAATAAATAAAAAGAATTATAAGTAAACTTTTAAAATTCGTCCTTTTTAAAACTTATTTTTTAAATTTAATATTTCCAAATGTATAATTTAAAATCTAAATTTTACACATATACTAAAATAAAATCTTTATATTACGTTTAAAGAACAATATTTATTAATACCCATATATTTCCTTTTAAGACTTAGGAAATCATTTTTCAAAAATAGATCAATAATGTCTATATATAATTTTCTATCCTATGGTCAAGTGATATGGATATTTATCACTTCAATCCGTAATAATTTAATACTTACGGATATATATCATTTTAACCCGTAATCCCAAAATTTCAAAATCAATAAAATCGCCTGGATTTATCATTTTAACCCATAACGATTTTCTTCTAATCTATAAGATCATTTGGGTATGTATCATTTCAACCCATAGTGATTTCCTAAACTAACAGGGAACTTGCAGTGTGGGAATAATATGATGATAGTAATCAATTTCAAGCATGAAATGTAGCTAACAATTAAATATAATACATATACAACAGGATATTGGTGTTAACATTTTCAATTAGCATAGGTGAACAACTGCAAATAATAACATATCATATTTAACGATTAATTACTAACAAATTTAAATTTAACGACATATTTCAATCTTCATTTCATATGAATTAAATTTACTAAATATAAGAATGTTAATCGTGAGTAATCGCTCACGTTTCAAGGTTGAAGAAATATCGAGAATGAACATGACGCTTACACGGATGTGGACACATGGTTATGGATATGCATGGAAACAGCGAAGAATACGACAGAACGCGACTGAAATTCTCCAAACAGCAAGCACAAAACAAAGCAGCTTGAACTTGAAGTCGATGAATTCAATATATATATATATAAGGCTATATGTAAAGTGGTATTTGGGTTTGCTGCTCTCGGCTGCCGGTTGGTCGCGGCCAGGGAAAAGAGAAGGTGGCGGAGAGGTGCTGGGTATTTGGCGAGGCTTGTCAAGTGTGAGCTGGAACAAGCGGCATGAGGAGGGTTCGTCTACTTAGATGTTGCTTGGAGATCGAAAGCGGAAAACTGTAGGGAGGCGGATTCTCGAGCAGAGGTTGCGTGCTGGATGGAGAGGTAGGTGAAGGAGCAAGCTGACTCGAAGGCGAAGGCTAGCTGGTGGGCGAAGCAAAGGGGAATGAGAGGATTGAGTTGCGTATGTTGATGCAAGCTGGGAGTTCTGGTCGGCAGCGTGGAGCACTGGGTTCGGAGAGGGGATCTAAGGCGGCACGAGGTTGTTAAGTGTGTCGATTTCGGTTGCGGTATTGGCTTCGGGTTGGCTGGCGGGTTCTAGGAAGGTTATGGGGCTGCTGGCGTTAAGGGAAGCTGATGGGTGGTTTGGGTTAAGAGCTCTAGGATAAGAGGCCGAAAGGTTCAGATGTGGTTCGATAGGGTGGTGGTTGAGCAAGGGTAGTGAGTTGGATTTCTTTGGATGGCTGTAGGTATTAGGGAGGAGAGAAGCGGCAGGCTTGCTGCAGAAGGAAAAAAGCACCGCAGAAATAGTGGTTTTGATGGGCAGTGGTCAAGGAAGATTGGTCGGTGCAGTGAGCGACGTTGGCTGAAGGCAGTCTGTGGCAAGGATGGAAAGGCAAAGCCATGGCCATGAGATAAGCAGTTTCATAAATATATGCTTTCATATTATTTTTATTATTTTATAAAACAAAGCATAGCGGAAAAAAAGAGAAGAGGAAAGAAGAAATGGAGGAAGGGAAACGAACCAATAAAGCAAATGAACAATTATATTGAAATAAGGTGAATAGCCAAAAACCAGTACGTTGAATTTAGAAATTATATTAAAAGCTACTGACCATTAGTTTATCATAAACGAGCAATTGAAAGGTCACAGGAAGCCCAAAGGTTAAATTGGGTACCGATACGGCCAATCATTTGGCAGATTTCGCCACGTATCGGACACCAAAATGAACAAATGAATATACTGTGGAGATCAGCGAGACGAGACGAATAGGATGGTACATAGATATGAGTGACATGACCCGTCAATCAAAACTTGAATTTCGCTGCCAAAATTGCTGCTAAAACACCTAAAATAAAATAAATGGAACTAGAGCAGTTGAATTTGGTGAAACGAAATATGACGTCTCACTCAGAAAATGATAAACAATTTTATTATATAAAAATATTTAGATTTCAAAAAAAAATTATCATCCAAATTTTTAACTGATTTTAAATTTTAAATTGAAATTTCATAACCAAACAAACATTCTTATTTTCCAACGAAATCTGTCACTTGCTATGTTTTCCCAGAACTCATAGGTGGGACAAGATGTATTCTTAGGTATTATCGCATAACTCTTTCTGTTATTTATTTTATTTCTCATTGGGAGATAATACCTCATTCGTAACTTAAGTCTTTGATTTCAAACTTAAGTTGTTTATCGGTAAATAATGTGGCCTTCCAAGTAAGGGAATAATTTCCTCTCAGACCTTGGTTCGATCACATTCTTTATCCTTTAAATAACAGCCATTTCCATACCTCGAAGTCTAACTTCATCTTAGAGTTTATTTCTAAATATTGTTTATTAATGAACAATTCATTCTTGAAAATTCGACTATTTTTCTAAGTCTTTATAAAATTCCAAAGTAAATCTTAAAAAATCATAATTAATTATTATGAAAATATTTGCAAAAGATTTGGATCAAAAAATTCTTCGAAACTCTTAATTTGAAAAATCATATTTCACATAAAGTACAAACACATTTTTATCTTTTCAAACATCATTATTATATTAATTATGAATTTACAAATTCATTTTATATTTTTAAAGAATTAAAAGTTGACTAAATTCGACAAATCCATACTTTGGTCAAATAGCGACCTTTCCGTTTTTCCGGGAAATTTGTTTTGTTTAACTTAAAAACATTTGAAGATGAATTCTTAATTTTCTTTCTCCATTTGAAAACTGTTATCCTTTTGAACCAAAGAAACTTTGTTTCGAGAAAATCTGACTTAAAAATCATTCTCTACGTTGATTTGAAATTTTGGATCACTGTTCACGAACAGCCACTATGCGATGAGCTCGTTTTCTACCACTTTGATAATTGGTTACGGAACTTATCCTAAACACTTCAACTTTTAATAAATTATATCAAAACATTATAAAATGATTTAAACAATATTTATCTCCACATACACTTCATTCATTCAAAACAAGGAAATTGATTCCCTTTGTGTTTAACGACGTGTATTAACGTGACTTTTTAACATAATCAACTAATTATACAACGTACAAACTTGATTATCACAACATAGCATCCAAAAAATCACACAATTATGATACAGAACATTAGCAAACAAAGCAATGTATAGTTTTCTACTTTCAAAGGTTTCTTACTAACTTTTCCGGACCTAGTTATTTACTAAGTTTTTCTACCTTTCGTCTTACTAACTTCATAAATCTAGCCACCACACACATTCCAAACATTTAAACATAAACATACATGTTTATACATGTCATCAACTTAAATCGCAAATTTCTTTTCTTTAAGAAACAACAAAGGAATTCTCACCACGGCTAACCAAACTCCACATGAATGTTCCTACCGGTGACCTTGCTTGAGCCACAAGCTAATCAAACTCATTCTATGATGTTACTAACCCTATCTCTAATGAGTTACTCATCCTAGGGTATTACTAACCTTATCTCTGATGAGACTTTATCCTACCAAAGCCAAGGTTCTCACTTAACCATGCGCTCTGATACCAAAATGTGAGGATCTCGTCTCTTCGACTCTCAAAAATCAACATTAATACATCCTCGGTATTCACGTGCTCCAAATCCAAGTGTCAGAGAAGTGGATTTTCAAGGGTAAGAAAGAAAATAAAGTCATAATAGAATCCCATATATATAATTTCAACATAAACTTTACACCGGAAATTTGGATACATTTATCAAAGTTAAACATGGACAGTTATAAATTTTAGTCCTTATAAATGCAGAATACTATAGCACAAGAGTGTGGTAGAAATAGATAAAAATCTTGAGAAAAGTCTTCTGGCTCCATGCTTCGAGCTCCATCCGAATTTCTGTAACGACCCACTTTTTCATACACTTTAAGCTGACAGTTAACTATACATGTCTAACCCAAAATGAATGGAAAGGCAGATAGTTAGGAAAATAAAATGAAGAAAGAAGACAAGAAAAACTAAACAACACAGAATCTCACAGCGGAACGAATAATCTATATTATATAACAAATCTACACAAAAACAAAAATGTAATACATATACACAGGCATCAATCAGAGTGTACTAACCTATTTAGCTCGGATAGTTATAACAAACATGTGCTCACAATTGCTCATAAACACAACAATGTATGCAACAGAATTATGATAATCTATGTGAATACGTCTTTTGGACTCTAGATCCGCTCCGGAAGCTCCAAAATATCCATCTACACCAAGAAATATGCTCGGTATGACCCGAGCATTTTAGGAAAGCAATGCCTGGGTCTGTCTGGTAATACCAGCGTGAGAACTTGAATCACAAGAAAAAAAAATTATTATAATTTTTAAATCCTTTAAATTAAAGATATCTCGTAAGACCACACCGTACATAAACACGGATGGGATTTTACCATGCGATAACCAAAACCTTTTATATTAGAAAATCCAGTGAGATTATCATAATATCTAGAGGTCAAAGTAAAATATTGAAATAGTTGAAATGTTTGCCTCTCACGTTCCAGCATAGTTGGGCACAATCAAAATCATATAGCAACGTATTGGAGAATAGCTTCCATATAATGATTAGGTTACTGGGGTACCGCCCATTGCAGTACACCTCTAGAAAAATGTACGAAAACGAACCTATCGATCCCTGCCAATACAGGACTGACCTACCACTTGCTGGATAGTACCAAATATGTTATCACCCCAGGTGTTCACAACCTATCGAGCGCTCTCTTTTCCATGCGCAACCATATCCATAATTATAATATATCTGAGGTTATCTAGAAAAGTGATAACATACCCTACTTAGGAGCGACCCACTTAGCCCTGCTGCATCTCCCATGTTTTAGTCATTCCTGGTTGATGAGGCTTGAGGCTACGTATTACCTTAGATTTAGCATTCATATTTGGAATTCTAACACCGCCTTCCAGGCAACAATGCCATGATAGCATTCATCCAGACAAGTTATTCTGGGTTTAAACAAACCGAATCTTCAAAATTTCCGTCTTCACTATCTTCACGATATCACTTCGGAACGCATTCATTGGATCAAAGTGGTTTTTTGATAAAATATCTTATCCCAGTCACTTTGAAACAACGTTCGATAATTTTTGGTAAACTCAACTCCGTCTTTTAAGGAAATAAACAGACGAAGATAAGATCGGAGATCACCTCCTAACCATTAGTGGATAGATTTCCCTATTATCGTCCATAGAAGAACGAAACGAGATTTATATGCATAGTACAGCATCATTGGAGATGACTCTGCCATATAACTCATGTGTTTCTCCTAGATGTTTCCAGAGTAACATTTTGGTCCATGTTTGATAGTCGGTTATTTAACTATTAAATAAACAACCATTCAAAACAAGGTTTCATTTCCCATAGAAATCACTAAGCCTCATTTTAATTAAATTTCCATATTTTAAAACCAAATTTCAAATACTTGAAAATCACTTCCATATACGTACCTCAATAGAATAAGTATATTCACAAACTACTATAGTTTCTGACACTTAGAAAATATAACCATATACTTAGCGCTCCGGTGTAAGTATATTTAACCACCTCACTTTCAAACTTGGAAGGTATATTCACCAACAGTTAGAAGGATTTTCTAATTTGAAATCATATTTTAAATGATCAAATCCAAATATCACTTAAATGGAGAAACCCAAAATACTAACCCCTTTTAAAAACATTCTTTATGATTCTCAAACCCCATTTACAAAACTTCTTCTTTTCAGGCCTTTAAAACTCGTTTATAAATCCTTTTATAAATATCTAAACCATTTATAAAACCCTCTCTATATTTAAACAACTTATTTAATAGACTTTGCAAGTCCATAAAGTCCTCTTCATAAACCATGGCTTATTTTAAATAACTTAAAATATTAAACATCCCTCCATTTTATTCATTTTAGTTCTCAATTAAAATAACAACTTTAAAACCGCATTAATAATATATTAAATAAATTTTTGAAACATTATTGTGGTATTGATAAGTTAACTTCAAAATAATATTAAGATGATAATTAGTTAACTTTAAATGTTATTAAAACAGTAATTAATTAACCTTAAACTAATATTAGTATAAAATTTATTATCCTTTAAATATAACTAATAACTTAAATTACTATAATTAGTTAACCTTATTTAAAAGTTAAGATATAGATAATATTTTAAACAATTAATCAAAATATAATTAAAACATTTTTAAACAATAATTAAATAACATTAAAATAACTTTTAAGAATCATATTATTAAAATAATTAACTTTAAATCATTATTAAAATAATTATTAATTATTTTTAAAATATTATTATAAATAAGTTATTACTTTTTTAAAAACCTTATTACTAAATAAACATAATTATCTTTAAACCAAGTAATAAAAATAATTAATCTTAAAATAACTTTCAAATCAATATTTAGCTTTTCAGATTCAATGGAGGCTTAACAATCACCATGGTACCTAAACAAGCTACCATATTATTCAATCAACTTTTCAAGTTAATAACAAATATTTACGTAATCCACGACTATGTAAATAAATCTATCACTTAACCATCACATTTTAATATATCGCGTATTCCAAGTGGCATATCAACTAATGATATATAGTTAAATGTCTAAATCTATTAAATTGTAGAACGAGGATTTATCTGCTAATTAATGTCAAATTAATTTAATTAGTGAAACGGTGTTTTATTCCGCTAACAGATGTCCAATTACCATATTCGATTCAGTTTAACTTAACCATAATTTATTTGGCCAAAAAAACATCAATAATTAAAGTATATAAATTTAAATGACATTATTTAATTATAATAACGTAATTAAAACCAGTCCAAAGCTATCGATAAGTTATACTAAAATATTGTACTCATCCATACGAGTACAATGCAAAAATTCATGGGTCAACCGGATTTAACAAGAATGAGAGGTGGACTTTTAAAGTTTTAAGTATTTTTAACTCAACCAATTTAACTTAAATAATAATTCTCACCTAATTCAAAATGTAGGCCCAACAACCTCCATATACAAAGGTTGCCATTCATACAAAAAATATATTCTTAAACATATTAAATTGGGGATTAACTAAAATAATAATTCCATTTCTCACTTTCTTTAATTCAACCCATACCCCATCTCAAAAATCATTCCGCAACCCAAAGACCCCTTCCTATCTCAACACAATAGCTTCTTCCCAAATTTCCACCTACAGTTCGAAACTAACTCTCCACCGTGCATATGTGCACGTTCACGTGCACAACCAACCTACTACATCGTTCGACCAACTACAGCCACCCACAAACTTTCCCACTCCACCCCATCGCATCACACCTCCTTTAGGACCTATGGCCTCCACCTCCCAATTTCCACCTAAGGACCAAACATAGCAGCTATAAACATGATAGTAAACAGAAGTTCCCACAACCACCATGCACCACCAGAACACACGATGCTACCTCTATGATATCCCTCACCTATGGCGCTACCTACAGGTCGAACGTGATCAAATCCAGTGCTTCTCCTTGCCAACATCACGCCAATAACTAAGCACAACCAAACCCATTGTCTTAAACCCTAATCCAAACAATCCAAGACAACCCAAGGCCCAATCAAAAATCGGCAATGGTCACGACCTCTGCATCGATCTCACACTTCTCCTCGACTCCTCCGGTTGATCTCTCGACCACCGCTTCGCCAAAATTAATTTTTAACCAATTTTAGACCATCTCCTCCTCCATGACAACCAGGCTGCCAAAAAACATGAAATGGCCACTAAAAATCATGAGTCGACGCTATGGTTGCATCCATATCCTCCGTTCTCCAGGCCGTGATCGTCGAAGACGGTCGTTTCCTCGACCGCTTACTGTTATTCGTAGATATCTCTCGAATCACTCGACAAACACTAACGAAACTATTTTTAGCGTAAACTAGATAGAAAAACTAACAACCTTTATGTTGGATGATTGGGTTGAAACAAGATAGATTTAGAGTATTTGAATTTTGAAATCGTGGAAAGGATAAAGTATTTGAATTTTGAAATCATGAAAAGGATAAATTTTTCTACTATTTAACCAGAAAAGAGATGTAAGTCCTCACCTTCCACATTTTTTTCTTCCAAGCGCACAGCCAGGCTAAAGTTTTGCTTTGTAATCCTCCTCCCTTCCCTTAATGCTTGAGTGGAGATCCAACATGTAAGTTTTACTTTCCCAATTTAAAATTGTGGTTGAACATTTATATGAAAGGAGGAAGAGTGACATAAAGTAGATGGGGATCACTTCTTGGCAACCTGATATGCAACAAAATGGTGGCTGATATGTGATTTTGTATGCTTAAGCCACCTATTTGTCTACTATATATGCTAAGGTCATTTCAAACTATTGTTATTATTAATAATTAATTTATTTTGAATAAATTAGATTGCGGTACCCTGCCACCATATCGCGTCCGGTTACGAACTGCGACCAACAGAATATGAAATATGACCGCGCTCAAAATTAGATCATGATCGCAAAACAAAAATATAAAATAGACAAGTTATTAAATTCTGTGAAGTTCCAAAATGCCAACCTTTGCCGTAAAATACGTCAAATGAAAAATCCACCTTTTTCCAAATTAAAATTTATGGAGAAATTCTAAAAATTTAATTAAAAATATGTCATTAGAAGTCAAGTCTAAATTTAAAATAGATAATTTAAATTCTAATCTAAATATTTAAATAAATTTAATATTCAAATTCAAAGACCCAAAAATACGGATCGTTACATTATTCCCCTTTTAAGAATTTCATCCTTGAAATTTTATCACAGAAAATCCAGTAAAAACAAGGTTAAACAAACCATCAACCAATCGATTACTAACTATTTAAATAAGGTTAATTATCCCAACATGCCAAAATATACTAGAAATACTCCATATATACAAGAGCATCTACTAAGATGCATCATCAACTATAATCACAACATTACTACATATAAACAAGAGCATCTACTAAGTTGCTTCATCAACAAAACCTAATAGGATATACATAGCAAAACCAAAAGAGTTGCTCCAAGCATCCAAGAGGACTTATCAAAGTGGACTCTCCCCGTCGGAGTCCGACACCTCTAGTCCCTCTAATACTATGGACTCACCGTCGTCATCATAAATCTATATGATCCCTGGGTCGGGATTTCTAGGAATCAGCATCTCTGCTCTTGACCACAACACATCATCTAAAAGGAGTCCCAATCCTCCAATACAATCGGATTGTCAATGACTTCCCCCATTTCTTGGATGATTGCACCATCGTTTTCTGATTCCCACTCCTCCTTTGGAATGGGTTCCACTTCTTCTTCTGACTCCTCCTCTTCCTTGAATTCTTCCTCTTCCTCGAAATCTTCTTCTTCCTCAAATCTTTCTCTTCCTTAAATTATTCCCTGAACCCTTCCTTGATTGCCTCCTCGAACTCCTCCTCTAGCGAAGGATGGATAAGATCCTTTAGAATTCGGCTAACCAAGCCTTGATCGCTAAGCCTCCTAGCCTTCATAAGTGCTCCTCTAATGGCAATGGGAGTTCTCTAAAATAAATCAACAAAAATTCTTAGAATGAGATTCTAAGTCCTACTAAGATCCAAATATAAAATGGAGCATTTAAAAAATGATTCAATTTTTTTAACTTATATAGGCTCTCTTATATCTTATTTATATACAAAAAACATCATATTTTTAAATCCTACTTATCCCATTCCATTTTAAAGTAGATTCAAATATATTTTTGTTATTATTATTCAAAAACGCTCTTTTAGAACGATACAATACATATTTCCAAATGATTGGTTTTAACAAACTAACCATTTCCAACTTACTTTGGATTTGTCCCGATTCAAATTTGTACCGACTATACAATGAAAAAGAGAATAATTTACAAAGTGCACAATACCGTTCGCTTAAGCAAACATCCGATTGTCACCTAGAAGATTATTCCGATCACTACAAAACAAATCGAGGATTAATTTCCCAACCAAATCCAAAGAAATACACATTTTTTTCTTTATAAATTTTATCTTTCAAAAGTATTTATTACTTGAAATATTTTTAGGTAAACTATTTTACCATTTCCATAAGCATTTTTTTAAAACTATCTCAAATAAAATTATTATTTCCTTTCTTTAAAATCATTTGAAATAGTAATAAACACATTTACTTTGTAGTAAATTAAACCATACTTTTGGAATCAAATCAAAGTTTATTTTATCAACTCAATCTTTTATTTATAAAGTAGTTCATAAAATATCTAGATTCCTTTTAGATAAATAACCTTTAGAAATCAAATTTTAACTCAACATTATCAAAGTATGCCTTATATTTAAATTGTGAAATTTTAATTCACAAGGTATGCATTTGAAGGTTCCTGAAATTCCTGTCTATCCAACCTAGATTTCAAAAAGAATATTCAAGATAGATGTATGGATAATAGTCCATGCTCAAAAAAGGGCGAGCATGACCGATCAAATCCTAGATGATAATGATGGAATATTATCCTTCCTAATAACTAAGCACAACCAAGAGTAACTATGGAAAAATTTATTTTGTATATAAAATATATTTTTATGTAAAAATATTCCTTTTACCCTTTTAAAAACAATACTATATCGATTGGTCTTGTTCGAGTGTTTAGTAAACCCCTATCGATAACGTTGTCCAAACGCATCGATCATAATTCTTAAGCTACTCAAAAGATCAAACAACACTATACAAATCATTTTTATAAAAGTAACAAATATGCTCATATATATACACACACACACTCAAACTCATTCTAGGATATTACTAATCCCATCTCTAATGAGTTTACCCCACCAAAGCCAAGATTCTCGCTTAACCTTCAGCTCTGATACCACATGTAACGACCCACTTTTTCGTACACTTTAAGCAGACAACTAACCACACATGTCTAACCCAAATGGCTGGAAAGGCAGATGGTTAGGAAAAGCAAAAGAAGAAAGAAGACAAGAAGAAACTAAACAACAAAGAATCTCATAGCGGAACGAATAATCTGTATTATATAACAATTCTTTACACACACAAAAATGTAATCAATATATACAGACATCAATCAGAGTATACTAACCTATTCAGCTCGGATAATTTAAAAATCTTGTCCTCATAATTGCTGATAAACACAACTATGTATGCAATAGAAATATAATCAACTACATGAATACGTCTTTGGGACTCCAGCTGCTCTTCTGAAGCTCCAAAATATCTGTCTAAACCTGGAAATATGCTCGGTCTGACCTGAGCATTTTAGGAGAAACAACGCCTGGATCGGTCTAGTAAAACTAGCGTGAGAACTTGAATCACAAGAAAAAAATTATTATAACTTTTAAATCCTTTAAATCAAAGGTATCTCGTAAGACCATGCTGCACATAAAGACGGACGGGTTTTTACCTTATGATAACCAAAAACTTTTATATCAAAAAATCTAGTAATATTATCATAATGTCTACAGGCCAAAGTAAAATATGAAAATAACTGAAATGCTTGCATCTCACGTTCCAGCATAATTGGCCACAATCAAAACCGTATAGGCATGTATTGGAGAATGGATTCTATACAATGACTGGGCTACTGAGGTACCGCCCATCACAATACACCTCTAGAAAAATGTACCGAGATTGAACCTACCAATCCCTGCCAACAGAGGACCGGCCTACCCCCTGCTGGATAGTACTGAATAAGTCATCACCCCAGGTATTCCCACCCTATCGAGCGCTCTCTTTTCCATGCACAAACATATCGATAATTATAATATATCCGAGGGTATCTAGAAAAGTAATAATATACCCTACTTGGGTGCGACCCACTTAGTCCTACTGCATATCCCCTGTTTTAGTCATTCCCGATTGATGAGGTTTGAGGCTACGTATCACCTTAGGTTTAGCATTCATATACTTTGAATGCTAACACCGCCTTCCAGGCAATAATGCAATGATAGCATTCATCGATACAAATTGTTCTGGGTCTGAACAAACCGAATCTCCAAAATCACCGTCTTCACTATCATCACGACATCTTCACTTCGAAACGCATTCGAATAACATATCTGATCTCTGTCTCTTCGAAACAATATTCGATAATTTTTGATAAACTCAACCCAGGTTCTTAAGGAAATAAGTAGACGAAGATAAGATCGGAGATCACCTCCTAACCGTTAGTGGACGGATTTCCCTATCATCGTCCTAGAAGAACAAAATGAGATTTATACGCACAGTACAACATCATTGGAGATGAATGTACCATATAACTCACGTGTTTCTCCTAGATATTTCTAGAGTTACATTTTAGTCCAGGTTTGATAGTCGGTTATTTAACTATCAAATAAACAACCATTCAAAACAAGGTTTCATTTTCCATAGAAATATATAAGCCTTATTTTAATTAAATTTCCATTATTTTAAAATCAAAATCAAATACTTGGAAATCACTTTCATATACTTATCTCAACAGAAAAAGTATACTTACAAACTACTATAGTTTCTAACACTTAGAATATATAACCATATACATATTGCGCTGGTATGAGTATATTTAACCAGCTCACTTTCAAACTTAGAAGGTATATTTACCAACGGTTAGAAGGATTTTTTTTTAATTTGAAATCATATTTTAAATGATCAAACCCAACTACCACTTAAATGGAGAGACCTTAAAAACCAATCCCTTTTAAAAACATTCTTCATGATTCTCAAACCCCATTTACAAAACTTCTTCTTTTCAAGTCTTTAAAACTCATTTATAAATCCTTTTATAAATATCTAAACCATTTATAAAACCCTTTCCATATTTAAACAACTTATTTAATAGACTCTGCAAATCCATAATGTCCACTTCATAAACCATACCTTGTTTAAAATAACTTAAAATAATAAGTTATTATTTAAACATCCCTCTGTTTCATTCATTTTAGTTCTCAATTAAAATAACAACCTTAAAATCTCATTAATAATATATTAAATAAATTTTAAAACATTATTGTGGTATTAATAAGTTAACTTCAAAATAATATTAAGATAATAATTAATTAACTTTAAATGTTATTAAAACAATAATTAATTAACCTTAAACTAATATTAATATAAAATTTATTACCCTTTAAATATAATTAATAACTTAAATAAATATAATTAATTAACCCTTATTAAAAAATTAAGGTATAGATAATCTTTTAAACAATTAATTAAATTATAATTAAAACATTTTAAAAAATAATTAAACGACTTTGAAAATAACTTTTAACAATCATATTATTAAAATAATTAACTTTAAATCATTACTAAAACAATTATTAATTATTTTTAAAATATTATTATTATAAATAAGTTATTACTTTTTAAAAACCTTATTACTAAATAAAAATAATTATCTTTAAACCTTATGATAAAAATAATATTCTTAAAATAACTTTCAAATCAATAATTAGCTTTCAGATTCAAAGGAGGCTTAACGATCACCCTGGTACTTAAAAAAACGACCATATTATTCAGTTTACTTTTCAAGTTAATAATAGATATTTACATAATCCACGACTATGTAAATAAATCTATCACTTAACCATCACTGTTTAACATATCGCGTGTTCCAAGTGGCATATCACTAACGATATACAATCAAATGTCCAAATCTATAAAATAGTAGAACGGAGATTTATTCTGCTAATTAAATGTCAAATTAATTTAATTAGTGGAACGGTGTTTGATTCCGCTAACAGATGTCCAGTTACCATATTCGATTCAGTTTAACTTAACCATAATTTATTTGGCCAAATTAACATCAATAATTAAAGTATACAACTTTAAATGACGTTATTTAATTATGATAACGTAATTAAATCCAGTCCCTTTCATGTGACAAAAATTAATATTGGTCCAAAGCGACCGATAAGTTACACTAAAATATTTTACTCGTCCATATGAGTACAACGCAAAAATTCACGGGTCAACCGGATTTAACATGAATTAGAGGTGGACTTTTAAAGTTTTAAGTATTTTCAACTTAAATAATAATTCTCACCTAATTCAAAATGTAGGCCCAACAACCCTCATGTACAAAGGCTGTTAGTCATCAAAAAAATATTCTTAAACATATTAAATTAAGGATTGACTAAAACAATAATTCCATTTCTCATTTTCTTTAATTCGGCCCATCGCCCATCTCCAAAAATCATTCCCCAACCCAGAGCCCGCTACCTATCTCAACATAGTAGCTTCTTCCCAAATTTCCACCTACAGTTCAAAACTAACTCTCCTCATTGCACGCGTGCACATTCACGTGCACGACCAACCTACTCCATCATTCGACCAACAACAGCCACCCAAATACTTTCTCACTACACCCCATCGCATAACACCTCCGCTTGGACCTACGGCCACCACCTCCCAATTTCCACCTACGAACTGAACATGGCAGCTATAAACGCGATAGGAAAAAGAAGTTCCCATGACCACTATGCACCACCAGAGAACACACGTCGCTACCTCCATCATGACCCTCATCCACAACGCTACCTCCATGTCGAACGCAATCAAGTTTGATGCTTCCCCTTGCCAACACAACACCAATAACTAAGCGCAACCAAACCCATTGTTTTAAACCCTAATCCAAACAATCCAAGGAAACCCAAGGCCTAAATTAAAAATCGACCACGGTCACGACCTTCATCTCGAACCCACACTTCTCCTCGACTCCTCCGGTTGATCTCTCGACCACCGGTTCGCCAAAAATTAATTTTTAACCGATTCTTGACCATCTCCTCCTCCACGACAGACCATGCTGCTAAGAAACATGAAACGACCACTGAAAATCATGATTCGACACAACGGTTCCATCCATATCATCCGTTCGCAAAACCATGATGGTCGAAAATGGTCATTTCCTCGACCACTTACTGTTATTTGCAGATATCTCTCAGGTCACTTGACTAAAATTCATGAAACTATTTTTAATCTAAAATAGATAGAGAAACTAACAACTTTCGTGTTGGATGATTGGGTTGAAACCAGATAGATTTGGAGTATTTGATTTTTGAAATCATGAAAAGGATAAATTTTTCTACTACTTAACCAGAACAGAGAAGTAAGTCCTCACCTTCCACATTTGCTTCTTCCAAATGCACAACCAGGTTAAGGTTTTGCTTTGTAATCCTCCTCCCTTCCCTTAATGCTTGAGTGGAGATCCAAAATGTAAGTTGTTCTTTCCCAATCTAAAATTGTGGTTGAACATTTATATGAAAGGAGGAAGAGTGACGGGAAGTAGACGGGGTTCACTTCTTGCCAACCTGATATACAACAAAATTGTGACGCCCCACCTTTATGCTTACAATAACAAAGAGTACTAAAGAAAATACTGTTTGTTATTACGAAGAATAAGGTTGGATAGGAGCGGCCATCCGTAGTTAGGCCTTATACTAGTATTGGTTATCTCGATAGGAGTGGTATATATTTTTATTTTTCCTCTCTTTGTTTATTTACTCTCATCGACATATTCAATTCCAGTATAAAATGAACTACGATGGCTCATAATAGTTTAGGACAACATATATAATAATAACACAGATAATGTAAAATCTCATATATATATGTATATATATATATATATATATAACTGAAGTCAGATACAATACATGTGATACAATACATATGATACAACTACAACCGTCGACACTGGAAGTTACATATACAAGTATATTATCGTGAATAATATACATGAATACATAACATCCTATATTATAACAACAACTACTCCAAATGATATAAAGATACTACATAGCTCAAGCAGCAACCCAAAGCAAGATATTAACAACCTGAAATAACTCGGTCTGACCCGAGTATTAAATTCAAAAGAAAATAACACACGGGTCAGTCTAATTCAAACTCAGTTATTAATGCACAGAAGCAATAATAATTAAATAACAATTAGGCGATAGTCACAATAAATCTCGCATATCCAATCCTTCAATAAGAGAATCGGATAACGGTAGATATCCCACAAAACAGCATTAAATAGCAAATCAGCAAATTCAAATCATCAACAAAGATAGATAGAAGTATTATCAATGGAGATAATTCGAAAAGAACAGAATTGCCTAAACGGCAATTAACAACAAAAATCTAATTATTAAATAAATAATTAGAAATTCATAATCTAATTACCAAATAGATAATTAGACAACAACAAAATGATCAAATCAAACCGAATCAAAATACAATTTCAAAATATTGAATTGGACATACAAAACAATTCAAATAATTGAAATATCACTTAATAACATCAATTCTGGTAGGGTTGCAGCACACGCGTGTACTGCCTCACCACTACAGTGATGAATTACACAAAAGCTCAATGAATCGAAAGCAATTAGCACCATCTCAAATCAAAATGAACCAGATGGAACTGCAACAGCATGAGTACTGCATCCATCAAGTTACCATCAAATTAACAAAGTGCACATGAATGCACAATGAAAATTTATAAACGAGCACAAGGTCAAACCCGAGCAATTAGCTGGATTCAACACAGGTGTATATTCAAATGAAATGGCCAAGACATAAAATCAAGCTTCGACCATAGTTCAAATCAACCAACAGAAAACAGAGACTGCATAAATGAATCTGCAGCAAGGGGATGGCAACATGCATGCCACAGTTTCGAAATTCAAAGACAAGCACAATTCTAACTAGAAATACACCTGAAGCGTACAAACTGCCAAACTCAAAGAAGCAAACAAAGATATGGCTAGAACCAAACAGCACATCAAGGCATAGTGCAGCAGTGTAAATAGCACCATGAACAAGCAGTAGTACAAACTACAAGGGTAGTGTCAACATGGAATAATGACCAGGCAGCAAGCATTTTGCAACCTGAGCATCTCAATGAATGCATGAACCAGAGCAATCAAACTACAACAAGGACAAACAGAGGTGGCAACATGAAACTGCAAAAGATACGACATGTATGCAATAGTGCAACTGGACAGTGCAAGCTTCAAAAAGCATTATACTCAAGCACGTAGGAATGCAACTACCAAATGTAGACTAACTTAAATAATACAATGTATGACAGCAATGTGCCACCAGAATAAAATGAACAAAAGTTCTCCTGTCGACCACACTCTCATGCGACTCATATGGGACAAGAACCAGTGAACTATAATGAATGAACATCTCATGAACAACCACGAACAGTAGCTAGTTCGAGTGAAGAACACTAGCAAATGCAGACAAACAGTGAAATTCACATTTCAGTGAAATAACAAACCAACTAGAATCGTCCAAGATCTACATACATATGCATAACCAGATTACATGATGACTGGAAACACACTACATCATAGCAATATGGAAGCAAGATTGCATGAACCAGACTCGACCAAGATCGGACAGCAACTCAATGAAACAGACTACAGGGATCAAAGTACTACACATCGTATGCAAATGAGACAAGGTTGCAAAACAAGCATCATACAAATGCAAGAAATAGCTGTGAATACAAATGCATCGCAATTCAAAGCATCAGGGACAAGCAAGCACAGTTAAATGTTAAACACAAAATATTTTCACCAAATCTAGTTTGCACCAAGTCAAAGACAACTGCACTTTCAAATCAACTATGCCGAAGACACAGGAGTCAAAATCAATGCAAAGCCGTGGGTCATCAAAGAAATTTCCAAACTAACAGTAATGGTGACAGCAGAACATCAATCCGGAAATCGAACTAGGTTAGAAAAATCATCAACATCAAAACAAAAATTGAACGGCCGAAAAATCAAGCAACGAAAGTCATGAATTTGAGCAAGTCATCAATAGTAGAATTCGAATTAGATGTGAGTGAAGAGAAGATCAATCACCTGGTATTGACGAGCACAAATAATCGATCGGCAAGCAAAATCCACCAGATCGAAGCAATTAACGTCGGCGCCTTCAATTTTTCCACAAAACCCTAATTTGGACCGAAGATGAATGAACACGAGGCCGCCAATTTTTTTTGTTCGTTTGTGTTTAGGGTTGCGAAAAATGGATGAATAATGGGGGGTGGGTTTGCCTTTGATAGTTATCACGGCACAAAACAAACAAATGAAAACGTGGGCTATAATTTCAATTTTAAACCCCGCATAACTCTTAACCATTATTAAAAGAATTTCAACTGATTAAAATTCCAATAGCAATTAACAACCAATTTAATCGTCATTTGACGATAACTAATTTTCACAAAACCCCGGGTCGTTACAAAAATGGTGGCTGATATGTGATTTTGTATGCTTAAGCCCCCTTTTTGTCTACTCTTTATACTAAGGTCATTTCAAACAATTTTTATTATTATTATTAATAATTAATTTTTCTCGAATAAATTAGATTGCAGTACCCTTCCACCATATCGCGTCCGATTAAGAACCATGACCAACAGAATATGAAATATGATCACATTTAAAACTAGAACATGATCACAAAACAAAAATATAAAATAGATAAGGTATTAGATTCTGTGAAGTTTCAAAATGCCAATGTTTACCGTATAATACATCAAACGAAAAATCCACTTATTTTCTAAATTGAAAATTACAGAAAAATTCTAAAAATTTAATTAAGAATATGTTATTAGAAGTCAAGCCTAAATTTGAAACAGATAATTTAAATTCAAATACGAATATTTAAATGAATTAAATATTTAAATTTGAAGACCTAAAAATACAGGTCGTTACAATTTCTTCAAAACTAAACCTAACTACTAGGCTGCCCGAGAAAATTAAGGCATCCAGAGTTTAAGGGAAAGGAAAATAAACTCCAAGTCAGTCATGGGACTAGTATGAGAACTCAAAAATACGCCTTTTGAAAACTAAAAGTATCTCATAAAACCACACCGTACATAAACACGGAACGGGTTTTTACCTTATGACATTTGCTACGCAATATAAAACATTTGATATTCATTTTAATGACTTTCCTTTGAAAATATTTGCAAGTAAACTTATTAATCTTAGCCGAAATTGTTACATTTATTAAATTCCAGCATATTAGCTACAAAGTGAGTCCTATAAATAAATTGGCAAGCACTTATTGGAGAGTGGATTTCTATACAAATGACCAGGTGAAGGGACTATCTTCCGGCAGTATATCTCTAGAGGAATGTACCGAGGCCTACAGAACATCTGTACCTTTACCAACGCAAGACCGGCCTACCTCTTCCTAGATAGTACCAAATATGTTATCAGCTCAGTCATTACCAACCTAATCTGAGCGCTTATTTACCATACACCACATTAACTTAAACTCGAACATTATAGCAGGTAGAAATATATCTAGAAGGGGATAATCATACCCTAATGGTTGCGAACCACATAGCTTTGCTGCATCTATCATGTTTTGGTCATTTTCAGTTGTGAGGCTTGGAGTAACGATTACCTTTCGCAAAGCACCACATCCTTTTACTTTGAATGCCACATTACCATCCCATAATCACACAACTAATTTCTACAAATGTATAACTCCTGAGCTCTTACGTCTTAGGAAAGGGTGCTAAGCTAAGAGAAATTGCCTTCTCTTCCACCAAAGTGATGATACGTTCATAGAGAGAACATATGTAACTATAAATGCAATGTTAGACATTCGTCAATACAAGTTGTCCAGGAAGACAAACGGAAGGCACTCTCCTACCACATCCTGTTGGGAGTTACACCTAAGATCAGCAGCGAGGAGTCCTTGCAACCCGAAGAGTTTCAGAAATGAAGGGACCATTGCTATTTTAGTATTTGGGAACTAACCAAAAGTACTAACAAGCAGTTCATCCACCCCGAAGATCTTCGGTCTTCATCCTTCATTTTATTTATTAGATCTTCATTTTACGAAAATGTACATTGGTTCGAAGTGGTTTTCGAATAAGAATCACTCAGATCTGATCCCGGTTCCTTCGAACCAATCATTGATAATAAAAAATGTGTAGTAAATAGGGAATTCTTCTTTTGATTTATTACTTACTTTTTTATCAAAAATATCTTCGAGATTTATATATCTTTTAAAACACTTCTTTCCGGTATATATGGGATCATTTAGCCTCTCTTATCAAATCCTTCGATTACTTAAAACTTTTTTTAAACTTTGGAATAATTATAAATCACTTCATTTTCTCACTTAGGAAAATATTTTCAAATCATTTCATTTAAATATTAACAAAGATTTATTAATTCAAAACTCGAAATTTTATTTAGTTAAAACCATGTTATCTTGGATGTTAATCCAAAACCAATAAATATTAACTGAGCAGTATCTATAGAAATCATCTAATTCTAAATATTAATTCCTGTATTCAACAAATACTATGGGTGGAATAACGGTGAAATCTCCTTTTAAATTCCACGAATAGTACCAATTCCCTCTTAGGACTTTAACAGTAGTATAAGAAGATCGTCTCTATACAATCAAAGTTGTATTTAATTTAAATTGGAAAATTTAATTTTTTTTTTTACTTAACTCGTTTTCGACATTTCGACCTTACATATCCCTCGCCTAGGGAAGAGGCCAGGTGAGCCAGGGCACTAGTTGTTTCTAAACATCTCCTTAGTTTAAGAAGCTCACATCCGAATCTCACGAATAGAAAAATCCAGTCGACTCCTCGGCTTTTAGAGCTAAGATTAAACCACTTTATTTGTAATAGCTTTTCCTTAAATCATTTATTTAAACTCTTTTGAATAAGTTATGAAAACCTCCAAATCATTATTGAAACTCTTAATTATACATTTGAAAACATTTATAAAAGATTTGAAAAAGAACGGTCATGTTTAAAATTATATTTCAAAAAGTTATAGAAAAGTGCTGTGGAAAAATGCTGCGGAAAGTGCTTTTTAAGCTATATTGATCAAAACGACTTTTTATCATTTAGAAGTTCATTTTTATAACTAAAATCACTTTTAAAAGATTTTTAGAATTTATGTTATGTTTTTAAACAATTTTAAAAATATCATTTTCAAAGAAATCCTTTTATGGATTCCGAACTGCGAAACCGCGATTTTTTCAAAAAGTTATTTTGCTCATATTTCAAAATCTACTTATCAGAATCTCGATTTTTTTTCTTTGTTTGAAAACTATGGATATAATAGTTTGAAAAATTAATACCTCAAAAAATTCCAAGCTATATTCCATTCTATATATTCGTTTGACTTTTATGGCGCGAAATCGCGAACTACCATTATGTGCCTATTTTTCACTAAATTTCAATTACTTTTCAAACTTCACCAAAACACTTTCATATGTTTACAAAATATTTAAAACTCATTTTAAAACATTTTAAAGAGGTTTAACATTCCATATACACCAATTCTTTAAATCAAGGAAAGTGGTTTCCTTTATGCTTATCGACATGTATTTCTATGAATTGCATATATATTCAACAACAATATTAAACAACCAAAATTGATGATCAAAGCTTGTTAAACATCCATTGCAAAACATCTATCATCATCTAAGAATAATATAAGTAAGAGTTTCTCACATAGGGTTAAAAGATTAACCTAAAAATGGTTGTAGCTTCGCTAACTCAGATTTTTAACTCATGATCACTTAGGCTCTTGCCTTCAAAGGGCTCGGCCTTGGCTAGGGGCTCACGACCTTGGTTGTAGGGGAGGGAAGGCTCGGCTATGGAGATATGTGGTGGTGGCCATGGGTAAAGAGAGTGAAGAGGAGTGGTTTTAGCTTGGTTTTGAGATGTATGGATATGTATTCATATGTTTATAATATTTGCACTATTTCGGCATAACTTTCTTGCTATTTTTTAATATGAAGAGAAGTCGTTAGAGAGGCTCTTAGAAAGCTTAAGAAGAAGTGGAATAATGTGTTATGAATTTATGAGAAAAGGGGTGGTATTTATAAGAAAAAATATGGAATATCTTCCATCACTTCACCATCTTCCCATCACCCATGTGCTCCACCTCCTCCCATCATTTCACACGTTTGTTCTCTCCCCTCCATATGCTCCATCATTTCATTTCACTTCCAAGCCATGTGCATGTTCTTAGTGTAAGATAGTTGACTTTAGGAAGCTTAAGGGTTAAGTTTTTAGTAAAATATCTTAAATTTTTCTTGTATATGTTTACATGTATATTTGTATGTTTATATATATTCATGTGCATGTTAGGATATGTATTTGTATGTTGTATATGTGCACATGACACAAAAACAAGGTTGCAACGATTTAAAACAACTTTCGTTTATCAAACCGTTGAAAATTGAGAAATCGATTTGCAGTCACATTTTCACTTATATTTTAAGTTACATATAAATATAAATAAAATTTGAAAATAAATTTCTTATCAATTTTAACTAATCAAATGATCATATTTCATTAATAAGATCATATAAATTAGTATTAATAATTATTTACAAAAATCGTTATTATACCCATAAAGCGATATCGATTTTTCCTTATATTTTCAAATCAAATATATATCCTTTTAAAGCTATTATAAATGATTTATTATCACTTTATACTATTCAAAATGAATTATTATCATTTAAAAACATTTATTTATATAATTATAATTATTATTAAATCATTAAATCTCAATTAAATTAAATAAATCAATATTTAAATACGATGCCATTATTGGTGGTGACAAAAATACATTTACTTTCCAAAAATAAAATAATCAATTTTATTTCATATTCTTGTTCAATTATAAGAATAAGTGTATTTATCCAGCTCAATGCGCAACGTTTTACGATTATTGAGCTGGTTATTGATAAAACAATTTTCAGCCATTTTATCAATTTAAATTTCAAGGAAAATATTTTTGTAAATATCTATTCAACATAAGATTACTATTACTTATTATACTCAAAACAATATTATTTGTATAATCAACTTTTATTTGAATAATTTAAAAATAAATATAATTTATCAAAGTGATAAATTTACAGGTCGTTACACTAGAGTCATAAAAACAGCTCGGTACCAACAAGAATTGGTCGGTGCCGACCTGATTTATAAAAGGGAAGTTACTCCTTCTTTCCTCCTTTGGCCTTCTATCATCGATTCAATAACCACCAAGCAATTTCCCTTAGAAGTAGTGTTGTTTCTATGAGGTTCTGATATCACTTGTACTTATCTACTTTCCTTTAGAACTTCCTTTGAGTTGTTCATCTATTCCTTAAGAAATGGGTCTCACGCGACCATTGAAGCCAACAATACACAAATCATAGTTGTAGAACCCCTCAAGGTGCACAAAACGAGCTCGGTATCGACCAAAGAGTGGGTGGTACCAAAAAATTTCTCTCTCTCCAAACTTATCCATTCCAAGTCACTTCTTATACCCTTCCAAGCATGCCTTTAGGTCCTTGAACCATTTTGTCTTCGTCCTGACATATAGATTCGTTTGAAAGGCGCTTGGTTAAAAAACCAGATAACACTTGTCCCCTTGAGTATTCTTTTGTTGAAAAGCTATGGAATAAAAAAAGCGTATACCTTCATCCATATATGTCAATTGGTTATCCAATAGCTGCTTCTAAGCGTTGTTTTTGTTCTATGGACAACCATTCGACTGCTTTATGTAGTAGAAGCTCATTCCCCGTGCTAAGGACAAGATCTACGTTTTGGAGATCATTCCGTGTCTTAATCTGATATGTGCTACTTTCGTGTTGCCTTTCCTTTTATTTCTCTTTTAGATTTGGGCTTAATACTCTTGCCTTGTCACCCGAATACTATGTAACACAAACTTTTAGCCAAAATACTCGTTTTTTCATTTTTCTTTCGCTCTTGATCTTTTTGGTGCTGACTCCTCACGAGATAATTCCTCCAACCTATACTACTTGCTGCCATCGAGCAATCACCGCCGTCGCTATTAAAACCACTGCTGCTATCAGATCTTAGCGTCAACAACTATTCATCCGAATGAAAGGTGGAAGGATTAGAGGTTACTAGTTTGGGCTTTGGGCTAAAATCTTATTCCAGCCTATTCTTATTCAATCCTCCAACTATTCATCTTAATTTCATTCATTGTCCCTATTAATAAAAGTTTGTCTTACTTAATTATTATCTCTCAGTGTAATTTAATTAATTAATTAATTCCCTATATTATATCACTCCAAATTATGGAGCGTTGCAGGTGCTCGAAGAGGAGCCGAAGATGATGTTCGACAAGATTTAAGGGCGGTTATTGCCCTCAAGAAGGAGGCATGTAGGGTTTCAAACAGGGATCATAGGAGAAAAGTCCTTGAGACGAGGTCCATCGTGTCGATAAACAATTTTGTTGTGAGAGGTGTGTTGGTCGATTTTTGTTAAGCATGCCTTTGTTGTTGGGCTTCAAACGTTAAAAGTTCCAAAAATTTGACTACGCTTTTGCGCAAAAAACAAGCAACAGTTGTTTTGACAATGATTATGTATTATAAATATTAATTATATTGTAGACATTTATTATAGCATTTTTGGATGTATGCATGAGTTTTAAATGTACATTCCATTCAAAAAGTCAATATTCATAAAAACATTAGAAAGATAATATGATTGTAGAACATGATTTTAATATCATTTTAAACACCATTTCAAACTTAAAAATGGAAAACTTTTGAAAATTTTTATTTTCTTATCGAAGAATTTCTGTTAAAGAGTTAAAAGGTTAAGGCTATGGTTGGTTTATCGTTTTGGGTTTGGGTTTTCCTCCATACAAAAATACGCATAACATACGCATATTGTGAAAACGGTCATATTAGAAAATGAAGTTAACAACAAAATAGAAAATGACTTTTATTTTATTTTTTTTATTTTGGAAAATAATAGAAGCATGAGAAACAACTCATTCTTCCGTCGTTCCTTCATCTCTTCCGTCGTCCTCTACATCTTTCTTTCGTTCCCTCCATAGTCCCTGCATTTTTTTTATATTTTGTAATTAATGTTGAAAACTCAAAGCACAAAATTTAAATAAACTGAACAATGCCTTGAGTTTTTCCAAAACAATGACCAAAGCTAAAATCTTCTAAATAGTGGAAATTTGGATGCAGCTGGACCCAACCATGGTTATAACAATTGCTCAAAGAAAGGGTTAGTTGAGAGTAAACTATTGAGGTTTAAGTCACATTTATCTATGTCCTCTGAACGAAGCATCTTAAGAATGCTTATACGTGTTTATATAACTAACTTGCTTCATGTTGGATGCTTGATGCGTATACTTGCAGAGTTATTTCCTACTTTCTTGTAGCGTACAGAACTTACGTTGCCGGTGCTGAAATTTTAAATGACTCTATTTTAAATTTAATTTTATTATGTGTTCATCCATCCAAAAACTAAGTTAAACTTGTAGTTTATGTTAAGATAAATGAATTACAGACAAAACTCAACGTTTGCTTAATATCAATATTTGTTAACCGAAATAATGACTATATAATTATACAATCCTGCGTAAGTAAGACTGTCAACGGATGCTTTCGGATACAATAGTGTCATATTCGTATCCGCATCCGAAATTATTTTCGAATGTTGGATATCTATATCCTTTAATTTTTGGATATCGGATATCCTTATCCGTTTAATTTTCAGATACGGACGGATATCGGATATTTACTCGCTCCGTCCATAATCAATAAATTTATAAATTAAAAGGTTTAGATCAACATATAACAGTTTTTGTACTAATGTTCAAAAAAAAACCAAGAAAAATAAAATGTGATGATAAAACATTGTTTTATACTAATATCCGTATGTGTATCTAAAAATATTCAAAAATTAAACACTAAAACAGTTTATTTTCACTAAAAATGAACAAAAAAACCATATCGTAGTAACATATAATGATTAGAAAATAGTTGAAGAATCATATATTAATTAAATATAATTTTAATTATATACACACACACACACACATCAGTTAATCGAACGGATTTTTTCGGATACGCATACTAACCATATCTGTATCCGCTTTTCGGATAACGGCGTAAAAGGGATATTTTTCATATTTTCGGATACGGATTCGGACGGATATCGGATTTTTCATATACCCATTGACAGCTCTATATGTAAGATTTGCGTGTAAACTTACAAATCAAATAGAATTAAGTCAAGGGCGTTGTTAATGTGTGCCCTAAGAGTACATGTTAAAGATTATATTTATTTACTAAAAGACGAAAGGATTTTTTTTCAAATATCTAACATATCCTTACATCATAAATACATAGTGGAATTCGAAAGAAGCTAGTTGGATAATTTAACAATCTTAACATATGCTTTTAGGCCATATGTTAGCATTTTCCTTAAGTCGAAACAAAATATATCTGGATAAATGAAAAGTTTGCATTTAATTGAGGACTAACTACTTGGATAAATAATGAATGGTACTATTTACAGTCATTCAAACACTTAAGATCATTACTTGAATATTTATAAAATTGGCGTGCAACCCATGCGTTGCGCATCATATATTGTATAAAAATAATATTATAACTTTTTTGAAGAACATAATTTATTATGCAATATTTGATGAATTTTGTTAGGATAAATGAGTTATAAATTGAAATTATTATATTTGTAACCGTGTATTTTTGTTATGAGGTTCGTATACTTTTATATTTGAATAAAAATTAAATTATTATTTTTATTGATAAAAATAAGTTGTATATCGATTTATTATTTTTTAAGATTCATTAATCAAATAAATGAAAATAAATATTCTTAATAAATTTTGAAATAAATATTGTTATAAAATTTCATAAATTAATATTTACGTACATATATTATGAAATTTACATTTAGATTTTGATACATTTAACTAAAAGATAAATGATGTATATATTAAATTTCAAATTTAACTTAGAGAGAATGATGACAAATACGTGCCTAAAAATAGAAATGTAATACCAACGAACCAGTGTATTTGTATGCATTTATAGCTCTTGCAGCACATATTTATCAAAATAATTATATGATATTACCAGAGTGATAAAAAATATTTAATTAACTACTAAGAGAAATATCAAGTGAAGATAAGACCTAAAACGTTACAAATCACGTTGTCATTTCAATTTAGTAAAAAAAATGATTTTTAGTCCATTGTTCCATACCTTGCTATTTTCTTTATAGTTAAACATTTCAAAAAAATTTAACATTTATGTAAAAAAGGATAATAAAATATGAAATAAAAATATTTCTAATCAAAATATGGTATAATTTTTGTCCATTGATTAACTCGTTTTACGAATATAAATAATTAAAATGTAACTTTTTGTACAAAAATGTACTAACTGAAAATATTATACAAAATAGAAACATTCATCACTTATCATTAATTATAATATTATCATTCATAAAATATAATTTAATAATGATAAGAGTCCATTTGACGTACCCATTTTGTGAAGGTAAAACGTTATATATGTTTGTGATAATGTACAAATTTTGAAAATAGATTTTTTATATGTATTTGTTTGTAATGAAATACCAACTTTTAAAAAGAAAAAAAATCATATACATATTTCTTTGTATTAAATAACTTATTTTGGAAAGAAATTTTATAAACTTAAATGTAGAAATATATAAAAGTATCAAAGATAATTTTGTATATAATTGTGATAATATTAAATTATATGGACTTGAATGAAAATATTGTTTTACAATTTATATCAGTACAAAAATGGTATATACATTAAATTATCATTTTTTATATTTGTTAAATAAATTAATAAATATTTGTTAATTGAATTTAGTTAACAAAATTAAATTCAAGATCAATTAACAAACTCAAATATATAGACTTGAATGTAAAATGATATAAGAAAACTTAGGAGAAATCCGTAAATAATTGTGAAATTTATTGAACGTTGGCATGTAAATGCAAAATGGTAGCAGAGAATATAAGCAAAACATTGTAATAGTTTGTATATAATTATGAAAACATTGTAATAGCTTTATCATTTTTATTAATATGAATGCGGTACACAATTGATTTATAAACATTTATTAGATCAATTAATGAATATTCGTTAATTGTATTGTTTTAAAAGCTTAAATTTAAGATCAACTAACTAAATTTAATATATATGGACTTAAATATAAAATAAAAGAAAAAATTTGGAAGAAATCTGTAAATAATTGTTAAAATATCTAGTAGAAACATTGTAATAATAACAATAACAACAATCGTGAAATAAAATATCTAGAGAGAATTAAGGAGAAATGAGAGAATTCCTAAAATCAAGAAGAGAGCTTTAAATTTCTTTTGTTTTACTATTATTTAGTAGATTACATCATAAAACACACTTCAAAACCCAACTTAATCTTAAAAGGAGATCTAGAAGTAAACATGAATGTGTATGCATAATCAAGCAACATGAAAATATAACGAAATATAATCCTCAAGCATTGTTATCTTCAATCATGTCAACCATTAATGATAGAAGTAAATGGGATAAACAACGTAAGTAAAAAATATTTTATCAATTTTAGATTAAAAGTTGATGTGTTAAGATATTTAATTATATCTAAAATAAAGTGAAATGATTAAAAAGACAAAGTAGGGGAAAAAAATTGAACCAAGGGCGCTGCTTTAAAATTTTACACTGAATGAAAATCAATAATAAAATTCTATATGAATATGGTATCTATGTAAATTTTAAATTAAATTTGCTATATATCCGCAACAAATACTATTTACACGTATCATTACTTTATAGCAAATGCTATTTATAAAAAAGGAACCCTAAACTAATCCCTCCAGCCTATTTTCCTATTTAGAGTTTGCATGTTAATTGGCATTTCTATACCCCCGTACATTTTTCAGACAAATGTTAATTATAATTAATTGTGTTTGATCATATCATACTATTTTATGTTACAATTGGTTTTATCGTTCTTTTTTGTTTTCTTGTGGAAACAACAACAAAAGCAGTAATAATCGGATATTTTCGAACGAAGTAGCAATAAAGCTTCCATGTTGTTCTACCGTAGCACAAATTTGAGCTGTAAATTACTCTTTACTTTGTTAATCTTAGTTAAGATTACATAATTTATAAAATATAAAAAAAAAATTTACAACTAAAGTCAACGAGAACTTGGTTAGTTTTGAATTTATATGCATTGATGAAACAAGAAATGAAAAAACGATCAGACGAGAATATGACATGAAATTTTGATTTTATTGTTTAAAGAGAGGAGAAGGTAAGTTATCGGACTAAGAAAATAGAAAAGTTATGAAAAAACCGATGTAGATGGATGAACGAAATATACGATTGGATGAGAGGATAAATGGACGAAAGAAGAGACTTATCAACCTACATCCTGATGGAACTGAAATTAAAGTTGGTGTTAAATTGATGCCAGGTTTGAAAGAAGTAAATTATCAGATGAAACATGTGCATTAAAATGCAAGGTAGATATAGAATTTTGGAAGACTTAAGCTAAAACAGTGTTAATTAACCCAAACAGAGTAGATGGGGAATGGATATTCCAAATCCAAATTCAGTAGTTATAAGAACTGTCTTCTCATTTTCAACACACTTAAATTCAATAATCTATGTTGTTTTTGTGTTAAATTTTGTTTTTGATTCTGTATTTCAAGCCCTTAGAAAATACATAAAAATTAAAGATGAAAAGTGAAAATATTACTAAAATTAAGAGAAAATAATTGAAAATGGTAGTTGTAAAATAATTTAAACCGTAGAGACAAATGCTTAGGCTTCGTTTTGATTTTTATGTTTTGCGTTTTCAAAATTCATTACAAACACGAAGAAAGGGTAAGAAAAGTGATTATGACGATGACGGAGAAACGACGGATAGGACGAAAGGATGAGGGGATGGCGGAAAACAGCGAAGGGACGAAGGGATGGATAATCCAAAATACGAAAAACAAAATAAATTTATTTTTCATCTTACATGCTAACTTCATTTTTCCAAATATGTTGTTTTTCAAAAATATACATGCACGTGTGATTTTTTTTTTCAACAAGAACACTAATCTAAAAATGACAAATCATTCGGAACCTAACATTTTGTTGTTTGATTTGTCATGGGGTGTAGATTAGGAATTCTTAAACAGGATAACAGGGATGTTCTAATTCCCTATGCAAACTGAAATGAAAAGATAATGCATAAAAAATATCATATAAATATGTAGATGGTGATTAGACCGATCGAAATAGAAGTAGGTTCGCATCTGATCTAACGGATCTCGGTTCTAGATGGTTGGATCTTATTAGATCTAAATTATACAATTTTAAACCTATATTCAACCAGATCCAAGATGACGTTCGATTTGATTATACTATCAAATGATACTTTCAAATCGGATAGTATTATATCCACATTCGCATTTGAAGTTATTTTCAGATATCAAATATATAGTTTTATGGATACAAACGGGTATAAGATAATTATCATATTCGCAAATGATCGATCAGTCAAATAACATAACCATACAATATTGGTTTATCGTAATTTCATTTCAATTCCACTAATTATAAAAGTGTCTAAAATCAATAAATATAATGATAATATATTGTTTTAAGTAGTTAGTATGTTTAGTGCATATAATATAAACTATTAATTTAACAAAACAAAACAAACGGTACTAAAATACATAATAGAAATTATAATCTTGCTAAAGCCGGAATAAATAATTTTCAAATGTAGATGTCTTCGTATCGTTATCTGTATCTTTTTTTCGAATATTAAATATTTATCCACTATTTTAACACAGATGCATACGGATTTTTTGGTTATCCACTAATAGACTTACATTTGATCTAGTTGGATAATAATACTAAAATTGCATGTATTTTCATGATTTTTAAACATATATTATGAATCTGATTTGGTATTTGGTCGTATCACTTTTCGAATTTTTGGTTATCCATTAGCAGACTTAGGTTTAATCTAGTTGGATAATATATTAAAATTGCATATCTTTTAATGATTTTTTCATCAGATGTTTTGGATCGGATTTGGTATTTGATCGGATCGCTTTAGCAGGTTAAGATTGAATTCGGACTTGCTACCAGACTATTATATTGCAAACTCGTTATATTTCACTGACCATTCGTACTATTTAATAAATCACCGCTAAATATGCTGGATTTGACATTTGAGCAGAAGAGCCGAATGGGACAGAAAGCGAACGTTGTTTTACTCAACGCATATATACCGTTGCCAATTTGCAAAATAATATACCCATGCAGCCATTACGAAAGGAACTACGTATGTTATGTTGATTTGAAAATGATTTATTAGGCAATTCCAACCTAATACTCATAGTTTATAAAAAAAAAATATAAAACAAAATTTTCTTTCTACTTCTGAAAAAAATAAATTTGTATGTTTAAGAAATTGAATCAAAAAGCTGTTACGAACAACCTTAGCTAAGAGTACGTTCACAGTTAAATTTAGGCCAGTTGACGTTTATCTGATGTTAGACCCCTCGGAAGTGGACTCCACAGGAATGATCAGCTTGGATGAACGGTTTACCGTTTAACGAGTCAGACATCAACCGTAATTTTTCTCTTAATCTCTTAAAAATAACCTTCTTCTCTTTTCTACTTCACCTCAACTGCAGTCTATCTCTTCATCGTTTTCTTCAACTTCATTTCAAAGGCCAAACCGTTGACGAAGATTATCATTCAAATTCGAATGTTGAATATTTGACTAATACAAGCTATTACGAGAACTAGAACGTTATAGAAAACTCGAATTGATAGAATTTACACTTCCGAATACAAAAGATTTCATCATAACGATGTTGTTTAATTGACTCAAAATATCTACTAACGGATAACTACATACCTCCCTACCACATTGTTAGATCCAATATTTCATATTTTAACGAAATGCGGAACTAACCAAAGACCAAAAATAAAATATTTAATTATTGCTATTCGAGTTTACGCATGGAAATCAAAAGGAAAATTGAAATTTGAAAGAAAAAGTTTGCAATTGTACACAACATGTCGATGTACGGTTATAAAGTTCAAGTATGTAGCTAGTACGATAGCAATTCACAATCTCATTCGAGGATACAACGAAGAAGATTTTGAATTTATGGCAAATAACGATGATCCCGATCATGTTTTCGAAGAATTTCTACAACAATACTATAACATTCAAACGTTCACGAATAAGACCACGAACTAGTTTAAAGAAATACAACAAATTCCATTGCAAACGTTAAAGATAACATACAAAATGAACTAATTACTGCTGGACCACATTAGTAATTAGTATTTTGTAATTGCACTTGCAACGTTAATGTATTTGTAATTCGAAATTGGTGTAATACTGTAACTGTACTTGTCACCATCGTAGTTGAATCATCAAATTTTCGTATTTAGTTGCATTCTCGAAATACATCTTTTAAAACAATACAAAAGGATTAACAATATAGCTAGTAATAATAAAATTATCAACTATCCTTTCGGATGTCATTTTCGTAACACAATAACGCGTTAGCCTTTCACGAACCGTTTTCCATTTGTGCCCCATTCTCATGTCGTAAGAGAATGCAGTCTAAATAACTTACCACTTGCATAGTTACCATTACAATAATGGTCATTGCATAGGCAGGTTATACTTCACTATCTAAGTTCATTATTTAAACCTAACGTTATGGTAGACACATCCGAAGACATTAGAAAGGAACTTTTTATATATAAAAAGTAGCAAAATAATGATCAGAAAAGGCTAAATTGTAAGTCAAAGATCCTCCTATTTGTCATTTTGTTACTGAGATTCATCAAATTTGACCTGGTGCTCATAAATTAGTTCTTTTTATGCTCTGCTCCGATCACTAATTAATTTTCTTAAGACACAAACATAAGACATTTTGAAGAATCTTATTATTCTTCCAATATGAATAGATTGTCCATCCAACAGTGGTGCAGACCAAAAAAAAAAAAAAAAAAAGAAAGAAAAGTTGAGACTGTAAGATGTTCAATGAAACTGTACTTGAAATTCAGCAAAAGGAAGACAACAAATGGAATTTCTTATTCTACGAGGATCAAGATGTATTAGTAAAGACACACTGAAAAACCATTCCACCTATCATAACTAGTGGTTGTGCTCTTATAAAATTCATATAATAGTAGATTTCTGGATACAACTTATATATATTATTTATATATAACAAAAATCATATAATTTATGCATAACATATAACATATAATATACATATAATGTAACTTATATCTTTAATATTATATGATTTATTTATGTATAGGATGTATACACATAATTTATTTATCAGATTACCAAGTAGCACTTATCCAAATTTCTAAAACTCGATTATCACTTACTGGAGTTTCTGAAATTCGAGGAAGTTGTTACCGAGTAGCTACTTTTTTGAGCAAATCTACAACAACTAGTTTTTGAAGTTATACCACATAACATAAATAATTCAAGGAAAATTACATCGGGACATAAGTTGATGAAACAACTGAAGATACAGTGAATGTCAACCACTTAATTGCCTCCAACTTCAACATAACATAAGGCATGTCAACCTATACTTTCAGATTTTCAGATGCATATAATCTCATATTTGCATCTGCATCATAACTCATTTTCAAAAATCAGATCTGTATCAACGGATATAGATGGATATCATTCGAAGGCCATATGCTACCCGTTCATGGAACTACACGTGGGACCACCACGACTCCATCCGTCTTGCTTATCCTGGGTTGATCGGCCGGTGTGTTATGGCGTTATGAGTAGGTTACGGTGTTGATGTCTCCGCGCGCGCTCGAGCTCTGCCACTCCGATTTCATAATACTGGCGTCTGTTTATTTGGTATATTTTACGAGTCGGGTTATATTTATCCCATAATTCCCATAATGTTTTACTTTCGTCTTATTCATTTTTTCAATAAAAGTGGAAAATTGCTTATGTTGTTTTGAACTGAGACTGAGCACGAATGTTAACTTAAAAGTTCTTAAAAAATTTCGTGACAGTGTTAGTTTAAGCGAATGAATACAGCGTTTAGCCCTATCGAGTCCCATTCTCCGTACTTTCCGACGATTAGCAGCTCTTGGTTGGCATGGGTATAGGGGCCGGGAATTAATTTAAATGACAAAAATTTGTATATTTTCAGTCTCAATGACACGACCTCAATATTTTAACCATAAGGACAAACATTCTCCTAAAATTTATTCAAAAGGACAAACATTCTTCCAAAATTATTCATAAGTACAAACATTCTTTTAAAACTGCTATCGAACTAAAAACTGATACTTAAAATCTGCTACCGATAACTACAAACTGATACTTAAAAACTACTACCGATAACTACAAACTGATACCTAAAAAAAGCTATCAATAACTAAAAACTGATATCTAAAGAAAATTGTCATTCGGGCTAAAATACTGAAGGTCAGCTTTTAAGGATAAAATGCTGAAAATTTTTGTCCTTCAGAATAATTTCCTGTAATGTTTTATTTTCATCTTATTATTTTTTTTTTATAAAAGTGGAAAATTGCTTATGTTGCTTTGAACCGAGAATGAGCAAGAATGTTAAGTTAAAAGTTCTTAAAAAATTTCGTGTCAGTGTCAGTTCAAGGGAATGAGTACAACGTTTAGCCATATCAATTCCCATTCTCCGTGTTTTCCGACGAAAATATTTAGTGTTGCTCTTGGTTGGCATGGGTATAGAGGCCGGACGTTACATTGTTGGTATCAGAGCTTTTTTTTAAATATTAATTAATTTCAATCAATTAATTAAATAATCTTTGATTAAACTTAAATAATAAATTATTTATTCAAGGTTTAATTTATTATTTAAGTTAATTAAAGATTATTCAATTAATTAATTGAGATTAATTAATATTTTCGATCTGTCCATAATCAATAAACTCAAAAAAAATTAATGTTTTGATCAAACATAAATCCTTTTCAATAACAACGCTGACATAATTACAAAAACTAAAAAATACAGTGATAATAATCAATTTTTGATAACAAATGTTCATTTATATATGCATAATATGAATTATTACCATGATAAAACGATACATATCAACCATTTTATGTGGTAAAATGTACATACAAGTCGAACAAATAATTTTCGAATATATAACATCAAATGTATATGTATCGATTTTTTTAAGATTTTGAATTTTTTTTTTATTTTTTGGATATGGATTTCATATTTTTCGGACACTCATTGATAGCCTTACCCCACATGTGATCCTAATATGGTCCAACAGCCCATTGTATCAATTATTTTTTAAAAAAAAATTGTGTCGAGATAGTCACCCTCGTACTTTATATATACAATTTATATCATTTATATAAATGAATTATCGAATATAATTTACACAAATAATTTATATACCATTAGTTTACTTGTATAATTTAATCCATATAAAATATAATTTGCATAAATACAAATATTAATATTAACACATAATTTATCAATTTGCCTGTTTCTAAGGAAAAACTTACCCGAGTACTCAAACTCGGTAATTACTTACCCGAGTTTCTGAAACTCAAACTCGGTAATCACTTGCTCAAGTTTCCGGGTAAATCAATATTTGTGGGGTAAGCTAACTACTGCTACCAGATAGCAACATTTTGGGAATAAATCCCATACTTGCTGACCAATTGGATGGTCTTTCAACCCAATAAACTCATTAGATTGTTGCTTTACAAACACATCCTCACAACATAGACACCATAAACTCTGCAGTTACCAGATGATCCATCTTACTAGAAATTTAATTCAACAAATAAACCTGACATGTATAACAGATCAAATTGAGAAGGTAAAAATGAGCATGTTTTGTTCTCCCTCATCAACATAGTCCTCACTTTTCATCGGTAGATGAACTAAAAACAATAGGGACCGCAGCAGTTAATTATGCATCATCCACCAAGAAAAGAGAAAAGTGAGGTTCATGTTTAGAAAAAGAAAAATCAAGCTCAAGAAAAATCGACTATAATTTGCCAATTCCAACATCATGAATGATTACGAATTCTAACAGCTTAAGCTTGTACTTCTCGTAAATAACGAAAATTTTGATATTTACACCTAACCTTTCATACGATTAGACTTCAAGGGAAGAAGCCCAATCCAAGGAGGCTGCTTTCACGTCTAAATTCTCTGCTTTGCTACGAATATGAAGGACTTTCCATATGTTTATCTTTGGTGTCATCCTGAATATCGATTTTGACATCAGAATCGATCTCAAAAGAAGCCCGAGACATCTCAGAATTGAGCTGACCACCCTCTGTAGATCCCCTTCTTTGGTTTTCTTCCATTGGTTCGGAGAAGCTATTGCTTGCATACAGATAATGGTAGGAGTCGAGATCTATGTTTTCTCGAGGAAAGAGAGGTCTGCTATAGACAGGCTGCATTGTTCTTTTCTGATCAGGAGAGTTTCGTAGTGAGATTCTGCATACTGGACATGTAGAGTGCTGTTTCAGCCATATATCTATGCAGTTTACATGGAAAGCGTGGCGGCAGGAAGGAAGAACCCGTAAAATGTCTTTCTCCTGGTATTCTGCAAGACAAACAATGCACCTGCCAAAACAGATAAAAACTTTGAGATATGTATCAACTAAAAAAGAACTACTACTGCGATAGCATTTTCACTAGGCTGTAAGTTTATTCATTTTTCATATATTTCACCACTGTTCAAAGATCCAAGATGATATCCTCCAAAAGGGTTGCTTGTGAATTTGATAAAAAAACATTGTAGTAGACGGTATTTAATATGCATATGCTTGCATGCAGATTCAACACATAAAACATGCATGCATGAACTTCTATGCTAATAAAATCATAAAGCAGAAAGAGATCCTACCATACTGTTAATTTTTTAAACCGACTTCGGTCAGAAATTTTTACAGACCGCCCTTTGTAAACTACTGCAAAATTAAGAAGTTGAGTAGATTAATACAGATTAGTGGTTAGTAATTTTGTACATTGCTTACTTCTAAACAATTAAAATTTTTGCAAAGTAACCAGAAATATCGATGAAACAGCTCCCAGGATTATACATTTCTATTTAATAAGGTACCATGATTTATGGTATGGGTAGAGCTTTCGATGGATACCCGAAAAATCTGAAATCCGTTTGCATCCGCATCCGAAAAACGGATAAATATTCGATATCCAGAAAAAACGATGCGGATGCGGATACGAAAACATCCGCATACGAAAATTATCCGTCCGGTTTATGTCAAGATTATAGTCCAGATTATGTGTATTTTAATACAGTAAATGATATTCGTTTATTATTTTGTTAAGTTAGTAGTTTATATTATATGCACTTTAATGCTTATTAACTGCCCGAAACTATTTATCCATCATATTGATAATTTTTAACACTTTTATAATCAACGTGATGGAAAAATGTTTATGTTAAACTAAAATTTTCATTTTGTAGTCCTTGATTTATCGGTCGTTAGCGGATAAGATAATTATCCGATATCCGTCTGTATCCACGGATGCGGATATCCGATATCCGAAAATGATTTCGGATGCGGATGCGGATGCGGATATGATACTATCCGCATCCAAAAGCATCAGTTGACAGGCCTGAGTATGGGTTTGATCCATTATTCATTACAGAAGAACTGGACAACTTCAGTGTATTTGCATCTAAAAATAATAACTGAAAAAGGAGTGTTTGTAAGGGGCCACAAATCCATGTAATGGTATATGACTTCCAAAACATATGTAGTGAGAAACTGAAACTTTAATACCTCCCCGTTCTCATCTAAATAACTGATATAAATAAACTGAAGCCCGCTGGTTTTGATTTTAGAGCTGAAAATGCTATCTTACGAGGCAAAAAATAGTAACACAATCAGCATATGTGTAAGAAAAAGTTGATATCTAATGTAAATTGTTGCAAAATTATATCTTGTAGAAAAAAGATGATGTGATTAACATCATATGCAAAGTTTAACAAATTAAAGATACACTTGCAGACCATACTTTTTATAGTTGCATTAAGCACTTATTTAACACTTATTGGTGCAGCTGCTTTTTATGAAAGCATGACACCAAATTACTGATATTATCTTGTGTCTAAAGCGATAGCAACTGAACTAATGGCGGCACTTTGTTATATTTACAAGGATATTACACGCATGATGTGCACAAGAGATAAAAGAATGAAAATCAACTCATACTTGGATTCATAGGTAAAAAGCATACAGCCGTTGAGATACTTGAGAATATCATTTGTAGTTCTGTAATAAATTTATACGCTAACTATATCATATTGACGCTCAAAATGAAATCAAAATAAACTTCAATTTGATTTTGTTTTTAACCAAATTTAAAAATAACAGTGGGAGAAGGAGCCACTCTTCTAGTTAATTAATACAGATAGCCAAGTCCTATTCCTATTGATTTATTACTTTATTATTTAGAGTCAAGTGTATGTCATTTTAGTTGTGCCGGATCAAACAATAAGTGACTAGATTGACAGAGTTTATATTAAAACACACAAATTAAGTTTATGATAAAAAGTATAAATTATTGGACTGGCATTACTGTTCACAAGAGCATATCATCTAAAAAAACCCCAAAGTTAAAGAATATTATGGCAGCCAAAAAATTGATTTGTCTTGACAAAAGGAAAAAGAAAAAAGTGAAGCAATCTGGCTGACTGCAGTTAAGGTACAGCCAATGATACCTTCATCCATCAGAACATGTGAATGACAATATATCAATAAAAAAAGTGGCAAATAAATGATTCTAATATATTTCGTACATTATTTGGAAACATAAATATCTAGAGGATAATGGACAGCACATGGTTCATACATAACATAATCTTGACATGGATACAAAAGGAAGACCATGCTGATACTTTACAATAACCTCAAAGGCTCAAACTACTTGACAATAGCTGTGGGCACACAGAAAAGGAAAAGCAAATTGGTGATGACAATTTAATGGGAATCTTTAATGTTCAATTAATAAATCAGGCTACATATAAAACCCAAAAAAACAATAGCATAGTCTGAGTAAGTATCAAGTTGGAATGCGTGAATAGCCAGCTTGGTAGTCTATAAAAATAACACGTTGAACTACAAGTTGCCATATCATAAATTCAAGACATGCTTATATGTTGTCTATATGCGAGGACCACTTTTTCTTCACAGTCTATATATACAAGGACCACTTATACTTGAAGATGGAATACAGAGAAGTCACCATATATCAATATACAATTATACGGTTATATGGAAAATGGTGTTGAAAAAAAAAGGTTGGGAGTGCTAAAAGGCTGGGTTGAATTTCGTGTAAATGATTAGATTTAATATCCTAATGGCATACACAAGGATGATATATGGAACCTATTAAAGAATGTTCCTTATATATGCAACTCAAATGCTGCGAGTTATAATGTGTAGATAACAAAAATTGCATGGTTTAGCAACAACTTATTATTGTTATTACGAAGGTCGGTAAAACATACCAACTAACAAATTCTTATACTGTTCAGGACGAAGCAAGTGTCAGATGACTAAATATTTTAAAGCTCATATGAAGCCTCCAAATGGAGCATAGGCAGCGCACCATGACGTTCTCCATAATAAAAAATCAATGATAGTTTTTATGATAACTTTTTATCAAATTACTATTAAGATTAGTCATAACTTGTCAAGAATTGAAGTAGTAAGAATTTAGACTCTTAGACACTAATCAAAGTATGTAACTATGCAAGCCATTGATAACAACTATGTAACATCCAATAACAGAAAAATAGTTAACTTATCTAACAAAATACAAACATCCAATAAAAATAAACCCATTAGATATTAAATATTAAACATATTCAGTAAAAAAAAATTGAGCAAACAAAAATGCTTAAAAGTACTTATTAGCATCTAGGGGAATCGGTGGCAACTGACAATCTAGACAAAATAGAGTGGTCATACAAGAACATAGATCCTCCCTCCCCAATAAAAAAACAATAAATGCAGTAGCGGCAACTGACAGCATTTGGAAGGCAATTACTACATCACAGTAATTGATAATGATATTCCAAATTGAAATATGTTGATTAAAGGTTGTTGACTAGCATGTAAAAAGGGTATAAATAACATGTATTTGACAAGTTATGAAAACCATACTCCTTGCACTATAGAAGCAGATATGAGATGGTGGATATTTTTTATAAAAAAATTGGATTATGATCAGCACCACAGTACTTGCAACACGCATAATGCGACACTAAATATTATTACCCACCACTGTTTGAAAAAATTATACCCCAGTGCAGATTCAGTAAACTCTTTTATAATTTGTGTAAAAGACGAAAAGTAAAGAACATTCAACATACTTATTAGCAGATATAAGATAAAATATCTCCAGAACAAAATAACTGGAGATATTATTCAAATCAAAAGCCTGTTATGTTATCATTCATATTACTTAATAACATGGCATGCGAATAAATTTCTTTAACTGAGAAGCATGCAAACAAATAGAAAAATCAGCAAAACGACATGTTTAATGAAATTTAGTGATAGGTTTGTAGCTACAACAGCAATGATGCCTCAGTGCCCTCAGTGCCTTGTCCATAATTTACAGATTGATTTAACTGCCTCGGTACATAATAAATAATGTAGTAACATATCAAAGAGACACTCTAAGAGTGTTATTACCGTAGTAACATATCAAAGAGACACTCTAAGAGTGTTATTACCGTAAAGGAAAATTAGCTGAAAAAATGGAGATGTTTATGCCTTACTGATGGTTTACATGATACCACAAATAGCTAATTAGGAGCACATCATTTGGTAGTTTATACATGGTTTATATGCATGGTGTGCTAAGACAAATCTCTAATCTACATCCTTTGGCGGTAGTATATTAGTTTATTTACATGATTAGCTAAACTAAATAACAAACAGGAGTGTGATTCATACAGCAACTTCCTTAAGCTAATGACACAATTTATGCCCTTCCCAACTTGATGTTGGAGTGACTATATCTAGTATAGACGATATGGACACGCATCCGATTGGTTATTAAGCCCTAAATGAAATGAGTAGCTGAAGAATAATGTTACCATCCAGCCAATTAAGTAATAAGAATAGAAAATGACTTTAAAACTATATCTGGTTGGCATCAATTTCTAACTTAAACTTGAAAGTTGCAAATAAGTTGAGCATGCACAAGTAAAACAACTTGCTTACTCGTTTCATTCAACTTTAACAACCAAAACTGCTTAAGATTTCAATTTGGAATGTCCAATGCTTATACCTTTTAGTTAATTAGATTATAAAAGTTCAAACTTGTGACTATATTTAAGAACATAAAAGATTGTTCCTAAATGGTTCCTAAAACTAACACATATAATAATACATCCAAGGTTTTAAATCTCGGATTTTGGTCCCATATCGTTTCGGAATTTTCACACAAGCTATTTCGTATTAGAGGAGATCTCAGGCGAGATGAGTGCATCACGGGTTTATATCTCGAATTGACATCTCGAATTTTAAGGTACATCTTGAGAATATCTCGGAGTAACTTATGTGTCTAAAATTGATGTTTTAATGATTTATTTAACAACCATAACTTTCAAAGTAAAAATAAAAATTGTAACATACTTGACTAGCATAATTTATTTGGTAACGATTGAATGATATCATCTTGTTTGAACACGAATGGGGAAATTAAGTCTTTTGTTATGACTCATCGAGATAAAAAGTTAAAAAAAAAACTGTTCAAAGAGTTGGAAAATAGTAATTGGATTGAGTAGTTTCTTCTGAATCCATATGAAAATGAAAATATATTATGTAAAAGAAGAAAAAGATATAATTTCGAATTAGATATCGGAATGATATTTTGATCCATATTTTGAGTGATATTTGAATATTTTAGACGAGATGAATGTCGGAGGAGATATGATGAGATTTGATATCTCGTTATCTAAGTGTGAAAAGAAGATCTTAGCTGAGATATGGAAGATGCCACGAATACACCATTAAAAAATGGATTTAGTGATTTATTAAATGAGCAAACAGTGCCAACAACAACTTAGGGTGCAGTTGGATACAGGATTAATCCATCTAGTTATAAAAAATGCTCCAACCTGCATAGATCGGCTACAAAGCTAACAGCAGTTTGTAAATTTTATCCCATAAAAAATCAGGGACGAAAACGTATAGAACATACAAATCAAATAGTGGAAGTTTAATTAAAAATAAAAAACAACTCACTGTGTATCTTGTTCAGATGAACAATTGCCACCGAACTCCTTAGTAGGAAAGGTTGCTACTATTGAAGGTTCCATTCCATGAAGCCGACGTTCAATCTATTCCAATGAATACAGAAAATCACTTACTATTGTCAGGTAAATGACTTTAAGAGCTATAAACGTAAATCCATTTGATATTGAATTGTCAAACATTTCCACTTTATGCAAACTTACAGATAAACCTAAGTAAACTACTAGACCTTTAGCTAGTTACCAAATCATAACAACCTAATACAACCCATTCTTTCAATTCGAAGATACTAGAACATCTTAACAAGAAAGAAAGTATACCGTAGCAAACCAAAGCTCATAAACCCAATTTGACCATCTTAAAACCAAAATCGAAACTTCGCATCACATTCACCAACACTAAAGGTCTTTGGAAAATGTTGTAATATAAACACTTACACTGCTAAGATCGGATCTAGAAGCAGTCGGAAAATTCCTCCTAGAAGCTCTCAATTGGATGCGGGCGCATATCAACCGTGTGCATACGAACACAATAAACATTGTGCTTACAGCGAATCCAATCACAGTCATTACCAGATTAATCCCAGTCGAAATCATTGTTAAATCTTACAAAGACCTCTAAAGATTGGAACTTTTTTATTCAAATCTTCATAATTATAAGACGCAGATTGAATAGGAGAAAAAGAGATCAAATTGAATACAGATTTTGTCTCACTCTTGCTGCCATGGAATATTTTAGTTGTAAAAAAAATCAGGAACAGCAGAAGGGGATAAAGAGAGTACCACGCACACTGCCGTTTAATGGGCTGTACAAAAGATGAAGTTCCAACTTGAATGGTATCTACGCAATATCCATTTGAATCTATTTTAAAATTAACTATTTATTTTTATGTTATTTTTGTGATTGATGATGTTTCTATTCTTATTTATCTACTTATTTTCTTGTTATTTTTGTAACGGATGGTGTTTGTTTGTTTCAGGAAGGATAGATTTTTAATACATTTATTGTCTTAGAACATTTTTGTTCGTAGCAATTTTCATATCAAACGCTGGTTACATCTACCAATCATATAGTTTTGTAACACTTTAAACTAATGTGTATTCCATACGTTGCACGTCATAAAATATAATATTTACACTTCTAATGTTAAAATAGAATTTTGCTACATAACGTTAGGTAAATTCATTTTGGTAAATAATTATAAATCAAGAATGTTACTATTGTTTGTGTATAATTTATGTCGCGTGATTATATATTTCTATAGTAGCATGAAAAAATTGTTTCGTCATTTTTGTCAATATGAATAGTTATACGCATTGAAACTATCGTATTTTTAGGATTTGTTAGATGAAATATTGAATACTGTTATCTGAAGTTATTTAAGTAATGAAAAATCACGACGACGTACAATTAAATACATAAACTTTTGTTGGAAATAGCTGTATGCATTATAAAAAAAATGTTATTGATGTTTATGTAAATAATCTATTGTTTTATGTAATAAAAGTGGTACTTAATCCAAGTAAGACACTTATTTTGATGTCCTGAAGATTCGAATTCATGAATTTTAAGACATCGGCCTACAATACCATATCACTTGCTACTCGAGCTAGTGGTTCTTGATGTAAATAACCTATATTATATATGATGATGATGATATATGGATACCTTTATATTTGAATGAAAAGATAATTTTTACCATTTCAATCAACATGAATATGGTATACATATTGACATTGTCATAATTTCTGATTTATTAGATGAATTAATGACACTGCAAGGAATAACAAAAATTCCGACGGAAGCTTCCGACGACTGCCGACGGTCCGTCATTTACTTTTCGTGGCTTCCGACGGCTACCATCTTAACTAATTTAATTTCTCACATTATTTTTTTACCTTTTCTTTTGAAGACTTAGAGAATCATGTTTTGCTTATAAATTCTAAGGAAGTATGCACCGAACCCACAATACATACTTCAGGTAATTCACAAGGATATGTAGTTAGTGGAAATTGAACCATCGACCTTTAAGGTGAGCGTCGCATGTCCTAACCACTGCACTACCTTGGGGGTTATTTTTTTACTTATTATTTATAGAAGTTTGAATTTTTTTAAAAATACCGATTTAATTCTTAAAAATTAAAGAAGTTATTTTTATTCAACTCTGCAATTTTGTGACAGTTTGTGCTTAATTAGTATTTTTGATAAACTTTTATTGTGTAATTCGATATTTAACTTTATCAAAAATCAAACTCAAACGATCAACCTGTGCAACTTTCGGTCCGTTCATTATACAACTTTAGTGAAATTTATGATGTGTAACTGTTTTATGAATTTAAATATATTTTTTAACAATTGTATAAGTAATTATAAATTTTTAAATTTATTTAACATTATAAATTCAAAAAAAGTATATATTCGATGAAAAAAATAATTTTTTTTGAATCTTATGTCGATCCAAAGTATTTTGAACCTACTTTCAAAATATGATAAAAAGGTAAATATTTAGAGTGTTGATCTTGATTCTTAAATTTATAGTCGTTCGTCTACATTCGGACTAATAACCTTTCGTTTAAAGGTCAAACGATTTTCAAACGTGACGAAATTCAAATCATATATCTTTATTGATAGTTGGAGTAGAAACGCAATCCTGAACTATTTTTAGCCTATTATTTCTAGGCTGGATTGGAACTATTAAAACTAAGTTAAAACGGCTAAATTTCTTTACAAATTCAAAATGTCCCTCTAAGCTTAAAGATGGGATCTAACAAATAAGCCTCATTTAAACAAACGAACATCATTTACAAATTCATTGTTAATTAACTAATAATATTTATAAATTCAAACTAACGAAAAAATAAATGTTGCAACTTAGAAATAAAACTTCACCTACACATGATTTCAATGTAAAATATGGTTAAATATTTTTGCAAATCATTTTCTCTTGAATGTGTTAATCATATATAAATTATAGAAGAACAATTCACACGTGAAGCACATGTCATCATCACGCACGAAGTGCGTGCTGTAACGCTCGCACTTTGTAATTTATTTATCCAATCCGTATGGCTAGAATCGAGAAAAACCATAAGGAAAAAAATTAAACTCAAAATATATCATTTTCTAAGGAGTTGTATAACGATTGATATGTATTATGAGGACAACTTCTATGAAAATGACCCGAATTTTTTTCTTTATATTTTTTTAAATCCAACCATACGGATTAGATAAATACATAATATAATGTATATGGTTTGAATTTCGTCTCGTTTAAAGATTGTTTGACATTCGAACGAAAAGTTTAAGTCTGAATGTCAACGAATGACTATAAATTTGAAAAATCAAGTTTGATACCTTAGACTTGTTTATTTTTTTTCATATTTCGCTTGTATGCTCAAAATACCTTGGATGGACATAAGATTCAACGAAGTAATTTTTTACTAAATAATTTATTTTATATGAATTTATTATGTTAAATACATTTAAAATTCACAGGTAATTATCAAATCGTTAAAAAATTATTGTATAACGAATAAAAATAACATCTTCAATAGTTAGAAACAAAACTGCATTATTGTAAACTTTTTAAAAAATTCATAGCAAATTAAAACTTGATAATAAATAAAATTAAACTTAATTTATTTCTAAGTGGGGAGAAAAGAAAAATATAGTCGTCGAAAGCCATTGAGAATGGGAGAAAGTGCTTAGGGATCAGAAAGAAAAGAGCTGATTGTTGACGAGGAGGGCGCAATCTTTGATGCAATTATGGAGCTGACATCACGGTATAGGCATTGTGCTTTCAAGAATCAAGTGGTAAAGTTTATGGATATTATATTTATGAGTAACGTATAACATATTAATTTCATTACTCACAATATATGAAACTCATACACTTTTTTAAATACTGTTACATGCTAAACGTATGCAAAGCGTCTACAAAAAACTCAAGACAACGTAAAGATTCAAGAGTTGAAAGCGAATATTGAGAAGCTGGAGAAACGAGATAGGCGTCGGGCTGAAGAGCTGGCCAAGTTGGACGAGCATCTTGCTGAATATATGCAGGAGCATGGATCATTTCTCTCGTCAAGTGCATCCGGAGGTGACGAGTAGCAATAGGTATGATTTTTTTATGTTTTTGTTGGAATATTGTACATATATGCACTTTGAGATTGGTGAGATAGTTTGACCTTGTTGTGTTTGAGAGTTGGATTTGTTTGGATATGTTTGAGATGTGTGAGGTTGATTTGGGTTGTTTGATACATTTTGAGATGTTGGATGTGTGTAGGGTTGATTTGAGTTGCTTTGAGATGATATTGGACTTGCTTGATGCATTTTGGGATGTATTTTGAGATGTTGTTAGATGTTTGAGAATGTTATGGGTTGTTTAAATTTGATTTGTTGTAAATATTGATGTTTTATTACTGTTGTTGTTATTATATGTGATTTTGGGCTTTGATATATACGAATTATACACATGAAGTTGAGATATTGATATATAGATATGTATGTGTTGGTTAGGTATGAAAGGCTATTGGTATATAAAATAAGTACTATTAGATTTCAGAAGGTCATCGGCAGCTTCCAACGGTCTTTTGGCAATATAATTCTGACAGTTATCGATGGCTTTCAACAGCTATTTTTTCAGTTATTTTGGCGGTTTCCGACGGCTACCAATAATACTTTAGACAAACCATAACCTACCATGTGTACATGACAAAGCATCGAAAATATCATCGCAAGCCGTCAAAAACTAATCGATGGAGCGTCGGTAAGCCCATCCTTCAACAGCCTTGTTGCCGATGGTTGTTTATGATCGCTGCCTACGGCCGTTGATGGCTTTGAGCCATCGAAAATGTTGTTATTTCATGTAGTGTAATATTAGATAATTGATCTATTTAAATAGGCCAATGTAAGAATATGCAAGTATCTTAAATATATTGAATTAAATGAAAAATATCAATAGATAATTGAGACATGTTTATAAAATATTGTAGAAATTACAAAAGGTAGGTATTTGAAGTCAAAAACAGTTTTTTTTTTACTGCAAGTATGGTAAATTTATTAAAATAATGAATTACAAATCAAAATATGTGATATGTTTGTAATCTAATTAAATTCAACTTAACATTTTTGTTAATATGAATATTGTTTAGATATTGAATTATCATATATTTAGGGTTTATTAAACAAATTAACTAATATTATTTGATTAAAATTATATCTAAATGGTTTAAATTTAAGATTACATAATTAGTTTTATTATATGAACTTAAAGTAAAATAGCATGAGAGAATTGAGGAGGATTTCGTAAATAATTTCGTAAGTTTTGAATTGTTCTTATTTGAAGTTAAGAAATATAATTTTGTAATGCAATGTGTGTTGAATATATTGCGATAAATAAATTATAAATTACATTTATTGTTATTATTTATGTTCTAACTTATGTTGTATGATATATGCATTTTTATACTTGAATGAAACTTAAGTTTACCATTTTTGTGAAAATGAACGTTGTATACATATCAAAGCCACCATATTTCTAGAATTTATTAGACGAATTAAAAATATAGGGTAACTATATTTATTTAAATAATTTAAATTTAGTATTACATAAATAAATCGAGTATATAGACTTAAATATAAAATAATAAGGGAGAAATCACGAGGTTTCATAAATAATCATTGAAAGTTTAAACTATGGATGCTTGAAGTAAAACATTGAATTTTGGAATACATGTATGATCGATTTTTTAAGGTAACATAATCATAAATTAAATTTGTTATTACTATTTATGTGTATTATTTATATTATGTGATTTATATATTTTTATATTTGAATAAGAATAAAATTTTCATTTTTGTTAATATATATATACGGTATATATGCCGATATTATCATATTATATGATTTATTAGATGTATTAACAAATATTAGTTAACTAGATTAATTTACATAGTTTAAATCCAGGATTACTTAATTATTTTAAATACGTGGATTTGCACAAAATATTAGGAGAGAATGAAGAGAGATATGTAAATAGTTGTAGAAATTTTAAAGTATAGGTATTTGAAGTTAAAAGTTCAATTTTGTAATGCAATGTATGACATATTCAAAGAGGTAAATGGATTATAAATCAAAAAATTTATTATGTTTGTATATAATTTAAGTTATTAATTTTTATATCTTTATATTTGAATGAAAAAAAAATAATTTTCCCATTCTTATTAATATGATTGTGTTGTACATGCTAAAATTGTCATTTTTTAGGATTCAATGGATGGATTAATAAATACTGGTTAACTAGAATATTTAAATAATTTTTGATTATGTTATTCATCTAAATATATATACTTTAATATGAAATATTGAGCTAGATTTGAGGAACCCACTACAAATGATTATAGAAATATTGAAATGTAGGTATTTGGACTTAAATTGGTAGGAAAGAATTAGTGAAATAAGTGCATAGTGATAAACCATGTGAATTTGAGAATAATATTAGAGAGACATGGGGAGAAGGGAGAAAACTCCTAAAATTAATAAGAGAGAAATTCTTCTGCTTTACTATTATTTGACCAGCGTTTAGCTTATGTATTATGTTGGAACTGACTCGTTTGGCAGCGGGTGAAATGAGTAGCTTTAAAAAAAAATTGGCTTTTAATAAGTCTATGTAACAAATTAGCTAGAAGAAGATCAAATCTATATACTAAAAATAAAGTCTTATTTTATTTTGAAATATTTTATATTTATTTAGTTAATCATATTAATTAAATCTATAATACATATATTTTGAATATCTCATATATATATATTCTTAAACTAACATGACATAATAATAAATAAAAGTGTATAACTACACACACACACACATATATTGGGATTTATATCTATTGCATAAACATATAAATCATGCGTACATACATGTGTTATGTGTGTGATAAATTCATATACATATTTAAGGAATATAAATGTCTAAGTATATACATGTATTTAAATATACTATAATATATGTGTGTGGTTTATACACACATTAATAGTACTATATACGTGTGTGTAGTTTAGATGTATATATTATATATTTCCACTTATATATAATAATAGAAATTAATTGCAGATGTTATATAATGAAAATTAAATTATTTGACTAAATAAAAACATATAAATTTAGATTAAAATTAATAACTAAATTTTTTTGAAGTCAAATTAAATTGACTAATTTTAGGACACTTAAATTTAAATTTTAAATCAAAAGGTAATTTTAAAATATCTTAGTTTGAAAATATTAAAATAATATCTTCATAGGTTACTAACTCACATTAACTGATTTTGAAATATATATATATATATATATTAATTTTTGGCCTAATCGATAAATAAATAATATACATACATACATACATACATATATACATTAAATATCAATTTATATATGTGTAAGATAATATTATTATTTAGTTGTTAATAAAAATCATTTTTTTAATTTCAAATCTGCAATCAAAAGGGAAAAAGATTTTTTTTAATTTATTTCACATAGTCAAAAATAAAGTATACTAAATATATATGTACACATACACACATATTTATCTAATAGTTTTTTCACTGAAGGAAAAATTAAATAAGTTAAAACAAAATATTTATGAGATATTATGGCCAAATGTAATATATACATATACATATACATATACATACATATATATATATATATATTACTTTGTTCATATGCACTTTAATAATTATAGTTTTAAAACAATTAAAGACTTATATTTAAATTTTAAATTATTGAATAAAAGTTTTACGAATATGTATTTGGCAATATAAATATGATACTAAGGATGATGGCATATGTAAATTGAGATGAAAATTATACCCAGTAGATCGCCTTAATTTGAAAGACTTCTAGATTTCTTGAATAACCACTTGAAGTTGCAATAATCGAGTGAATCGATCGCCTTTTGTTTTGTATTTGAGGTTCGGATGAATGAGGGGTTCAGCCTTGGAGGTATGCACGATTAGAAAATGGAAGCCAAGAGTAATGGAGCATCATGTAGAAATGAATTAGGTTGCCATGGCTTATAAAGAGAAAAGGGAGAAAATGACCTTTCATCATTTACTCATTCTCTCTTACCAATTCAAACTCAGATACAGATTCACTGCCCTTCCTCCCCCCAATATGTGGCCGGCCATACCATTATTATTTCAAGGTCTAAAAATCTTTAAGCTTGTCTAGTAGTAATTATATTTAAAGTTTATTTAAAAATATTGATATTGTATATTAACACGTGCAAATATAACATTTATATATACATCGAAATAATTACTAGGAGCATCTGGAAAATTTCTTTGAGCTATCCCATTTACTAAAATGTCCAAAATATTGAATACATTAATTATTAATATTTCTTGAATATCAATTAACTTGATTAGTTTATAAAGATTAGTTTATAACACTTTATAAACTAATCAAATCTTGTGGTATTTCAGACGATTCATTGGTTGTGTGACTTAAAGGTATGAATTTAGTTAGCGACTAATATTGAACAACTCAAATATTAACATTCGCATATCACCGTAGTTAGTAGTGTGACAGTTTGGCCAAAGTCGTCGCTTACAGTAGAAAAATCATATCTTAGATCACCTTAAGCAGTACCGTAAAGTGATAATAATATAATATTTCATAAACATTATATCATTTTAGGATATACACATAAATGATCAGTCTAGTTACAAAGTCCTTGATTCAATAACAACATTTATTATTAATTGTTCTACTATGGCCAGAGATTTTGACTTTGACTTGAATAAGGTTGTAGTGATACTAACCTCATGCAATCATGGAGATGAATTCTCTATTGGGTAGTGCTTTACTTCTAAAATTTCAAACAAGACCCAATTATAGTTGTCATATCATGTTTAATTATAATCGAAGTGGAGTTTCCACGTAGAAGTTCCACATTATTCTAGTGTGTTTATCGTCTAAGAACATTTTACATATTTGAACATATTTGAATGAAAAAATAATTTTCCCACTCTTGTTGATATGATCGTGTTGTACATATTGAAATTGTTGTTTTTCTAGGATTTAATGAACGGACTAATAAATATTGGTTAACTAAAATTATTTAAATTATTTTGGATTGAGATACTCATCTAAATATATGTACATTGATATGATATATTGATCTTGACTTGAGAAACCCGTTGTAGATGATTATAGAAAAATTGAAATGTTGGTATTTTGATTTAAAATGGTAGGAAAGAATTAGTGAAATACATGCAAAGTGATAAACCATATGAATTTGAAACAAACATTAGAGAGGTTTAGGGAGAAGGGAAAAAACTCCTAAAATTAATAAGAGAGAAAATATTTTTCTTTACTATTGTTTGACCAACATGTAAACCACGTATTGTATTAGAATTAACCCATTTGGCGACCAAGTCTATATATACTGCTAGCTAGAATTGGATTAAATCTATATATTAAAAGAAAACCTAGTTTTATTTTGAAATATTTTGTGTTTATTTAGTTAATCATATTAAATAATTTTTTAATATGTATATTTTGTATACATCGTATATATTCTTAAACTAACGTGACATAATTATAGGATCGATTTCACCCTAAAGGGGGGGGGTGAATAGGGTGATAGTATAAATAATAAAACTTGATTGCGGAAGCTTACAAAATTATTTCAACACAGATCACAGATTAATAGCAGCACAGATAATAGCAGAATAATAAATGCAGAAATAGAACGACACAGAATTTACCCAGCTTCGGGAAAACCCTGCCTACGTGCTGCCCCCAAAGTTTCTACTAGAAATTAGATAGTCCCTCGCTTACACACGTAAACTCGCGACACCCGCTATCGACTAAATCTAATTCTACGCTCAAAACCCTGCCACAACTCAGGCACTGAGTTGCGAATTCTCAAGCTACGCCACGTAGCTTGTCCCCTAGTCACACGACTAGAAAAAATAACAGTTTAAAATTTAAAAACAAAATTAAAAAGCAATAAAAAGATAAAAGCCCTAATTAAAAAATAAACTAAACCCTTTGATCCTATTATTTTTCAGCCGGCCATATTCTCCCTTTTATTTTAGCCCGGTCTTCTTTTCTCTTAGCTTGTGAAAATAAATGGCGGCCTTGTTTTTCGTTTGTTCCTCTTTATCCAAATTAGGGTTTTGTCCTTGCATTCGCTCCTATGAGATTGGCTATGGCTTTGGCCTCGTGTTCGCTCCTGTTGATTTGCTAGTGCTTCGGCTTTGCGCAAATTAGGGCTTCGTTTATTGAGGAACCCGATTGATTTGTTGATCGTTTGCAATTGATCTTCTGATTTGCGTCGGCAAACGATTGTCTTTTTACTTTGCTCACGGTTCCTTCGATGATCGAGTTTGATCTTGCTTCGGTATGTAATTTTTACTTTTGCTTCTTCTGATTTTTCGTACTTTAACTCGATGATATTGAAAGCCGATGATGAGTGGGTTTATATAGGTTTCGAAATCCTATTCTTGCGTTCGTATAAAGTCATTTGAATTTGTCAATAATTCTCCTCGGCCACTTGATGATGCTTGAACGATCGATGATTAATCTGACTTTGTCAAATTCGTATCTTTCACGTTTCTTGGTTGACACGGTTTTGAATTATTTTCGTGATGACCACGGCTTGAATCTGACTTTAATTTGTGACATTTTCTGTTGACTTGTTTGATTAAAATACGGCTTTGACTTGGTTGACTCTTTGATTGCTACTGCTTCGGCTCCAATCACTGATACTGCCATATTGATGCCTCTGTTGTTGCTTGAGTCACTTTGTTGTCACTGGTTCATTGGGCTGCATACATGTTGTAAGTGATTTGTGCTTAGTTGCATCACTGGTATTTGCATTGTATAGTCACCATATCTTGTGCTCGAGCTCTTTGCACACTGATGGATTTGAAGTTAGTCGAACCTGAGCATTACTGTTGTTTGCATTGCATCACCACTGTATCATGCTTGGCTTTGTGGTCTGGTTTCACTTGGGCTTGTAGTTGTCTCTGACCTGATTTGAAACTGTTTCTTTGAATCTTTTCTTATTTTTGTAGAAACTGCTACTTTGGTTACTTCTGATATTTTATCACTTGTATCATTTGTATGCTTTACTTGATCTTCACTTTGATTCCATGTTGTTCTTGTAGTCAAGTCTGCATTGCTGTCACATGAATTAAACTTATTGTATATCATTATTTTTGAACTGTTGCATTTGTCTTTGCTTGAGTCTTGATGCAATTGGGGTCTGGTATGTTTGGCATGTGATTGGTTCTGTGATACTTGTACTACTTGTTATCAACTGGCCTGGATTACATAGTTTGTTGCTTAGAGTTGATCATGCTGCCTGGTTGCTGTTATATATGCACTGTGTTTCGGTCATTTCTCATGTACATATGTATGTGATGCTTTGATGTTGTTTCACTTCTTCAAAGCTGCCTGTTGTTACTGGTGTCACTTGTCCATAAATTGGTCGTGCTGTAGTCCAGTGCCCCCATGCCTTGTGTACATATCTTGTTCTTGCTGTACATATTTTTGCCTTGGTTCCATTGTTGAATTTCTGACCTGTGCATTCCATTCTCGTGTGTTCACCCCTGTAGTATATGCTACTGTCTACTTGAGTTTGCTTTGATGCACTGTTGAATTTGTGTAGACTGTGCATTACACTTGAGTTGAATCCAGTTTCACAACTCGGGTTTGACCTTGTGCTGAAGTCGAGATTTTATTTATGTTGCACCTGAGTTGAACCCGTCTTTTTATTTGGGTTTGACCTTGTGCTCACCTGTCCCTGTAGCATTATCAAGGGTATATCGGTGTGCACGGCCTTGTGGCATATACAGTGATACACTGTGTATGTCACAAGTTGTTCGTGTATGACGAATTCAAATATGAATGATGACGAACAACCCAAATAACTGAGGCAAATATTATTTTCAAAAACCATATTTTATTTTATATCACAAAAATATTTTATTTTCAATTTTACTGCGTTAATAAATATTTTTGCAGATTGCTCAGATGCTGGATTCAAACTGGAATGAAGTTGAAGATAAAATACGAATTGAGTGAATGAGTGATGTGTAGTGAGGTTAAATGTAAATATGAAATTGTGATGTATTTGTAATCAAAATTGTATATGTATGGTGAGAGCTTGAATTTGTACTATTCAAAATTGTAATAAATATTTGTTTGAATAAAATATTCGTTTGAATTCAAATTCCGTGTTATTTATTTTATTCAGCAAATATTTATTTAATCAATGAAAAATAAAATAGTACATTAACAAATACATTTAAACGAATGTATATATGTTTATTATCATCAAACAAAAATCATATAAGCGCATATTCAACAATCTCCCCCTTTTGATGATAACAAACATATATTTAAGATTTTGAATATGTTAAATGTATTTGATCATGGATATGCATTGCTCCCCCTATTTAAATGCTTCCTCTCTACACAAAGCTCCCCCTACATATATGCATACAAATAAAATATGCAAATGAGTCTAGATGCAAAATGGAAAATTATTTGACCTTTGCTTGATTTTATTTGATAAAATCTTAACTTTTCTCTCCCCCTTTTGTTATCAGCAAAAGAATAATAGTGTTAGAGAAAATAGAGATAAAGTGATCGATATTAATCCAACATTAAAACTCAATTGAATATAAATATTAAATTTCAATAAAAAATCAAACAAAAATCATAAATATTTTGTTATGCGTATATTCCACTTTTAGAATGATGGGAATTATGTCATCATATAAAACCATACAGTTGTGTCTATTTGTGGTATATTTATATCAGGAATTTGAATATCTACTAACCATGCATAACCGTTAGGACTTTTAAATGAGATTAGTAGTATTCCAATTTTATTTTAAAAAAAATGAATTCAAGTATCTTCTAACCACGCATAACCATGAGGACTTTTAAATGGGATTGGAATCAACTTGTTTATTTTAAAAATCAACTTTTGATATGTGTTCCATACATGCATAACCGTGAGGACTTTTAAATGAGCATGGAAGCACATAACAAATTCCAAGTAATTCACCCATGCATAACCGTGAGGACTTTTAAATGAGAGTGAATACTTTGGTATTTATTATTATTATTATTACCTTTTTTTTTAAAATGTGAAAAATGAAAAACGAACGATTCCTGTTTAAAGTACCACATATCGACAAACTATATAGAATTTTGATGAGTAATGGTCGTTAGAAATATGATAGATATAGAGATGGTCATGGAATTTTTACCAACAAACAGTTTTATAACTCTTGTTTAAATTTCTAAAGAAATTTATTAATTATACCGTCTCGAGTCATAATAGTTGATCAATATTAACACTCATCACTTTTTCAATCACTATTTTTCTTTTCGATAATCATTAGGGAGTCAGATTAGTCAAAATAGTCATTTAAAATCAAATTCAAAAATAATTATGAAATTTTTTTATCAAAAATGACTAGTCTGAAACTATGGTCAAAAATGATTTTCTCCAGGGGGTTTTAAAAGAAAATTTTCTGCTATTTGAAAATTATTTGAAATGAAGAATATGCAGATATTTTCTTTGAAAAACGATGCATTTACTAAATGTCTCAACAAAAATCACGTTTCACTAGTAATTTTTCTATCAACTAGATTACCAGTGTAATCTGCATCTGAATTTCTCTTTCACTCAAAATTATCATCAATTGAATTTTATAGACCAAACCATGAAGTGTGCACCAAAAATTTCAAACTCAATTTTAACAGCAATTTAAATGACATTCTCTTGAATTTGAAATGAAGCCGTGTTAATAATCAAAAACCGTGAATATAGAGTTAGCCGTATTATAACCAATTGTATTATCCAACAAAACACTATTTTTAATCCAAACTGATATATATGAAGTAATTCAAAGAATCTAGAGATTATTGTAGTGTTTTTGGCATAAGAATATACTTGGCCAACTATGTTGAATAAGTCAGAAACAAAATCATCATCTTTTCATCAATCTCAATATTGGCTGAATTTTAATTCAGAATATAGTGCAGATTATCACATTTAATATATCGTTCAAATAAATATACCTGTTTTACCTTTACGATATTTTTCGTTGTTGTCCATTGTGATTCTGTCACCTTTATACTAGGCTAAGGAACTTTGCTTTGTCGTCCGTTGTGTTTCTGGAACAGCCAAAAATCCAGAGAACACTGTTGTTGTTCCTTAGCCTGCCACCACACCTACACGATGAAAGATTTATGTGACCTATTTGTTTTTATAGGTCCATGGTTGTTAGTAGCAGAAAATTTTGAAAAACAATTTTGTAAAGACCCAAAACTATTTATAATTGTTCCCTTCGGCACCCAAATTTGTTTAACTTTGAGAGATTTTATATTTTTGCCTTTTGAAACCCAAATCGGTATAGTTTTCACATGTTTAGGTCTATACCAACAATTATTGTGATTGTGTCCATATTTTCTACAAATTGTGTACATAGAATTAACTTGATTAATATTGCTTTCAACAATTTTCGAACTATTATATCCAAGTCCTTGTCTAACCGAATTAACCGTTTGCTTTCCTAATAGCATATTCAACGATTTTTCACTTTTTGAAAATTTATCTAAAGTAGTAGACAGCTGTTGGACTTGTGATTTGAGAGATTCATTTTCGTTTAACAATTGTGTGCACTTTTTAATAGAATTCTCTCTCCTAGTATTTTCATTCTCCTTTAAAATCAGAATTTCATTTTCAAGTGATTTTATATTGATTTCTGATTTTTTAATTTCCTCTTCGAATGTTGGACACTTATCACACTTAGAGATTCTACGTTGATAGTTCTTAACTAATTGATCAAGTTGTTCATTGCATTCTATCAAAGTATCCTTTTGAGATTCAAGTTTGGCGTATTTTTCCCTAAGTCATTCAAAACAGCCATTTACTTCATGGAAATAAATAAGTAATTTAGAGTCGGTAAGTTTTGATACCTCGCTTGGCTCGTCATCGTCGCTATCGGTTATATTCCCATGAAGGCACATATCTGCTTTCTCACTCTCACTGCCATCGCTTTTATTCCATGTGGCTGTAAAGCATCTTCGTTTTGATTTCTTTTCTTTGTCGAGTTGGAATCGGGGATAATTGGGCTTGATATCACCGGGTTTGTTGCAAATGATCTCGTGTTCTTCCGAGTTGTCCAGTGCTTTGATTATTCTGCTTTTTAATTTTTTATTTAGAGCTGGATTTCCGTATTTGTGATTCCACCTTTTGAATTTCTTCATTATTAATGCTAGCTCGGTTGCTCCATCATCATCATCCTCATCACAACTGCTATTTACCAATCCTGTCAAGCACATTTCTTTAACCGAGTCAGTTGTAGAGGACTTCTCATTGCTGTTGACTTTTGCACCATATATTGCATCGAAAGTATTCCAGATTTCTTGTGCATTTTCACAATGAGAAATGAAATTAAAATTATCTTGATTAATAAGGGAATATAATATATGCATAGCAAGAGCATTAATCGAGATAATTTTCTTATCTGTTATGTCACACCCATTTTCAATAATATCCCAACATTTAATATTAACATATTTTAAATAAAATTCCATTTTCAATTTCCAATTCAAAAAAATCTGTTCCATCGAAAATAGAAGGAATAATATTGGAACGACCCTCAAAATTATCATTAAAAGAAGCCATTTTAAAAATTCAAATTTTTAAAACAAAAACCGATTTTTGAAACACGAATTTTTTTTAAAAAAATTGATTTTTGGAACACGAATTTTTAAAACAAAAATTGGTTTTTGTAAAATCAAATTTTTGAAACAAAAATGGCTTTTGAACCTGCTCTGATACCACTTGTAGGATCGATTTCACCCTAAAGGGGGGGTGAATAGGGTGATAGTATAAATAATAAAAATTAATTGCGGAAGCTTATAAAATTATTTCAACACAGATCACAGATTAATAGCAGCACAAATAATAGCAGAATAATAAATGCAGAAATAGAACGACATAGAATTTACCCAGCTTCGGCAAAACCCTGCCTACGTGCTGCCCCCAAGGTTTCTACTAGAAATTAGATAGTCCCTCGCTTACACACGTAAACTCACGACACCCGCTATCGACTAAATCTAACTCTACGCTCAAAACCCTGCCACAACTCAGCCACTGAGTTGCGAATTCTCAAGCTACGCCACGTAGCTTGTCCCCTAGTCACACGACTAGAAAAAATAACAGTTTAAAATTTAAAAACAAAATTAAAAAGAAATAAAAATATAAAAGCCCTAATTAAAAAATAAACAAAACCCTTTGATCCTATTATTTTTCAGCCGGCCCTATTCTCCCTTTTATTTTAGCCCGGTCTTCTTTTCTCTTAGCTTGTGAAAATAAATGGCGGCCTTGTTTTCCGTTTGTTCCTCTTTATCCAAATTAGGGTTTTGTCCTTGCGTTCGCTCCTGTGAGATTGGCTATGGCTTTGGCCTCGCGTTGGCTTCTGTTGATTTGCTAGTGCTTCGGCTTTGCGCAAATTAGGGCTTCGTTTATTGAGGAACCCGATTGATTTTTTGATCGTTTGCAAGTGATCCTCTGATTTGCGTCGGCAAACGATTGTCTTTTTACTTTGCTCACGGTTCCTTCGATGATCGAGTTTGATCTTGCTTCGGTATGTAATTTTTGCTTTTGCTTCTTCTGATTTTTCATACTTTAACTCGATGATATTGAAAGCCGATGATGAGTGGGTTTATATAGGTTTCGAAATCCTATTCTTGCGTTCATATAAAGTCATTTGAATTTGTCAATAATTCTCCTCGGCCACTTGATGATGCTTGAACGATCGATGATTAATCTGACTTTGTCAAATTCGTACCTTTCACGTTTCTTGGTTGGCACGGTTTTGAATTAATTTTCTTGATGACCACGGCTTGAATCTGACTTTAATTTGTGACATTTTCTGTTGACTTGTTTGATTAAAATACGGCTTTGACTTGGTCGACTCTTTGATTGCTACTGCTTCGGCTCCAATCACTGATACTGCCATATTGATGCCTCTGTTGTTGCTTGAGTCACTTTGTTGTCACTGGTTCATTGGGCTGCATACATGTTGTAAGTGATTTGTGCTTAGTTGCATCACTGGTATTTGCATTGTATAGTCGCCATATCTTGTGCTCGAGCTCTTTGCACATTGATGGATTTGAAGTTAGTTGAACCTGAGCATTACTGTTGTTTGCATTGCATCACCACTGTATCATGCTTGGCTTTGTGGTCTGGTTTCACTTGGGCTTGTAGTTGTCTCTGACCTGATTTGAAACTGTTTCTTTGAGTCTTTTCTTATTTTTGTAGAAACTGCTACTTTGGTTACTTCTGATATTTTATCACTTGTATCATTTGTATGCTTTACTTGATCTTCACTTTGATTCCATGTTGTTCTTGTAGTCAAGTCTGCATTGCTGTCACATGAATTAAACTTATTGTATATCATTATTTTTGAACTGTTGCATTTGTCTTTGCTTGAGTCTTGATGCAATTGGGGTCCGGTATGTTTGGCATGTGATTGGTTCTGTGATACTTGTACTACTTGTTATCAACTGTCCTGGATTACATAGTTTGTTGCTTAGAGTTGATCATGTTGCCTGGTTGCTGTTATATATGCACCGTGTTTCGGTCATTTCTCATGTACATATGTATGTGATGCTTTGATGTTGTTTCACTTCTTCAAAGCTGCCTGTTGTTACTGGTGTCACTTGTCCATAATTGGTCGTGCTGTAGTCCAGTGCCCCCATGCCTTGTGTACATATCTTGTTCATGCTGTACATATTTTTGCCTTGGTTCCATTGTTGAATTTCTGACCTGTGCATTCCATTCTCGTGTGTTCGTCCCTGTAGTATATGCTACTGTCTACTTGAGTTTGCTTTAATGCACTGTTGAATTTTTGTAGACTGTGCATTACACTTGAGTTGAATCCAGTTTCACAACTCGGGTTTGACCTTGTGCTGAAGTCGAGATTTTATTTATGTTGCACCTGAGTTGAACCCGTCATTTTATTTGGGTTTGACCTTGTGCTCACCTGTCCCTGTAGCATTATCAAGTGTATATCGGTGTGCACGGCCTTGTGGCATATACAGTGATACACTGTGTATGTCACAAGTTGTTCGTGTATGACGAATTCAAACATGAATGATGACGAACGACCCAAATAACTGAGGCAAATATTATTTTCAAAAACCATATTTTATTTTATATCGCAAAAATATTTTATTTTCAATTTTACTGCGTTAGTAAATACTTTTGCAGATTGCTCAGATGCTGGATTCAAACTGGAATGAAGTTGAAGATAAAATACAAATTGAGTGATGTGTAGTGAGGTCAAATGCAAATATGAAATTGTGATGTATTTGTAATCAAAATTGTATATGTATAGTGAGAGCTTGAATTTGTACTATTCAAAATTGTAATAAATATTTATTTGAATAAAATATTCGTTTGAATTCAAATTCCGTGTTATTTATTTTATTCAGCAAATATTTATTTAATCTATGAAAAATAAAATAATACATTAACAAATACATTTAAACGAATGTATATATGTTTATTATCATCAAACAAAAATCATATAAGCGCATATTCAACAATAATGATAAATAAAAGTGTGTAACTATATATATATATATAGTTATATCTATTGTATAAACATATAAATTATACTTATATGTATATATATAAGATAAATTCATTTACATATATGTGGAATATAGACGTCTAAGTCTATACAGATGTTTAAAAATACTATAATATATGTATATGTTTATACACACATCAATAGTACCGCATATATATAGTTTAGAGAGAGATATATATATATGTATATATTATATATTGCCACTTATATGAAGATATATATATGTACATTAGAAATTAATTACATATATTATATAATAAATATTAAATTTTTTAAAATTATTTAACCAAGTAAAACATATAAATTTGGATTATAATATTTAATTTTTTCTAATTTCAATTTTGACAAAGTCAAGGGCATTTAAATTTAAATTTTAAATTATGGGACTATTTAAAAATATCTTAATTTCAAAATATCAAAATACATCTATAAAGGTTTCTAATTCAAATAAATTGATTTTGAAATATATATATATATATATATATATATATATATAATATTAAATTTTGGCCAAATACACACACATTAAGTATAAATTTATATATATTTTAAACAATAATATTATTTAGTTGTTAATAAAAATCATTTTGGCATAAAATAGTTTATTAAATTTCAAATCCATAAGCAAATGGGAAAAGTAAATTTTAAATATTTATTTTACATAGATGAAAATAGAATATAATTATTATATATAAATTTGGTTTTTTGTCAAAAATTAATTTAAATAAAATAAACTAAAACAAAATATTTATGGAATATATATTATGGTTGAATATGTAATATTATATATACATACACATATATATATATAACATTTTTTACATGCACTTCAATAATTATAATTTTAAAACAGATTAAAAACTTGTATTTAAATTTTAAATTATTGAATAAAAATTGTATAAGTATGTGTTTGGAAATATAAATATGATACTAAGGGTGGTAACATATGTATAATGAGATGCATAATTTACATAGTTAATCTAACCCTTCTAAACACTGTGATTTGGAAGACTCTCATATACTTGAATTACCATTCAAAATCACAATGGTCGAATGAATCACCTTTTGTTTTGTATTTTGAGGTTTGGACGAATGAAGAGTTTGACTTCGGGGGATATACATAGCTAGGAAATGGAGGCTAAGAGTAGTGGAGGATCGTGTAGATATGAATTAGGCTGCCTTGGTATTTATAGAGAGAAAAGGGAGAAAATGATCTTTCACCTTTTACTCTTCTCTCTTACCAACTGAAATTCGAATCCAGATCCTTTCCCCCATACATGGCCGACTATACCATGACTATTTCAAGGTTTAAAATCTCGAAGCCCATTTATTAATAGGGGAATTAATTTGAAGGACAAAAATTCAGATATTTTTAGCCTCAAGGACACAACCTCAATATTTTAACCACAAGAATAAACATTTTTTCAAAAATTATTCAAAAGGATAAACATTCTTACACAATTATTCATAAGGAAAAACATTCTTCAAGAACTGCTACCGAACTAAAAACTAACACATAAAAACTGCTACCGATAACTACAAACTGATACCTAAAAAATGCTTTCAATAACTAAAAACTAATACCTAAATAAAGTTGTCCTCGGGCTAAAATACTGAAGGTCTGTTCTTAAGGCTAAAATGCTGAAAATTTTTGTCCTTCACAATAATTTCCTGTTTATTAATTATATCTAAAGTCTATTTAAAATATATTGATATTTTATATTGATACATGCACATGTAATGTTTATATATACATCCAAATAATTGCTAATATCACCTAGAAAATTTCTTGAAGCTTCTCCATTTACTAAAAATACTCTAAACATTGAATACATTAATAATTCTTAAATATTAATTAATTTAATTAATTTATAACACTTTATAAACTAATTAAATTATGTTATATTTTAGATGATTCACATATGCAGTTGTGTGACTAAAAGGTGTGAGTTTAGTCAGCAATTAATACTGAAAAATTCAAATATTAACGTTCACATTTCACCTTAGTTAGTGGTGTAATAGTTTGGTTAAACTAATCATTTACAACAGTTTTTACCATATCTTAAATCAGCTCAAGTGGTACCGTAAAGTGATAATAATATACACACCTTCTCTTCCTCATGTGTAGAATTTGATATCGATTAAAACTTCAATAATATTCGTGTTCAACTGATCATTCCACTTACAAAGACATTGGTTCAATAACAACATTAGTATAAACCATTATACAATAGCCAAAGGTTTTGACTTTTAGTTGACTCCAGTTGGCCATGATATTAACCTCGTATAATCGAGGAGACGAATTCTCTGTTAAATAGTATTTCACTTCCTATGTTTCAATTCAAACCCAACCATAGTCACTCAACAGTCGCCATGTCATGTTTAACTATAATCAAAGTGGAATTTCTACTTAGAAGCTCCATGTCATTCTCAAGTTGAGAGAACAATGCAACATCATCATACTGAGATTTCCTATTTGACCTAGTTATTATCAGCCAACATGAAACTTTCGGTCGAGTCATTCTGTAGTTATCCAATAACTATAAGTATGTTACCCCTTCGTGTCCCCAATGGACATGAGTAAAATAGTGCCAAACATTTAAATAACATTACGTACTCTAGTATCAACACATGTATCGATATCCTTTCTCGAAACATCTTGACCAGAAATATTTAAAATAAAACGTTAGTTAATAATATGATTAGTTACTCACGGTTGCAACCACTTGTAGCAAATCACATAATATTTTATCTAAGGATTTTCCAATTAATATACTTTAAATTAGTTACTTAATTAATTATTTTAAAATATGACAAAGTATACAAAACAAAGCTATTACTCGATTTTGTCGTAAGTAAGAAGGCAGTAATTAAGGTATCTTAACCATGCCTGTTCTCATCCGATCCAAGCCTACAGGATCTAATCAGCTCGCAAGCCAGCTACGGCTAAGGGCAAATAGATTGGATTTCCTATGCATGATGATAACCCGAATCCAGCCTAGGCCCGCATCGACTTCTCTGCTCAATTGCACATCATGCCTTCTGTTGGCTAAGTCTCCCCACCCAACAATCCCTATGACCAACTCACCTATCAAGACAAGTTGCAAGCTTAGCTCGACCCATCCCTCATTGGCCAACCATTTCTCTCTTCAGTCTGCTTGCAACCCAGCTCCAAGCCATCCCACTTGCTCAATCATCTCTCCCTTGGCTATCTCTAGATTGACATAGCTTGAGACTATCTCAAGAGTGGCCCATTATCGGTCCAGTTTCACTACTGCCACCTACGACCGGTACTCCATCTCGTCTCACCAGGCTCGACATGTCCTCGGATCTCGTCAGTTTCCCTATCCTCCTTATGGTATCAGTATACCAGCTCGATCATCCTGCCGTCTAGGCATACAGGAGCAAAGCAACAATGGGTACGGCCATATGTACTTGTTTCTAACAAAAAGCATGTTCTATTTTCTACAAACATACTATAGGTACAAGTGCATTTAATGAAAATCATGATAGTGCATGCCCTTGGTACAGTTCTCCAATTTACCTTCATCTCAGCCACATGTTCCTTTCTTTCGCTAGCCATCCCTCATCAAATCCTCTCCCATCAAGTTCATTTGGCTAGCACTATGGCTAGGCTCGCTTCGTGCCAATTTTATAGCATTACCTTAGCTATCTAAGCATCAACTGCTATAGGAGCATCATGTGTAGCCACATCCAACGGGTTAGGTGGGACCCTAGTTTAGGGGACTCAAGTTGGTTGCTTAGTCGGGCCCTTGGCGGAGGGGACCCTGATTGATTGGGCCCCAAATAGATTGACCCAGAAGGACGGAACCCATAATCTGCCACTTGTATCTCTTGATACAGTAGCTCCTTGAGATTAGCAGCTTCATTGGTCCTAGATGAATCATCTTTTCTTATTATTATCTTGTAATTGTAAGAGAGCCATATAGTAAGAGAACTTCACAGTGGACATAAGCAACTTCGCCGAATCACTTCACATCTTGTGTCATTTAACTTTAAATGCTCTTTTCCCATCATTTTTCCATCATTAAGCCTAGTGATTAACAAGTAACATTTGATCTTTATAATGCATTATCATAACTTCGAGGTTGATGAAAAATATCGTCAACATTTTGGTGCTAGAAGGAGGGTGAACTTTCAATCTTATGGTTAGCAATTTACTATACAAGGTCTATCCATGCTTGGTACCTTACATTCAACATCGATAACGGTAATTGGGACAGTGTTCCACTAACTCCTCCAGTTACCAAGAAGATTTTTCAACTATCTTAGTTTTGCTTCGTATCTATGAGCTGTTGTTGCATGCTCCCACTTGTCTCCACATGTTGCTGCTAATATAAACAAAATTATAAAAACCATGCATGCCTGCTATGTAATGGTCATGCCCAACCTCTTAGAGACCTACCTTAAGATTTAAATCATCTTTGTCAGCCTTCTTTGTGGCAAAATCTGAGGCCAAGGTAACCCCCTAGCAATCTTGGCTGCCCATCGAGTACCCCTTTCCTAGAGACCCAACACTCCAATTAATGCTTGGAGTAGCCCCCTTGTGGGTCTCCAAATAGTTCTCTCATTCTTCTTCACTCTCATTGGTGTTTGAAAGAGACTAGATGCCTACCTACAAGTCACAACATGCCCAGACTCCACCGCCAGTTCCTTTCTCAAACTCACTTCAGAACACGTATGCTCTTGTAAATAATGCATCAAATACCATAAAGCCTGGATCATTCAGCACCTTACAAAGGTTGTACAACTAGGATGACTTATCATATGCTCATTACCTTGTTAGGAGATTACAGACCTTTGTTGCCTAGGACTACCGGCCGCCACTCCCTTCCTATTCGACCGGCTATCCGTAAGGGTGGATAAATAAGAACCCATTTCCTTATCGGGACTGCCACACTATCTAACAATATTGAATCACCATGCATTCAGTTCCTTGTCGGGGGACTGCCCATTTCCCTGTGAGTTTGGGTGAGATGTCTCTCCTCTTTATATTGGGGTACATCGATGATAGGATACGCGACCACAACGGTTTATATCTCTCCCCCGTGATGTCGCCCATCCTTCGTACAAGATGGAACATTGTTGTCAAGACTGGCGCCGTTACCCCGAGTGATTCCAAAGTCTGACATCTATAGTGTGACACATAGAAATAAACCGAGGCCATCTCCTTATTACAGCATGTCACCATGGAGAACCTTCAATCCCCTCAGTGCTAAGGTTCAAGTGGTGATCGCCTGTCAACTTCTTATTGTAACGTGTCACCTTGGAGAATCTTCAAGCCCCTCAATATTTAAATTCGAGTTGGGGCCACCTTTCATCCCCTTATATTATAGCGTGTCACCCAAGTGAACCTTCAAGCCCCTCAGTGCTTAGGTTCAAGTCTGGACCACCTGGCAGCTCCTTATTGCGGCATGTCATTCTAAAGAATCTTTAAACCCCTCAGCGTTTGGGTCGAGCCGAAACAGCCTGTTAGCTCCTTACTGCAGCAAGTCACCCTCGAGAATTTCGAGCCCCTCGACACTTAGGTTCGATCCTGGACAATCTGTCAGTTCCTTATTATTACATATCACCCTAGAGAACCTTCAAGCCCCTCAGCGCTTAGGTTTGAGTCGAGACTGCCTATTAGCTCCTCATTGCAATGTGTCACCCGAGAGAACCATCAAGCCACCCAACGCTTAAATTTATGCCGAGACCACCTAATTGCAGAGATGTGATAGAAAAGTTTACTTTTCACCATTTCTATTGGCTAAATTCTTATGAACGACGATGCTTGTCAATTGTCTCACCATCATATCACATCTTTATAAAAGAGTGTTTAAGCTAGACATACACCCCTATTCTAGTCGGCATCTGCAGTCACCTAACAATAGGGAACATGTCACCCGAGAGAACCCTCGAGCCTCCATGTGCTCCAGTTTAAGATCGTGCCCGTTCGCTACTCTACACATGACTGCTTGTCACCTAGGTGAACCCATAAGCTAACAAGTGCTCTCACTCTACGTTAATGCCACCGTTACTTGGCACCTAGCCAACACTTGGCTCTTGTCACTGCCTAGGTTTGGTTCATCGCTTGATAATATTACTACTTATCATGTCTTAAATAGGACCTCGAGCCACTCAACGCTTAAATTCATGCCAAGACCGCCTACTAAAAAAGCAGCATGATGAAGCTCAACTGTCATTCACGGTCTCAGCATCCTATGAGCGACGGGGTTGCTCGGTCATTGCTCGCTTACGAGTCCATTAATGGGCCCGGCCTATCAGTCAAAATAAGTTAGCCAACCCAGTGCAAGGGACTTACCTAGCCATCTGAGATACATTACCTTACTTGCCATAGGAAAACAATTAAAAAAACAACTGGTTTCGTAGACAACAAGTTTTCAACACAAAAGATCCATTCATATTCAGTTTAAAAAAGTGCATGGGCACAATGCTTGCCCTACTAGGCTTATAAAGATTTTCAATCGCTAATGGTTTGGTAATGGTAACCATAAAATTCACTTAAGAATAAAGGCATGAAAGAAGGCTTATAAAAGTGTTAAGCTCCTCAAGAATTAAAGACAAGGGTTTTGTTATAATTCAAAGACGGTGTTTTGAAGGCATTAAGATAGCTTTTAAAGAGATTAGGATGGAGTTACAAGTGCCCGATGCACCTACAAGTATCAAGTGAAACAAGAGCTTTAAAAAGAGTAGAAAAGAAAGCAAAGCTACCCTTCCACCTTAGATAGACCTTTCGACGCAGTTGAATCCACATCTATGAGAAAGCCTAGTATGAGTTCGAAACACCATTCGAAGGTATTAGACAACAAGCACGTACATAATAACCAAGCCCTTCAAAATAGTTGGTTTCACCGTTGTCAATCTTCGACTTGGAGATATTTTACCAAAATTCACCTTCCGAAAGCAAGAATAAGCTTTTGAAATGGTTGGAACCGTCCGTAAGCATAAATAAAACTCTACATAAAGCCAAGTGACTTTTTGCAATGATCCGATCGTCGCCTACTAATCCTTTGGAAATTGTTCATCCAAATAATGCGAGAGGGAACATTGCCCCTTTCGCTACTAAAAGAGGCTTATCTTTCAAAGGCATCGAAAGGTTCCAGCAATATTCGAAAGCAAAAGTTAAGAATATGAGAACAATATCCGTCGTTGATACAATATTGATGATGGCGAAAGGGTTATCCTACGCATGAAGAGTGACCAAAGCATCCGCCTTCAAAACTATAGAAGGAAAAGGATAAAGGCTAAAGGATGAATGCAAAAGGATCGGAGAATGGCCTTCCGACCATTTTGAAAGGATGGATACAGAAGGGGGTCAACCTAAGTCTATAAATACAACCCTAGGGGTCCGAGTTTGAGGACCGATTTTAGAATTCTGATTCTCTTTCTTACTTCATAGAAAAATCAAACTTTTGTAACCCTATATCAATTTGGGAAAATTTCTCTCACTTGTGATCCAATTTAGATGAATACAAAAGAATGGACGCATGGATCCAATATCGATTTTGAATATGAGGAAGGTCATTTTCAGCTGTTAGCTTGACTATTGACCAATTGCACATGATGCTCACCTATTTTCTTAACCCCCATTTGGCTTATGCAATTCAATATAATCAACTTAGATATTGTGATTTCGAATCATATTATCATCATGTTTCGTAATTTCAAATTTCAAATTGACGTAGTAATGATAATTTGATATTAATAAGTTCATTGAACTTATTCTATTTGTCTAAGATTTAATTCCAGTGCATGTTTAATTTAAATCTTATATGGTGTACATTGAGTCCCCTCAAAAGAATAAGGAATCTTTCAACTTGATCGAAAGGGGTTTCGAAAGGGGTTGATTGTATGAATATTAAGTTATGTTTGTTGGATGGACACCTTCGAAAGGAACTTGGTTATTCCTAAACATATAACCCCACTCGAAGTAGTTCCTATCATGACAGCAAAAACTATACTTTTGAAAGTGGATTCCCCCTTTTAAAGGCAGAATGACTCTTTCGACTCATTTGAAAGGAGACATGAATGATCCTTACGACCCACTCGAAAAGGGATGCAAATGACCCTTTCGACCCACTCGAAAGGGGTTATGAATGAGTTATTTTCTTCCTAATTCTTGTCTCAAAGCGTTAATTGGTCCTCTTATCAATAATTAACACTTTCACAAGGCCATTCTTTGAAGACAATCTATCCCCATCAACTCATTCGAAAGGGATTTCAAAGGGATTTTTCACTTCTAAACTATGCTTTGAGGTGTTAACAAGATTTATTGTTAATAACTTAGCTTTAGGATGTCAACAAGATTTCTTATTAACATTTTTGGCACTAGAAGGAGGACTCGAACCTCCGACTTTTGCAATTCCCTTATAGACTAAGTATGTACTGTTTAAATTGATGTAGGAAAATGAAATCTAAAAGGCTTAGTTGAAGGGACGAAGAAGTAGTACACACCACAAATTTAGAGGAAAATATTATTCCAACTTTCAACTTAGAGAAAGTTATGCAAGGACAGCCATCAACCCCAGCGCAACCAGACGACATTGCGATCAAGATAAGGAATCTGGATCAACAATTGTTGGGAATGCATGAGTTTCTCAAAGATGCACTATCTTAGAAGTCTTTCAAAACTACAAAACCAACAACTGGAGATGAGGTAATCTCCCTAAGAAGAAACTTGAAGGCCTATACCAATTAAGGAAGAGAAAGATAGATCTGACATCTTCAAAGAACGTCATTTGATTAAAGTTGACTCAAGAAAGGATATTGGATAAATCTCTCTACCAATCTGGAAGCTCGACCTTAAAAGAATACAGCCCAAACCAAAAAAGTTACCGCAACGCTGAAGCTTAATTGAAAGATGTGGCAGAAAAGGCAGTCAAAGCTATGTTAAATGTGAAAGGAAAAAGAACATTGGATAAGCAAGTAAATGACAATGAACGAGTAGCTCTGTTCACAAATGAAATCATGTCAGTGATCCTTCCATCTCATGTCAAAATCCCGACTATGAAATATCATGGTACTACTGATCCTGATGATCACTTGATGGCTTCTGATAGCCAAATGGATCCATATAATGTCTCTGAATCAGTACAGTATAAACTATTTCCAATAACCCTCCAAGAACCGGTCACATAATGGTACCGTCAATATCGAGAAAAGATCATTTATTTGTAGACACAATTTTCTTATAGATTCTTCGACCAACTTTGCATGTGCAAGGATGCCACGATTGATTATATTATTCTAGCAAACGTCAATGCTGGGTGACTATTTAAGAAGGTTCAATATAGGGGCACTAAAGGCTAAGGATATGAATGATAGGGGAAAACTGATTGCAGTACATTCTGGACTGATAGAAAATACACCATTTGTTCACGGATGTAAAAATTTACAAGAACTCCACTTCCAAGCCGATAAACTAATTCGAATAGATGAATTGTATTATGCTAAGAAGAAATGTAACCCTAAGAAGGATAGTGGGAAATTTGGGTTCGATCGTGGGCAAAAAAGGCCGAGGTGGGAGGATTCTAATACTAATTCAACTGCTTTGAACAAGCCATTGTCTTATATTTATGTTACAGCAAAAGAGAAACTTAACTTCCTAACTCCATTCAAGGTCAAAAATTATCCAAGTAGAGAAAGGGGACAATTACTACGCTTATCACAAAGCAAATGGCCATAAAACTGATGAATGTTAAGTGCTGGTTGGAATCATTCAGAAAGTAATCCATGAAGGGCATTTGAAGGAATTCATCCAAGACAAGCAAAAGGCAACTCGGACTGGTGATGTTTTTCCAAAATTTCCTAATAATACCGTCAACATCTTAAAAGAAGAAGATCCATTAAGCTTGAGTCCACCTGTGAATAGGATTGATGTAATCCATTGAGGGCCACACCCAGTGGGAACTAGCAAGGGATCCAAAAGCAAATACATTAAAGAAGTTAGAGAGGAAATGTTCTCCATCCAAGAAGATCCATTACTTAAAAGTCCACAACTCAATACACCAATGCTGAATCTTGTTGTTACTCCCCAAGAGTTGAAGAACGAGATTCATCATCCCCATAACGACCTCCACATGATCATGGCCCATATTGGACTTTCAATAGTGTCCAAGATCTTTATAGACATTGGGAGCACAGTCAATGTTATTTTCAAACATGCATTTAATTAAACGGGCATTCCTAAAGATAAGCTAAAGCCTAGTTTTGATCCTATCTTTAGGTTCAATAACAAGGGGTCAACTCCAATAGAGCAAGTGAAGTTGCTAGTACATATGGGAGTACCGCCATGTTGCAGGACTTTTGAAACTCTCTTCGTAATCATCAACCAAATGTCATACTACAGTCCTTTCTTTGGCCAACCCACACTTGATGAGGTGGATGCTTTTGTCTCGCCAAAATATCTAATTGTATAATTCTTAACTAAGAGGGGTTGGGCACTATCCACGGAGAACAATTCAAGTCCGGCGAGATGTACTTTGCAATGCTTGATCAATATAAGAGGAAATATTCTTCTTATTATGATTCTTCTACCTTTTTTCAGCCTTTAGATGATAGATATTTACATCCAGCATTTGAAACAAAAATGAAGTCTAATAAAATAAATAAATGTGTGTTTGGAAGGTACTTCTTGTCTGTGGAAAAAGGAAGAGGACTAAAGCCCACTCAATAGAGGAAAGCAAGATCGTTACAGAATTAGATTGTCAAGGGGAAACATAAAGGATAAAACCTACAAAAGATCTCAAGGAGATATGTGTAGATCCAGCTGGTCCAACCAAGAATGTTAAAGCGGGAAAAGAATCGAAGGACAACTTAAAGGTGGATTTAATTCAATTCCTTAAAGTTAACAAGGACGTATTTGTGTAGACTCATTCGGATATGACTGAAATTGATCCATCAGTTATGTGACATGCGTTAAATATTAACCCAAATGTAACCCCCGTCCGTAAAAAGAAGGGGCAGTTTGATAAGTTCGATCTGATGCTTTGAAAGAGTAAGTTGAAAGGCTACTTGAGAATGGATTCATTCGAGAGGTCTATTATCCAAAATAGCTAGCAAATCTAGTGTTGGTGAAAAATGAAAATGGAGAATGTGTGTCGATTATATGGATCTGAACAAAGCATGCCTAAAAGACTGTTATCCATTACCTAGAATAGATTGGTTAGTTGATGCAATTAGTGCTCATAAGCTATTATCTCTCATGGATGCATATTTAGGATATAACCAAATACCCATGTTCAAACCGGATGAAAAACATACAAGTTTCATTACTGATTAGGGAAACTTCTATTATAAAGTAAAGCCTTTCGGGCTATAGAATACGGGAGGCACTTATCAGAGATTAGTCAATAGAATATTCAAGGAGCAGACAAGATAGAATATGGAAGTTTATGTGGATGACATGCTAGTAAAGTCTCATGAAGTAGAGAATCGCTTTAATGATCTTGAAGAACTGCTCAAAGTGTTACGAAGGTATCGGATGAGATAGAATCCTCAAAAATGTTCTTTTGGAGTTCATTCCAAAAAATTCTTAGGCTCTATCGTTAGCGCATAAGGAATCGAAGCCAGTCCTGAATAGATGCAGGCTATCAAAAACACGGCAAAACCTAAAACCAGTAAAGACATAATGAGCATGAATGGTAGAGTTACAACCCTAAGTATATTTATCTCCAGAGCAACTGATAAATGCATCTCCTTCTTCGATGTGATTAAGAAAAGAAAGAATTTTGAATGAGGAGAGGATTGTAAGAAAGCCTTCCACAAATTAAAAAGTCATTTAGAAAGTCCTCCAATATTATCTAACCTCGTGGATGGGGAAAGTTTATATTCATATATCGTGGTTTCAGAACATGCGGTCAGTTCCGTGCTGATTAGAGAGAAGAATGGAACTCAACTTTCCATTTATTATGTAAGCAAATGTTTGAAAGATGCTGAGGTTTGGTATCCATTTATAGATAAGTTAGCTTACCTTTTGATACCGACGGCACAGAAACTCATAGTGTATTTTCAAGCGCATCCAATTAGAGTATTGACCAATTTTCCACTCAAACAAGTTTTCAATAAACCTAAGACTTCAAGAAGGCTAGCAAAATGGGGGATTGAACTTAGTCAGCATGACAATGAATTTCAGCTACGAGCAGTAATTAAAGGACAAGCTTTAGCAGAAGTTATTAATGGATGCACAAGCTTTGTTAATGAACAATCAGAGAAAGGGAAGGATCATAAACTTGTATGGCAACTTTTTATGGATGGAGCATCAAATGAGAATGGAGTTGGATCAGGGTACGTCATAATCACACCCGATATGCATCACTTGCATTATGCAATGAGGCTAGGGTTTGCCGCAATAAATAACATGCAGAATATGAATCAATGGTGGCAGGATTGACTTTGGCTTTACAACTTAAAATCCCATAGATTCAAATCTTTAGTGATACTCAGCTATCGATAAATAAAATAAAGCAAATATATCAGACTAAGGATGCCAAGCTATCCTTGTATGCAAAGAAAGTGTTCAAAACGTTCACCTTATTTGAAGATTTTTCTATACGACAAGTTCCAAGGGAAGAAAAATCTCAGGCAGATTTGTTAGCAAAGTTGGCTAGTTCAAGAGGATCCCTAGAAACCCATATTGTACCAGTAGGGTGCCAAGAAAATCCTAACATTAAAGAGGGAATACTCGAACAAGGGAAGGAATTGTTGGTTTTGACTAGAACCAAAGCCATGGCACAAGAAAGAGAAGAGAGGGAAATTGATGAAGAAATCCCATATGATGAGTTTAATCATCCAAGGGAAGATGACTGTTATAGTGACATTTGGATGTCACCTATTGTCAAATACCTCACCAAGGGGTATTACCTTCTGACAAAATGGAAGCTAGGGAAATAAAGCGACAGGTTCCGACTTTCACAATGATGGATGGAATTTTTTATAAGAAAGGATATGCGTTACCTTACTTAAGATGTGTGAGTTTGGAGGATGGGAAGAAATTATTGGTGGAAACTCATGAAGGATTTTGTAGAGACCATTCCAACAGGGTAAATTTGGAAAAGAAAATAATGAGACAAGGTTTCAATTGGCCTCGAATGGCGGGTCAAGATATTGAATATGTAAAGAAATGTGAAAGATGTTAGAAATACTCAAAGATTCCTCGTTTACCACTAAGTCAATTAACTCCGATATCTAGTCCATGACCCTTTGATATATGGAGAATGGGCTTAATCAGGCCATTTCCAATTTCCACAGGAGGAGAAAAATATGTTGCAGTGGCTATTGACTACTTTATTAAGTGGGTAGAAGCAGAACCACTCCCTAAAATCACTTTTGGGAAAGTGCTTAGATTTGTCATTAAAAACATCAGTGCCGGATTCGGGATCCGTTATAAGATTATATGTGATAATGGAACATAATTCAAAGGTGAAGATTTTTCTTGATTTTGTCATAAGAATGGGATTATCAAAAGTGTTTTTGTCATAAGAATGGAACTACTTTAAACGGTCAAACGACTTTGTCCTCGCCTAGATGACCAAGTCAAAGCTCCTTCTGGAAGGAGGTTATAGTAAGCCTTTATACGCACCACGCTATGGCCAGGTTAAAGCATCGACAAGCCTTTAATCGTGCCATGCTATGGCCAGATCAAGGTGACCCCAGAGGGGGGATGGAGTAAGCCCTTGGTCCCGCCAAGTTATGGCCTAGCCAAGGCACCGAATAAGCCTTTAGTACCACCACACTTTGGTCCGGCTGGAGCATATCCTGGATGGAAGACAGAGTAAGCTCCTGGTCCTGCCACGCTATGGCCTGGCCAAGTCACTGAACAAGCCTTCAGTCTTGCCTTTAAGAGCTGGCTAAAGCGCCTCCTGGAGGGAGGTTGGCTAAGTCCTTGTATCCTACTAGTGGATAAACTGACCAAGCACACCGGACAATAGTGGACTAAGACGTCCGAGCCTGAGAAGTGGCATTTCAAACAATAACAATAACGGACAAAGACATCCAAGCCCGAGAAGCAGCATATCAAACAATAACAATAACGGACTAAGACGTCCGAGCCCAAGAAGAGACATACCAAATAATGATAACATACGAGGCCTAAAGGGTGGCATATGAAAAAAGAATGAAAACCCAAAGAGCAGTGCAGAACAGGAATGTAACATCCCCTATCAGGAGGCCCTCATCCATAGTATTAACTTCCGATGACCAAATACAATAATGTTAATGATATCCATAATATCAGAAGCACATGAATATGAAACAAAATCACAGTTTCTGATTACATTTCGTAGAACATGTTTCATATCCGGATTACGTAATCCCAATGTTTTCCAGGTTCAGATCAAATATAGTTATTACATAAACACGCCAAGAGTGACATATGAAGAATCCCCTTAGTTGACGGAAGTACTAGATAGTCATAATTGACTTAATACAACACAGCAGAATAAAAACAAAACAACTCCTAAATATAGCTAACTTCATCCTCCTGCTCGTCTTCGAAAGCTTTATTCACCCACATACTAAAACCTGTAAATCATCACCCCTTAGCCTACTCAAATCAATTTTTAGCACTCGAGAGTTTAACGGGAAATACATAAACTTCGAGTCTGACATAAAGCCTGGCGTGAATAATACTATACATCTCAGTTGTTTGATATTAAGTGAGACCATGCCGCTTAGTGGAACGGGTTTCCCCTCACTAATATCCTTTTAAAACACATTCTTTTCAAATCTTAATCCTGTAACCAAAACTGGTTAAAACAATAATATATGATGAAAGCATATAAATCAGTTAATAAATGGACTATTTGTCCGAACAATATAGTTTTGTTTGGTTAACTACTAACCTTTGGCTGACTCGGGTCTACCATACAAAATAAACAAATTATCTAACTTATGTTAGATACTCATCTTCTAGATGGTCTGTCCCTAACTTACTTCTCCAAGGTCAACTGATCCTAATGGTTTCACAGGCTCACCAATAACCTTTCATCACTCTGTATATTCCTTTCTGTGTGTTACATTATTTTAGTCTCACTTGTGACAATGCCCTACAAGTTGGAATTTTGGACTAAATTAGCTAGGGGTTAATAGCTAATGTATAGGGCGTGCCCCAGTACCAGTCCCAACTGGTATTTTAATATCCGAGTCATTTTACTTAGGGTTAACTACTTACAAATTTTCCTTGAAAACCTTTTCTTTTAAGTCATTCTTTAAATAAGAAAAATATACTCCATGCTTTACTCAAATCACCTTGCCATGTTATATATACTTTACGCAAAACCTTGTTGATAAAAGCATTTAAACCTTTGGAAATATCGCTTTCGAATCCATTGAAAGTACCCCTTTTGAAACGAAATAAACCTGTTTGATTTATAACCTTAGGCCGAAGGCCAAAACATACCCATTCGAAACCCTTCATAATAAACCTTTCGAAACCATTGAAAAACACCATCTTTGAAAGCTTTAAAACCTTAGACATCCTATCTTTAAAACACTTAACATTGCCTTTTGAAAACATTAGAAACCTTCCCTTTAAACCATTCGAAACGATTGGGGATCTACCACTTCAATAGCTTCATTTAACCTTTCGAAAGCATTGAAACTCTTTTTATACATCAAACCTTTCGAAAGCATTTGGGTTTGAGTAAAACATGTGGAAACCTTTTGAAACCATTTAAAAACCTTTCCTTTTGAAACCTTTGGGTTCTACCTTCAACTGAACAAAAGGGTTATAAAGCAACTAAGTCAAAAGCACTCTTTCGAAAGCAATTCCTAAGTAAAGAAGTGATGGTGTCGAAACCAACCCTTTAAAGTCATCAAAGAAGTGGCTAGGTTTTAAAAAAAAGTATCCTTTCAAAACCATTTGCTTTGAAAGGTAAAAGCGGCAGCAAGGAGTTTCGACCCTATTCAAAATCATTTACTTAAAACAAAAGGTGCAACCTCATTCGAAATCCTTAAATCAATTTGACCCAGTCAGAAGCCAACTAAGTTAAAAGCATTCCTTTCGAAAGCAAAACAGGCACATTTCCATTTGAAAGCAAAATAGTGCATCGACTGCATCGGAACCCCTTGTTTCGACCCAATATCTACCGTCTATATCCAATTCACCATGACCAAATCATTGATACTATGTGCATTGGTTTCGATGGTAATGGAAGCGGAAGTACCCAGTCGAAACCTAAGTGCCGAAAGTGGTGAAACATGTAGAAAGCATGTAAAATATGATTTTTAGCTTTTTAAAGTAATCTTTTCAACTACTCTTCCTTTTTTGTCAAAATATTATTGGTTGTTAATTTTCTTTTTCAAAAATACTGCCAAAATTTCAGAAATAACTACTTAATTATTCACAAAATACCTCTTCTCCTTTTATAAATATATAAAACATTTAAGTCCAATACCTTAAGTAATTTTATATATTCATTAAAACACTTAGGAAAATTCTACAAAAAATTCCTATAAATAATTTTTAATATTTTTTCTAACATATATAAATTTCAGACCCAAAACATATATAATTTAGCCGTAAATTCTTTTAAACCCAAATATCCATTTTTCTCACTAGAAAATTAATACAAAATCTAAATTAATCCAAAAAATTATGAAAATTGAAACCCATCTCTAAAATATCGATTCTGAGCTAAATCTAAATTCGCAAGGCATTTGGATGTCATTTAATAGGGTTTCACATTAGAATATATCATAAAATCCATATGAAATATCATAAATCATCAACAAGCATATATATATATATATATATATATATATATATATATATATATTTCTAATAATCAAAACATGGCTAAACCTTGCAAAATAATTTAGATTTAACCTAAAAAAACCAGTTAGAAACTATGAGATGTAAGCATTATTCATCTTAACTTTGCAATTACGGAGTTTGAGATTTGAGAATGGATTAAGTTGATTTAGCTTCTTCCTTTTGCATATCTTCCTCTTGTTCTTGCTAATGATGGCCGACCAAGTTTTAATTTTTGCAAATGAACGTATGAAATGAATTAGTGTAAGGGATTAGGGTATAAGGATCTACTTAATCCTATTTTGCCCCTTATCTAACTTTCTTAACTTATTTTATTTTAACTCATGTTAGTTTATTTGTTAACATGGCATGGCACCCTTACTAATAACAAACTTCAATCCCCTAATCTTTACATTTTTTATTTAATGTAACTAAATAAATATCCTAAATAATGTTACCAAAATTTAGGATCGTTACAGACTCCCCTCCTTAAAGAATTTCATCCTCGAAATTACGATATGCTACACAACAAAACAATTAAAAAAGTAATACATACCATCAACAAATCAGGATAAGCGTCTCAAATCCTGCTCTCAGTCTCCCAAGTACAGTCTCCCTCATCATCGCTCCACTGGACTTTAACTAAACTGACTATCTTATTCCTTAGCCTCTTCTCATCTCTCGTGACTATACGAACTTGCCTTCTAACTATAGTCAAATTCGGCTCTACTACTTAGTCTTCTAACACAGTCGGTGCTATAGTAGTTACCGAGTCTCTAATATACTTTCTTAGATGAGAAATATGAAAAACATCGTGGACTCTTGCCAAACTGTTCAGTAACTCTATTCCATATGCAAGTTTCCCCAATCCTCTCTATAACAGGAAATGGTCCTATGAATCTCGATGCCAACTTCCTTGATTTCCCGAATCGAATCATGCCCTTCATCGGTGATACCTTTGAAAATATGATCTCCAACAGAGAACTCTAAATCTTTCCGTCTTCTATCTGCATAACTCTTCTACCTAGACCGAGTTTCCTTCATTCTATCTCGAATTAAATCAATCTTCTCTAATTAAATCCAAACCAAGAACCAACCTATCCTCAGTCTCTAACCAACAAACTGGAGATTTGCATAGCCTTCTATACAAAGCTCCAAATGGTGCCATCCCTATACTAGCCTGATAACTTTTGTTATAGGAAAACTCGACTAAATATAGATGGTCTTCCCATGATCCTCCAAAATCTAACACACAAGCTCGTAGCAAATCCTTCAAGACTTTGTTAACTCTTTCCGTTTGCCCATCGCTTTGTGGATGGTAAGCAGTACTCATCTTGAGCTTGGTTCCTAAAATTTCCTATAGACTCTTCCATAACGGAATATCTAATGGCTGAAGCAACCCACTTGGCTTCTGATGTTCGACCTTTACCTGTTGGCAGTTCAAACATTGCTTTACCTATAAGCCTACATCCTTGTTCATACCTTCCCAGAAGAAACTCCTCTTCATGTCTGCATACATCTTAGTTCCTCCCGGATGAATAGTGAATTTTGAACGATGGCATTCCTCAAGAACCTCCTTCCTTATGTCTTCCAAATTTGGAACATATAACCTTCTTTTCTTCCTTAATCACCTATTCAAGTCAAGACTAAAATCCTTCAAGTCATCGCTTTTTGTTCCATCTCCTAACTTCTTGATCCGTTCAACTAATACTGGATCCTATCCTTTCTTAGAAGCAACCCTTTCCATTATCATTGGTCGAACTTCTAAACATGAAAACATAACACTTTCCTTACTAGATCTAGCTTCAGATCTCCACTGTACTCTACATGTCATCAATGCTTCCAAATTTTTCCACTCGACAATCATCGCTAACAACGAATTCTGATGTTTTCTGCTAAGTGTGTCTGCAATCTTATTGCCCTTTTCCGGTGTGTACTCAATACCAAAGTCATAAGCAGCTTTAAATTCCAACCATCTCTATTGTCACATATTCAGCTCATTCTAAGAGAATAAATACTTAAATGACTTATGATCTATATAAAGCTCAAATCTCTCTCCCAAAAGGTAATGTCTCCATACCTTCAATGCAAATACCACCACAACTAATTCCAAATCATGCATCTGGTGCGTAACCTCATGCGGTTTAAGCTGTCGAGAAGCACAGGTAATCACTTTACCTCTCTGCATTAACACAGCTCCTAATCTAGTTCTACATGCATATGTATAAACTACCAAATCCTAATTTCCTTCTAAAATAACTAACACAGGTGCATGAGTCAATAAGTGTTTCAAGCTTAGGAATGCTTCCTCACGCTTATCGGTCCAAACAAACTTCACATCCTTTTGCGTTAGCTTGGTCATCGGTGCTGCTATCTGCGAAAAATCCCTAATGAACCTCTTATGATATCCAGCCAATCTGAGAATACTCTTTATCTCAGTCAATGTCTCGAATCTCTTCCAATTATTCACTGCCTCAATCATAGTCGGATCTACAGACAACCCTTTCTCTGAGACTACATGACCAAGAAACTTCACTTTCTTCTTCCAGAAATGACACTTTGAAAACTTCGCCTTTTCCAAATGCGGCCTCAACATCTCAAGCAACACTCTAAGATGAACTTTATGCTTTTCTTTATCTTTAGAGTATATTGAAATATTATCTATCAATACCTACACGAACCTATCTAAGTACTCTCGGAAAACTCGGTTCATCAAATATACAAAGAAAGTTGGCACATTAGTTAATCCGAACGACATCACTAACTATTCATCCATACAGTTCTAAACGCTGTCACGGCTGCTACTCTAACCTGATGGAAACCTATTGCTAAATCCAATTGGAAAAATACCTTGGCTCCACTCAACTGGTCGAACAAATCGTCAATTCTAGGCAAAGGACATCGATTCTTTATCGTCTTCTCATTCAACTTACGATAATTGATACATAACCCCAATGATCCGTCCGAGTTCTTAGAAAACACTAGTCTGCTCCCCAAGGCGAACTACTAGGTCTAATAAATTATTGCCTTCCAAATCTACCAACTTCAACTTCAATTCCCTCATCGTGGTAGGTGTCATCCTACTTAGCTGTCTACTCGCTGGTTCTGCTCCTGTCACCAAATCTATCCGAAATTCAATAGCTTGTTTCAGTGATAACCCTACTATCGGTTCAAAAACATCCGCGAATTCTCTAACCATGAAATCTCGATTTAACTCATCTTCTACCTCCATGACACCCAACAAAGCTTCACCTCACAGCTAGGGTTTTCTACGGTATATACAATTCGATCACTACAGTTAGGGTATCTAAGAGATATTTTCCTATCATGGATATACTTAACCAATCTATACCCAAAATAATTCTGAACCCTACGAAATAATACACATGCAAACAACAAACAAAGGTATAACCTAACAAATCAAACTCTAGGTGGTCACACTTCTTCCCAAGTGTCGCATACCCTGCTATAGGATTTGCAACCCTTAAGGAAGTAACTGAAGTATGAGAGTTCGAGGTTAAGCTTATCTACTGAATAATAAGATATAAAAGAATACGATGCACCGCTATCAAATAGAATGCTAATTGACATACCATGAATCTGAAGCGTACCGCCCAACACAACTTTCCCTTTTTTCCTCTGGCGTTGGCCTCGAAGTAGTTGGCTCTAATGTATACACCTTGCCCTTTCCATCCTTAGTGGGCTCCTTGCATTGGTTCTTTTAATGTCCAATTTGATCGCAATTGAAACACCTCGCCTCTTTCTTCTTCGTAGCTTCCTTTCCTTTGCCTATCCGACACTCATAGGCATAGTGTCCCTTCTTGTCACACTTAAAGCAGACAACCTTCGACTTTTCTTTCTTGGCAGCTCCACCCTTTTGAGCTCCTTTCTTATGGAAAAACTTTCTTTCTGACTTCTCCCTACCTGGACTTCCTTTGCATTGTTTCTCTCCAGAAAAGCAAGCATCTCCTCATTCCTTAAAGCCATTTCAACCACAACATCACAAGGGTCTCTGATACACGTAATGTAGCCTTTGCCAACTCAGGCTTCAACCCCCTAATGAGCTTCTCGTTCCTCTTAATAACAGTATATTCAGTGGCATTACCATACCTTGCCAATTCCTCAAACCTTGTGGCATACTCCAACACAATTATCTCTCCTTGTTTCAACTCAGCAAACTTTCTGAGCTAGGTAGACTTTGCCATCACAGACATGGACCTCTCCTTGAACCTTCTTTTAAACTCAGCCTATGTCATCGTCTCTTCATTCACTCCAGCCGTCACACTATTTCACCAGTATAAAGCTGCTCCTTGAAGCTGTCTCGAAGCATGCCTTCTCTTCTTCTCGTCATTGAACCCCAAACCTGCAAAGATTCTCTTACAAGGCAACAATCAGTTTTCTACTTCAATAGCATCTTCAGTTCCGATGAATGGCTTTCCTCTTAGCCTAGCATAGTCTCTACTCAAAATAGCATAATTGTTAACCACCAGAGCTTCTTGATTCCCTACTTCAGCATTTCGTCAAACAATCCAACAACAGCACCCGCCTGCATCATGTTGACAAAGAACTGATACATAGCTCCCATGTCAACTTGCAGGACTCCAACACCCACATTTCCAGCTTGTCCCTGACCATGGTTCCTTTTCATATTTGGTTTGGCATTTCCATTTGTTGTGATTCTTCCTCCAAGGTTAACTCTTTCACTTCTAGCATCCGTATCTGTATTCAAGCCTCATGAGATACAAAAGAATCGCCTAAGAGAGATAGAAGATAGCGATACAACGTATACTTATATATAGAAAATACAAGTACACTACGATTGCATTATCCCATACCCCGATCTTACTATAGCGCTACAGATGCTGCAATCATCCATTGTATTAACTTCCGATGATCAAATACGGTAATTTCAATGGTATCCATAATATTAGAAGCACATGAATATGAAACAAAATCACAGATTTCGAAAAACAACATTTTTGATTACATTTCATAAAACATGTTTCATATCCAGATTACATTATCCCAACATTTCCCAGGTTCAGACCAAATATAATTATTACATTTAATATGCCAAGATCTACATATGAAGTTGCCCCCTTGGTTGATCATAGTACTAGATAGTCATAACCGACTTAATACAACACAACAAAATAAAAACAAAACAACTCCTAAATATAGCTAACTTTAGCCTCTTGATCGTCCTTAGAAGCTTTTGTCGTCCACCTATTAAAACCTGTAAATCCTCAACCCTCAGCCTACTCAAATCAATTTTAAGCACCTGAGAGTTTAATGCGAAAACATAGATTTTGAGTCAGACATAAAGTCTGATGTGAATAATACTATACATCTTGTTTGTTTGATATTAAGTGAGACCACGCTACTTAGCGGAACGGGTTTTCCCTCACTAATATCCTTTTAAAACTTATCTTTTGCAAATCCTAATCCTGCAACCAAAACCGATTAAAACAATAATGTCAGTATCATTAAAGCATATAAATCAGGTAACAAATAGATTATTTGTCCGAACAATATAGTTTTATTTGTCTAACTACTAACCTTTGGTTGACTCGGGCCTGCCAGAAAAAAAATCTAACTTCTGTTAGATACTCCTCTTCTGAACGGTCTGCTCCTAACTCACTTCTCCAGGGTCAATTGATCCTAATGGTTTTGCATGCTCATCAATAACCTTTCCTCACTCTGTATATTCGTTTCTGTATGTAACATCATTTTAGTCTTACCTGTAAAAAAGCCCTATACATTGGAATTTTGGACTAAATTTGCTAGGGGATGATAGCTAATGTATAGGGCATGAGCATATATCAGTCCCATTTGGTATTCTAATATCCGAGTCATTTTACTTAAGATTAACTACACATGAATTTTCCTTGAAGACCTTTTCTTTAAAATCAATCTTCAAACAAGGAAAATATATTCTATGCTTTATTAAAATCACCTTTCCATGTTATATGTACTTTGCACAAAACCTTGTTGATGAAAACATTTAAATCTTTGAAAGTACCCCTTTCGAATCCATTGAGAGTATCCCTTTCGAAACCAGGTAAACCACTTCGATTTATAACCTTAGACCGAAGGCCAAAACATATCCTTTCGAAACCTTTCATAATAAACCTTTTGAAACCATTGAAAAACATCACCTTGAAAGCTTTAAAACCCTAGACATCCTATCTTTAAAACACTTAACACTGCCTTTGGAAAATATTAGAAACCTTCCCTTTAAACCTTTCGAAATCATTGGGGAGCCACCCCTTCGAAACCTTCATTTAGACTTTCAAAAGCACTAAAATCCTTTGTAAACATCAAACCTTTCGAAAGCATTTGGGTTCAAGTAAAACATGTGGAAATCTTTTGAAACCTTTCCTTTTGAAGCCTTTGAGTTCTACCTTCAACAGAACAAAAGGGTATAAAACAACTAAGTCAAAAGCACTCTTTCGAAAGCAATTCTTATGTAAAGAAGTGATGGTGTCGGAACCATTCCTTCGAAAGCATTGGAGAAGTGGCTAGGATTTAAAAACAAAGTATCCTTGCGAAACCATTTGCTTCAAAATGTAAAATGCAGCAACAATAGGTTTCGACCACATTCGAAAGCATTTACTTAAAGGCGCAACCTCATTCAAAACCATTCCTTAAATCAACTTGATCCAGTCGGAAGCTAACGAAGTCAAAACCATTCCTTTTGAAAACAAAGCAAATGCATTTTCATTTGAAAGCAAAATAGCGCTTCACTGCATCGGAACCCCTTGTTTCAGCCCAATACCTTCCGCCTCCATCCATTTCACTATGTATCAAATCATTTATACCATGTGCATTGGTTTCGACGGTGATGGAGGCGGAAGTACTCAGTCGGAACCTAGGTGCCGAAAGTGGTGAAACATGTAAAAAGTATGTAAAATATGATTTTTAGCTTTTTAAAGTAATCTTTTCAACTAACCTGTCTTGTTTGTCCAAGTGTTATTTGTTGATAATTTTCTTTTCTAAAAGTACAGCCGAAATTTCAGAAATAACAATTAAATTATTTACAAAATACCCCTTCTCCTTTTACAAATATATAAAACATTTAAGTCTCATACCTTAAATAATTTTATATATTCATTAAAACACTTAGTAAAATTCTCCAAAAATTCCTATAAATCCTTTTTAATATATTTTTTAATATATATAAATTTCAGACCCAAAACTTATACAATTTAGCTATAATTTTTTAAACCCAAATATCCATTTTCCTCACTACAAAATTAATATAAAATCCACATTAATTCAAAAAATTAGGAAAATTGAAATTCATCTTTAAAATATCATTTCTGATCCAAATCTAAAATCTCAAGGCATTTGGATGTTATTTAATAGGGTTTTCACATTAAAACATATCATAAAATCCATATGAAATATCATAAATCATCAACAAGCAAACATGGAAAAACCTTGCAAAATAGTTCGGATCTAACCTAAAACCAAAAGCAATTAGAAAACATAAGATGTAGTCATTATTCATATTAACTTTGCAACTAAGGAATTTGAGATTTGAGAATGGATTTAGTTGATTTAGCTTCTTCCTTTTGCTTATCTTCCTCTTGTTCTTACTTAATGGTGGCCGGACTCTTAGTTTTAATTTTTGCAAATGAACGTATGAAATGAATGAGTGTAAGGGTTTAGGGTATAAGGATCTACTTATTCCTATTTTGTCCCTTATCTAACTTCCCTAACTTATTTTATTTTAACTCGTGTTAGTTCATTTGTTAACATAGGACGACTACTCTTAGTGATCACAAATCTCAATCCCCTCATCTTTACATTATTTAATTTAATTTAAACAATTAAATATCCTAAATAATGTTACAAAAAATTAGGATCTTTACAAGGAGGTTCAAATAAGAGTCTATAGCCTTTGAATGATTTCCAAAAAAGGATTTCTAGACTTCACCTATTAATACCCAAATCTGGGTTTTGGCTCTCTTATTATTAATTCACGACTTCACTTGTTAGTACCCAAATTTGGATCTTGGGTCTTTTACTATTGATCTCTAGTCTTCATAATACCTAAATCTGGGTTTCAGGAATCTTCTTATTAACTTCTAAACTTCACTTATTAATTCCCGAATATGGGATCTGGGACCTCCGTTATTGATAGCTTTATTATAGAATTCTGGATATCATTTTATTAATACTCAAATCTGGGCTTTAAGTCTTTTACTATTTCATTAGTTAATGGTTGAATCTGGGTTCCAAAGCAGTAGATATTGAGATCTTAAAGGACATCTGGTCTTCAATTAAAACTCTAGACCTATCTCACTAATACCCAAATCAGGGTCACCAGATTTCTACTACTAACTTTCAAACGACACCTATCAACATCTAAATCTTTATTTCAGAATTATTCTCACTTCCAATAGGGGTTTCTAAATGCCCGTTATTTAACCCTAGATAAGGATTCATGGTTTTAATGACACATTTCCAAATGATAATTTTTGTAATTTTATTACCAGATACTTATTATTACCGGAAGAAAACTCCCAAACTTCAATTATTAAAGTTGGATTTAGAATATATGCATGGTCTTTTATTAATATAACAAAGGTTTAGTTTCTAAATTTCTTTTGTTGTAACCAAAGTTGGATGGTGGGGACTTCTATTATTACCAAACAAGAGTTTCTGATCTCCAATCATTCTCAACCGAGGATTTCTTATCACTTATTAACTTCAAATGATGGTCAACTATTCTTCGCTGTTTCCAAACTTAGAATTAGGAATTCTATTATTTAAGATACTAATATTGTCTTCTATTATATCACTGAGCGTATGTTTATATATATTTTGAACGAACAATAGAGAATGTTATTTACTTTGAACTTTACAGGGAAAGGAGGTCATTAAGGATGGAACAATGAAAATAGAAAGCTGTTAAATTATTGTCCTAAAGAAAAAAAAAATCTTCTTTCATACAAGAAGGGGGAGAAAAATGTTGACCATAAAATTCACTTAAGAATAAAAGCATGAAAGAAGGCTTGTAAAGCTGCTAAGCTCCACAAGAATTGAAGGCAAAAGTTTTGTCATAAACAAAGACAGTGTTTTGAAGGCGTTAAGATAGCTTTCGAAGAGATTAAGATGGAGTTGCAAGTGCCTGATGCACCTACAAGTGTCAAGTGAAACAAGAGATTTCAAAAGAGTAGGAAAAAAAGCAAAGCCACCCTTCCGCATCAGCTAGACCTTTCGACGCAGTTTAATCCATATCTATGAGAGAGCCTAGTATGAGTTTTTACACTTTTCGAAGGTATTGGACAACAGGCACGTACACAAGAACCAAACCCTTCGAAATAGTTGGTTTCACCGTTGTTAATCTTCCACTTAGAGATATTTTACAAGTGTGCACCTTTCGTAAGCAAGAATAATCCTTTCGAAATGGTTGGAGCCTTCCCTAAGCATAAAGAAAACTTGATGTAAAGCCAAGTGACTTTTTGAAATGATCCAATTATCACCTACTAATCCTTTTGAAACTAATCAAAAGCAACTAAGGAAGGTTTCGAAGGAGAAGAATGAGTTAGGGGTGCTTCCGCTTACATCCAAATAATGCGATAAGGAACATTGGCCCTTTCGCTACTGAAAGAGGCTTACCTTTTAAAGGTGTCGAAAGGTGCCAGAAATATTCAAAAGCAAAACTTAAGATTGTGAGAACAGTATCCGTTGCTAGTACACTATTGATACGGCGAAAGGGTTATCGCAAGCATGATGAGGGACCAAAGCGTCCGCCTTCAAAACTATAGAAGAAAAAGGATGAAGGCTAAAGGTTGAATGTGAAAGGCTATGAGAATGACCTTTCTACCATTTCAAAAGGATGGATACGAAAGGGGGCCAACCTACATCTATAAATACGACCCTAGGGGTCCGTGTTTGAGGACCGATTTTGGAATTCTAAATTCTCTTTCTTACGTCATAACAAAATCAAAATTTTTCAACTTAAATCAATTTAGGGAAATTTATCTCACTTATTATCTAATTTAGATGAATGCAAAAGAACAGATGCATGAATCCAATATTGATTTTGAATATGAGGAAGTTTATTTTCAGCCATTATCTTGACTAACGACCAATTGCAAATAGTGTTCACCTATTTACTTAACCCCTATTTAGCTTATGCAATGCAGTAGGATCAACTTAGACATTGTGATTTTGAATCATATTATCATCACGTTTCGTAATATCATATGTTAAATTGACTTGGTGATGATAATTTGATATTAATAAGTTCATTGAACTTATTTTATTTGTCCAAGATTTAATTCCATTGCATATTGAATTTAAATCTTATGTATTAGACATTAAGTCGCCTCAAAAGAGTAAGGACTCTTTTGACTTGATGGAAAGGGGTTTTAAAAGGGGTAGATTGTATGAATATTATTTTATGTTTGCCGGATGGACATCTTCGAAAGGAGCTTGGTTTTTCCTAAACATGTAACCCCTCTCAAAGGAGTTCCTATCATGACATCATAAATTATACTTTTGAAAGTGGATTCCCTTTTTTAAAGGCAGAATCACCCTTTCGACTCATTTGAAAGGGGACATGAATGATCTTTACGACTCACTCCAAACGGAATGCAAATGACCCTTTCCCACTTGATAGGGGTTATGAATGAGTTATTCTCTTCCTAATTCTTGTCTCAAAGTGTTGATTAGTCCTCTTATCAATAATTAATGCTTTCACAAGGCCAACCTTCAAAGACATTCTATCCCATCAACTCAATCGAAAGGGGTTTCAAAGGGATTATTCACATCTAAAACTTTGCTTTGAGGCGTCAGCAAGATTTCTTGTTAACAATTCAGCATCGGGATGTGACAAGATTTCTTATTAATAGGAAAGAAAAAAGAAAAAAGGAAGATGAACCACGTCAACAACGTTTTTCAGAGGCATTCTAGCCCGTGCTCTTATCACTGCCTAGGTCGTGGTTGGATGCACCGATGGTACTACCCCAACACTTCAAGCGATCAAGAAACTTGGTGAAGAAAATTAAGGGTGCCACTATCTTCAAAGCTTTCCACATCGAATTTCACAAGAGACCCTGAAAAGCTTCCAAACAACCTCGCTAAAGATAAAACCAAGGCTTCTAACATGGTAGAAACAACAAAGACGATGCTACTACTCCTTCCAGCAAAGTAGTTAAGCATCCAAACCGACCTAAGATCGGGAATGTTGGAGCAACAAAGCAAGGAAGCCCCTTATCTTCACTTGGATTATTAATCCAAGACCGATGAGCAATCACCATCTTAAATATAATCGGAAAGCTTAAGAATTGGTCCAAGCCAAAAGAAAGATCCATCTCAAGAAGCAGGAATCCATGCAAGTGATCCGAACTACAATCAACGAACACAGTTTGGAACCCAAAGAGTTGCCTCCTTCCTTTTAATCCTAAGTAAATTTGATGAAAACCCAAGTTCTTAAGAGCAGAGAGGAAAAGGAAGATGAATTTATCTGCTTTTACCAACAGAAAAAAGTGCAAAGTTCAAGGTTAAATAAATTTCATGCTAATAGCCCCATGGGTTTAAAAGGAAAGAAAAAGGGGTATTTATGTACCTCTCCCTTCAATCGCAGCCATAATGATCAAAATGTCAAAAAATGATCTTAGCCGTTCAACAGTGGTAAGCGTTATGTGATAACATGCACGTAGGTGAACGACACATTCCTACCACATCTCGAGATGCACAACTACCGTAGCCGACGGTGCAATGCTATATAGGTAGTGCATTAACTGCATAGAAGAACCATCAATTGATGAGTTTTCGTGATTTTACAAGCTTGCACCCGCTTATAGGTACGAGATTATGGGGCACAATGTTACTCAATTTTTTTGTAAATTAGAAGGTAGAGTGTTCAAAGTATCTTAGGTTGGCCCGGTCATGTCCAAACTAACTAGGTCTAAGTCAGCTCGCAAGCTAGCCAAGGCTGGGGGCTAATCCAATGGGTTTCCTGTGCATGATGATAACTTGAATCCAGCCTAAGCCCACATCATCTCCTCGGCCCGATTGCATGTCAAGACTTCTACTAGCAAAGCCTCTTTACATAGCAACCTCAGCAACTAGCTTGCCCATCTAGACAAGAAGCAAGGCCATCATGACCCATCTCTCATTAGTCGATCGAATCTCTCACTCCGGCTTGTTTGCAACCCTGCTCCAGGCTAGCCTGCTTGCTTAAGCTGCTCTCCCTTAACTATCTCCCAATTGACATAGCTTGAGAATGTCTCAAAGGTGGACCATCAGCGATCCAGCTTCAATATCACTACCTATGACCTGCACTCCATCTTGAATCACCTGGCCCGGTGTGTCCTTGGCTCTTGCTAGTTCCATATCCTACTTATGGTCTCAACATACTGGCCCAACTCGTCCTACCACCTTGGCATGTTGGAACAAAGCAATAAGAAGTATAATCAGATGTACCTATTTTTGACAAGAAGCATGTAAAATTTTCTACAAGCATACTTTAAGTACAAGCGCGTTTATTGCAAAGCATGGTAGAGCTTGCCCTAGTACAGTTCACATGTTGACCTTTATCTTAGCCATGCATTTCTTTCTTTTGTAAACTACCTCTCATCAAGTCCATTTACCCAGATCAAGGGCCAAGCTCACTTCATACCTATTTTACAGCAAGTTCTTAACTGTTTAAGTATTAGTTCGACTGCTATAAGAATCCCATGCATGGTCACTTCTAAGAGGTTAGTTAGGAACCTGGCGAAGGGGACTCGGGTTGGTTAGTTGGCCCCCTGGTGAAGGGGACTGCGGTTGGTTGGGCCCCCGATGGAGGGGATCCATAAGGTTGGAACCCATAATCTGCCACTCAACTCTCCTGATACAGTAGGTTCATTGGTGTTAGGCAAGCCATCTTTTCTCATTATTCTCTTTTATTTTTTGTAATTGTAATAGAGTCATATAGTATGAGAACTTCATAGTGGACATGGGCAGCTTCGCCGAACTACTTCACATCTTGTGTCAGTTAACCTTAAATGCCATTTTCCCTTCATTTTGCTATCATTAAGCCTAGTGATTAGCAAGTAACCTTTGTTTTTCATAATGCATTATTATAACTCCAAGGTTAATGGAAAATATCGTTAACAAAAGCAAACACCTTTATTATGAACAAGGTTAATTATAGAGTAAGATATACGTAAAAAAATTACATAACCTCCTCTAAAGGATACCACTAACTCTCTCATACTACACATGGTAATAATATAAAATATAGCATTTATACTTTAATTGTTGATATAAATCAAATCCAATTATGCAAACCTATTATAAATTCGTTGAGAAAGATGAACTATAACATTTTTAAAATAAGAGCCGTATTTTATTCAAGCAAAGCATTTCGATGTCCCCAAAACCCTTAAAACCTCGGCCTAGAGCACCCTACGATTTACCTTTTAAGCTAGTGGTTATTGGTGAAACGAACAACAAATTAATTTTTTTATTATAATTTACATGTATAATTTATGTTATTTTATTTATGTACCTTTATATTTGATTGAAAAAATAATTTGCTATTTTTGTTCATATGAATATATACAAATTAAAATTTCATATTTTTAGGATTTGTTAAAAGGAATTAAAAAATATTAGTTAATGGAATTTATTTAAATAGCATGGATTTAAGATCACATAATTCATTTAAAGATTTGGATTTAAATGTAATGTTTAAGAGAAAATAGAGCATGATTTGTAAAAATATATGCAACAATATAGAGTTATTTGAAATTTGAAACAAAATTTTGTAATGTGGTGTAAGATAAGTTTATTCTAATAAATGAATTATAATTTAGTTACAGCTTAAACTTATTTTATTATTATTTATATATAATTTATGTTACGTAATTTATATACTTTTATATTTGAATAAAAAGGTAATTTTACCATTTTTTAATATTAATGTTGTGTGTGTATATATATATATATATTGAAATTGTCATATTTTAGGATTTATTAGACAAATTAACCATAATTGTTCACTAAATTTAACTAAATAGCTTAAATTTAAGATTATGTAAGTGATCCAAATTTATGAACTTAAATACAAAATATTAGAATAGAATTATGGGAGCTTTGTGAAATACCTGTAGAAGTTTACTAAGTAGGTATTTGAAGCTTAAAATAGCTAGAATTTTGCAATATAATGTATGATTATTTATTAAGATAAAGAAAATATGAATTAAATTCATTTTTATTACTTACTTATACAATATATTTATGCAATTCTTATATCCTTAATTTTTTAATGAAAAAATAAATTTATCATTTTTGTTATAGTATGGCTATGATATGCATATTCGAATTGTCATAATTTAGTGTTTGTTAAACATAAAAATCAATATCAGTCGGCTGAGTTTGCTTAAATAGTTTGAATTTACGATTACATAATTAATTAGATATATTGACATAAATGTATGATATTAGTAGAAAATTAAAGAGGCGTTGTAAATAATTGCGGGAATCTTCAAATATATATATTTGAAGCTAAAAATAGAAAGTTATAATGCAATGGGATGATAGATTTGAGATAAGTGAATTATAAATTTAAATTTTTATTATTGTTTACATATATAATTACTTTATATGATTTATGTATCCTTATATTTGAATGAAAAAAATAATTTTACCTTTTCAATTAATATGAATATGGTATGATATTGAAATGTTCATACTTTTTATAATTGATAACTTATTTGATGTTACTTAATTGAATTGATTTACATAGTTTAAATTTAAGATTAACCAGTTAATTTAATATATGGGTTTAAATATGAAATATTAGGACATAAATGAGGAGGTTTTCTAAATAATTACAAAAAATTTAGGACATAAGTATTTGAGTTAAAGTAAAATTTCACAATGTAATGCTTGGTAAATTCATTGAGATAAATGTATCATAAATTTTGTTTATTATTATTATTGTTGTTATTGTTGTTGTTATTATTATTATTATTCATGCATATAATTATTATATTTGATCTCTACGGCTTTATATTTGGATAAAACAAATAATTTCACCATTTTTGTTGAATGAATAAGGAGTATATACATACATACACACACACACACACATACATACATACATATATATATATATATGTACATCTATATATATATAAATTTCATATTTTTATGATATTTAGACGAAATAATAAATATTGGTTAGCTAAATTCATTTAAGTAATGCAGATATAAATTACGTAATTATTGTAACATATGGACTAAAATGTATGATGTTAGGATAGGATTGAGAGAAGCTTTATGAATTACTGTAGAAGTTCCAAAACTTAGGATTTGAATTTGAAAAAAAGAATTTGCAATGAAATTTATAAAAAGAATTATTGAGATAAATGAATTATAAATAAATTTCTTACTATTGTTTATTTATATAATTTATATTATCGATGATATATCTTTATATTTGTGTGGAAAAAATAACTTTAGCATTTCCGTTGATATGATTATGGTGCACATATTTAAAATTTTATTTTTTTGGATTTATAAGATAATAATATTAGCTAGTTGGTTTTATTTATATAATTTAGACTTGTAGTTATGTAATTGATTTAACTACATGGACTTGAATGTAAAATATTAGGTGAACTTGAGGAGTGATTTTTAAATGATTATTTTCTTAACGTAGGTATTTGAATATAAAATGATGTGAAAGATTTAGTAAAATAATTGCAAAGTGATAAGTTTTATTGATCTAAGAATAAAAATATCGGGGAGAATTAAGGAGAAGGGGAGAGAACCCTTAAAATTAATATTAGGATTTACTGTGGTAGGCTTATTCTATTCATATACCAACAATTTCTTAATATACACAAAAAATACAATAAACTGGTATACATCAAAAATTACTTTACATACACTATCTCTTTGACAAAACTAACCTTGTTTTCATTTTCATCATTTTCGTCTTTAAAACTTAAAAACTCATTTGCACAAAAATAGAAATTCCTATACTAAATTAAGTAAAAAATTCAACAAAATGAACGTTATATTTTGGTACGAATATTGTAATTTTTCTAATTTTTAGTTTTAACAAAATCAACTCTAATTTTAGAAAATAAATATATAATTTTATGTTATATCAGTTAGTTGTGAAAATTGTCTTAATTTATGTTTATTTTTCATTAATTTCATCCGTAATTTATAATTTCGATCAATTATAACTAATTTAATGCTTTAATTTGATGGATTATAAGTAAAAAACTACAAACTACGATTAAAAGGAAGGGCAACTTAGTTAGTGATTTTCTTAGGAAAATAATGGTGTATATTATGTAATTATATGTGTATGAATAGAATTTTCCATTATAGTATGAACTAGTGTGTAACCTATGCATCACACATGTCAACGTTGTAAAAGTTTAGTATTCATAGTTTAAATATTATTAAAAATAGAATTGGCTTATTTGTAGTGTATGATATATCAATCATAACTAAACTTTTTATTATTGTTTACACAATCATTTCTGTTAAGTTATTTATGTAATTTTATATTCGAATGAAATTTTGTTTTCTTAGTTTGTTAATACAAATATGGTATACAAATTGACATCATCATTTTTCTTAGAAACCGTTAAACAAATTATTGAATACTAGTTACTTAAATTTGTTTAAATAGTTTTAGTTTACAGTGTTCAGTTGAATGTATTTAAATAGTTTGATTTTACAATGTTCAATTAATTTAAAATATAGATTTGAATGCAAAATAATAAGAGAAAATTGATTATAATTTTGCAAATAATTGTAAAATTATGACATCTAGATATCTGAATGTAAAATCATGAAAAAAATCAATGCAACATTTTTTATAACTATAAATTGATAACTTGCATGGATTTGAAAAAAATTAAAGAAAATTATAGAGTAGGGTGAAGATTTTTAGAAATATTGAGATGGCTTGTAATTTGAAATCTTTCTATTATTTACCTGATAATATAGTAACATAATTATATATTAAAGTTGCAACGTCCCGACTCTGGCGACTGAACTATTAGAAGGAATTTATTGTCCGATAGCTCAGATCAAAATGCACAAAAGGAGCATTTTCTCATATATACTTCTTTTGGTCAACATAGATATGTTACAATACTTGAAAACATCTAAAATAATACTTATCTTGCCACTACACAAAGTAATACATAAGAGTTGCCTGGACTGAATAATACATTATTAGAGACACAAATAAAAAATTTCCTAACTAACATAATTGATGTAACTAAAAATGATGAATTTTTATCATATCTAGAGAATCTAATACATCGTCTCAAATATATACAACTCATCTGTAACAACCCGGATTTTCGGTCATTAATTTTGAACATTTAATTCATTTTAAATATTAAGTTTTGAAATGTGAACAGAATTTTAATACAAAATTTAACGATTAAATAAGTGGGATGAATTTAAAATTCCAAATATAGTGATTTAAATTATGAATTTAAATTGTTGAGTTAATGATTAGAAATCAATTAAATAATTGAATTAGAGCTAGTTGTGAAAGTGAAATGATTTTTAATGTCGATATAAATTCTATTTGAATTATAATTTAGTTAGTGAGGTTTTAAAACTGGATTTTCATGCGATTTCGTAAATTTTTAAAATCATCGGTTTAATCGACGAGTTAAAGTAGTGATCCAAGGCATAGTCTCGGAATTCGACAAAACTAGTTCTATTGGATCCGTAATAATATATTATTATTGGATTTAAAATTTCATTGCATTTGGAGTTATCATTTGACCATACAGTATGTAAACGCATTGAAACTAATATCGGAATTCAATATAATAATTGATTCAAAAAACTATCTTTTCCATTCGATCGAATTAGGACTCGAAACCATTTCCATTGCATTCAGAATAAGGGTATAACATTACAAACGTCTAGTGGCACACCTCGATAGGTGTTCGAGATCTTGAATTTTGTAAATCGAGACGGTTTAAAAAAAAAGGCATAATACATATATAAATTTATCGACTTGACTATATCTTCACATCAGCCCCTTTATCCGACTTCATGCCACGGTAGCCTTTCTTCTACACGCAAACATCACCTCGCCCTTCTAAAAATCGCAATTTCCTTTCCTTCTTCGATCATAAGCCAACCAGTTCGAACAAAAAAAGAAACCGAAATAAAAGCACGACTTCCCTCTTCCCTCATACCTTCCTTCAGATTTAAATCGCTTAAGCTTATTAGAAAAAGGAAAAAACGATCGAAGTCGATCGCGATTTCGACTTCGACAGGGAGAAATAGCGCACGTGCGTGGGAAGAAGGGGGAGACACACGAGGAGGGAGGTTAAGCTTGGGGAGGTCTGAAGCTAGGCTTGTTTGTTTTTATCGAGGGTAGGATTTGGTCACGCATTCGATCGAGGAAGGCGGCGACTCGGCAGGATGACGGTCGATCAGTGAAGGATGATCGCAACTCAAAGACGATGGATGGGAGCTTGCAAGGGGAAGTCATGGCTCATCATCGAGGTCGCGAGGCGTTCTCGAGTTCGGTGGTAGCTTTAGCTCAAGCGCCGAAATTTTCTGGTTCCAGACTTCGAAGGCGACAAAGACGAAGCGTCGTTGATTGGTTGTGCTGATTGTTTAACAGTGATGGGCAGAGGATTGATGGTGGGTTCGACCTAGAGTTGGGGAGGCTGTTGCTTGGTAGAAGTAAGGTATTACTGTAATTGAATTAAATGATATGTTCAATTATTTAAATAGGAATTTAAAATTTTAAGTAGCTAATGAAAGTTAATAAAATTGCGTGTAAGGTCTAAAAACATGAAAGAAGTCGAGTTGAGTTCGTAGCTGTGAATTGGAACGGATTTGCAAACTAAAAATCAAAGGTGAGAAAAACTCTCACTCATTCAGATTACCAAAATTTAAATTTTAAATAGTTGAAATTAAATTTGGATGCCTGTTGAATTTATAAATTATTGCCTGTTGAATGACATATATAGTAGTATATATATTGCAATGACCCATAAATTCTAGTTGTTTTATTTATTTAATTTATCAAATTTTGTGAAATTTTAAATAGTAAATTTTTGAAATTAAAATTTTTTATTTAGAATACGTCAACTTAACATAACAAATGGTAAACTTGCATCTGATAGTATGGAAGTTTATTTTATTGTGTAATTCTATTTTAATTTAAATCAGTTAATAACTGTTGAATTTAAAAGTTTTCAGTAACCTAAATATGTCAACATGAGAAAATTTATTTAGAACACTCTGAATCAGACTACGAAATTCGCTTTACGAAATTCGGACGTTTTTAGCTCAGTTTGGATTTTTCCATACGGAATAGGAACACATATCTGTGTCCATATGAACTTTTGATAGGATGTTCCTGACACAGATATTTCTCTTTTCTTTTGTTCATCTCATCGCGCTGATCACCATGGTATATTCATTTCTATGTTTTGAAGTTCTGGTAGACAGCGAAATCTATGAATCGATTAGTCATACCGGTACACGTTTTAAAACTTTTTGATTTCTTGTGTCTATCCACTTACCCACTGGTTTAAATCAAACAGTCGTTTGCTTTTATTTATTTTTGAATTCGCGTGAGTGGCCATTGCCATTTCAAATTTTGTCCACGTTCTGTTCTTATTCCTTTCTATTCGTTGCTATTCTTATTAAATATTTAAAATAATAAATGAAAGCTTATATTAGTGGAAGCCGGCTGTTCTCCTCCTATTTCTTTTTCTTCCCTCCTATTTGAATCCCACCTCTTCATTACTTAACCCATGCATGCATGTTCTTTTTTTCCTGAAACTTATCAAACTCCTCCTTCCCCTTGTCCATGCAACCACCAAACCCGAGCAACCCTTACCTCCCTGACCCAGCCCGCCGACCGAGCACCACACCTCTCCACCTGTTCCGACCCAGCATCTCCGACCCTTGTCCCACGCCTTCCGGCCTCACGCAACTCCCTTGGCCAAGCCTCCGCCCCTCAATCCTCCACTCATTTACGCTTCCCTTCACCCCGACCCAAGCACGCAACTCCACTGCCGCCACCAAAACCCGAGTCGACAGCCACCATGAGGCAACCCACGTTGCCCGTCCACTTGCAGCTCCGCATCGATACACGGGAAGCCTACAGTCATGCTGCAACCCTGCTGCCTCTAGGCTGTTACCAACGAACCCGACCTCCTCCTTATCGACACCCTGACGTAAGCCTCCTTCTCCTGTTTTATAATTTTTTTTCGTTCAAGTCTTCTTTCATATCAATTGATCTGCTAGAGTATAAAAGAAGTATATACTATATAAATTAGTTGAATATATATATATATATATGTGTGTGTGTGTGTGTGTGTGTGTGTGTGTATGTATGTTTTAGGCATCTACGTTTTGTTATTTCAACTTTGGTATGTCTAAAAACTAATTTATAAACATACTTTGTATGATTCCTTTGCTTCATAATTACATTTGTACATGAATATCGTGTAATAGTTTATATATATATATATATATACGTTTTAACTGTGTATGGACGTGTGAACATATATGGGAAATTTAAAAGGATGATCATCGGTTAATTAGTATTGTTTTCTAAAAAGTTGTATACATATGAATTTTTGATTGTATAAGTTTATAATGTTATAATAGTGTTATATATATTATATCAAGAAGTATTAAATATATGTATAATATAACAATGGTGTCCATATGCTTATTGAAAGCAGCAATGTGCATTGGGTTATATAATAAATTAGTGGTTGTTTTTATGATTTATGACCGTTTATACAATACATTTTTCCAGAGTTTTTATTTTTTTATTTTTCTGACTGTATAATATGTACGTATGTTTTTAAATATATATGTTATAATAATAATTACAACGACGAGGCTTGTTATGTGTATATTGTTTTAAATGTTACATCCGGGCTGTCTTGTTTTATATATAAGTGTAAATAATAATGATTTGAAAGTTATATTAATTTAATATTTATCTTGAATTGACATATAGAAGTAAATAAATAATATTATAGTAATGTACATATTTTCAGTTTATATCAAAATGATTCTGATTTGTTCCCATCGATTCCCATTTTATCAGCTTTTGATCTGTCGTGCCTGTTTCTTCATCAAATTCGTGCCCATCTCACTGTGCTTGGATTCGTAACTCAACTTCAGTCCGTATCTGTGTTCATATCTATTTCATCTCCTGTTCTCTCTAGCCTCAAAAGGTGAGAAATTGCTCAGATTAATGTTCTTATATTTATTAAATTTGATTTCAATTGAAACGACAATTGAAATATGCTGTTGTTAGTTATTTACATTGCTATATATATGCTATTTGTTCACCTATGATATATGACACCATTACCTATTATTTAGGATAAATGCCTGTTATATTATTATCATATCTGTTATCACTCTGCAAGTTCCCTGTTAGTATATAATTCACCATGGGTTGAAATGATACATACCTGATCTGTAGAATAGGAGAAAATCGTTATGGATTGAAATGATAGACCCAATCGATTTTCATTTGAATTGAATTTGGGATTGCGGGTTAAAATAGTATATACCCGTGTATATTTAAATTTCGGATTGAAATAATAAATATCTGTATCACTTGACCAAAGGATAGAAAATTATATACATATACCTTTGGTCTATATATAAATATTTTGAAAATGATTTCTATGGTTTTGGAAAGAAATATACGGTTTTATATAAATATTGGTTTCAGATACTATATAAATGTCAATTTAAATATAGTTAAATTCTTGATTTTAAGCTATGTATAAATTTGTTTTTAATATAAAATAAGTTAATAATAAAGTTTGATTTTATTAAATATAATTATGGTTAAGTACTTAAATTATTTATTAATATAGAGTTTATAATGATTTTAATAAATTAAGGCTGGGAAGATAGATTTGAAATTGGTTTGAAATTGTATTTAATTAAGAACTATATTTAATTAAAATCGATTTGGAACTTATTGAATTTGAGATTTTAAAGGATATGGTTTTTATAACTTGACTTTGGTTAAGGTGATTTAAATGAATATTTCAAGTTTGATTAAATTGAAGGGAATATTTAGTTTAGATTATTCGAGATTTATTTTAGTGCATTGGATTTATTAAGTGGATATTTCAAAACTAATAATGAAGTAAAATTTAGATATATATGAAAATCTCAAATTTAGTTTTGAAATGTTTGAATATTTAAAACTTTGGAAAATATCGAAATTGAAATAGTATATTTTAGGATTCAAATATGTTTTGAAACCAACATAATTTGAAATGGTTTATTGAGAAACTGAATGGAATTGAAGTTTATGATTTGAGATTCGATTAAATTTGAATTTTGGAAATTCGAATTGATTTGGAATTGATTTATGAAATTTGAGAAAGCTGTTTTATTATATAAAGTATTTTTACATTAGAGTTAAAAATATTTTATATTTTGCTTTATAAACTATTTTTAATGTAAACTATTTAATACACTAACTATTTTAATATAAACTATTTTAACTTATAACTCTTTTTATATAAACTATTTTACTTATAAACTATTTATTTATATATACTATTTTAATATATAAACCGTTTAAGTTGTGGAAGTTATGTTTTCAAAGTCATGTATTTCAAAGTATTATGTTTTGAAAGGGTTATGATTTCCAAAGTGTTTTTGTTTCGAAGTGTTATAACTTTGAAAATGCTATGATTTCGAAAATGGATATATTTGAAATGGAAATGATATCATATTGATATGGTTTTCGAAATGGCAATGATATTTTGGTTTTGAAGTATATATTATTTTGAAAATGACCGCGGTGTTATAATATTGTTTGGTTGTTAAAGAGACCAGGATTGGAAGTTGTCATACTCTCTGCCAACTCCGAAAACCACTTTAACAACCGTGTAAGCGGTGGAGATTCCAGAATGAAGTAGGATGGTGGCGACGTTCTATTAAGGTATATACGTGGACTCGACTATCGTGAATTGGCATAAGGTGGCTAAAACAGAAGCAATCGACGGGCTAATGCGGTAGCTCCTTTGATCGGACACACTCCTTCGATACCATTCTATTACTTTGTGATTGATTGGGTGCACCTTTGATTTTTGGGAGTGTGGCTCGAGGAGGGCGGTAGTGGTTGCTACGCGTTACCACCGGTCCGGAAGTGCAACTGATATATCTACCCTGGCATTGCCTAGTTGTGCCATGTCACCTACCTTATCGTGCCTTGTACGAGTTTTGATTTGTGTCGCTCTCGATCTGGAGGTACGATGGTACTGTATAGATTATTGGCACTATATATGTGTTAAGGTGGAAAATGTAAAGCCTTAATGCTATTTTTAAGTAAGTTTACTTTACTTTACTTTAGACATTATTATAATAGCGTATATTACTACGTAGTAGATAGTTTAACGGATCCGTAGAGGATGGTTATCCCAAACATCCTTTAAGTTACTTGTATTTCAGTTGTTATTTCACTTGAGTTGGATTTATTGATATAATAATGTTAATCCTGACTCGAGTGTTTTGTATTTTGCTTTACGCTCGGGTCAGACTGAGTGGCTTAGTGTTCGAGACTCACCTTCAGAGTTGGAGCTTCGCTTGGAGATCCAGCTATATATCCAGCTTTCAGATATTCAGTTGATTCCAGTGACGTATTCTCATCTTGTATTTGACTATCGTATTTGAAACTTCTGTTGTATCTTATTTAACTCTGTTATATATATAATAGCTTCACGAACTACTATTCTTCTAATTCCACTGCATATTGTTATATTACTCCGTGTCTTTGATTATGTGATTATTTATTTACTGTATATGCTGAGTTTTTTCAAATATAAATTAACAATATGGTATTTTGAGCAATTCAAATCCGACATGTATGGATGCGAATGGTTGAAAATATCGGGATGTTACATTTGGTATCAGGGCTTTGGCTTTAGGCAAAATTTAGCATGTATGGTAAATTTATTTATAGAACCACTTTCGTTCGAGCTTGAATTTCTTCCTTTTGACTCGGTTTCATTTGAATTTTGGAATGTTCCCCTCGGTTCCAAAATCCATCCTTATCTTTCCCTATTCGTATTCTGGAGTATTCCATAACTCCACTTCAAACAATCTCTATAATAAATCGACGGTCTCACCAATCCTCGAATGATTTGTAAAGGGATGAAACTCCTTTACAACGGGCATTAATTTACCATAGATTTTCGTATCCTCGGTTTACGATGCTATCTATCTCCTGTTATGCCTGAATTCTATCTTTTGTGATCAAATGTCGATTTGCCTCGGAATTTTTCATCGATCTTATTCTTGAAGTCACGGTCGACCTGGTTAAGGTTGCCCGTGATTTATATAAACTTATCCATCTCCCTATTTTGTTATTTAATTATCTTATCTTTGTTTCAAACCTATCTTCGAATCAAAATTCTCTTTGATTTGAGCCCATCAAATTTGAATCTCTGTCCTTGCTTTGCAATCCATTCTTGTATCGTCGAGCGAGGAAGTGTATTTGTAAATTAATATTAAAAATGTTTTATTGTGTTGTTTGAGTTGTTGATGTTGATTTGGGTTTCGATCGATTCGTCTGATCAACGCTATCGATAGGATTTTCAAAGCACTTGAACAGAGCAAATTGACACAATTTTGTTTTCAAATTTGGCAAATGAAATAATTTTTAATGATTATATTATATATAAGTATAAATTTTTCTGAAATTAAATTGTTAATGAATTTATTGTCAGAAATGATAATATTTTATTTTCATTTATTGTTTTGTAAACCATTGACTATTGCATAATATAAATAAATGAATTTATATAACTTGGTTTACAAATTGATTTTAAAACATAGTTTAGAAACTGTTTTGGAAATTTAATGGAATTTAAAATTTAGAATTTGAGAATTTAGTTTCTAGTGATTTCAAACTTTGGTTTTAAAGCTTTAAAATGTATATTATTATTATTATTGAGTTGAAATTGTTTCCAAAGAATTTTAGAAGTTTTAAATCCGTACTCTTCTCTTTTGTCGTTGGAAAATAATTTCGGTGATGACTACAGCATCATCGACATTCATTTTCGAGTTTCGAAGTGAAGAGACCAATTCGTAGCTTTGCTACACTTTGGTTTGGAAATTAAATTGATTTGAATTTCTTTAATATGACTTGATTTATAATACATAGGTATATATTTATAAATTTGATTTGATTTTTATTGAGTATGTCTAGATGTTTATATATATATATAAATATATGATTATAAAGTTGATTTGATATATAGTATACACACACATATATGTATCTCTAAATTGTATGAAGACTAATCGGAAATTTAATTCTTAAAATTTGATTAAAGGATGATTTTATTTATAAAATAAGGTCAAATTTTGAGTAAATAGTTAAATTTAAATTGGAAAATTTTACTTGTATAATACCCAATTTCATTCTAATACAATTTACCTAAATCATTCAGAAGTTGAATATGTAACCGGATAATATACAATATAAAATGATTTTGTTAATAAAATTTGAGTGGTTATAATAAATATTACACGCTTAAATTTTAATTATAAAAAGGTTAATAGAGATAAATAGAATAATAAGTTGATTGAATAGTAATCGAGACAAATTAAATTAAACTTTGTTTGGAAGAAACCTTTTGTGTCAAATATTAATAAATTGAAATAAGATCAACTTAATGAATTATCTTGAATTTAAAGTCAATTTTTGAATATAAATTACTTTAAATTGGAATTTATATGGTTTAAATTAAGTTTTTATTTTTTAATTTAAGTATATTTTTCTTCTGGTTGTTTCTGCTCTCCTACCTCCTTCATTTTTGGGGACGAAAAGTTTTGAATGGGGGAGAGTGTAACGACCCCTAAATTCTAGTTATTTTATTTATTTAATTTATTGAATTTTGTGAAATTTTAAATAGCAAATTTTTGGAATAAAAAATTATTATTTGGAATACGTCTACTTAAACATAACAAATGGCAAATTTTCATATGATAGTATGGAAGTTTATTTTGTTGTGTAATTCTATTTCAATTTAAATCAGTTGATAACTATTGGATGTAAAAGTTTTTCGAAACCTAAATATATCAACATGAGAAAATTTATTTAGAACAATCTAAATCAGACTGCGAAATTCGTTTCGCGAAATTTGGACGTTTCTAGCTCCGTTTGGATTTTTCCTTATATAATAGCATCACATATCGGTGTCCTTATGGACTTTTGATGGGTAGGTACTGATACAGATATTTCTGTTTCCTCTTGTCCCTCTCATTGCGCTGATCACCATAGTATATTCATTTTTGTGTTTTGAAGTTCTGGTATGTAGTGAAATCTGTGAAACGATTAGTCGTACCGGTACACATTTTAAAACTTTTGGCTTTCTTGTGTCTATTCACTTACCCACTGGTTCAAATCAAGAGTCATTTGCTTTTATTTATTTCTGAATTCACGTGAGTGACCGTTGCAATTTCAAATTTTATCCATGGTCTATTCTATTCCTTTCTATTCGTTGCTATTCTTATTAAAATTTTAAAATAACAAATGAAAGCTTATGTCAGTGGAAGCTGGCTGTTCTCCTTCTATTTCGTTTTCTTCCTTCCTGTTTGAAGTCCACCTCTTCATTACTTAACCCATGCCTGCATGTTCTTTTCTTCCTAAAACTTATCAAACTCCTCCTTCCCCTTATCCATGCAACCACCAAACCCGAGCAACCCATCACCTCCCTGACCCAGCTTGCCGACCGAGCACCGCACCTCTCCACTTGTTCCGACCCTGCATCTCCGACCCTTGTCCCATGCCTTCCAGCCTTATGCAACTCCCTCGGCCGAGCCTCCTCCCCTCAATCCTCCACTCATTTATACTTCCCTCCACCCGGCCTGAGCACGCAATTCCACTGTCGCCACCAAAACTCGAGTCGACAGCCACCATGAGGCAACCCATGTGAGCCCGTCTACCTGTAGCTCCGCGTCGATACACGCGAAGCCCACGGCCACGCTACAACCTTGCCACCTCCAGGCTGTTAGCGAACCCGACCTCCTCCTTACCGACACCCTGACATGAGCCTCCTTCTCCTATTTTATAATTTTTTCCCCTTCAAGTCTTCTTTCATATCAATTGATCCGCTAGAGTACAAAAGAAGTATATACTCTATAAGTTAGTTAAATATATGTATGTTTTAGGCATCTACGTTTTGTAATTTCAACTTTGGTATGTCTGAAAACTAATTTATAAACATACTTTGAATGATTCCTTTGCTTCATAATTACATTTGTATGTGAATACTGTGTAATAGTTTATATATATATAGCTTGTAACTGTGTATTGCCGTGTGAATATATATGGGAAATTTGAAAGGATGATCATTAGTTAATTAGCATTGTTTTCTAAAAAGTTGTATATATATATATGTATAATTTTTTGATTGTATAAGTTCATAATGTTATAACAGTGTTATATATATATATTATATTAAGAAGTATTAAATATATGTATAATATAACAATGGTTTCCATATGCTTATTTGAAAGCAGTAATGTGCGTTGGTTATATAATAAACTAGTGGTTGTTTCTATGATTTATGATCGTTTATACATTATATTTTTCCAGAGTTTTTATTTTTTTTATTTTTCTCACTATATAATATGTACATATGTTTTTAAATATATATGTTATAATAATAATTACATCGACGAGGCTTGGTATGTGTATATGGTTTCAAATGTTACATTTGGGCTGTCTTGTTTTATATATAAGTGTAAATAATAATGATTTGAAAGTTATATTATTTTATTATTTGTCTTGAATTGACATATAGAAATAAATAAAAAATATAATAGTAATGTACATATTTTCAGTTTATATCAAAATGATTCTGATTTGCTCCCATCGATTCCCATTTTATTAGCTTTTGGTATGTCGTGCCTGTTTCGTCATCAAACTGGTGCCCATCTCACTGTGCTTTGATTCGTAACTCAACCTCAATCCATATCTATGTTCATATCTGTGTCATCTACTATTCTCTCTAGCCTCAAAAGGTGAGCAATCACTCATGACGAATGTTCTTATATTTATTAAATTTGATTTCAATTGAAACGACAATTGAAATATGCTGCTGTTAGTTATTTACATTGCTATATATATGCTATCTGTTCACCTGTGATATCTGACACCATTACCTGTTATTTAGGATATATGCCTGTTATATTATTATCATATCTGTTATCACTTTGCAAGTTCCCTGTTAGTATAGAATTCACTATGGGTTGAAATGATACATACCCGAAAGATCTTTAGAATAGAAGAAAATCGTTATGGGTTGAAATGTTAGACCCAAGCGATTTTCAGTTGAATTGAATTTGGGATTGCCGGTTGAAATGATATATACCCGTGTATATTTAAATTTCAGATTGAAATGATAAATATCCATATCACTTGACCAAAGGATAGAAAATTATATACAGACACCATTGGTCTATATATAAATACTTCGAAAATGATTTCTATGGTTTTGGAAAGAAATATACAGTTTTATGTAAATATTGATTTCAGATATTATATAAATGTTAATTTATATATAGTTAAATTCTTGATTTTAAGCTATGTATAAATTTGTTTTAATATATAATAAGTTAATAATAAAGTTTGATTTTATTAAATATAATTATGCTTAAGTATTTAAATTATATATTAATATAGAGTTTATAATGATTTTAATAAATTAAGGCTAGGAAGATTGATTTGAAATTGGTTTGAAATTGTATTTAATTAAGAACTATATTTAATTAAAATCGATTTGAAACTTATTGAATTTGAGGTTCCAAAGGATATGGTTTTTATAACTTGACTTTGGTTAAGGTGATTTAAATGAATATTTCAAGTTTGATTAAATTGAAGGGAATATTTAGTTTAGATTATTCGAGATTTATTTTAGTGATATTGGATATATTAAGTGGATATTTCAAAACTAATAATGAAGTTAAATTTAGATATATATATGAAATTTTCAAATTTAGTTTTGAAATGTTTGAATATTTAAAGCTTTGGAAAATATCAAAATTGAAATAGTATATTTTAGGATTCAAATCTGTTTGAAACCAACATAATTTGAAATGGTTTATTGAGAAACCGAATGGAATTGAAGTTTATGATTTGTGAGTTGATTAAATTTGGATTTTGGAAATTCGAATTGATTTGGAATTGATTTGTGAAATTCGAGGAAGCTATTCTATTATATAATGTAATTTTACATTAGATTTAAAATTATTTTATACTTTGCTTTATAAACTATTTTTAATGTAAACTATTTAATATAATAACTATTTTAATTTGAACTATTTTAACTTATATCTCTTTTTATATAAACTATTTTACTTATAAACTATTTATTTATATATACTATTTTAATATATAAACCGTTTAAGTGGTGGAAGTTATATTTTCAAAGTTATGAATTTCATAATATTATGTTTCGAAAGGGTTATGATTTCCAAAGTATTTTGGTTTCGAAGTGTTATAACTTTGAAAATGCTATGATTTCGGAAATGGATATATTTGAAATGGAAAGGATGTCGTATTGATATGGTATTCGAAATGGCAATTATATTTTGGTTTTGAAGTATATACTATTTTGAAAATGACTACGGTGTTATAATAACGTTTGTTTGTTAAAGAGACCGGGATCAGAAGTTGTCATACTCTTTGCCAACTCCAAAAACCACTTTTACAACCGTGTACGCGGTGGAGATTCTAGAATGAAGTATGATAGCGACGATGTTCTATTAAGGTATATACATGGACCGACTCCCGTGAGTTGGCATAAAGTGGCTAAAACAGGAGCAATCGACGGGCTAATGAGGTTACCCCTCTGATCGGACACACTCTTTCGATACCATTCTATTACCTTGTGATTGATTGGGTGCACCTTTGATTTTTTGGAGTGCGGCTCGAGGTGGGCGGTAGTGGCTGCTACACGTTACCACCGGTCCGGAAGTGCAATTGGTATATCTACCTTGGCATTGCCTAGTTGTGCCGTGTCACCTACCCTAGCATGCCTTGTACGAGTTTTTATTTGTGTCTTACTTATGAAGTATTTATGGCAGCCTCCCGAGTGGAGGTACGATGGTGCTGTATAAACTATTGGCACTACATATGTGTTAAGGTGGAAAATGTAAAGCCTTAACGCTATTTTTAAGTAAGTTTACTTTACTTTAGACATTATTATAATAGCATATATTACTATATAGTAGGTAGTTTAACGGATCCTTAGTGGATGGTTATCCCAAACTTCCTTTGAGTTACTTTTATTTCAGTTGTAATTTTACTTGAGTTGGATTTATTGATATAAGAATGTTAATCCTGACTCGAGTGTTTTGTGTTTTGCTTTACGCTCGGGTCAGACTGAGTGAATTAGTGTTCGATACTCGCCTTCGGAGTTGGAACTTCACTTGGAGATCCAGCTATCTATCCAACTTTTAGATATTCAGTTTATTCCAGTGATGTTTTCTGATCTTGTATTTGACTATTGTATTTGAAACTTCTGTTGTATCTTATTTAACTCTGTATATATATATATATATATTAGCTTCATGAACTACTATTCTTATAATTCCGCTGCATATTGTTATATTACTCTATGTTTGTGATTCTGTGATTATTTATTTACTGTATATGTTGAGTTTTGCCAAATATAAATTAACAATTTGATATTTTTAGAAATTCAAATCCGGCATGTGTGAATGCGAATGGTTGAAAATATCGGGATGTTACATATATATTAGTAGTTGGAGTGTTATTCCTGCACATTATAGCGGATGAGACCCTATACTCCCTGCATAATAGCGGATGTCCCTTTATACCACGTAATCCCCCTTGAAGTGGGATTGGTATTATTTTATATTGTATCAACATCTGTGGATGCAGGGAAACAGGTTGGAGGGATCCAACTGGATTCCTCAAATATGTTGTTTATTTTTCATATATAGTGATATATGATTTGTGTAGAATAATCTATTGTAAAGTATTGTAGTGATTGGAATTATTAGATGCTATTGTAGCATTGGCCTAAATTTTGATAATTTTAAAACTATAAATACATTTTTAAAAAAATTTATGGAATTAAAGCGAAATTTGATATAAAAATATATATTGGAATTGGAGTTATTTTTAAAGAAATTGAATTAGAATAATATATTTGATTTTTGGTTATACTTAACCATTGTGGATTTTTAAATGGAGATTTAAAAAAAATGACTTATATAAAAGAATTTATAAATGGTATCTGCAAGTATGTAAAGGAGTTAAAATAAATGTTAAAAATAGATTTGAATGTATAAATGGAATTTATAAGAAAATGAACATATATAATGATATTTTATAAATAAGATTTGTTTCATAAACAAGTAAAACTCAAAGGAGCTTATAAATTTATAGACGATGTTTATAAATAAGGAAAATGATCGTCAATTGATAAATTAGAAATATAGATTTACGATGTGAATTTATATCGAGTTATGCAAATCGTTTGGGAAAGAAATAGTGGAATCTCTTTCTGGATGTGAGAAAGGTGATTAAATTAAATTTTAGCCGATGTGATACAAATCGAGGGGGATTATAATTGGAGTTGGCAATATTGGATTTTTAAAATAGATTTTTGTCAAGATATTAAAATTGTTTAAATGGGATTTTTAAACTACTATACTATGTAACTTAAATTGAGATTTGGGTTTCCGAAAAGATAATTATTCTAATATTTATTATTTATTGAAATAAATTCTAATTTTTATTAAATAGCTTTGTAAATTAATTAGTTATTTAAAAATGATTTGGAAATGAGTTACTAATGTTATTTAAAATGTTTTGACATTTTAAAATTTACTTAAACATATTTTACAAATAAACTAATATTTCTTAAAAATACTTATTATACATATAACTTTAAAAGGATTGAATTTATTCATAAACCCTCTCGAGATTGGAAGCAAAGTCTATTGAACGTGTATGATTTTAGAAGTGAAATCTTAAAGTTGGATTTTGGGAAGTTGAAGAAAAAATCGCAAAGTGTTAAAATATGAGAAATTCGTAAAATGAATTAGAATTCATAAAAAAGATTAGAAAAGAGTATTTGGAGGTATAGACAAGTGCATTCGACTTTGGAAATATTACAGTGTTTTACAAATAAAATTTGTCAAGAATTTTGAGAAATAGGAAATAAATGGACTACCTCCTAAATATTGGAAATAAAAGATCTTAAAGAATATGATTACATATATTCCTAAGTATTGGATGTGAAGAATTTGAAAATATTTAACTTCGAGATTTTAATTATAGAAATATTTTCAAAGGGATGGATTATAATTAGAAGCGAGAAAAACATTCTAAGTATTGAAGTGATTTGAAAATATCCTGTTATGGATAAGAACTTGAGTTTGATTTCCACTATTAAAATATTGGAAGGGTTTGAAAATATATTTTATAAGGATATTTTGGAAATATTTTGGGAAATTTATAATAAGGCCTAGTGACTGCTTATGGATTTTTTATTGATAGTTAAATAACCGACTAGCAATATCGGCCAATCTCATTAATCGTTTCAAAGAGACCGGGATCAGATTTTATTATCCGAAAACCACTTCGATCTAGTTTGAGCGTAATGAATGAATACCCTGAAGATGATGAAGACAGTGATTCAGTTTGTCCAGACCCAAGGCAACTTGTATGGACAATTGCTATCAGAACATCGTCATTGGAGGACGATGAGCATTCTAAATAGAATTGATTTTTGAAAAGTAATGCTTAGCCTCGAGCCTCGTCAGCCGGGAATGACAAAAACAAGGGTGATGCAGCAAGGCTAAGTGGGTCGTACCTAATTAGGATATGTTATCACTTTGTAAGACGTCCTTGGAAAACCTATTTATTATGGATACATGAAAGAAGGAACGCTCGATGGTAAGGGCAGGATAACCCGGGGTGATAACATATTCGGTCTATCCAGGTTAGGGGTAGGCCGGTCCTGTGTAGCAGGGGATCCCGGCGAGGTCCTCGGTACAATTTTCTAGAGGTGTACTGTGATGGGCAGCACACAGTGGCCCAATCATTCATAAGAAATCCATTCTCCAATACGAGCTTGCGGTTTTGTTTGTAGAGCCTAATATGCTGGAATTTAATTAATGTAACAATTTTAGCTATTTGGATAAATATTTGTACTTAGACACTGTTATAATATTAGATGATTTTGATAAAAATTGTTTTGGTTATCGTAAGGGAAGAACCGTCGTGTTTATGTGTGACGCGGTCTTACGAGATACCTTTGCTTTCAAAAGATATTGATAACTCTAATAATTCGAATTGAGTGTGTTTTTCTTACGCTGGTTTTCCAGACTGACTCGAGTGTTATTTTATTATAATGCTTGGGTCAGACCGAATATTACAGATTTAGGTTAGAATGCTACGGATTTTAGGAGATGAGCTGGACGATAGAGACGTATCTCCGTACTTGGTTATATTTCTGCTGCATGAGGACAAGTTATTATAACTGTCTATTTGATGTATTCAATTGTTGTACTCTGATAATGGTGTATACTAATAGCATAGTTCTTGTATTTAAAATTTGTTATCATACATTACATATTGTTCCGCTACGATTGTGAGATTCTGTGTTTGTTGTTTACTTTTTTCTTCATCTTTCTTTTCCTTTACCCTAGTTATTCGCTCTTTCATACATTTTGGGTTGAGCGAGAAAGAATTATGATCAACTCAAGGGGTACGGAACTGTGGGTCGCTACATCATCACACCAATACAATGAAATCCCAATATATGTATAATTATAGTAAATACTTTCCATCATTATTTGTACCAACTTCATATCATGGCCCATAACGCATATATAGTCATGATACCGACTTGTAAAACAACCTAAGTCTGACTCATGGTTTTAAATATATAACAAACCCCGAGTCGGGTTGGAAATATAGCAGTGAGTGTAAGTGTGCTTAAAATACAACATAATGTGTGTACAGTTTTGAATATGCTACAGATTGTACAACTCTACTCAATTATAAGCATAAATTTGTCACTATAATCTACACCTAAAAATAATTCCATGTAATTTTTGTTATTTAAAATGTTTCAAAATAGATTTCCAAAATCATTTTTTTGGAAATCATTTCCCTAAAATCACTTCAGAAAGAATTTCCAGATCACTTCCATAACATTTCTTTATTTACGAAAATATCATATATTTTGAAATCATATGCCAGAGGCCTAATTTGTATTAAACTATTCTTTGGAATATATTTCTCTAATTAATTTTCAAAATCCATTTTACCCGAAACATCTTTTCAAAAACATTATGTAAAAATAATAGTATTTCCCAGTTATTTGTTTAAATGCTGCTTCTTCATTTATTAAAATCAGTTTCGTAATATTCAACAATTTCATTAAAACTAGATGTTAAAATACGTTATGGTTTCACCAAATCTAGTACAAAACATATATTCTCATTTGATAAATGCTTGTCATAATATATCATTTGAATCGGCACCTACGGTTATGGATTCGCCAAATCTAGTACAAAACATATATTCTCATTTGATAAATGCTTGTCATAATATATCATTTGAATCGGCACCTACGGAAGGAATCCAATATTCCAAACCCTATGATTCAGCTCCACACACAAGGCATTACTTTAAGTGATGTATACAAAAAGAAATAATACCTAAATGGTTTATACAACAAATAGCGATCTCGTTTGAAAAGGAAAAATCATCAAAACTATTTCCAAATAGGAAAAGATAAAAGTCATAATATTATTCCTTTTAAATTGGGAAATTCTCGGTAGTAAAAATCACCCTCAAAATGCCTTTTTTTATTGTTCATAAATTGCTTTATTTTATCTAAATCGATTTACATATTTCATGATTTCCAAAATCCAGTTTCATAATAATTATATTCAAAATCTATTTTAATCCAAAGTACTATTTCATAATTTAACAGAGCTACTGGGTGTGACTGTCTTTTAGTAGAACAGTGTTTGGTTTTGCTCAACAAATAAAATATCACTATTATCAAGTGTCCAATTAAAATAACAATTGTATATATATGTATACACACATGCGCGTGCATGCATACTCATTTTCTCAATCCTCCTACCTAATCATAGCATAACCAACACACAATATTAAAAGCTAACGCCTAAAATATTCATCTCATTTAATGTTCATCAATAAATGTATTTATGGTATTTGTTAAATAGGATTTAAAGTTAACTTCAATTTAAATCTCTTTACTTCCTTCCATTATTTTTGATTTAAATGTAACCCAAATAAAATTTCTTGGGTAAAAAAAAATCCAAAAGTTATTTATTTCAAATTTATAAACTAAAGAAAAATCATCCAATAATAGTATTTGCACTTCTATTTACTTTCAAAATCAGTACACACACCTTGTTTTATCTATATAAAAAAAGTAAAAAACCTTTTTAATTCAAGATAAATTCATATATTCTTATTTATATTTAATAAAAACCTCAATACACACATATATAACCTTCATTTCATTTTTTTTCTATATAATTTAAATTCAAAATACACTTTCAACACTTTAACTTCTTTTGGATTATAATTATAAAGTCTCCCAGTTAATTTCATGCCATATGCGTTAAAAACACGCTACAAAATATTTGTAAAATCTATTAATTCTCAATACATCGATTATTTACTAGAACTTGTGTAGGTTGTTAAACATAAATTTGTAGATCAAATAGAAATATCTATATTCCTAGTGGATTTAATCTAAGGAACTTCGGTTTACATTTATTTATATATAAATGCATAAATGCACAATTTCAAGCATACTAACTCAATGACAAATTTAAATGGATAAATTGTTATAATGTTAAAATAAACTGTTTAACAAAAGTTCACATGTCAAATTTACCATTCAAATCACATTTACATATAGGATATAAAAAATTATGTAAAGTATAGTTTTCCTCACAATTATATATATATGTATATATGTATTATAATAAAGATATTTTTCATATCTTTTTCCATATAAATACACTGAATTTTATTTTATTTTCCAAATAATCAATATTTCACATTAAGGCATATCAATAATTTCAACATACAAAACATATTACTTATTACCAATAATTATTTGTAGATAAGTAGTTATACTGTAAATTAACAATTTGAAGGTTCAAGGGTTTCACTTAGAGAAATCCCAGCTAAACCATAGTCCACCATCGAACTCTCAACCTTGTGTGTCTTTCCATATCGACAATACTCATCTTCTGACCCACATGCACCATCAACCTCTATCATGCACATGAATGAGCATCAACTCTCTGACATGGCCACTCAACCCTAGATTGTCCATCATAAAAGCCAACTACTCCACCAATCATGCACATAGTCCAAAAGCTTGCTCCTCTTTCTCCAATATTCCAAACCCTATGATTCAGCTCCACACATAAGGCATTACTTTAAGTGACGTATAACAAAAGCAATAATACCTAAATGGCTTATACAAAAAATAACAATCTCGTTTGAAAAGGTAAAATCATCAAAACTATTTCCAAATAAGAAAAGACAGATAATTTTATTTCTTTTAAATTGGGAAATTCTCTGTAGTAAAAATCACCCTCAAAATGCCTTTTTTTTATTCTTCATAAATTGCTTTATTTATCTAAATCAATTTACAATATTTCATGATTTCCAAAATCCAGTTTCATAATAATTATATTCAAAATCTAATTTTAATCCACAAAGTACTATTTCATAAATAATAGAGCTACTGGGTGCGGCTGTCTTTTAGTAGAACAGTGTTTGGTTTTGCTCAACAAATAAAATATCACTATTATCAAGTGTTCAATTAAAATAACAATTGTATATATATGTATACACACATGCGCGTGCATGCATACTCATTTTCTCAATCATCCTACCTAATCGTAGCATAACCAACACACAATATTAAAATCTAATACCTAAAATATTCATCTCATTTAATGTTCATCAATAAATGTATTTATGGTATTCGTTACATCGGATTTAAAGTTAACTTCAATTTAAATCTCTTTACTTTCTTCCATTATTTTTGACTTAAATGTAATCCAAATAAAATTTCTTGGGTACAAAAAACCCAAAATTTATTTATTTCAAATTTATAAACTAAAGAAAAATCATCCAATAATAGTATTTGCACTTCTATTTACTTTCAAAATCGGTACACACACCTTGTTTTATCTATATAAAAAAAGAACTTTTTAATTCAAGATAAATTCATATATTCTTATTTATATTTAATAAAAACCTCAATACACACATATATAACCTTCATTTCATTTGTTTTTCTATATAATTTAAATTCAAAATACACTTTCAACACTTTAACTTCTTTGGAATATAATTATAAATTCTCCCAGTTAATTTCATGCCATATGCGTTAAAAACACACTACAAAATATTTGTAAAATCTATTAATTCTCAATACATAAGTTATTTATTAGAACTTGTGTAGGTTGTTAAGCATAAATTTGTAGATCAAATAGAAATATCAATATTCCTAGTGGATTTAATCTAAGAAACTTCGGTTTACATTTATTTATATATAAATGCGTAAATGCACAATTTCAAGTATACTAACTCAATGACAAATTCAAATGGATAAATTGTTATAATATTAAAATAAACTATTTAACAAAAGTTCACATGTCAAATTTACCATTCGAATCGCATTTTAAACAAACATGCATTCTAATATCAAACTATTCATACAATAATAAGCGTGGCAAACAATAGAGATAATTAGTAACACACATATATATTATTATATATTATTATTACTATTATTATTATTATTATACATATCTTTAAAATAAAAAAAGGGGATTTATATACAAGTTTCTCTCACTGATAGTTTTATCAACCTTATTTTGTTTAAAATATATCAATTAAATACATTTTAAGAGATATAATCTCTTTCATAATTATTTTACCAACTATCGAATTATTACATATAGGATATAAAAAATTATGAAAAATACAGTTTTCCTCACAATTATATATATGTATGTATATATGTATTATAATAAAGATATTTTTCATATCTTTTTCCATCTAAATACATTGAATTTTATTTTATTTTCCAAATAATCAACGCTTTAAGGCATATCAATAATTTCAACATACAAAACATATTACTTATTACCGATAATTATTTGTAGATAAGTAGTTATACTGTAAATTAACAATTTGAAGGTGCAAGGGTTTCACTTAGAGAAATCCCAGCTAAACCATAGATCCGCCATCGAATCCTCAACCTTGTGTGTCTTTCCATATCGACAATACTCGTCTTCTGACCCACATGCACCACCAACCTCTATCATGCGCATGAATGTAGCATAACTCTCTGACGTGGCCACTCAACCCTAGATTGTGCATCATAAAAGCCAACTACTCCACCAATCATGCACATAGTCCAAAAGCTTGCGCCTCTTTCTCCTAACGTTGCCACACAACTGCAGCCTCTTGCCGCTTTTCATCGTGTGTGTCACCTGCCATGTCGTGCTTGTGCATGGCATTTTTTCTTTCGATTTTGTGCATGTTGTTTCAAAATAAAAGGCTAGGCCGAGGAGAAGGGGCAAATGGGTTTGAATAAGGTAGTTTAGAAATGAATGGATAGGTATGAGAATGATAAGTAATTGGGATGGATTTGTGGGGTTTGGAATGTATTTTGGCCAATTTTAAAATTAAAATTGTTTTTATACTTCGTATTGCGAAGTAACCCTTCAATATTAGAATTAAACCATTTAATCTCATTAGAAATCATTTAAGTAATCACAAGAATTTTCATTATTTTATCTATGTCCAAAATAATGTTTAGATTGTCAAAACACTACTTTTTGACCTTTAAATAATTGTTTCTTTATTCAAAACAATTTCAAAACTACATAAATATTGTTTATTTCACAACTACGAATTTTTAAATGACTTTTAAATTCACCAAACATAACTCAAATTTCAATTTTTAGTTTTAAATTAATATTCTCATTTTATTATCAGATTAATCCAGAACTTCAATTTATTGAAGCAAATTCAATAAAATATACAAAATAATTTTTTAACTATATTTATCCATTTTATTTTCTTTAAATTTATTTTACTTTGATCATGGATGTTATGAAAGTTTTTATTATTGCCTAGATATATAATTTTGTTATCTGATCTATATTTTTTTACATTTAAATGAAAAAATAATACTTACTATTTATATCGTTGTGAATGTGTAAACATGTTGAAAGTGTTATTTTTAGAATTTATTGCATGAACTAATAGATACAACTTAATAAAATTTATTTTAAAGTTCATATTTAAGATTATTTAGTTAATTTAAAATTTTAGATTTAAATGTAAGTTATATGTGCAAACTAAGGAGAAATTTGAAAACTAGTACAAAAAAGATGTCGGCGATTGAATGTAAAAAGACAGTAAAGTTTAATCAAATGTCATAAATAATTTTAGAAATCATAAATTGCATTGGTACTTTAAAATAAAATATCAACAAAATATCCAGGGAGAATTAAGAAGAGTTGGGAAAATTCTTCTATTTTACTATTATTAAACTAGCGTGTGTAGCATATGTGTTGCACATGATAATGTTGTAAAGAAATTATTAAATATACATGGTTAAATAGTTGATGTGCAATGCAATATACCAATGTTAAGGATATCAATGTAAGTCTTTTTTTAATTATTGTGCATATGTTAATTCGTAATAAAATACCAATTTTAGAATATAAATAACATCATGACTTCAATGTAACTTAGTTAAATATAACTAAAAAGATTCTTTCTAATAATTTTCAAATTATACTTCAATAATAAGGAGAACTAAAGAGAGCCCTAGTCATTGTGTATATGTTTATTATTGTTGAGTATCATTTTAGGAAGAAAATAATAATACAAACTTGAGCGTAAAGTGTTAGTTCATAAAATGATGGTTTTGATGACAACAACCTTAGAATAGGATTATAAAATATAAATACTAACATTATAGTTTAGAAATATATGTATATGCAGGATTTAACCATGCAGGTACCAAGAATGAAGACTGTACATTATAGAGATTCAAGATATCAAGATTGAAGACCCATGAGTACCAAGATTATCAAGAGTTCAAGATTTCAAGTAATTTATTGTTTAATTAGGAATTTTGTTAAAACTCTTAAAAAAGCACTGACATCTTAAAATCCAATTTATTCATGGAATGGAATCCACTTCGAGCCTGTTAAAGGGATGGAGCCCTAAGTAGGATGGAACCTACGAAACATCTAGTGGAACATTGTTTTGTATCCGCTAATTTATAGTCAAAATGATTTTACAAAATTATATCTTGTTTTCAAAATGTTTTCACAACCTTCCTTTTAAAAGAATCAAAATCATCTATCCTGATTTTAAATACTTTTAGCCTCAAAATAATCTTTAATTTCAAAATCAAATTATCCTCAATTTTAAACTATCTTTTAATAATAATATATTTAACTTTTACTATTTATACTTAGATTTAAATATAAAATTATAGTAAAATTTTATATATACCAAAATATTATTGTCTATATTTATTTATGCGTTTTAACTATAGTTAAGTATATTTATAAAAGTTTAAAATAGTTTTAATATAAGATAAAAGTTATTTTCAAAGAAAAACAAAGCACCAAAAATTCCTTTGGGATGTCGACATGCTCAATATACCCATGTCGACATAATGTCAGTTAATTTCAAAATTTAAATTTCAAAAGAAGTGTCTATTCATAATGGACATGGCTGTTGTTCTTCTATAAATAGAGGCTGTTTTCAATGAATTTTTAGCCATATTTTCTGGTTTTCATTTCTCTTCTTATTCCCCATTTCTTTATACATATTCCTACCATTACTCTGCCGAAATCAACATTGAATCTAACTAGATTATCTCTAGTTTGATTCTCTATCACTATCTCAACAAGATCCACAGTGCTATTCAGAGTTATAGACTTCTTTGTAATCAATTAAACGAGAAAAGGTGTGATTGTGGCCTTGGAAATCAATCAAGCGAGAAAAGGTGTGATTGTAGCCTTAGAAATCAATTGGGTAAACTTGTTGCCCGTGAAATCAAGTATCTCTACCTAGAGGATTGTGAATCTGGAGGGTGTACCTCTTAGCCTTGAAATCGAGGGTACAATTATAAAATTGCTTTTGAAAGGAAATCCATACTTGTGTGCGGGACTGGATGTTAGATAACTTCGAACCAGTAAAAAATCCGGCGCGTTCTTTCCTTTACTGTTTTTATTTTATTTCTGCATCTGTGTTTGATTCTGTGATCATATTTGTGTCTGAATATTGCATACATTTGTGTTAAAATTAACAAAAACTCAAAAGATTTAATAATTTCTTAAAACACTATTCACCTCCCCTCTAGTGTTTATCCTAGCCTTAAGATCCGTAATTCGCATTTCTCACATTTGGATCAGAGCAAGGTTTTCAAAGTTTCATAATTCGATTTTTGAAAAAGTTTTTAAAATGGCTATGTTTGTTAATATTAGTTTAGAAATATTCAGATCATCATTGTCTCATGAGTCTACATATAATAAATGTTCAAATTCAAGTTGTCTACCAAAATTGTTTAATTGCAGGAAACATGCTTTATGGGAGTTGAGGAACCAATCCACAACGGACAAATTGTGCACATCAAAAAGAACAAATGGACACTCGATGGTGAATGTTCTAGACACATGACTGGCAATCCAGATATATTGAATGATATAATATACAAAGACGGAGGACTGGTTAGCTTTGGAGACAATTCAAAAGGATATGTGATTGGCATCGACAAAGTCGGTAACTCTGAAACTCCTATTATTACTAATATTTTGCTAGTTTAGAATCTGAAACATAATCTGCTAAGTATAAGTCAACTCTACGATAAAGGATATAAAATTAAATTTGAAAAAGATAAGTGTTACATTGAAGACAATAATTCAACCATAATATTTGAGGGAATTAGGAAAAAGAATATTTATATTCTTAGTATGGAAATTTCAAATGATAACCCGTGTCTTTTGGCAAATACAAGTTACTCTTGGATTTGGCATAAGAGATTTGGGCATTTGAATTTCAAACTCTTATCTAGACTGTCAAAACTTGATCTAGTAAGAGGTCTCCCTAAAATGAATTTTAAAGTAGATAGTCTATGTGATGCATGTCAATTAGGAAAACTTAGAAAATGTTCTTTTAAATTAAAAGATATGATTTCAACCTCAAAACCTCTTGAATTACTTCATCTTGATTTATTTGGTCCATCTCAAATTCTGTCGATAAATCATAGTATATATGTTTTCGTAATTGTAGATGATATCATTTTTGGATCAACTAATTTTGAAATGAACAAAGAATTTTCTGAAATAATGACAAAAGAGTTTGAGATGAGTCATATGGGTGAATTAAATTTCTTTTTAGGATTACAAATAAAACAATTAGATAATGGTATCTTTATTAGTCAAGAAAAATATGCTAAAGACCTAATTAATAAATTTGGTTTGACTACTACGAGTGGATGCCCACTCCCATGGCAACCAATGAGTATCTTAGCAAAGCAGATCTCTCGATAGATGTAGATCAAAAATTATATAGAGGAATGATTGGATCACTACTCTATATTACTGCTAGTAGACCTGAATTCATGCATAGTGTTTGTCTCTGTGCAAGATATCAATCCCAACCTAAAGACATCCACTTAAAAGCCGTAAAACGTATCATAAGATATGTTAAACACATCTCTGATTATAGATTATTTTACCCTAAAAATGATTCTTTTGACTTAATATCTTACTGTGATGCTGATTATGCTGGTTGTAAATCAGACCGAAAAAGTACAAGTGGAACTTGTCACTTTTTAGGGCATTCTCTGCTTTTCCTGGTTTAGTAAAAAGCAAAACACAGTTTCTTTATCAACAACTGAAGCAGAATATATTTCTGCTGCTTTGGCTTGTTCTCAAGTAATATATATGCAACAAACTTTAAAAGATTATGGTTTAAATTTCTTAAAATCACCAATTTATTGCGATAATACTTGTGCGGTAAATTTATCCAAAAATACTACTCAACGTGCTTGAACTAAACATATTGATATAAGACATCATTTTCTCAGAGATAATATAAATTAGGAAGTATTTACTCTAGATTATATTAATTTCGAGAATCAAATTGCTGATATATTAACAAAACCATTAAATAAATCTATATTTACTAAATTAAGAAGAGAATTAGGTATTTGTTCAATAATTGAAATAAAAAAAATATAAATAACAAAGCATAATTAAAAATGATCAAAATAAATTAAATAGCAAAAATTCAAGCACCATATCGACATTCCCTTGGACCCCATGTCGACATACAACGATTTTTTATTTTTGAAATTTTTCCCACCAAAATTCAAATAATTGGTTATATATTCTTCTCATTTTCGAAATTCTATTCATTCTTTCTGTTATTTCTCTGTTCTATCTTCTGAATTTAAATAATCAATGGCCTCCTCTTCCAAATCAAACTTAAATCCAACCTTTTCATTCCCTTCTCCTACTTTGGACCGTTTCAACGAACAACGCTCGCTCGCGTGACGAAAATGGAAGATTCTCTAAAGGATGCACTTCAGTTAATGACTGAAATCCAAGTAATGCAACTTTGAATGGCCAAAGAACAAGAGAGGCAAGGCAAAATCCTTAGGAATTTGCAAAAAATTCTAACGGATAATCATGCTAACCCAATCTTGATTAACGAAGACTCTTTAGGAGATCAAGTACAAGAGGCCAGCGAGGAAGAGGAAGAAGAAGTCCCCATTGCAGAAGTGTACACGGAAGATGACGACAAAGTCGGTGGTGTTGGTGAAGTGTGCTTTGACAAAGATGGAAATCTTATCGAACAACGTGGAAATTTCCGTTTCCACTATCCAAATTGTTCGATTCATAGATCTTCCATTTTCAAAGACACTCATTAGTTTCTTTTCTCCTTTTCTTATCGTTGTATGTTCTTTCTTACGTTTCCCACGAAAATGTAAATATAACTATATAATAAATGAATAATTTGTGTTCTTATATGTGTTATTATATGGATACTTAGTTAGGATAGTTAGTAGTTTAGGACTAAGTTTTAGTTTTAGATGTAAGTGTTGATTATTTATGATAACACTATCATTATAATCACATGTCATAGAGTATTAGATTTAGGGGGAGTGATATATTTTGAAGTTATATACTTAGAGTTAGTTTTTGTTGATGACAAAGGGGGAGAAATATAAAATAGGATAGTTAGACATAGATTAAGGGGGAGTTATTAGGATAGAAGTAATATTCTATAAAAAGATAGTCATCATCAAAAAAGGGGAGATTGTTAGTCCGTAAGATGATGGTTTTGATGACAAAAACCTTAGAATAGGATTATAAAATATAAATACAAACATTATAGTTTAGAAATATATATATATAGGATTTAACCATGTAGGTACCAAGAATGAAGACTGTACAGTATAGAGGTTCAAGATATCAAGATTGAAGACTCATGAGTATCAAGATTATCAAGAGTTCAAGATTTCAAGTAATTTATTTTTTAATTAGGAATTTTCTTAAAACTCCTAGAAAAGCACTGACATCTTAAAATCCAATTTATTCATGGAATGGAATCCACTTCGAGCCTGTTAAGGGGATGGAACCCTAAGTAGGATGGAACCTACGAAAAATCTAATGGAACATTGTTTTGTATCCACTAATTTTTATTCAAAATGATTTTACAAAATTATATATTGTTTTCAAAATGTTTACAAAACCTTCCTTTTAAAAGAATTAAATTCATCTATCCTAATTTTAAATACTTTTAGCCTCAAAATAATCTTTAACTTCAAAATCAAATTATCCTTAGTTTTAAACTATCTTTTAATAATAATATATTTAACTTTTAATATTATACTTAGATTTAAATATAAAACTATAGTAAAATTTTATATATACCAAAATATTATTTCTATATTTATTTATGTATTTTAACTATAGTTAAGTATATTTATAAAAGTTTTAAAATAGTTTTAATATAAGATAAAAGTTATTTTCAAAGAAAAACAAAACACCGAAAATTCTTTTGGGATGTCGACATGCTCAATATACCCATGTCGACATAGTGTCAGTTAATTTCAAATTTTAAATTTCAAAAGAAGTGTCTTTTCGTCATATCTCTTCACGAATGGACATGACTGTTGTTCTTCTATAAAAAGGGGCTGTTTTCAACGAATTTTTAATCATATTTTCTGGTTTTCATTTCTCTTCTTCTTCCTCATTTCTTTATACATATTCCTACCAATACTCTGCCGAAATCAACATTGAATCTAACTAGATTATTTCTGGTTTGATTGTCTATCACTATCTCAACAAGATCCTCAGTGCTATTCAGAGTTATAGGCTTCTTTATAATCAATTAAACGAGAAAAGGCATGATTACGACCTTGGAAATCAATCAAGCGAGAAAAGGTGTGATTGTAGCCTTGGAAATTAATTGGCTGAACTTGTTGCCTATGAAATCAAGTATCTCTACCCAGAGGATTGTGAATCTGGAGGGTGTACCTCGTAGCCTTGAAATCGAGGGGTAATTGTACAATTGCTTTTGAAAGGAAATCCGTACTTGTGTGCGGGACTGGATGTAGGGTAACTCCGAACCAGTATAAAATCCGGTGTGTTCTTTCCTTTACTGCTTTTATTTTATTTCTGCATCTTTGTTTGATTCTGTAATCATATCTGTGTCTGAATATTGCATGCATTTGTGTTCAAATTAATAAAAACTCAAAAAGATTTAATAATTTCTTAAAACACTACTCATCCCCCTTTAGTGTTTATCCTAGCCTTAAGATCCGTAATCCGCATTTCTCAGATAAAATAGTTGAAGATATTTAAAAAAATGGTGAAACTTATAATTGGAACTAAAATTTGTTGGTCAGAATTAAGTAGAGCCTTGTTAATTATCCTAAAAATCATAAACTATAGGAATATTTATATAAAATGGATAGCAAAATAATAAGAGGCCTTATAGTTCTTAGAATTTATAAGAGGGTTATAAATTCTTCTATGTTACTATTATTTAGTAGAATATATTTATTGAATTAGTCTATTAATAAATTAGGTAACATAACAATAAACAGTGGAATAATTACACACACACACACACAAATATATATATATATATATATATATATATATATATTATTTTGGATTATAGATATATGAAATGATATGTTTGAATATAAAGTAATTTCTAACAAATGTTTTTGAAATTCAAGTGAATTATACATTAAGTATTACGTTAAATTAATCTATATGTATGTTAAATGAGTATTAAAATAAATTAACTGGAAAATTAATATTTTTTATATTTATGTATTAAAATAATATTTTGTTGTTGTAACTACCTTGCAACCATGGAACAAAGTTCTTAGTGGTTGCGAGTTCGAGTCCTACCTTGCCGATCTTTGTTTCCCTTAAGGCTCGAAGCGGTTACCTCCAATAAACCAAAATATAGACGGTGGGGGATTGATGCTCTGGATTAGGCTAGCATTAAAAGGGGGATCAGTATGGCAAACAGCTGAATTCCCAGGCTCTACTCTCTTGAGAAAGGTTTATTAAAAAAATTTCTAAATAATTTTTTTCAAATTATCTCAATTATTTTTTAAATATCATACTTAAATAACATATATTTTTTAAATAGTTAAATTGTTATAGATGCTATTATTTTTATTCTAAATTTCAAAATAAAATACTTTTTTTTCTAAACTAGGCTGAAAATTACATTATTATTTGTAAATTTTAGTAAGTTATATTTTAAGTAACATGAAATATTCAAAAAAATATTTAGATGAGAGTATCAAATTGTATCTTGTATTTGTGTATACATACATACATATACATATATATAACAGAAGATAGCCAAGGAAAATATATTAATTTATTTACTGAAATCATGAGAGACTTAATGTAACATCCCTCAATACAAAACCCAAAGGTGGACCTTAATGTTCTGCACTCGTCTTGGAATTATCTTGTAACGACTTAGATGAAATTGGTTATATAATATAGACTTAAGTAAATAGAGCAGATATAACTAAAATAATGCACATCATTATAAATTTTGTTCAAAAATTTTGCATCCTAAAGTGTGCCTATGCAAGGTCAAAAATATAATACAACATTGCTATTAGTGTCATACCCACATATGAAGATGCAGAGACGAACATTTGATACAGCAGAATTAAAAGAACATAAATATAACACCCAAGCCTCCAGCTAATCTCTTCGCCTCGCTTTATTCAATCATCCCAAAAGCAAAATTCTAAGCCCATAAACTCAGCCTACTTGAAAAAGCGGTCATGAGTTTATATGAAAAATTAGAATAAAAATACGAGTCAAACATAAAGTCTAGTATGAGTAACATGTTATCCTAAATAAAAAAATAGTAAGGATGCTCCATTACCATGTGAGATGCGTTTCCTCCTTACCATACTTAATCAATAAATTATTTATTTATGAGTAAACCTACTTAGGTTCGTTCAACATATATATAAAATTATTACAATATAACCAAGTACCCTACCCATGATTACCTTAAGGCCTTCTGTACTTTTTCTACACACACGCATCTTATTGAAGTCTTACTGTTCAGCTACCTCTAAGGCCTTATTCCTTGCATAAACAAAGTGCTAAAAGTTATATTTCAGCCACTACTTAGACCTTATGCATTTATGCTATACTAAACTTTAAATTTAGCTTTCGGCTGCCACTAAGGCCTTTTGCCTCATTGTTTCTCAAGTTCTATGCTAGGCCTTACACCCACGTCGTCGTATTTTGGTTGCCACCCTAAGCCTCACACCTATTTCACTTATGGTTCTTAGACTGCCACTCACGATCTTACTTCTTCCACCAATCCCTTGGCTATCACTCTAGGCCTTATATTCAATTGCTTTTGCAGTTAGGACGATTGACTCTTTAGGCCTTACACTAATGCTTTCAGTTGTGGTTTTCATACTAAGCCGTACTTCTAGGCTTTCAGTTCCTCGATTGCTAACTCAGGCCTTATGTTGTCTATTGAACATTCTACCTAATCTTTCATGGTTTGGCTTTCCACTTAACTATTTAATTACGCTAACTTTATGACTAACCGTCTTTCGGTTATTATTCCTTATTACATTATCGTCAGCATATCTATTTCTAGTCTCGGCCATCTTAAGTCTTAGCACACATCACTATCCCTAGGAGTCACTAGTTTCAATTTATATGCTTTACTAAGAGTTACATTACTCTCAGCAATCACTATCCTCTGTTTCGTCTAGGGAAACCTATCTTAGTTTAGTTTCAGCAATTTATAAGATTAAATATTTAACTTTGCAAAATCCCTTTCTCTTCCTATAATTCCTCCTTAAAAAATCAACCGCCTTTAACCCTATCGTTAATTCAGTTTACTAATCTTAGCTTCATACTTAGCTTTTCCAACATTTCTATTTAAGTCTAATACTTAAGGTTTCGTTTCATTTACTTTATGGTTTGGTCCACCTTCTTAGGCATATGTTAAGAATCATTTTTGCACACGTACAACTAACTATCTACTTGTCTAATTCTGATTTGTTTGACTTGGTCTTTTCTGACTGTTATTTAGTATTTTATTGACATGTTTAGTGTGAAAAGTGGATATGATCTGGTAAACCCAATATTAAATACTTGATTTAATTAAACTACCATCCAACAACTGTCATTTTCCTTCCATCTTCCTATTATAACACTTTGGTCAAGCTCATTTTCTTTTAGAAACTACTTAACTTATTTCTAGTTATCTGTAGTAAAATTGATCCTACTTTTTCATGCTTATTTCCTCAAATTTCATAGTTTCTATCCATTCTCCATATTACATGGCCCTTTGATATTTCGTAACGATTTATTTTCGGTAAATTCTATAAATCACAATCCACTTCTAGTAATATGTATCTATCATCATATTAAATCCTTAGATCTTAGAGATTACAAGATGTGCAAAAATCATTCAATATGAACTTGACCGTGAGAGATTTGAAGATATAAGAGGGATTAAGGAATATAATACCCACTTAGATTCCATAGTTAATCATGTCACTAGTTCCCATAGCTTTCAACCTTCTTTTAATTCTTATTCTCGTTTAGGTCATAAGCACCATCAAAGAGCACAAGCTTTTGTTTTAAGTTTTAAATATGGGATGAAATAAAAAGAAGAAAGTGGCTGTCTTTGTTCAAAATGAATAATCAGGCCACCGACCAGCCATTTTCTCTTTCCTTATTTAATTCAATAATGTTAAGCTTTATTTGAAAAGGCACAGTAGGTTGTCATTTATTTTCTCGTTTCTTAGATTTTAAATTTGGATTTTCCTTGTATCACTTGATTTACCAAAGTATGATATGTAAATAAATGTCCGATGAATATTTTCTTCTTTTCATTATCCAATTTCTTTATCCTCATAATTAATTATTTACTAATCTATAGGGTGTTACAGGCTTCCCTCTTATAGGAATTTCATCATCGAATAAGGTATGACAAAAATCCCCTGGCTTTCTTATGCCTACTCCAACACCTGCATACATGGGTTCTTTACCCATGGACCTAAAAAAATGCATTAATGCATCAACTACTACATAATAGAACAACCATAATATCATCAAATATATATATATATATATATATATATATATATATATTTGTGTGTATGTGTATGCAACTAATCATAGTAAACATACATGCTAATCTATGCAAACAATTCAAGATAAGGCCTCTTGACTTATCCTCCATCTCCCAGGTACAATCATCCCGGTGCTTACTCCACTAGACCCGTACAAGATTCATTGCCTTATTCTGAATTTTTTCTCTCATCTCAGTCAACATTTCGATAGGCATCTTGACATAAGTCATGTTTGGTTAGACAACCAAGTCCCTTGTGGCTCTTAGAGTCACAACATCCTTGGGGCCTTGGATACATTTTCATAGATGTGATACATGAAACGCATATGCACCCTAGCAAAAGTACTCAACAATTCCACTCTATAAGCTATCCCGCCGACCCACTCTAGTATCGGAAATGGGCCAACATATCTCGATGCTAACTTTTTAGCTTTTCCAAACCTCATAGTGCCTATGATAGATGACACTTTCACAAACACATAATCACCCAGATCAAACTCCAGGTCTCTAAGCCACTTATTGGCATAGCTCTTTTTCCTAGATTGGGCATTTTTTCCTTTACCTAATCAGTTTGACTTTCTTTAAAGCTTCTCTTTTGAGATTCGGATCTAAGACACGAGTCTATCTCTCATCTTGCACCAACTTAGTGGCTACTTACTGGGTTTTCTATACAATGCCTCAAAACACGTCATCCTAATGCTTGATTTTTAACCATTATTGTATAAAAATTCAACTAAGTGTAAGCGGTCCTCCCAATATCCAAAGAAACCTAACGTACAAGACCTTAGAAAAGCTTCAAACACTTGGTTGATCCTTTTGGTCTGGCCATTTGTTTGAGGATGGTATGTATATACACAATTTTGAACTCAAAGCTCTTTGTATGCTGCACCAAAACTTTTCAACAAACAACAGGTCTACGTCACTTCCTATGGTACTTAGAATTCCATAAGTCATTATAGTCTTAACATACATCTCTACCAACCTGGCCACCATTCTTGTGGACTTTACTAGAATGAAATGGCCACTCTTAGTTAATATCAACTATGACTCATATAATTTCATCCTTGGCTCTCGTCCCCAATAAGCCATCAACAAAGTCCATTGAAACCAAATCTCATTTCCATATTGGAATTTTCAAAGGACGCAAAAGACCATTTGACTTTTGGCGTTTTGACTTATTGGCGTGTGAAACATATCTTTACACATTTCCTAACATCCCTTTTCATTCCTTCCCGGTCGAAGCTCCACTTCATGTCTCGGTACATTTTGATTATTCTTAGGTAAATAGAAAATTGGAATGATGGCATTCATCTAAGACCAGCCTTCGGAGGTCCCTATTATTTGGAACGTACAACCTTCCCTTCTTCTAAAGCCATCCTTTCTCACAAATATCGAAGCCTTCAACTTTCGGTCCTGGCTCCATTTTTCGAGCTATTGGTCCTTTTGGCATATAGTGGATCTTCCTTATGCCCTTTGGCAATATTTTCATGAGCATTAGACGAACTTCTAAGCAAGAAAAAATCCTTGGGTTTTGATTTGAACCAGCTTTCAATTCAAATTGCACATCATAAGAAACTAGTGTTCCTAAGACATTTCGCTCCTCAATCATAACCAAAAAACAGTTATGCTGCTTTTGGCTCAAGGCATTAGTAACTTTATTTCCTTTCTTTGGGGTATACTCTATCCCAAAATCATATGATTCTATGAACTCCAACCATCTTTGTTGTCACACGTTCGGCTTCTTTTGAGAGGGCAAATATCTCAGAGACTTATGATCAGTGTACAACTCAAACCATTTACCTAGAAGATAATGTCTCCAAATCTTTAGCACATAGATAATTGAGACTACCTCTAAAGCATGAGTTGGATGTCGAACCTCATGAGGTCTCAACTACATAGGTGCATACATTATAACTTTACCCTTCTGCATCAGCACAACTCCTAAACCTGAACCTAAAGCATCCATGTACACAACCATATCCCCATTCCCTTTTGGCCTAGTTTCCATTAATCGAACCATTAACTCTTGGAATGCTGCTTCACATTCTTTCATCTAAACATACCTTTTGTTCTTCCAAGTTGGTCTGCTCAACGAAGCTGCTATCATAAGGAAGTCCTCTATGAATCTCCTATTGAGACTTGATTTTGATTCAGGACACGAAGCTATCACTACGACATACAGATTTGACGACTACTATGACAAAAAGAGACAAGGAAAAGAGACTTTGAAACCGATGCATCAACTATAGTATTTTGTTTTTAAGTCTTAGGTCAATGTTGTTAAAATCTCTCCTCGATTATGTATATATTAGCTTATATATATTCAATCATTATATTTACCGAATATTTTATACATATATAAGCATACATATAAATTATAAAAGTAATTTAAATTTATAAAAATTAATATACTTATGTAAATTGTGCATACTGCACAAATTTAACCACGTCAGTCGACTGACCTTCTGAACCAGTCGACTGACACTGGGAATTTTATGCAGCATGCACAGTTACATAAATATACGAATTTAAATTTAAAATTATTTTGAATATTCAATCGACTGATCCGGAGACTCAGTTGACTAAATTTCTATAACACCCACTTTTCAAAAAGACACGACTTTTGTGAAGAGTTGTGAACCTTTAACGAAAAGATTCGGACGCAACACTTTGACCGAAACTCTTCGCCAACTATCGCGGCTTTCTAATCTTTATAAATACAAACTCCAACTTGATTTCAAATCACTTAATCACAATCGAATTCTCTTATTCTCTGATCTAACTTTCTGAAATCCATTTGCTATCATACTTTCAATTATTCTGCGTTAAAGCAATATTATACCTTTCTATTCTTCATATACTTCAAATATATATATATATATATATATATATACACACACACACACACACACACACACACACACTCAAGGAGAAGATTATAGGAAGGGTGTACTACAAGTGATAAATCCATGTTATCAGAACACACATTAGTCAAAACTATTTTCTGTATTAGTTGAAGTCCTGTTCTACTGCTCAGACGGGTGAAGTCCTCTTCGGTTGTTGAGGCGAAATCCTGTTCTGCTGCTCAGGTCCCTATTTGGCTACTCAGGGGTGTATAGACCTGTTCCTCTGGGTTAAATGAGGGTTATTGTTTTAGTGAAATTCCAGAAGGAGTCTTGGACTGGACGTAGGACAGTGCTCCAAACCAGTATAAAAATCTCTGGTGTCATTTTACTATACTACTTTTTATTGCGCACTATTTATAGTATTATCATCATCATTATACTCTGTATTATCATATATCCATATTACACGATCCATAACACACTTTCATTTGGTATCAGAGCAAGGTCATCATATAACCATAACACAGTTATCTAATAATCTAATAATATGGACACTAACATTAGCACTAACACTAACATTAACACTAGCTTCACTGAAGGACAATCCACTGCACGTCCACCACTATTTAATGGCATGAATTATAACTATTGAGCCACACGAATGAGAATATATATATGCAAGGAAACGTTTTTGATTCATGAAATATAACTCAAACAGAATATACTATTCCTACTGAAGAATATTCTACTTGGTCAAACACACAGAAACTAGATGCCACAGCTAATGCAAAAGCCATGAATATGTTGTTTTGTGCCTTAGATAAAAATGAGTTTAACCTTGTTAGCATGTGTAATACTACATATGAAATATGGCGTACACTTAAAGTTACACATGAAGGAACCAATAAGGTCAAACAAAGCAAAATATCCATGCTCAAGTGCCAGTTTCAAAACTTTAGAATGAAAGAATATGAATCTATAAATGACATGTACTCAAGATTTCAGGATATCTATCATTCATTAGTAGGACTAGGAGAAAAATATTCAGACTTTGATATTGTATCCAAAAAACTTAACTCTTTAATGGAAGAATGGGAAAGAAAAGTTCTCGCTATTGAAAAAACAAACGATATTTCCAAAATAACTCTGGAAGAGTTAATAGGAAATCTAATGTCTTATGAAGTGAATTTGTAGGCAAAAGAGCTCAGGCTCAAGATAAAAAGAATACAACATTTCATGCAGAACAAGAAGAATCAGATTCAGACAAAGACGACCTATCCCTTATCGCCAAGAACTTCAAGAAATTCTTAAAATATAGAAAAGGTAACAGAAATGATGGAAAGAGAAGCTCAAACAGCAATAAACCGCCATCTCTATCAGTTATGGAATGTTTTAACTGTCACAAAAAGGGGCATATGCAAAAGGACTGTCCAGATCAAAAGAAAGAATATCGAAATAAAAGTAAGGAAAAATTCAAAAGAAAAGCTTTTCAGTCACATGGGATGATTAAGATTCCTCCTCCTCTTCTTTGGAAAGTGAAAGTGACAGCGATAATGAACAAGCTAACGTATAATTTATGGCAAAAGCTAATGAGGTTAGTGATTTAACTTTTGATGATATGATAGAGATAAATTCTAAATTATTAGACACTTTAAAAGTCTCAAAAGAAAATGTAAAGAGGCTGTAGAAAATTAAAACAAGGCAGAATTAGAAAGTGATATGCTTAAAGACGAGAAGAAAATATTGGAAGAAGAACTTGAGAAAACTCAAGAATCCCTTTTAAATGTTAATGCTCAACTTATATTATTGAGTCAAGAAAATGAAACTCAAAAAGAAAAGAATGATAGTCTTGTTTCTGAAAATCATGTTTTAAAAACTAATATTAAAATGGCATAACTAGAAAATTCAAGTCTAATGACCAAACTAGATGGAATCACTAAAAATGTTTCAAATTTCAATAAAGGAAGAGAATTTATCTAGAATAATTGAGAATTCACAATCCGTTAGTAATGAAAATGGTTTAGGATATAAAAAGAAAACCAAGAATTTACAATCTAGTAATTTAAACAAAGTTAAGTTTGATAAAACATCAACATCTTCAAATAGATTAGTTTCTAAAACTATAAATATATGGATATCTAAAACTAATAACAAACTAATAAGGAAAAAGTATATTAATTCATTTATAGAAAATGTTCATAATAATAAAAATTATACTTATAAAAGGGATACTAAACCCACTTGGGTTCGGTTCCCTAAGACCTAATTCTTAGGACCCTATTAAAAAGGTGGTTACCAATGTTATCTCATATTTTTTGCAGGTCCCACTCAAGAAAAGAGGAAAATGGATACTCGACAGTGGATGCTCAAAACACATGACAAGAGACAAGGATATGCTGATAAATATTACATACTCAGATGGAGGTTCTATCACTTTTGGAGATAATTCCAAGGGATATATCATCGACAAAGGCGATGTTAGCAATTACGGTACATCTAATTTACATCTTATTACAAACGTTTTATTAGTTAAGAATTTAAAAAATAATCTGTTAAGTATAAGTCAATTATGTGATAAAGGTTTTAAAATATCATTTTCTGAAAATAAATGTAGTATTCTTGATCAGAATCAAAATCTTATTTTTGAAGGAAATAGGGATAAAAATGTTTACGTTTTGAATATGAAAGTTAATCATAACTCAGATATGTGTTTAATAGCTAAAGCAAATGATCCTTTGATATGGCATAAATGATTCTGTCATATTAATTTCAAAAATATAAATAAAATTTCTAGAAATAATGTTGTAAAAGGATTACATAATATGAACTTTTAAAGTTAATAATATATATGACTCATGTTAATTAGGTAAATTAACTAAATCTTCGTTTAAATCTAAGAAGGTTATTTCAACATTATAACCACTCAAGTTACTTCATATGAATTTATTTGGCCCTACCCAAATTCAATCCATAAATCATAACAAATACGTATTTGTAATTGTTGATGATTTTTCTAGACATACATGGACTATGTTTATGAAAAATAAAAGCGATACCTTTGAAAATTTCAAAACATTTGTAAAACAAATTCAAAATTTAAAAGGTATTAAAATTAAAAATATTAAAAGTGACCACGGAGGTGAATTCGAAAATACAGAATTTAATAACTATTGTAAAAAGAAAGGAATATTTCATAACTTTTCGTTTCCTAGAACTCCACAGCAAAATCTAATTGTAGAATGAAAGAATCAAACTTTACAAGAATGTGCAAGAATTTTACTAAATGAAAGCACGTTACCAGAAAAATTTTGGGCAGAAGATGTCGCAAATGCTTGTTATGTTTTGAATCGTGTTTCTATTAGACCTCTCACCAAAAATACTCCTTATGAACTTTTTAACGGTAGAAAACCAAACATATCTTATTTTAAAACATTTGAATCAAAATGATTTATATTAAATACCAAAGATCAACTTGGCAAATTTGATTCAAAATGTGACGAAGGAATATTTCTTGGATATTCGAATCGAAGCAAAGCCTATTGAATTTTTAATAAATGAACTAATATTATCGAAGAGTCACTCCATGTGTCTTTTGTTGAGAACTCTAAACTTGTTTCTAATTTAATTAATGACAACGACTTACTTAACAATAATAAAATAAATATAATAATAGACAATTCAATATGATGACGGTATCATTTATAATTCTAGAGAAAATGAAAACATTAGCAATAATTTAGAAAACAATAATACTACTAATACAATAAGATCTCCTCGAAGAGTTTTACAAAATCATCCTACAGAAAATATAGTTGGAGAAATAAATTCAAATGTTCGAACTAGAAATCAATTAAATTTAATGGGTAATGTAGCTTTTCTCTCTTCTATAGGACCTTAAAATAGTAAGGAAGCATCATATGATGAAAATTGGGTTATTTTTATGCAAGAAGAACTAAATCAGTTTGAACGAAATAAAGTTTGGGAACTAGTACCCGGACCGGCCGATCAGACTGTTATAGAAACTAAATGGGTTTATAAAAATAAAGCAGACGAATTAGGAAATATAACTAGAAACAAAGCGAGACTAGTAGCACAAGGATATAACCAGGAAGAAGGAATAGACTACAAAGAAACCTTTGCTCCAGTTGCTAGACTAGAAGCAATACGAATTTTATTGGCATATGCATGTTATAATAACTTTAAACTCTATCAAATGGATGTTAAAAGTGCTTTTTTATATGGTTATATTAAAGAAAACGTTTATGTTGAACAACCTCCTTTATTTATTCATGAAAAATATCCAGATCATGTATATAACTTGAGAAAGCTTTATATGGTTTAAAACAAGCACCATGTGCCTGGTATGAACATCTTAAAAGCTATCCAATTGATTCTGGATTCGAAATAGGAGAAGTAGATCTAAAACATTCTAAAAAAGATATATTAATAGTTCAAATATATGTCGACGACATCATATTTGGCTCAACTAATAATGAATTATGTAATGAATTTTCTGAAATAAGGACTAGAGAATTTGAAATGTCCCACATGGGAGAATTATCATATTTTCTAGGACTTTAAGTAAAAAAAGTGTCAAATGGAATATTTATTAATCAAGAAAAATACTGTAATAATCTTATCAAACAGTTTAGAATGGAAAACACGTCTGCCAAACCAACACCTATGAGCACAACAACACATCTTGATAAAGATGAAAACGGCAAAAATGTAGACCAAAAACTGTATAGTAGTATGATAGGATCACTACTTTATTTAATAGCAAGTATACCAGATATTACGATGAGTGTGTGCTTATGTGCGTGATTTCAATCTGACCCGAAAGAATCACATTTACGCGTTGTAAAACGTAGATTACTCTATCTTAGTAAAACTACAAATTTCGGACTTTTCTATCCGAAAGAGTGTTCGTTCGAATTAGTATCATACAGCGATGCTGATTTCGAGGATCACAAACAGATAGAAAAAGTACAAGCGATACATGTCACTTCATTGGTAAATACTTAATATCATGGTTTAGCAAGAAACAAAACTGTGTCTCTCTATCAACTTATGAAGCAGAATATATTTCTATGGCACTATCTTACACACAAGTAATTTATATGCAATAGACACTTAAAGGTTTTGGAATCAATCAATCAAAATCAACAATTTACTACGATAATTCTAGTGCAATAATTCTATCTAAAAATCCAATAACCACTCAAGAACTAAACATATAGATATTAGACATCATTTTTTACGTGATAATATAGAAAAACAAGTGATAAATCTAGACTGCGTACCATTAGAAAATCTATTGGCTGATATTTTTACTAAACCATTGTTAGAAAATACGTTTATAAAATTGCGACGTGAGCTTGGTATAATGTCAATTAAAGATATATAAATAAAATATAATTTTTTTAACTAAAAACTCAAAAATAATTTTTTTTGCAAAAATTCAAAATTCTGACCATGTTGAGACTCGTACCCGTGAATTGCTATGAATAGCCCAAGTGTATTAACCACTTGAGCTGTTGATTTTTTCTATTGTAGTCTAGCATGGGCAGTTTATTATATGGTGACATTAATATATACTACAATACATGTCACATTTTTATAAATATACATTACTATTTTTATAAATATTAAAATTACACAAAATATATCAGCCAACAGAAAAACTAACGTATTTCCATACTTCTTGGCTAAATTTAATATAATCCACTCAATTTCGTCCTATTTTTCCTACGCTTAGCCTATAAATAGATGCATACTCCTTCTTCTATGCAATCAAACTGAAGTAATGCCATCATTCGTTTTCCTTTCAAGAATGTCAACCTCCTCTTAAACGGATTCTATCAAAATTACTGCTTCAAATAACTCTCCAAAAACTCAGGATCATAAAATTTCACCATCATCTGTCTATCACACCAGATATACTCCGGATAAGAAGAAGGGAAAGAAGACGATTGATATTTCTCTTAACACGAAGCAAAAGATAGATGATCTCCCCCATTATGAACAAGAATCTCTAATGCTACAACGGGAAATGTATTACGAACAAAAGATAAACTCCAGACGGATAGGAATCATTGAGCATATGGCTATGAAGTTCTGTCGGGCATCGTCACATCCGATAGACGAACATGCTATTTCTCCTATCAGACGACCATCGATTTCATCTCCACCGCGACCACCGTAGTAACCAAATTCGTGGGATCGCAATGAAGAATCGAATGCTTGTCGCAAGCAACTGAAAGAATACAAGACTCCTAGCCCCTCGAAATAATCGTAACCGTCATTAACTTTTGTTATATTTTTGAATAAATTCTCTACGTATGTATGTTTTGGAATAAATTTATTCCTGGTTCATTAAATCATCATAAAAACTATTTATATATTAAATAATAGAAATTACAGCAATCACATATAGAAAATATTAACATTTCACAGCAAACTAAATTTATTTCTGTATCATTAATCAAAATGAAAACAATTTATATTAATAGAACTAACAACATATATATTGTTATCCCACCTTTTGGCAAAGCCGAGATACCCAAAAGTTAACTAAAAACCAATGATTACTAGTCACGAATGTCGATTATGCATTGCAGGTTCGCTATGGATATCGATGAATTTTGTCTGAATTCGGATCAGGCTACAACTGTCAAGACGCGACAACCGAAGCCATGGAAACTAGCATTCCAAATTTCAAGTCAATCCGGGTTCACATGACCAAGTTATGATCGATGCATTTTGAAGGAGGCAGCCTTACTTTCGTATCCATCAATCTACGTCAATCCGTATCGATCGCATTCGCATCGATCAGACTACCTCACTTTGCATCCATTATTATACCCTACTTCGAATCGATCGGTTTCGTGTCCGTCCAGTTAGACACAGCTCGTATCCATGGTTGAGCCTCTATTCGTGTCCATCGCCTTCGTATCGATCAGGGATGCAATGCCCTCGTATCCATCTATCTCGAACCCATCAGATTCTGTTAGTTCAAATTCATCAGGCAACTGCTCTTCGTGTACATCATATGACTTCGCTTCACATCCATCAGACGGTGACCACTTCGTATCCATCAGGGGTTCTTGTTCGAATCCATCGAGTTATCACTACTTCGTATCCATCAATGTTATTGCTGTTCGAATCCATCGAGTTATCACTACTTCGTATCCATCAACACGAATTAAATAACTGTCATCGATGCAAACGAGGCGAGATTCGTGGAGTCCAAACGGTCAAACTAGAGCAAAGAGTGGATCAATGCGAGGAGTGCGCGCCACGTCGCCGCTAGGTCACATGCGTCATCGAGTCGAATTGATCGACTCGAACTAATCGATTGCGAAGGAATCAATGCAGTCGAAAATCCAATTTCGTATCGACCATAACTCAAAAACCACTGCTCCAAATGCTATGAAATTTTCACAGGAAATTACGTACAAGCCAAAGATTACTTCTACCAAGTTTCAGCTCCATTGGACACGATCTTGATCGATACGAATTTATTTCGTATCGATCACGGATCGAGTCGAAACTCTCCATGATCAGTCGCGTGGGCCCACTCACGTGCTAGAAGGAGTCTCACGAAGTTTGAGCGCGATATCAGCCTCCTACACCTATAAAAGCCCCATGAAGCCTACAGAAAAAGGATCTTTTGGCTATTCAACGTCCAGACTCTGCCGGATTCAATTCTATATCTTACCATCACTGTTGTACTTGAAATCTTCATTGTAATCCGCTGCAATCAAATGTAACCAACGAAGAACATTAATTAAGGATAATTAATTGAAGTGGACAGGCCGGAGATAGCCAAACCACTATAAACCTTGTGTTCCTGTTCGTTATTTCTGGATTGTTGTTTTCTATTTAATCAGATCTGTGATTTGTGCTTGAATATTGTTGATTTATATTCCTATACTGGTGCTTTAACGTGACTTGGGGTTTGTAATAATTTTGACGCAAACACTTTGGTGCTTTCACTGAGAACAACTAGCACCCGCTACACCAGATTTGAAGTTCAGATTTAAAAGCTTAAAGGATTCAGATTTAGAGATAATGACTCGACAAACAAGTAGAAGACAAAGGGCTAAGAGAAGCCAACAAGGAGGAAGCCAGGAGGGATCCTCTGCAACCGGAGAAGGACATGCTTCTATTTACATTACCAGGGGCGAGATGGAAGCTATGACAAATTCATTACATGAAAGATTGTTGAAGAGTCAACAGGACATGATGCAGAATTTCTTCGAACAGATGAGAGCGGCGAATGTGCAGAACCTTGGACCAACTACAACAACTGTGAATGCTGAACAAGGAGTTAGGATTGCAGAAACCAACGGAGGTCAAGCTCAAGGTCGGAATGTAGAACCATAGGACAATCAACAAGGACTTGGGGGCAGACTCTCAGGATCCGATACTGGAAGACCAATGGATGAAGCTCAACAGGCTAGAGCCAATGCTAATGTTAACGAGCCATACGAAGAATATGTACCAGAATTCCCTTCGAGACTTGGAGGGAAGGATAGAAACATGACAAGGGGGCAGCCCCCGGATGGAGATGAAAGAATGATTGGTCTAGTGCGATGAATCATGAGAGGAGGATTGTTGAGTGGAGGATTGGAAGAAGTCATTCGCAGTCCGTTCACTCCAAATATCAGAAATGCAAGGAACCCTCCAAAGTTCAAGTTACCAATGCTGGAACCTTATGACGGGAAGTCAGACCTGACCATGCACATTAGCAGATACATCAGACATATGAAAGTACTGGGAGCATCCGAGGAAGTGATGGAATGATGTTTCCCTTTATTTTTATCAGATTTGGCTATGCTTTGGTTCAGACAACTAGAAACTGGATCGATCAGAACATGGTGCGAGCTCGTAGATTGCTTCATGAGACAGTTTAAGGTCCACGTGACGCGACCCAAAAGTGTGATGACTTTGGCTTCGATAAAGAAGAGGATCGGAGAGTCCATAAAAGATTTCCTACTGCGATTCAATGCAATGGTGGCTTCTTAGATCGCCTGGATCCATCGATGATTTTGATGGCGACGGTGGCAGGAGTTGGGAAAGGCACAAAATTCAAAGATCCTTTGGCAAGAGATCCATTGCAAGATCTTGAAGAATTTTATCATGAAGCTGAAAGATTCATTCGGCTGGAAGAATCATGAGCCAAGAGGCAAGAAACAAACGCTGTGTAGGGCGAAGGAACTGCCAGGGAACAGTCTGGAGCAGACAAAGGAAAGAGAAAGCAGGATGACAGATGTGATGGTCCTGATAAACGAAAGGAATCTCGAGAGCCTAGATACACAGATCTGATGGCAAGCCTGGAACGGATTTACACGAAAACACGAGGGCAACTCCCCTATCGAAAACCACCCAGGAGAGATCCCACAGAGTGGGAGCGTAGAAGTGGAAAATATTGCCTATTCCATGAGCTGGACGGGCACACTACTGGTGAATGCCCGCCACCTGAGGGATGGGGTGGAAGAACATGCCAGAAGTGGTAGGTTGCCACAATATACCAGAGAACAGACAACGGCGGTAAGACCTGAGAAACTGCCACCTCCGCCTAGCAGAACTGTTCGTGGATCGGGATCGTGACTCGTCATCAAATGATTATGATGGCATGGGCCAAGTTCAGGATTTGGACTTTGGTCGATTAGGTCTTTTAGATTTGAATTTAAAATAAACGGCTATTCCACTTACTCATGTACGGGAACCGAAGAGACCCTAGGTATGCTCTGAGATGGTAATAGACCGCTCCGCCCAAAGAGGCAATGTCTAGTTTTTGTAGATGTTTGAGATTGAACATCCAGGACTTGAACTTAATAAATGAACTTGAATTTCTTGAAATAGACCTTTGACCGGAGAGTTAAAGGATGAATATTATAAACCAGTTTGAACACGATCGCTTTATGACCCTACCCGGAGAGGCGGGGTCCGGAGTGCAAGAAGTGAGTTGCTCCGCCAGAGAGTGACAGGATCGACTCACTTAACGTCGTTTCCCATTCACCGGAGGGTGATTGGATCGGGATTCGATAAGGGCCCGGAGAGGCTGTGACCGGCCCACGGTTTAGGCCATGACATCGCTTAATGTTCAGATACACTGAACCGGAGTGCAAGAAGTGGGTTGCTTCGCCAGAGAGCGACAGGATCGATTCACTTAACATTGTTTCCCCTTCACCAGAGAGTGACAGGATGGGATCCAGCAAGAGCCAAGAAAGGCTAGGATCAGTCCAGAACGACCAAGACATCGCTATACGCCCTAGCTGGGGCCAGAGTGCAAGGGATATGAGGCAATGCCGGAGTGTAACAGGGTCTTTCTATCCGATCGCTAAGTATGGAATGGACTTGGCAAGGGTCAGGAGTGACCAATGATAGTCCAAAAAGACTGTAGAATTTCATTCTTAATTTCCACAGGAAGAAATGGATAATGATTTGGCTTCAAATAGCCGCGAACTTGATTGACACTACTATAAGCTTTGAATAAAACGTGAACTCACTGCATTTGATTTAAGACTATTCGAAACACACCTTTCACAAAAAGGCATGTTTTGAGAGGCAAAGTGTTATCTCACCTTTTGGCAAAGCCGAGATACCCAAAAGTTAACTGAAAACCAATGGTTACTAGTCATGAATGTCGATTATGCATTGTAGGTTCGCTATGGATATCGATGAATTTTGTCTCAGTCCGGATCAGGCTACAACTGACAAGACGCGACAAGCGAAGCCATAGAAACCAGCATTCCAAATTTCTAGTCAATCCGGGTTCACATGACCAAGTTATGATCGATGCATTTTGAAGGAGGCAGCCTTACTTTCGTATCCATTAATCTGCGTCAATTCGTATCGATCGCATTTGCATCGATCATACTGCCTCACTTCGCATCCATTATTATACCCTACTTCGAATCGATCGGTTTCGTGTCCATCCAGTTAGACACAGCTCGTATCCATGGCCGAGCCTCTATTCGTGTCCATCGCCATCATATCGATCAGGGATACAATACCCTCGTATCCATCTGTCTCGAACCCATCAGATTCTGTTAGTTCAAATTCATCAGGCAACTGCTCTTCGTATCCATCAGATGATTTCGCTTTGCATCCATCAGACGGTGACCACTTCGTATCCATCAGGGGTTCTTGTTCGAATCCATTGGATTATCACTGCTTTGTATCCATCAATGTTATTGTTGTTCGAATACATTGAGTTATCACTACTCCGTATCCATCAACATGAATTAAATAACGGTCATCGATACAAACGAGGCGAGATTCGTGGAGTCGAAAGGGTCAAACCGGAGAAAAGAGTGGATCAATGCAAGGAGTGCGTGCCATGTCGCCGCTAGGTCACGTGCACCATCGAGTCGAATTAATCGATTCAAACTAATCGATTCGAAGAAAGCAATGCAGTCGAAAATCCAATTTCGTATCGACCATAACTCAAAATCCACTGGTCCAAATGCTATGAAATTTTCACAGGAGATTACGTACAAACTAAAGATTACTTCAACCAAGTTTCAGCTCCATTGGACACGATCTTGATCGATACGAATTGATTTCGTATCGATTATGGATTGAGTCGAAACTCTCCAGGATCGGTCGCTTAGGCCCACTCACGTGCAGAAGGGGTCTCCCGAAGTTTGAGCGCGATATCAGCCTCTTACACCTATAAATAGCCCCATGAAGCCTACAAAAAAGGATCTTTTGGCTATTCAACATCCAGACTCTGCCGGATTCAATTCTAGATCTTACCATCACTGTTGTACTTGAAATCTTCATTGTAATCCGCTGTAATCAACTGTGACCAGCGAAGAACATCAATAAAAGATAATTAATTGAAGTGGACGTAGGCCGGAGACAGCCGAACCATAATAAATCTTGTGTTCCTGTTCGTTATTTCTGGATTGTTGTTTTCTATTTACTTAGATCTGTGATTTGTGCTTGAATATTGTTGATTTATATTCATATACTGGTGCTTTCACGTGACTTGGGGCTTGTGACCAATTTTGGCGCAAACATGTACAATATATTAACATTTAGCACCAAAATAAAATTCATTGCTAAAAAACTTTTTGGTCAGTCGACTGTCTCTGGTGGTCAGTCGACTGACACTACAAGTTAATTTTTTATATATACATGGCCAATCGATTGTCCTAGAGCCTCAGTCGACTGGACCAGAAGTTAGAAAAATTTCAACCTTCAGCTTCTTTAGCGACCCGTCCTTCTACTACCAGAAAGACGAATCATCATTAAGAAAGAAAGGGATAGAAAATAGAAAAGAAAGAGAAAGAAAGAACAACAACATCAGAATCTCACAGCGGAATGGAATAAAATATAATATATCACATATATAATACATAGTTTGTACATATATCAGAGTTATACAATATCAATGCATATGTCAATCATACATACATCTATCACTATCACAACATCCATCAGAAGTACAAAACACATATATATAACACAGCGGAACTAGATAGATAGCTACATACGTCTAGAATCTCCTGCTCCAAGCTCTCCAGAAATCAAAGTCCAAAACCTATTACTTGGCTACTCATAAAAATTTGAGTACCCAAGAGTTTATGAAAACAAAATAAAAACTCCGGGTCAGACATGGGTCTGGTATGAGTAAACGGATTTAAAGTTGTTTAACTTTGAAAAACATTTGAAAATAAAGGTGTCACGTAAGACTCCCCACAAATAAATACGGGTAAGTTTTTACCTTACGCTAACCAAAACATTTCATAGGAAATCCAGTGATATTATAATAGTGTCTAGGGTTTTCAAGTAAATAGAAAATAGCCGAAATTGTTACATGATTAAATTAAAGCTACTAGCCACACAAGTGGGTAATACGAATCAAAACCGTAGGGTCTCGTAGGGAAAATGGATTTCCAACAATGGCAGGGCTACTGGAGTACCACCCGTCACAGTACGGGGCCTAAATCACCGTACCGAGGATCACTCCCGACCCACTGCAACACAAGGTCGGAACCATTCCTTACTGAACAGTCCCGAACAAGATAAACCCCGCGGTTGTAGCTAGCAACGGCCCACACAGCCGAAATATAAAAGGGACATCTAGACAGGGGAAATATCTTGTCCTGCTTGGGCATGACCCACCTAACCTTGCTGCATCTCCCCTGTTTTAGCCATTCCCGGTTGATGAGGCTTGAGGCTGCGATTACCTTTATTGAACAATATTCTTAGAATGCTCATCGCCCGCCTGACGATGTGTTGAAAGCATTCAATCCATACAAGTTCGTTCCGGGTTCGAACGAAACCGAAGGCATTATCTCGTTACACTCATTTTGGAATCACCCTTAGAGTCAACGACTATAACCCTTGCATTCTGAATACACCATCTCGATCTTCATTTTAGAATTCACGGCCTAACGTTTAAATTGGATCGATGTGGTTTTCGGAGAATCAAATTTGATTCTTCCGATCCCGGTCTCATCTAAATCCAACCGCCATTTTAAGGGCCAAGTTGTCTAATTAACTTAAACAGTTTAAATAATTTAAATCTAACAGTTGAATTAACATAGCATTTATCACAGATAAAACATATACAAGCATCATAGATATAACATAACATATCACAGAGCATCACAGAATATCATCACATAAATATCACAATCAGATATTCAACACAACAATTCGTAAGCAATTACCTTTAAGTCTTATTTGTAATTAATTCAATTTAGAATTAATTACTTGAGAGTTAATCACTTAACTCTATTTAATTAATCATAAATTAACAATTAATTTCCTATTTCATTTCAAATTGTTTAATTAATGATTTCTTAATTATTTAGTCTTAATTACATACTTATTTTATTTCAAACTATCAATTACCTAATTATTTCTTAACTCAGTTATTTACTTTAATTACCATTTAATTAATAATCTTAATTATTAATCAACTTAATTACCCATTTATTAACTGCTAATTACTTTCTTAGCCCTTTATTTATTCTTAATTAAATTACTTTAATAAATCAATTATTATCAATTTAATTAAAGTAAAATTCCTATTTAAGTTAATTTCCAATAATTAACTTCAAGTAATTAGCTAACGTTATTAAGTTTTAAATCGAGTTAACGTATGATTTATTTTTGAGTACAAAATCAATTTAAAGTTATCAATTTAAAATTTCAAATATAAATTAATTAACAGTCTAATTACTTATTATTAATCATCTATCTTTACATACTTACCTTATTAAGCTTTTAAAACAAATGTTAGCCTAATTAACTAATTAATTGCTAAATTAACTTAGTTATATCACATACTAAAAAAAACAAAATTTATTGTACACGTTTATTCAGAGAAATACCCTGGGATCGCTCTACCCTTACTCGAGAAAAACTCGGGTTACCCTCGTGCACTTTCCCGTCTTTCTCTCCCATCTTCTTCTCTCTTTATTTCCCTGTAACTTTCTTCTTCTATTTTTTTTTGTAACTTTTTATTCTCATTATCTTTAAGTTAAACAAACTGCTGTGACTACATCTCGCGTGGACACGGGTTCTAACTCGAGCCCACCCACCCCCTTACTCGAGTACCCACTCGAGACGATCTCTAACAAAACACAGACACACACAAAAGCGCCGTACACGTGCATAATGTCGTGGCGAACCTCCATCACCTGAGTCGATCGCCAACAGGTCAATTATCGTTCACCCTCTTAATCCCAGCACCCCAAAATTCTGATGGAACTCGAGAACAAGAAACGACAGTTTTGAGGTTCAGATCAAAAATAAAGCTCCGACAACTTCCTCCTCGTGCAAGCGATACAAACCTCCGGAAGCTTCGAGATTCCGGTACACCACCATTAGCCTCCATACTACCATTCCTCTAATTTTCGTGAAGCTCGGTCATCTAGGTGAGTCGCAGTTGAAAATTTACAGAACTCTGTAAAACTCGTGACCAAAACCCTATGTTACTCAAATCTCAAAATCTATGCATTCGAAAATTAATTTGATATTTTTCTAGTGTTAATACAACTTCAACTTTGCTTCATAGGAAATTTCAATGATTAAATTTTGTTGAATCAACCAATATTGATAAAAATCAATTTTCGGCTTCTCTTGAAATTGCGCTTCAAACTTTGATCAAAAAATTATCATTTCACCTTTAAAAATCCTAACTTTGCATGTTTGTTTAATATATGAATTTGAATTAACAATTTAAAGTCTTTGAATTTTTGCACATATTAATTTCTTACTGCAAACTTGAAGTTGCAGAGTTCATGTCCTACAGTAAAATATCAAAACAAGATCTAGATTTCTAATTGAAGACTAAAAATCATAGTTTTAAAATGGTTTACAAGTTAAAGTATAAATTCTTTATCTATTTTTCTTTGTTCAGGAGTCTGAAATATTACAGATCAACACAAAATTTACAGTAACAACATTATCACAGAGTATCATATATTCAGTATATAGCAAGCATAAGAGTACAAGATCTAAGTATCAAGTTTTAAATTTCCAGAAAATATGTTTACTCACCTAATAATCTTTGAACAGAGGGCAAGGTTGATGAAGAACTGCAGATGAATCACTGAAAATCCCTCTGCCTTGATGTTGAGTTTATTTGAGTTTGCAAGGCAATAAATGTTTATCCTCTCTCCTTATTTGATTCTCAGGTATGTTTTTTAGGTTTAGTCCAGTTTTATAAACTAATATAAAGATATGGGTGGATATATATAAAAGTACTGAATAGGTTGTATCTAGACAGGGTATTTGTATTGTCATTTTCTTTTTATAGGCTATGTAATATTCTGCAGAAGGAAGATTATTACAAGAATTCTGGCTATAGTACTTGTTAAACAATATGTTGTGCTAGTTAATGCTCTTGTTCTTATTTAAGATAACAAGTAACTAATGTTTTGCTGACACTTGCAAATTTGCAGATCTTGTTTTATTATGTTGAAATGAAAACTTGTGTTTCCTTATATATATAAATTTTCCAACACCTAAGTTTTTATTACTGGTTTACATTTTTTTGTTTTTAATATAAATATATTGAATTTACAACCAAAGTTGGCCGAGAAGACACAAGTACATGTTTTTGTTACTTAATAGGCTTACAAAGCATAATTATGTCTTGCTGTAGATGAATCTTGTATGCAGGTTGTACTTATGGCAGTCAACATGGCTTGAGTATGAAGCTTTGAACAAAGATATTTGTATTTAAATATTAGTTTTGTTATTATGTTATTTTCTATCTTGAATAGTTTATATACATGGTGTTGTTTTATAAGTTTAGTTTTTGTATAAAGATGTTTATTTTTATCTGGTATTATTCTAGCTTAATAATTTATACACATATTTGTCCGGTTTACTTTTCTATGGTTTTGTTTTCATTTTATACTTTGATTATCAATGGTAAATTATGTTCAATATGATTTACTTACATCTATTTAAATTTATTTCTATTTATATTTTATCAATTGAAAATAAGAGAAAGCATTCTATTTTAATTACATAAGATAAATTCTATTATAAATATTATTGAGATATTTTATTTCAAATTTTCAACTCAAATCTCCTTTTAAAATACCAATGCATACAAACAAATGGCAGTTATTACCAAAATCATATTCATTTTAAAATGAACAGTTCACATTTTATTTAATTAGATTAAACATTAATTAAAATAACCGGGGCCGAGATTCAGGGTCGTTACATTCCTTCCCCCTTAAAAGAATTTCGTCCCCGAAATTTAAAACAAAGATACTTTTAAAAGCTGTTATGCCAATCATTCAACATAGATATCATTCACATATTAACAAACAACTAATTAAACAGTCTATTCTAATAACCAACACTAACTATCTGAACACGAATCCGGATGGTTTTCCTAAAATCATCCAGAGTTGTCTCTCGATGATCAACAATCCGATCTGAATCCTTGACCATAGATAAATTTGATTCAACTTCCAAATTCCTGAATTACTGGTTTAACAATTAATGATGACTTATGAACAAATTTCCTGAGATATATGGAATACACCATAAATTTCCAGATCCACTCTGGCAATTCAATACTGAAATCTACAGTATTAACTCTTTCCAAATTTTATCGACTTCTTTACAGAATTTCAGTATCTATTCAATCAAGCCCGTACGATGTACATATACCATTCGTATGCAATATCAAATCCGATCACTCGCTCGATCACACAATTTTATTTCCGAACTAGTATCGTCCACCCGACTTCCTAGTACGGACTCAGAACTGGTTTCTAGATCAGAGACTGTCATTCTCCTTGCATAGTCATAACTATGATTGAGAATTTCCAGGATCAATCAAAAGCCATATCCATGGTTCGTCGTCGAAAATCGAGTGAAAAATCCTAACTCGGATCGATATAACTATCTCGAAATTCTGTGCTCGAATCTGGATCAAATTGTTATGCGAATAAAATAATATACGTACATCCTACGTATTTATATCCATTGATTTTCAACCACATCAACTTTCTTTTATTCACATTATTCTGATCCTATCCACTTGGAATAAGTTTCTCAATATCAATCTTTACTTAAGAATTCCACCATTCATTTTTTTAAGCTTATTATAAGCGTTATATATATTCTTATATTATTATTCTACCATTTAAGCCTTTATATGTTCTTATTTAAATCTGAATTTCCAATTTGAATTTCTAATTCCATGTGAATCCAAATTTTCTTCAACTCTGAATATTTAATTTTTATTGACTATCTTTTCATTTATAACTGATTCTTATCATTATGTTAAATTAGTTTCATCCACTAGTTTATTTCAATCTCCAACTTGAAATGGTTTTGTTGCTAAATTTTTAAAATAATTTTTTTTTCTTTTTCTCTCCAAAATTTTGAAAAGTTATGGCAGAGTCTCCATTACATATTTTCATAAACACATATGTATAATTTCAATACTTTGTTCAATTACTTCCATCCAATTCTCAAATCATTCCCTTCAATTAAATGATTTACAACTTACTTGCTTAAGCAAAATAAACTCATATTCAAAATCATCCTATTTTGCTTCCAACGATTCATAGAATTTTATCTAATCTTGTTTACTTCAAAACAACTCATTTCTATATGCAGTTTGACCATATTATTGTGAATAAATAATTACTTAAGCTTTATAACAATTCTAAATTGATTCCAATTCAATTTACACTTGATTCCATCCGAATTAAATTATTCACAATCTTTTCATTGCATTTCTTTCATTTCAACAGGTTTGGTTCCAAACCATTTTACTAAACTTGACAACCAATGTTTTAAATAATCATTTCACTATTTACTTAATTCATTTATTTTCTTCAAACCGTTTCACCCAACAACTTAGGTTTATTCTATTTCACCAATTTCCATTCAAATCTTTGATTTGATTCTCCTTTAATCAAATCCCAACTATTTACTAATCTATTTGATTAGTTTATTCTTTTATCCATCCTTAAATTTTTAATTTACATTAACAATTCATTATTGAATTTATTCATAATAAGGTTATTCGTTTTATACTTGAATTAGATTTGTTTACGACTCACACCATTTCTATTTAAATCCAATTCAATACTTACTTTAGTTTACATTACTTATTTACATGAGAATTTTATTTCATTCAATATTTACCCATAACTCGATTGCATTTATTTAAATTCAGTCTTATTCCAACTCAACTTCAGTTAAATTTAGCCACTTACCATTCTTTAATTTTATTTCTCAATATGTGAGCTCAAAACTTATTTGTTTACTTAAAATCTTATATTGCTCATTTGGGTCATTTTATCTTATAACAACAATTTCAGATCACACACACACACACACACACACACATATCACTTAGCATCTTAAGGTATAAATTTCCTCCTCACAATTACAATCATTTTACCTTCGAACTTTATAGCCAATTAAGTTCATTTTGAACTGCAATTCCATTTAACTTATCTCAGGTTAAGCTCCAATATGATTCCCTATTTTCATTTACTTAAGTTAAATTTTAATTCCCGGAATTAAAATTCCCGATTTCTTCTTATTAATATCAACTCTACTTTCTAAGTTCAACAGTTAATTCATTTAAACCTCCCACATTATCTAAATAGAATCACTTAGAATTCAATTTCCCGGTTTTCATTTCCAAAACCATTTTGAAATGATAACTACACTTACCCACTTGGTATATCAAATTTTCAAATTCCCAACACTGGTTTTCACCAAACCAAATTTCCCCTTTTTGAAAATTTCTAAAATACCTTGTATACCCAACAACTCCAAATATCATGTCCAACTATCCTGGTAGCAATCCATCACTTTAGAAACTCGAAAATGAATACTGATGATGTGGCCATCATCATCAGGATTATTTTCCAGTGACTGAAGTGAGTTCAGTGCTTCCTTACTTCAACAAATTTTTCCCAAAACAATTTTCATTCAACCATATTTTCCAAAACAATACTCCATTATTGCCTTCAAATCTTTGGAAAAACATTTCAAACATTCCCAAGATTTTTAAATTCCCAAATCCTTTTGTTTAAATTTATTTAAACACCTTCAAATTTCCGGGACTTAAATTCTGATTTAATCTAATTTTAAATTATATTCTTTTTTTTACTTAAATCATACTTAGACAATTTTATTTGGTTATAAACCACTCGAATTTTAAATTTTATTCAATTATAGTATTAACAACTAATCATCCAAACATAGATAATAATTTCATAAAAATATTTCTTTTATATCAAAATATAATTTTGGATGAAATTACTTCATTTACCCACTTGGAAAATCAATATTGTGTCGAATTGCTCTATTTAAGTGTTTAGAAACCCCTTCGATACAGTTTTCGAGGCTGTGCCGGCGAAGGTTCATATACCACTCAATAAATTAATCAACGCAATATAAAACCACTTTATATTCACTAACAAATACGCGCTCATATCTATTAATACACTCAAACTCATTTTTTTAGAGTACTGCTGACTCTATTTTATGAGTAATTTCTTCCAGAGCCAAGGTCATTACTAACCTACGCTCTGATACCAACTGTAACGACCCGTCCTTCTACTACCAGAAAGACGAATCATCATTAAGAAAGAAAGGGATAGAAAATAGAAAAGAAAAAGAAAGAAAGAACAACAACATCAGAATCTCACAGCGGAATGGAATAAAATATAATATATCACATAAATAATACATAGTTTGTACATATATCAGAGTTATACAATATCAATACATATGTCAATCATACATACATCTATCACTATCACTACATCCATCAGAAGTACAATACACACACATATAACACAGCAGAACTTGATAGATAGCTACATACGTCTGGAATCTCCTGCTCCAAGCTCTCCAGAAATCAAAGTCCAAAACCTATCACTTGGCTACTCATAAAATTTTGAGTACCCAAGAGTTTATGAAAAACAAAATAAAAACTCCGGGTCAGACATGGGTCTGGTATGAGTAAACGGTTTTAAAGTTGTTTAACTTTGAAAAACATTTGAAAATAAAGGTGTCACGTAAGTCTCCCCACAAATAAATACGGGTAAGTTTTTACCTTACGCTAGCCAAAACATTTCATAGGAAATCCAGTGATATTATAATAGTGTCTAGGGTTTTCAAGTAAATAGAAAATAGCCAAAATTGTTACATGATTAAATTCCAGCTACTAGCCACACAAGTGGGTAATACAAATCAAAACCATAGGGTCTCGTAGGGAAAATGGATTTCCAACAATGGCAGGGCTACTGGGGTACCGCCCATCACAGTACGGGGCCTAGATCACCATACCGAGGATCACTCCTGACCCCCTGCAACACAAGGCCGGAACCATTCCTTACTGAACAGTCCCGAACAAGATAAACCCCGCGGTTGTAGCTAGCAACGGCCCACACAGCCGAAATATAAAAGAGACATCTAGACAGGGGAAATATCTTGTCCTGCTTGGGCATGACCCACCTAACCTTGCTGCATCTCCCCTATTTTAGCCATTCCCGGTTGATGAGGCTTGAGGCTGCGATTACCTTTATTGAACAATATTCTTAGAATGCTCATCGCCCGCCTGACGATGTATTGAAAGCATTCAATCCATACAAGTTCGTTCCGGGTTCGACCGAAACCGAAGGCATTATCTCGTTACACTCATTTTGGAATCACCCTCAGAGTCAACGACAATAACCGTTGCATTCTGAATACACCATCTCGATCTTCATTTTAGAATTCACGACCTAACGTTTAAATTGGATCGATGTGGTTTTCGGAGAATCAAATTTGATTCTTCCGATCCCGGTCTCCTCGAAATCCAACCGCCATTTTAAGGGCCAAGTTGTCTAATTAACTTAAACAGTTTAAATAATTTAAATCTAACAGTTGAATTAACATAGCATTTATCACAGATAAAACATATACAAGCATCATAGATATAACATAACATATCACAGAGCATCACAGAATATCATCACATAAATATCACAATCAGATATTCAACACAACAATTCATAAGCAATTACCTTTAAGTCTTATTTGTAATTAATTCAATTTAGAATTAATTACTTGAGAGTTAATCACTTAACTCTATTTAATTAATCATTAATTAACAATTAATTTCCTATTTCATTTCAAATTGTTTAATTAATGATTTCTTAATTATTTAGTCTTAATTACATACTTATTTTATTTCAAACTATCAATTACCTAATTATTTCTTAACTCAGTTATTTACTTTAATTACCATTTAATTAATAATCTTAATTATTAATCAACTTAATTACCCATTTATTAACTGCTAATTAATTATCAATTTAATTAAAGTAAAATTCCTATTTAAGTTAATTTCCAATAATTAACTTCAAGTAATTAGCAAACGTTATTAACTTTTAAATCGATTTAACACATGATTTATTTTTGAGTACAAAATCAATTTAAAGTTATCAATTTAAAATTTCAAATATAAATTAATTAACGGTCTAATTACTTATTATTAATCATCTATCTTTACATACTTACCTTATTAGGCTTTTAAAACAAATGTTAGCCTAATTAACTAATTAATTGCTAAATTAACTTAGTTATATCACATACTAAAAAAACAAAATTTATTGTACACGTTCATTCAGAGAAATACCCTGGGATCGCTCTACCCTTACTCGAGAAAAACTCGGGTTACCCTCGTGCCCTTTCCCGTGTTTCTCTCCCATCTTCTTCTCTCTTCATTTCCCTGTAACTTTCTTCTTCTATTTTTTTTTCTGTAACTTTTTATTCTCATTATCTTTAAGTTAAACAAACTGGTGTGACTACATCTCGCGTGGACACGGGTTCTAACCTGAGCCCACCCACCCCCTTACTCGAGTACCCACTCGAGACGATCTCTAACAAAACACAGACACACACAAAAGCGCCGTACACGTGCATAATGTCGTGGCGAACCTCCATCACCTGAGTCGATCTGCAACAGGTCAATTATCGTTCACCCTCTTAATCCCAACACCCCAAAATTCTGATGGAACTCGAGAACAAGAAACGACAGTTTTGAGGTTCAGATCAAAAATAAAGCTCCGACAACTTCCTCCTCGTGCAAGCGATACAAACCTCCGGAAGCTTCGAGACTCCGGCTACACCACCATTAGCCTCCATACTACCATTCCTCTAATTTTCGTGAAGCTCGTTCATCTAGGTGAGTCGCAGTTGAAAATTTATAGAACTCTGTAAAACTCGTGACCAAAACCCTATGTTACTCAAATCTCAAAATCTATGCATTCGAAAATTAATTTGATATTTTTCTAGTGTTAATACAACTTCAACTTTGCTTCATAGTAAATTTCAATGATTAAATTTTGTTGAATCAACCAATATTGATACAAATCAATTTTCGGCTTCTCTTGAAACTGCGCTTCAAACTTTGATCAAAAAATTATCATTTCACCTTTAAAAATCCTAACTTTGCATGTTTGTTTAATATATGAATTTGAATTAACAATTTAAAGTCTTTGAATTTTTGCACATATTAATTTCTTACTGCAAACTTGAAGTTGCAGAGTTCATGTCCTACAGTAAAATATCAAAACAAGATCTAGATTTCTAATTGAAGACTAAAAATCATAGTTTTAAAATAGTTTACAAGATAAAGTATAAATTTTTTATCTATTTTTCTTTGTTCAGGAGTCTGAAATATTACAGATCAACACAAAATTTACAGTAACAACATTATCACAGAGTATCATATATTCAGTATATAGCAGGCATAAGAGTACATGATCTAAGTATCAAGTTTTAAATTTCCAGAAAATATGTTTACTCACCTAATAATCTTTGAACAGAGGGCAAGGTTGATGAAGAACTGCAGATGAATCACTGAAAATCCCTCTGCCTTGATGTTATTTGAGTTTGCAAGGCAATAAATGTTTATCCTCTCTCCTTATTTGATTCTCAGGTATGTTTTTTAGGTTTAGTCCAGTTTTATAAACTAATATAAAGATATGGGTGGATATATATAAAAGTACTGAATAGGTTGTATCTAGACAGGGTATTTGTATTGTCATTTTCTTTTTATTGGCTAAGTAATATTTTGCAGAAGGAAGATTATTACAAGAATTCTGGCTATAGTACTTTTTAAACAATATGTTGTGCTAGTTAATGCTCTTGTTCTTATTTAAGATAACAAGTAATTAATGTTTTGCTGACACTTGCAAATTTGCAGATCTTGTTTTATTATGTTGAAATGAAAACTTGTGTTTCCTTATATATATAAATTTTCCAGCACCTATGTTTTTATTACTGGTTTACATTTTTTTGTTTTTAATATAAATATATTGAATTTACAACCAAAGTTGGCCGAGAAGACACAAGTACATGCTTTTGTTACTTAATAGGCTTACAAAGCATAATTATGTCTTGCTGTAGATGAATCTTGGATGCAGGTTGTACTTATGGCGGTCAACATGGCTTGAGTATGAAGCTTTGAACAAAGATATTTGTATTTAAATATTTGTTTTGTTATTATGTTATTTTCTAGCTTGAATAGTTTATATACATGGTGTTTTTTTATAAGTTTAGTTTTTGTATAAAGATGTTTATTTTTATCTGGTATTATTCTAGCTTAATAATTTATAAACATATTTGTCAGGTTTACTTTTCTATGGTTTTGTTTTCATTTTATACTTTGATTATCAATGGTAAATTATGTTCAATATGATTTACTTACATCTATTTAAATTTATTTCTATTTATATTTTATCAATTGAAAATAAGAGAAAGCATTCTATTTTAATTACGTAAGATAAATTCTATTATAAATATTATTGAGATATTTTATTTTAAATTTTCAACTCAAATCTCCTTTTAAAATACCAATGCATATAAACAAATGGCAGTTATTACCAAAATCATATTCATTTTAAAATGAACAGTTCACATTTTATTTAATTAGATTAAACATTTATTAAAATAACCGGGGCCGAGATTCAGGGTTGTTACAGCTTCAGTCGACTGAAGCCTTGAGCCGTAGATCCGAGTCACTTTTTTACTTTCACCTACTCACTTTATTCCTTTTATCTTCTACTTTACTCTCTTTTCACCATTACCATTTTAGATTTCCAAAATTTTCAAAACCGTAGACTTGCAAAAACTCCATTTTTTTCTTTAAAATTAAAATTAAATGGCTCCTAAACGAAAGGGACAAGCTTCCTCATCATCTCAACCTCCGTTAAACGAAAAAATTTAAAGGTGGCTATTTGATGACACCGCGATTAGGAGGTAGAGAATGCAAGACTTAAGGATTTTCGAAGATTCGTTTGTCAAATTCCCTGATTTTTCTCCATATCACATCCAAGAGTTAGCTCGAAGGAGCAATTTGGAGTCGTTACTTAACATTGATGATAACAAACACCAAATCAATCAAATAATGGTGAAATTGTTTTACGCAAACCTAAATTTGGGTCACCAAAACGTTCCAAATCAACAAGACTGTGTATGGAGTCTCATATGTGGGAAACCCGTCCTTTTCTCTTTAAATCGCATGGCTCGTATTTTGCAAACGGAAAATGATTGTGTTGAATTAGCCACTATTGATTGTGACTTGGTTGTTTGAGACAATGTAAGCCATTTGTTTCTAGAAGAGGACATGCATCAACCAAAATCGATGTCTTTACGACCAAAGGCGCAAATTATTCATCATGCTCTAATGAAAATCGTAACTCCTCGAACCGAGAGTTATGAACTTGTCTACGAAAATAACTTTAAAGCTTTATATGCTATCTTTGGAAACATTAAAGTCAACTGGCTCCGTTTAATACTTGACGAATTTTTAAGCTTCAACAATTGTAGCATGAATATAATCTACTATGGCGAATATATTATGCGTCTTCTAAAAATTTATGAAATTCTGGAACCGGATTCACTGATTTCTACCGTTGGATGTTTGAATGCTCGGACTTTAGCCTTGATGAAACTACTGGTTGCTCAACCCCCTCATGTCATATCTTTTGAAGAATGGACCCAAAGGCAAATAGCTCAAGACCAACCACAACAATATGGCGAGCCATCTCAAGGACCATCTCGTCAAAGATCGACTCCTCATCAACAAGAAGAAATTTTGATTCTAAATCCGGGTCTTCAACCACGTGAATCATCTCTATAATTTGCCATAATTAACAAATTCTACAATCCAACATCATCAAAGTTGATAAGAAGCTTGATAAAATCGAAGGATTTTTTACCAAATTATGGCAAGCTATCTCATGCTCTTCCGAGACATCTACGGTTATTGTAGGCAATCCGGGTAAGCAACCCATCTTTATGTGGTCTTCTTCTGATGATGATCAAACAAGTAGTAGTGATGGTGATGGAGACGAAGGTGACAGTGGGAGGGTTAAGTAACCAATGGCGTAAGATGTTCTTTTTCTTTTTATCAAAACATTTTCAATTCGTATGGCTTGTACTAAATGGCCATTCTAGTTTATTTATTTTGAACACTCTTGACTATGGAAGTTAAATATATGGATGATTGTTTTTGTTTTTATCTCATAATATTTTTCACATTATAACTTCATATTACTTATTCCTTTTTGTCGATGACAAAGGGGAAGAAATATTACTGCTAATAATAAAAATGCAGGATATAGAGCGTCAAAGATTTATGGGGAGTACGTATTTATGTTATATATATACACAGTTGAAATCTATATCTATTTACAGGTTGTCATCAATCAAAAAGGGGGAGAATGTTGGGACTTGGTTTTGATTCATGACACGAAGCTATCACTACGACATACAGATTTGATGACTGCTACAACAAAAAGGGACAAGGAAAAGAGATATTAAAACCGATGCATCAACTATAGTATTTTGTTTTTAAGTCTTAGGTCAATATTGTTAAAATCTCTCCTCGATTACATATATTTTAGCATATATATTCAATCATTATATTTACCAAATATTTTATACATATATAAGCATACATCTAAATTATAAAAGTAATTTAAAGTTATAAAAATTAATATACTTATGTAAATTGTGCATACTGCACAAATTTAACCAGGTCAGTCGACCGACACTAGGAATTTTGTGTAGCATGCACAGTTACATAAATATACGAATTTAAATTTAAAATTATTTTGAATATTCAGTCGACTGACCTAGAGGCTTAGTTGACCGAATTTCTATAATAGCCACTTTTCAAAAAGACACGACTTTTGTGAAGAGTTGCGAACCTTTAACGAAAGGATTTAGACGCAACACTTCGACCGAGACTCTTCACCAACAGTCGCTATTTTCTACCCTTTATAAATACAAACTCCAACTAGATTTCAAATCACTTAATCACAATCAAATTCTCTTATTCTCTGATCTAACTTTTTAAAATCCATTTACTACCATACTTTCAATTATTCTGCATTAAAGCAATACTATACCTTTCTATTCTTCATATACTTCAAATATATATATATATTTATACTCAAGGAGAAGATTATAGAAAGGGTGTACTACAAGTAATGAATCCGTGTTATCAGAACACATATTAGTCAAAACTATTTTCTGTATCAGTTGAAGTCCTGTTCTGCTGCTCAGGCAAGTGAAGTCATCTTCGGCTGTTGAGGCGAAATTCTATTCTACTGCTCAGGTCCTCGTTCGGCTGCTCAGGGGTGTATAGACCTGTTCCTCCTGGTTAAGTAAGGGTTGTTGTTTTAGTGAAATTCCAGAAGGATTCTGGGATGGACGTAGGACGGTGCTCCGAACCTGTATAAAAATCTCTGTTGTCATTTTACTATACTACTTTTTACTACGCACTATTTACAGTATTATTATCATCATTATACTCTGTATTATCATATATCCATATTACATGATCCATAGCACACTTTCATCTCCGATAATATACAGTCAACCAAAGAAACTCCTTATCTCAGCAACCGTCTCTGGTCTTTTCCAATCGTTCATAGTTTCAGCCTTCAAGGATCCATTGCGAACCTTTCCTTCAAAACCACATGGCCTAGGAACTTCACTTTCGGTTTCTAAAAATGATACATAAAAACCTTCGCTTTTAACCTACGTTATTTCAAGGTCTATAATACCAACATAAGATAAGTTTCATGATTTTGCTCATTCTTTGAATACAACAAATCATCACTTATAAAAACTAACACAAATCTATCCATCTAATTACAAAAGACTTGATACATTATATCTACAAAGAAAGAGAAGGCATTGGTTAGCCCAGATAACACAATCAACCACTCATACTATAACATCCCATAAAATTAACGATGATTAATAAATCATTAATAAAGATCCAAAAATGAAATTGGACCAAGTGTTGGAATTTGTCCGTAAAGCTTGCACCATTGTGTTCCTAGCGATTTTCTAAGCAACTTTCAAACTTGGAGTTTCGAGAGAAAAAATAATTAAATAAATTATAGTAATAAAATTAATATTCGAGACCACAGCGATCGACACCTATTATGGGCCGGTAGCAGTTGACCGCCTATAAGAATGCGGTTGATCGGTTAGAGCGTGGCTAGGGTATGAATTTTGGCCAATGGCCCGAATACAATTATTGCAATCTATCAGTTATGATTGATTCATCTGCCTATAAATAAAGGCCAAACCCCTCACTTCTCTACCCATATTTTCCAATCTAAGCAGCGAAGCTCTACCATTTTCTCTTCTCCACTACTTCTAAAAAATTATAAAATACTATATAAATACGCACAGATAAAAAATATGGAGAAGGATGGAAATAAAAGAGAAAAAGCGAATTAATACTACAGAAAAAAGTTAAATTTCAATATGTATTAGCCTTAACCTCCAATCTCTTCTCAGATATGTAATTCTAGTAATATGTATATACGTTATTACACATATTCATTTGGATTAGAATAGAAAAGCTGGTTGAGCAAAGGATTGGATTCAAAGTTGGCGATTTGGAAAGCTTAAAAAGGTGAGTGGGAATTATATAATTTATTTATAACATTGAAATTTATCCTATTGAATTCTTATTTAATTATTATGCCTAAAATAAGATGTAATAAATTGTAGGCTTAAACAAACATATAGGATTATCGCCCACGCGTTCAATGTAATAAGTAATCGAAATATGTATAGTATGCCCCACCTTATATGGAAATTTGAAATCACCCCCAAACCTTTATTTGTAGAATGCTAGTAAAGTTGTAAATTATTCTAGATCTATAATTTGGTTATAAATTAGATTGCCCTTAGAATGTGAATTACTTTGGTTTGATTTATTTGGAGCAGTTTTCATGTAATTTCCATGAATTATCTAATTCCAAAATATGTATAAAGGTACAGTGTTTCAATTAATAAGGGATATATAACAAAATAATTCCTTGTACTTTCAAACAAAGTAAAGACCTCACTTTAGGTTAATTTATAGGAAGTTATAACGGTAATCCTTTTTAGAAGGATAGCTCTAATAAATTAAAACGTGAAAAGGAATGTTCTGGTTTAGAAATTAGTAATTAAAAATAAATATACGTGTATTTGTATATATAAAAATATAACCATGCTTAATGTTCAAAAATAAATAAATATATAAATAGCATAATTTTCGACTACATACATATTAGTTATTAAAAGCGTAATAATTAATGGATTAGAATTCACGGACATTAATTACTAATTTAGTGTGCAATAAATTTGTAATTAATGAGAATTAGAAAGGAATTAAATAGGGGTCTGATTAGAGAGATTATTATGGTGTTCATGAGAAAATTGAATAGGTATGACAGATGGATTTTGAAATTGGTAAATATATTAAAGGAATTAAATGAGGATTGATTAGAGATTGTCTAATATTGACGTTAATGACAATTAATATGAGTAATAGACATTTGTTAAACATTAAAAGGAAACCAAAGCCTAAGTGCATAAATTAAGAATAATAATGCAGTAAATAAGTAAATATCAATACTATTAATTATACGTAGAAAGAAATATAATTTTCATAGTTGAAAATTATATAGCTTCAATTTAAGACAAACGTGAATTAGTGGGATTAGCCAAACATTTAGGTTTTGGGTGTTAGGTTTGGTTTAGTAGGTTGGGATGCGAGGTCGGTAGAATTACATAACAGAAGTCCGCCCTTCACTTAGAGGCTACTAGCAGTTGCGTACATTTACTATTGATGTGGGATATCTCCAACCATAGGACCTATGAGAAAGAGATTTGCATAGGATGTAGGACCTGCTTTTGAGACGTAGTTATTAAGTAGCTATTACAGGGTATGCCTCCTCCCTATTTAGGAATTAGTAGATGGTCGGGGTTAGCGGTTAGGCGTGGTAGTGGATATCTCAGGAAAGGCCCGCTTTGAGTTTGAGGTGTGAAGTAGCTATTATAGTGTCCGCCTCTCCCATAAAGATATATTAAGTGGCCAAAGGAGATCTCGTGCGATCTCAGCTAGATAGTATCATAGAGAAATCTTCCTTGGAATGGGCACAAATGATGGTAATCTGCCTAAAATAAAGGTATTAAATAGTAAATGTCTACGTGGTTCCCACCAAAAAAGTATTAAGTGGCTTGGGTACTATCACTTACATTGTTAGGATATGGTTGACCGTATTTGCACAGGAATAGGGAGGGCCTTTGGCGTACAGTTGAGGGTATGTTGTATAATTGAGATGTATTAGTAATATGATATTTAAATTATAAAACCTTATCTAGGTGCCATCGTTCTCTATAGCTAGGACCGATTAACTAGCTATTATATTACGAGGGCCCGTTTTAGGGACTTGAGGTATTAAATGACCATTGGGTCTAGCTCCTCGATATTTAATAAGTATTAAGTGGCTGAGGTTTTGGTAGTGAAATGTTTATGTAAATATGAACGTGCACACACACACTGTTATCCCGCTTTTTGGCAAAGCCGTGATACTAAAAGATTGGTCGAAAACAAAAGACAGTTCGTCTCAGAGATTGGTTGCATTTTGCTCCGCTATGGATATCGATGAATTTTGTCCGAGCCCGGATCAGGCTACAATTGATAGGACATGACAGGCAAAACCATGAGAGCCAGTGTTCCAAATTTTAGGTTAATTGGAGTTCGTATGAACGAGATATGATCGATGCAAGTTAGCCAAAGTAAGCTGTTCGAACCCATCAAAAAGCTAAGCAAATGCTCATTTCGAATCCATAGGATTCGAATCCATCACTGTTTGTCTTGTTCGAATCCGTCGGTTTGCATATGCTTCGAGTCGATCGAGTTCGAATCGATCAGATGGACATCCACTCAGCACGTTCGTATCCATTGAGTCCGAGCAGTTCGAATCCATCATTCGTATCCATTGGCATACCCTACTTCGAATCAATCGGTCTCGCACCCGAGCGCTACTTCGTATCAATCGTCCTCGCATCCATCAAGAGTGCCAGATCATTACTTCATATCCATGAATTCTGCCCTGTTCGAATCCACTTGGCTCGTCTCGATCCCCTTCGTATCGATCCATGATTCGAATCCATTGATGCGAACTGGGTCGTGGCACATGATACAAACGAGGCGAATTTCATGGATGCGAAGCGCTCAACTCAGAGAAAAAATAGGATCGATGCGAGGAGTGCGCACCACGTCACCAAAGAACCACGTGACAAGGTCGATTCGAACGTATCGATTCGAACTGATGGTTCGAACCAAACAGCCAACCGAAGCATATCAACTCGAATCGATCATATCTACCAAACCACGAGGCCAAATGCAATGAAATTTTCACAGTAGCTTCCATACAAGGTAAAGTTTGTTCCTGCCAAGTTTCAGCTCGATTGGGTCATTTTTTGATCGATTCGAATGGAGTTCGAATCGATCCCAGATCGATTCGAAACTTGGTGGGGTCGGTCGCGTGGGCTCACTCACGTGCCAGAAAGAGTCTCCCGAAGTTTGAGCGAGATCTGGGCCTCCAACGCCTATAAATAGCACGCTGAAGGCTACAGAAAGGGGATCTTTTTGGCCCGGATTTAATTCCATACTTCATTATCGCTGTTGTAATCAGATTTGAAAGCTATCATCAATTGTAATCCGCTGTAACCGATTGGAATCATCAAGTGAATCAATAAAGACATAAGCTTCAGAGTGGACGTGGGCAAGATCGCCGAACCACTATAAATCCTGTGTTTGTGATTGTTATTTGTGAATTATTGTGATTGTTATTGCTTAGATCTGAGTTCTATATTGATTGTTGCTGATTTGTGCTCATAAACGGGTGCTTTCACGATATTGGGTGTTTGTGACCAATTTTGGCGCAAACATTTTGGTGCTTTCACTGAGAAAAGCTGATTCAGGATAATTTGAATTTGAAGACTTAAGAATTTAGATCTAAGAACCATGACGAGACAAACAAGTAAGAAACAAAGGCCAGAGAGAAGTGAACAACAACGAAGTCAAGAGGCTTCTTCAGGAGCGAATCAACCATCGATCTTCATCACTAGGCACGAGATAGAGACAATGATGAAGAAACATGAGGAGTTGATCCAGAGTTTATTTCAACAGATAGGACAACTTGGAGCACAGAATATAGAAGCTGATGGAGTTCAGAACGGAGTAGGACCATCCGGCGTAGCACCTGGATTAGGAGGCACGCACATGGAGAATGTTGATCCAATCTCGGAGAGAGAGAGAGGAGCATCTGCACAACCTGGGAGTAGCAGAGGAGTGAACGCTCAGTCAAGGGGGCAGATCCCAGAGTTCCCTCGTGAACTCGGGGGGCAGGTTGAAAGCGATGAACGAAGATTGCGTCTCGGAGACAGTGACAGATTGGCGGAGATGGTTAGAAGAGCTATGAGAGGCGGTTTGGTAAACAAAGATTTGGAGGATGTTAATAGGAGTCCTTTTACTCTAGGAATCAGACGAGCTTGAAACCCACCGGATTTCAAGTTACCATCGTTGGGTATGTATAACGGGAGAACGGACCCCACGGTTCATCTGACGAAGTATATGAGGCATATGGAAGTGCTGGGGGCATCAGAGGAGGTTATGGCCCGGTGCTTTCCATTGTACTTGGTGGATATTGCAGCGTTATGGTTTAGACAACTAGAGAGTGGATTTATCGGAACATGGAATGATCTAACTGAAAAATTTATAAGGCAATTCAGGGTTCACATTACAAGACCCAAGAATGTGATGACTTTGGCAACTCTAAAACAGAAGGCTGGAGAGACTTTGAGGAGTTTTCTGACGCGATTCAATGCGGCAGCAGCTTCGGTGGATCGACCAGATCCATCTATGGTTATGATGGCAGCTGTGTCCGGAATAGCTGATGGAACAGAGTTCAAAAATTCATTAACTAAGGATCCACCCGTGGATCTAGGAGAATTCTATCACGAGGTGGAAAAGTTTTTACGATTGGAGGATGCGAACACCGAAAGAGAGGGAGGAGAGGGAATTGATGTTTTCACAATCAAAGACGGGAAAACATATGGAAAAGGTGCGGAGAATAGTATAGGAAAAAGAAAGACTGAGAATGATGGTAACAGGTCAAAGCGGCTACGGAGGGAGCCGCGATTCACCACTTACTCTAAGTAGAGTGAGAGTCTGGAACGAATTTATCAGGATACCAAAGAGCAGGTTCTGTATCGTAAACCGATGCAAAGGGATCCAACTTCTGACGAAAGAAAATCAGATAAGTTTTGTGTATTTCATGAATTAAACGGTCATAACATTAATGATTGTAGGCATCTGAAGGACGAGGTGGAAGGACATATCAGGAACGGTATGCTCCTTCAGTATGTGAGGAGGCAAACCCCAACAGTGGAGCCACAATGACCACCATCTACATCAGCTAGAGGCGACCCTGAATCGAGGCACCGTTTGAGTATCCATTGATCGATTGAAATAACGATGAACAAGTTGTAACCTCTTACTAACACGGTTAAATCATTTACACATGTAAGCGATCGCGCACGAACCATAGGCATGCTCTGAGTGACTACCAACCGCGTCATAGTAAGAGTTTACGCTTTGACATCTTCATCTCGCGTTTTGCTTTGATTTTGATTTGAACATTTAGACTCTGCTTGTTTGGACTTTTCTGTTATAAGGTTCATATGATTATTGCTTTGATATTTACAATTCTATGAAAAAATTTACTGGTATGCCCGTTGGATCGCGAACGGTCCACGAGCACCTCTTGCATGGCGAGGAACCGCCAAAATCTTCGATTTAGAAACTCCCTCGAACATGAACTCCAGCATTGATAATACTAAGTCCCCCCTGGGCACACATAATCCGCCTCGAACGGCACACGATCGCGAACGATCACAACTTGCCGCCTACGGCACACAATCGCGAACGATCGCAATTTGCCTCGAACGGCACCCGACCGCGAACGGTCATGATTCACTTATTATGTCCGACCTTGAACGGTCACAATTAACCTCGAACGACACTCGATCGTGAACGGTCGATATCCGCGTCGATCGGCATACGACCGCGAACGGTCCGATCTCATCATTCGCCGCGAACGACATCGATCGCGAATGGTCCCACTCCATCCTTTGCCGCGAACGGTCCCGGTTCATCTCAAATGATACACGATCCCGAACGATCGTCCTTTGAGATCACATGAAACTATCAAGTTCTTTACACGTTGTTGACAGGATATGAACATCCAACTCAGGACATTACAAAACACACCTTCCTACATCAAGGCATGTTTTGGAGGGCAAATGTTATCCCTCTTTTTGGCAAAGCCGTGATACGAAAAGATTGGTCGAAAACAAAAGACAGTTCGTCTCAGAGATTGGTTGCATTTCGCTCCGCTATGGATATCGATGAATTTTGTCCGAGCCCGGATCAGGCTACAATTGATAGGACATGACAGGCAAAGCCATGAGAGCCAGTGTTCAAATTTTCAGGTTAATTGGAGTTCGTATGAACGAGATATGATCGATGCAAGTTAGCCAAAGTATGATGTTCGAACCCATCAAAAAGTAGAGGAGATGCTCATTTCGAATCCATAGGATTCGAATCCATCACTGTTTGTCTTGTTCGAATCCATCGGTTTGCATATGCTTCGAGTCGATCGAGTTCGAATCGATCAGATGGACATCCACTCAGCACGTTCGTATCCATTGAGTCCGAGCAGTTCGAATCCATCATTCGTATCCATCGGCATACCCTACTTCGAATCGATCGGTCTCGCACCCGAGCACTACTTCGTATCGATCGTCCTCGCATCCATCAAGAGTGCTAGATCATTTCTTCGTATCCATAAATTCTGCCCTGTTCGAATCCACTTGGCTCGTCTCGATCCCCTTCGTGTCGATCCATGATTCGAATCCATTGATGTAAACTGGGTCGTGGCACACGATACGCACGAGGTGAATTTCATGGATGCGAAGCGGTCAACTCGGAGAATAAATAGGATCGATGCGAGGAGTGCGCGCCACGTCACCAAAGAACCACGTGACAAGGTCGATTCGAACGTATTGGTTCGAACTGATGGGTTCGAACCAAACAGCCAACCGAAGCATATCAACTCGAATCGATCATATCTACCAAACCACGAGGCCAAATGCAATGAAATTTTCACAGTAGCTTCCATACAAGGTAAAGTTTGTTCCTGCCAAGTTTCAGCTCGATTGGGTCATTTTTTGATCGATTTGAATGGAGTTCGAATCGATCTCAGATCGAGTCGAAACTTGGTGGGGTCGGTCGTGTGGGCCCACTCACGTGCCAGAAAGTGTCTCCCGAAGTTTGAGCGAGATCTGGGCCTCCAACGCCTATAAATAGCTCCCTGAAGGCTACAGAAAGGGGATCTTTTTGGCGATTCAACGTCCAGACTCTGCAGGATTTAATTCCATACTTCATTATCGCTGTTGTAATCAGATTTGAAAGCTATCATCTATTGTAATCCGCTGTAACTGATTAGAATCATCAAGTGAATCAATAAAGACATAAGCTTCAGAGTGGACGTAGGCAAGATCGCTGAACCACTATAAATCCTGTGTTTGTGATTGTTATTTGTGAATTATTGTGGTTGTTATTGCTTAGATCTGAGTTCTATATTGATTGTTGCTGATTTGTGCTCATAAACGAGTGCTTTCACGATATTGGGTGTTTGTGACCAATTTTGGCGCAAACACACACATATAGTGATACCTTAGAGACTGTTACGTTAAACATATCATATGCGCACATAAGATTTAACGGATCAGCCATGAATTATAAATATAAAATTTAAATGGAAATCAATCGTCATAAGTTAATGATATGGCTAAAGTATGTAATGTGCCAAGCAACAGAATGCTGTTTTGATCCCCTCCTCATAATAACCCATAGGTTAGGTTTAAAGGGACAGGTTATTGAAGCAAGACGGAAAGTGTAGAGGGTGAAGTCTTCTTATTCGTGCTCGGTGCTGACAAGGTAATTAAATATCGAAGGAATAATATTTCGAGGTAGTAGTCTTAGTCAATATGTATGTTATATTATATTTTTCAATTCCGTTTGTATTTACCGTGCTCTACTATACTCGTGTTATTTACAGACTGCCAAAACTAATGATCTATGCCCTAATGGAGTTGAATTTCGATTTAGCTGAAAAATTCTGGCCTATTAAGGTGTGGGTTGTTATATTTGGTATTAGAGCTTAGGTTATTCGATTATCAAAATTAGGATACGCTGAGAGAACGTATTTTTACTTTTATCAATAATTATATATAAATTATACGCCTAGCTCTATAAATTCCGACTATAGAAGTGGTTGTGACCATATTCCGAAAGGATGGATGAGGCAAGTATGAGTTGGAAAAATAAATAGATTTAATTTATACTCCTATCCAGACTATCTATAACGACCCAGAATTATCCCGAAAATTCCAGATAGTTAGGGAAAGAAGAAAAGAGATAGAAGAAGAAGAAACATAAAACCAAACTCAGAATCTCACATTCACAGTGGATAAAATATAATATCAGATAAAATTCTTTACACAAAGAAAGCTGTATTAGTCAATTGCATTTTAATACATCAGAGTTACAACATTTACACAGCATAGGGCAATTAAAATAACTTGTCCCAGATATACTACAATATATCACAGCAGAATACACTCCATACGTTCCTGCCATCTAGCTCGCCTCTTGAGCTCCAGAATGTCCTTACCTGAAAATCTATAATACTCCGTCTAACCCGAGCATTACATCAAAGTAACACCCGGGTCAGGCTAGAAACCAGCGTGGGTATACCCATCTAACATGAAATTCAAATTTATAATCTTATTTAAAACCCAGGTAACTCGTACTTTACTAAGAGTTCTCAACTTATTATAGTCAACACTTATATTCTCAAATCAATCTCTACGTACCTTTACTTAGTTTAAAATGGGCCAAACATTTAAATTAATCCCAGCCTAGCCTATTGATTTCACATACCAAATCTATAAAGAATCATAGTAGATTACAAATCGAAGTGGTTTCGCGTACTTACCGGTACCCGAACCCGGTCTCTTTGAGTCCCATGTCATCTTCACATGTTATTCTAATGAAATACAATTCAAAATTTAAATACAGGATGTCACTGTTTTAACCCAACATATTATATCACATAGCATCACTCATCACACAAGAGATATCAACTAATCTAAGGCATATAATAACATTCAATCATTCATAAGCAAGATTAGACAACCACACATCTTTTAATTAATTTAATTAACCACAATGAATTAAATTAATTACTTCATTTTGCTTTAAATCTTGCGTATCAATTAATTACAAACCAATTAATTAATCGCTCAATAATTATCCATCTTAATTAATCATCCTCGATTAAGTAAACTTTAATTACATGAAGTAATTAGCCTTTAATTAATTTCACAAATAAATTATTCTTAGCCATTTACAGTAATTATCCTTAATTAATTGCTCAAATTAATTATCTCATAATCACTTACAATGATTAATTATTCCTTAATTAATTACATTTATTAATTAACTAACCCTTAATTAATCTTCTTAATTAATCAATCCTTTAATTACTTACTTCAAGTAATTTATCCATAATTACTTCATTAAGTATTTATCATTAATTAAATAACTTTTAGTAATTATCCATCAATTACTCTCCTTAATAAATCCTTAATTACTTCCACTAAGTAATTATCCTTATATTAATTACATCTGGTAAGTATCTTAAATTAACTAAACTAATTAATTAACTTAAATTATTCATAACCTTAAATAATTAAAGATAAATTCTTTATCTTCAGTAATTACATCATTAAAATTTATTAGGAATTAATTTCATAATTAACCTAGCATACATTTTATATAAAGTAACCAACTATTAAAATATTTAACTTTAAAATTTAAACTTATTTAAATCTTGTTTAGATAAATTGTTAAAAACATCCCTTAGGAACTTATATTTTTTTTGAATACACTTTTTAAAACTTGGCTAAACATTTCTTTTTCCCTTTTAAATAAAGCTTGTTAAATCTTTATTTAAACCAAGGTAAATTTTATAAAAAAATATTTAACTTTTAAACTTTGAAACTATTTTTAAACCCGGGTTATCTTCTTGAAAAACTCGTTTATTTAATACATATCAAAATTTTCATTAGCCTTAATCCCTTCATATTTAAAAACCTAGAACACAATTTCTTACAAAACTAAAAATCAGTTACAAAATCGAACAATCCGAGTCAAAGTCCCAAAGACTCGAACAAAAACCCGAGCTCAAACCCGTACACTATCTCTTCCTACTTTCCTCGAGTCTCACCACCATTTTACTTGAGAACGACCCGAGTGGAAAGCTTCTTCTCCACTCAAACAAACGTCAGACAGGAACGCATGTGCACCGTGCACATGCACCCTCCCTCTGACAAACTTTGATCATCGCCGAAGCCTTCAACAAGTCATCGCCACCTACCTCAGTCCTCACGACCCTCCAGAACAACGAAAATGATGGCCAATCAAAAACGAACTGTCGAACTCACAGGATCTTCAGACTCGATCATCAAAACACTCACCGCCGATGAATGCGACCACCGGAGCATCTGTTTCTCTGATCACAGTAGCATCACAGGCCATATGATGCAACCCCCTACGCGATCCTTCCCGATGCGCCATCGATGTTAGAAACATCTCGACTATCCAACACAACCAAGCAGCACCCCAAGCCCTATTCACCGCGGTCATTGATAAAACATTTGGCCATTTTTCCGTAGGTCATCAACCCCCCAGCCATCCTCGACATCAACCCCAAACTCCAATTCGACCTAGATCATCGGCAATTGCCGAAAATCCCAAAATCACTCATCTCAGATAATCCCATCAATTCTTTGTCTAAAAATCAGGATTTCTCTACCTAAATTCATGATTTAACATTACAAACCTGATCGTAAAATCTACAATTGATATTGACATGTTTAATTTTCCTTATTTACTAATCATCACTGTGTTTTTATATCTCTATAAAAATTTACTTAATATAAAATCTCGAAACCATTTTTAAAATTTAAATTTCATTGTAATGATCATTTTTTATTCTGAGATCAAAGCATATATCGAATTGTATAAAGAGATTTAGATTTTTGAAAGTAATTCAACCCAGGTGAAAATAACAAAGGCAGTCTGCAAACATATTGATATATTCACATTTAACATAACAGATTAAAGCATATATATATATACCCAGAACAATCATGCAAACCATCATACAATAATTTCCAGATGGAATTTTCACATGCAAGATTTTTTTTCTCCAGTGATAACTACCAGAGACCTGCATGTATATATGCAATATACCAACTTGTATACCCAGACAAAAATTCAATTTCCATACGTCAAAAACAATAACACAACATTACTATCATTATTTATCCCTTGCATCAGGTAAATAAGCAGATTAGGCTTGAAAAAACAGTGAAATTACTCACCCGAGTTTAAAAGATGAACAGACAGACTTGAAAATGTCTGGATTTGAAATTGAAAGCATTAATTTGAAAAATTGAAATGTTTTGATTTACTCTGTCTATTTGGGATTGCCTTTGGTTTGAGATGATTCGATGTTGTTGAATCTGTCTTGAATCTGATGTTGATGAGTTGATTTTGAGCTTCAGGTTGAAGATTGTAAAAATAATTGTAGTTTGAAAATTTTATCTCCTTTTGATTTTCTTCTCTGATTTCTTATAGGCTTTGGTTTATTATTTTATTTTTAATTTTTATAAATTATTTTAAAGAAAGATGACACTTGTTAAATTTTTTATACATGCTATACACTTGTCAATTCATGTGTTATAAAGCTTACAAATGAGAAAACAATTATTTTGTTAGGTGTATATATTGATTTCTACAAATATAAAAGAAAGTGTCTTATGTTTTCTATAACTTAACATATGTTTAATTTTTATGTGTATACAATATATACTTATGTTATTTTTAAAAATGTGTACTTTAATTTTTTATTATAAATTCTTGTTTTAATATTATATATATATATATATATTTGTTCCTTTGAAATATAAAGTTAATAAATCCTACTTTATTTATATGGTATTTATTCTTGAGTTCTAAATAAAATTTCTTTTTACAATCTCCATTGATACTTATTTTTATCCTGGGAAAATTTCACTATTATAAAGTTTTGCATATATCTATTAACATAAATAAATAAATTTATGATAAGATTTATTATAGTTATTTATAAATATATTTATATATATCCAGATATTCTAAAATACCAGAATCCCTTTTACTAATTCAAATAAAATCAGATAATTATCAAATGACCAAAATCTGGGTTATCACATTCCTCCTCCCTTTGAATCTTTTTGTCCTCGAAAAGAAACAAAGCCAGAATTTATTAAAATGCTTGTTATCAGGAAAATTTTCTTTGATCATTATTTTCATTTTTTTAATTCAAAACAAATTTCTTTAAATTTTCAAACAACTCTTGTTTGAAAAAGGACCCTTTCATTCAAATATATTAAATAACATTTCTTTATCATTTTGAAACAATTTTCAAATTCTAGACCCAGATTTAAACTTCATAATTCAGATCATCTTCAATTCCAATTCATAAGTCATACTTACCTAAATGTTTTACTTTCCTAAAACATTTCATTTTGCTTACTCATTAATACACATTTTATTATCAAACGTAACAATCATTTATGATAATAACCAAGAAAACCAATTCATTATTATCTTATTCTGAAACTCTTCTCCAAATTCGAGATTTTAAATTTCAGTTTGAATCCATTTCAAACTTGTCTTTATTCAATTTAAATTTGGTTGTATTTCTATTACATTTAGTTCTTATTATTTACTTCCAATGGTTTAACAACCAACTACCTTAATATTCATTAGAAAGAAATATTGCTTTATATATCAAAATATAATCCTATATAAAACCATTTTAAAAAATTTATATAAGAAAATAAGAAGTACACTCTCTCATTTATGTTATACTCAACTTATTTTAGGGTACCATTGACCCTATCCTTAATGAGTATCCTACCAGAGCCAAGGTTCCTGCTTAACATTCTGCTCTGATACCAAATGTAATGACCCGGAATTTTTGATCCCGAAAATTTTAGATAGTTAGGGAAAGAAGAAAAGAGATAGAAGAAGAAGAAACAGAAAACCAAACTCAGAATCTCACATTCGCAGCGGATAAAATATAATATCGAATAAAATTCTTTACACAAAGAAAGCTGTATCAGTCAATTACATTTTAATACATCAGAGTTACAACATTTACACAACATAGGACAATTAAAATAACTTGTCCCAGATATACTATAAAATATCACAACGGAATACACTCTATACGTTCCTACCGTCCAGCTCGCCTCTTGAGCTCTAGAATGTCCTTACCTGAAAATATGTAATACTCGGTCTGACCCGAGCATTACATCAAAGTAACACCTGGGTCAGGCTGGAAACCAGCATGAGTAAACCCATCTAACATGAAATTCAAATTCATAATCTTATTTAAAACCCGGGTAACTCGTACTTTACTACGAGTTCTCAACTTATTATAGTCAACACTTATATTTCTCAAATCAATCCCTAAGTACCTTTACTTAGTTTAAAATGGGCCAAATATTTAAATTAATCCCATCCTAGCCTATTGATTTCACATACCAAATCTATAAAGAATCATAGTAGTTTACAAATCGAAGTGGGTTTGGGTACTTACCGTTACCCGAACCCGGTCTCTTCGAGTCCCATGTCATCTTCACAAGTTATTCTAATGAAATACAATTCAAAATTTAAATACAGGATGTCACCGTTTTAACCCAACATATTATACCACATAACATCACACATCACACACCAGAGATATCAACTAATCTAAGGCATACAATATCATTCAATCATTCATAAGCAAGATTAATCAACCACGCACCATTTAATTAATTTAATTAACCACAATCGAATTAAATTAATTACTTCATTTTCCTTTAAATCCTGCAAATGTAACAAACCGAAAATTTTGATCCTGAAATTTCCAGATAGTTAGAAAAAGAAGAAACAGAAAACCTAACTCAGAAATCTCACATTCGCAGCTGATAAAATATAATATCAAATAATATTCTTTACATAAAGAAAGCTATATCAGTCAATTACATTTTTATACATCAGAGTTACAACATATACCAACACTGGACAGATTCAATCAACCTGTCCTAGACAAACTACAATTTCCTAGCGATACACTCCATACGTTCCCGCCATCTAGCTCGCCTCTTGAGCTCCAGATCGTCCTTACCTGAAAAACTATAATACTCGTCTGACCCGAGCATTACATTTAATTTAAAAGCTAGGTATGAGTTAATATAGTAAATGAGTTATCTTAACTTAAACCAAGTTTTATTAAATAAAGTAATTAAAGCATAATTACTTAATTAACTAAGATAAGTAATTTAAGTAATTCTATTAAGATAAATTAATTTATGTAATTAATTAATTGTAGATAATTACTTAATTAAGGATTGATTAATCAAGTTTAATTAATTAAGAAATAATTAAGTGATAAGTAATAAAGAGGTTAATTACTTAATATTAAAAGAATTATTAGGGGAAATTACTTAATGAAGCAATTAAAAGGAATTAATTACTCAGTGTAATTAATTAAGCTAATGTGGTTAATTTTAGTTAATTAATTAAGTTTAATTAATTAAAGAGAATTACTTGATGATGGGATAAGTATAATTACTTAATGTAAATAATGAAGTGTAATTACTTAGTGAAGTAATTAATGGATAATTACTGGATGTAATTAAAAAGAAGTTACTTGATGAAAGTAATTAAAGAATAATTACTTAGTGGAAGTAATTAAGGATTAATTACCCAGTGTAATTAATTAAAGGTTGATTAATTAAAGAAATTAATTAAAGATTAGTTAACTAATGTATGTGATTAATTAAGGGATTATTTAATCAATGTAAGTATAAGATAATTAATTTGAGTAATTAATTAAGGATTAATGTAATTAATATGTATAGGTAAAGGTCAATTAATTTGTGTTTAATTAAGAGTTAATTACTTATTGTAATTAAAGTATAATTAATCAAGGATAATTAATTAAGATGGATAATTAAAAGATGATTGATTAATTGGTTTGTAATTTATTAATGTTAAGTAATGGTAATCTAAGTGATTAAAGATTCGTAACTAATTTAATTAGAGATAAATTAAATTAATTTCAGTAGTGATCAATCTTGTTTATAAATGTTGAATGATGTAAAATGCCTTAAATTGGTTGATAACTCTTATATGAATTGTTTTGTGTTATGATATGTTTGGGTGGATAGTGATAATGTGGTTATCTATCAATGATGAATTGATGTGTAAATAGTGACATCCTGTATTTAAAATTGAATTGTATTTAATTGAATAACTTGGGTTAAGATGACAAGAGATTCGAAGAGACCGGAGTCGGGTATCAGTAAATACCCGGAACCACTTCGATTTATAATCTACAAGTTCTTTATAAATAGGATATGTGGTATTTAATAGGTTGAAGTGAAATGGATTGAGTAATATGGATATTTAACCCGAAACTGTTGAGGAATAAATGTTGACTATGAGAACTCGTAAAGGATACTATTTTATATTATGGGTTTACTCACGCTGGTTTCCAGCCTGACCTGGGTGTTACTTTAATGTAATGCTCGGGTCAGACCGAGTATTACAGATTTTCAGGTAAGGCCGTTCTGGAGCTCAAGAGGCGAGCTGGATGGGTGGAACGTATGGAGTGTATTCTGCTGAGAAATATTATAGTTTATCTGGGATTAGTTATTTTAATTGTCCAGTGATTGTGAAATGTTGTAATCATGATGTATTAAAATGTAATTGACTGATATAGTTTCTTTGTGTAAAGAATATTATTTGATATTATATTTTATCCGCTGCGCATGTGAGATTCTGGGTTTGGTTTTATGTTTCTTCTTCTTCTGTCTCTTTTCTTCTTTCCTTAACTATCGGGAATTTTCGAGATCGAAATTTCCGGGTCGTTACTTTTGGTATCCCGAAAATTCCAGATATTTAGGAAAAGAAGAAAGGGAAGGAAGAAGAAATAGAAATGAAACACAGAATCTCACATTCACAGCGGATCAAAATATAATATCAAATATATAACAGTTTTACAAAGAAGAACTGTATCGATACACATACATTTTACACATCAGAGATATAACCATTACACAACATTGGACAGTTTAAAACAACATGTCCCAGATAAATAACTATATAACACAACGAAATACACTCCATACGTTCATGCTATCCAGCTCGTCTCCTGAGCTCCAGAACGTCCTTACTTGAAAATCTGTAATACTCGGTCTGACTCGAGCATTACAACAAAGTAACACCAGGGTCAGGCTGGAAACCAGCGTGAGTAAACTCATCTAACATGGAATACCAAAGCATACAATTTATTTAAAACTCGGGGTAACTCGTATAAATTTACAACTTCACAATAAGTTATAGACAACACTCATTTCACACATCAATTTCTAAGTACCAAAACTTAGATTAAATGGTCCAATTCACTTAAATCATTCCATTTCAGCCTATTGATTCCACATATCAATTTATAAAGAATCGAAGTGGTTTCAGATATTAACTAATACCCGACTCCGGTCTCTTCGAATCCAATGTCATCTTATCCCAAGTTATTCAAGTGAATACAATTTACTTTTAAACACTGGATGTCACTATACACAACATTTCATCACAGACAACCACATTATCACTGTTCAACCCAACATATCATATTTTAGAAACATTTCATATCACATAGCATCACGATCACATACCAGGGATAATAATTAATCCAAGGGATTCAAATATCATCCAATCATCCATAAGCAAGATAAATTAGTCATACCATTTCTAATTAATTTAATTATCTACCAATGAATTAAATTAATTACTCATTACTTATAAATCTTTCTTATTTAACATTAATTAATTATATTTAATTAATTAATCATCCCTTGATTATTCATTTTGATTAATCATTCTTTAATTTCAATAAGTAATTAACTCTTAATTAATTACACAAATAAATTAACCTTCACCTCCATATTTTTTTTGGGTAAAGCACCTTCACCCTTCATATTAAATAATCCCTTAATTACTCTTATAAAGTAATTAACCATGATTTATTACATTTATCCCTAAATAATTCCTCAAATTAGTTATTCTATAATCACTTGTATTGATTAATTATCCTTTAATTAATCACATTCATTAATTAACTAATCCTTGATTTAGTTCCCTTAATTAATTAATCCTTTAATTAATTAATAAGTAATTAAGCCTTATTTACTTACATTAAGTAATTTTTCCCTTTTATTACTTACATTAAATAATTAAAATTTAAGTAATTAATCTCCAATTACTTATCTTAGTTAATCTCAAATTAATCCCATTAAGAATTTATCCATTAATTAATCATCTTGATTAATGATATTAGGTAGTTAACTATCCTTAAATTACTTCCATTAGGCAATTATTCTATAACTACACTAAGTGATTATACTTTCAATTAGTAACTATTACTTGAATAACTTACCTTTAATCATTGGTAAAATTTCTTTTAATCACAAGTTAATTTACCTTTAAATTTTAAATTAATTAATTTGTAGTTATTCACATTAATAAATCTTTAAATTACTTAAGTTGATTAATTAACCTTTAATTATTAATAAATCCTTTAATCATAAATAAATTACACAAGTTAATTACTTGTATATAATTATTTCAACCCGAGTTTAAATAAGTTTAAAACATTAACTTTAAAATTTATATTATGGAAAACTTGCTTTGAAAAATCACTCATCATTATCTTAAGAAATAGGTAATTTCTGAATTGGAATCTTGCTTAATAGTTTGACCAAAGTTTACTAGTTTAAGCTTTGGATCAATACGTTAAATTTTTACACAGCTATTCGACCCAGACCATAAACTCCGATCACCCTCTCAAGCCTCACTCCCTACTACTTCGAGCAAGACCAAAATTTACCCGAAACACACTCTTCCTCTTCCCATTCAAAAAATAGCAGTCCTCAATTGACACGCCAAAGAAACGTGTACATGTGCACAAACGGCCAGAGCCTCTCCGATCGCCACCGAGACCCTCCACAAGTCAGCGATGATCACTTCAACACGAACAACCCAACAGTAACCCGATTCATCGAGCAAATCAGAATCGATCAACCTAAACCCATCAACGTAGAAAACACGATCATCACCACCCCAAACCCTCCTTCTCCGATCATCTGGAATTTTGCCATCACGTCCACAACCTCACTTTGCTTCCCACTTCCATTTCCCCCTCCACCGGTCGTCTTAAGATCATCTACGATGACGCGACCACCAATTTCAACATCGACCCCAAAACTCAACTAAAACCCTATTCTTGACTCTCCCGACCACTAGTGCACCAGGAAAATCAAAACATTAATTTTCCCATGTCCATCGTCCCACGACCTTGCTCCAGTATCAACCACGACACCTAGATTAATGCTAATCGTCGGAATTTGATGAAAAAGTCAATTCCGTTCAAACCCAAAATGCTCAGCATACCCTAAATTAAAAATCATGTTTTTAATACAAAAATTCATCATTTACACATACAAATCAGATTATAAAATCCAAAACTTGAAATTATAATGATTTATTTTTAACCCATTCCAGCTTACCACTGTATTTTCCTTAAATTTTGATTAATTACAACATTAAAATCTTTGAAACTATTTTTAAAATTTGTATTATGTAATTATAGCCATGTTCCATTCAGGAATCAGAGCTCAATTCTGATTGCATAAGAGGGTTTTGATTTTTAAAGTTGTTTTGAGCCTGTAAAATATACAGAGACAGCCCGTGTGTATATATATATATATATATATACATATATACATATTTAATCAGAGAAATTCAACTATAGAACCAGATAAACACAAACATTATTACATTCTTGCCTTACAATTTATCACATGCATTCTTAAAATCATTTATTAAATTGTTTTAAGGGGAAGTTTACTCACCTGTAGAATAACAGAGGTCAGGCCTTTGAAAATTTTGAAATCTGTTCTTTGAATTTAAAATTGAAACTTGATTTACTTCGGGTTGCATAGATCTTGAATCTTCTTGCTTTGCTCTGAACTTGATTGTTGTGAGCTGAAGCTTGTTTGATTCTGGTTTGATTTCCAGGTTTTGGATAGTTGTTGAGTTCTTTGATTTTGAAGCTGATTTCTTTCTGGTTTAGAAAATTGTATACAGGTTGAAGCTTGCTTGTTTGGGTGATTCAGGTTTTGATTGATTAATTTTTGGTTGGAGAAATTTTAGATCTGGTGTGAAATGTTTTACAGGTTTGTTTTTCTTTCTTTTTTGAAATGAGAATAGGAAAAAAATATACCTATCATTATTAAATATATACCAAGTTTCAAAAGTAAAAGGTTCTTGCTTAACCTTTGCTCTGATACCAAATCCAAATGTAACGACCCGGAATTTTCGATCCCGAAAATTCCAGATAGTTAGAGAAAAGAAGAAAAGAGATAGAAGAAGAAGAAACATAAAACCAAACTCAGAATCTCACATTCACAGCGGATGAAATATAATATCAAATAATATTCTTTACACAACGAAAGCTGCGTCAGTCAATTACATTTTAATACATCAGAGTTACAACATTTACAAAAACATAGAACAATTAAAATAATTTGTCCTAGATATACTACAATATATCACAGCGGAATACACTCCATACGTTCCTGCCATCCAGCTCGTCGCCTGAGCTCCAGAACGTCCTTACCTGAAAATTTGTAATACTCGGTCTGAGTGTTTGAAGTAGCTTGATTTATTTGAAAAAGTTGCTTCCTTTTTTAACTTGATTTTAGCACTGAAACCAAATGTAACGACCTGGAATTTTCGATCCGGAAAATTCCAAACAGTTAGAGAAAAGAAGAAAAGAGATAGAAGAATAAGGCAAAATAGAAAACATAATATAAAAACAACATAAAAACATTTGTAAGCTTGAATTTAACATGTTTAAGCTAGGCATAACATGCATACACAAATGTCATTATTTCTAAATAATAATAATAAATAACCAATAAAGATAAAAAATATGTACATCTTCATGTTTCTTCTCTCATCTTCATTTTAAAACAAGAAAATCTGGAAAAAAAATGTATATTTATGAATTTCTTTGCTCCTCTCAAATAAAACTGAAAAGGAAAAAAATAAACAAAAGGAATTTTTAGGAAAAGAAGAAAAGAGATAGAAGAAGAAATAGAAATGAAACACAGAATCTTGCATTCGCATCGGATCAAAATATAATATCTAATAAAAATAATAGTTATATAAGGAAAAACTGTAAAATAGTTAAGTAATTGTAAAATAATTGGAAAATAGTCAAATGGTTATAGAAATTTTAAATAATTGCAAAATAGTTGTAAAATAGTAATTAGTTATAAAGTAGTTGAATAAACAGAAATTAGTTTATAAAACAGTTGCAAAACAGTTAAATAATTCCAAAAGTAGTTATAAAATAAGTAAAAGATAGTTTTGGGTTTAATAAGAAAGGTTGTATACATAATAAATAGCTTGGAAAAATAGATTTGTACTAAAACAATTTATTTTGAAAATAGTCCAGAGCCAAACTATTCAACCTCCCAATCTCCGTTTCCAATTAATTTCCCATCAATTCAATTTAAATTACCACTCTCATTTAAATTGACTCAATAACTTCAATTTCCATTAAAATTGATTTAATCCCAATTCAAGTTGAATTAACCTCAATTTCTTTCCAAATTCAAATCAAATTCCATTTGAATTTTAAACCTATTCAACTTTAATCACAATTCCAAATTATTTAAATAAAATTTCAATTTGAACACATTTCAAATTCAATCTTACTTTAAATCATCTCGAATTATATAAATTCAAGTTAAACTTTCAAATGTTGATTTAATTCCCTTAAATTAACCTTTACTTCTTCATAAACCTATTTCTAGGTTCAAATAATAATTCAAATCCATTTTAAATAACTAAATCTTTAAAATTCAATTTATCACCAAATTTCAATTTTGAACCAAACCTTTGAAGTTTTATGTTAAACATTCAAATCTTAAGTCCAAAATGATTCCATTTTATCTTAATATTTATCACACCCCATTTCTTCATTTATTTAAACAAATCCAATTTCGGCTTAAAGATTATTAATAACAACAGGATGGTATCATTAAAATTATTTTAAACATCCATCCGTTTTCAATTTCTAGATCTCAAACCCATTTTGAGATCACACAAACTCCATGACCATTTTTAACGACTCCGCCTACTTCAAGGCTATCTTCCTCCCTGAATACGAGATCCCAAGATCTTCCGAGAAATTACCCCAAAACTATCTTTTACTTATTTTATAACTACTTTTGGAATTATTTAACTATTTTGCAACCGTTTTATAAACTAATTTCTGTTTTTTCAACTACTTTATAACTAATTACTATTTTACAACTATTTTGTAATTATTTAAAATTTATATAACTATTTGACTATTTTCCAATTATTTTACAATTACTTAACTATTTTATAGTTTTTCCTTGTATAACTGTTATTTTTATTAGATATTATATTTTGATCCGCTGCGAATGTGAGATTCTGCGTTTCATTTCTGTTTCTTCTTCTATCTCTTTTCTTCTTTTCCTAACGACCCGGAATTTTCGAGATTAATTAATGACATTCGTTAATGATCCTCTAATCACTTCTAGCATTAATTATTCTTTTAATTATTTTACATTTAACAAGAAATCTTTAAATTAATCACATTCATTAATTTACCTTAATTAATCATAGACAGAAATTAAGCATCCTGTAATTACTTACCTTAATTAATTATATTAATTCTTTGATTGATTACACTAAGTAATCAATCCTTAATTACTTTCATTAAGTAATTTTCTTTAATTACTTTCATCAAGTAATTATCCCAATTGTAAATTAAATTACATTGGTTAATTTCATTGATTAATTAACCCTAAATCAATAGTTATTCACAACTATTAATTATTCTTTTGCTAATAATAATCACTCTTGAATTTCTACTTTATTAATCAATAATTAATATCTTAAAATACTTTCTCAACTTGAAATAACAAGCATTAAATAATCAATTTATCACTTAAAATAGTTTTAAGATTATTAATTTATCTTGACTTAGTTAAGTTTATAAATTAGACGTTAATCAATTTTTAAACTTAACTAAGTCAAGATAAATTAATTATTAATAACAATAGGATAATATTATCCAAATTATTTAAAATATTCATCCATTTTCGACTTCCAGCCTGTCTAATCTCACATATCCAATTGAAAAGTATTAGTTTACTAATCGAAGTGGTTTCTGTATGATTTGGAAGATACTATATGTGTATAGTATAAAGTGTTTTGAAAATGGCTTTGATACCAAATGTAACTTGTTTCCTGGAGATTTGGCCAGACAACTTAGTATTCAGCATACAAAGATAGCGCTCGGCCAGAGGCATCGTTTGGCCAAAAGCATTGTTTGGCCAAAGGCCTCGTTCGGCCAAAGGCTTCGGTCGGCCAAGGGCCTCGTTCGACCGAAGGCTTCGGTCAACCAAAAACGTTCGTTTGGCTAGAAGCCTCGTTCGGTCAAGATGGCATTCAAACATCAAGCTCCTCGTTCGGCACCCAGAACATTCGGCACCATGTCGTTCCGCATCAAGGAGCATCCGGTATCCATGAAGGCTCGACGTTCTCACTCGGCCTCCCAAGATGTTCGATAATCAAGGATGATTCTGCATTCTCCCTAGCATTGTCGGCTTCGATTATCGCTCGACCCACTCTTCCCACACAACGAACGGCTCGTTCGGCATAAAAAGGAGGGTTCGACATTCAACTTTTCGGCCTGTTCGGTTCGGGACACAGAGCTTGTCCTATTTGGACCGAGTTATTCAGCTACCAGGCCTACCAGGGAAGTCCAACCCACCTTCGCCTATAAATAGAGGGGCAGGGGGACAGAGAAAAGGATGAGATTTTAGAGAACACTGGGGAAACTCTGCCATTTTCAAGACTCATTCCAGACGTATTTCTTTTACCTTGCAATTGTATTCATGTAACAAAAAAGGGATTGTATCTGTAATCAATAGTCAAGGAAATCAATGGAAATCAACTTCAAAGTGGATGTAGGCAGTTACGCCGAACCACTATAAATCTGGTGTTCTTACTTTCTGCATTTAAATTTATGTTCTCTTCTCTGCTTTAATTTGTTTTCTTCATTAATCTCTCTACACAATCTTTCTGAGGGTGTTAGTGACCAATTTTGATTCTAACATTTTGGTGCTTTCATTGAGAATTTGAATTCTCAGGCTATTAGGATCTACTTTGCAGCCACTAGATTGCATAAATCCCCCGAAGGAGATCCATAATCATTTATAAGGCATCTGTTGATTCTACTCAGAGTTACAACCAACAACTCTACCATGAGAAGACCACGAACTAGATCAGCCTCTCAAAATGCAGATGCCCACGAAACCGCTAGTGTGCAACAACTGGGAACTAGCAATCAGCAAGCGATTCGAGGCGCAGGGCCCTCCAACCAAAACCAAGCGGAAGTTGTTTCCCGAGCAGAGTTCAATGACTTGATAAGAGAGCTTAAGGAAAGTAGGAGGGATCTTGCTGAGAAAATGCAAGCCAACGCTAACTTCATAACTCAGCTTACTCAGCAGCAACATCAGAACGCTGGAGGTAGCCCCGTCCCTTACTCTGAAGATGATAGTTCGACTTCAGCTGATAAACCTCCTAGGCATAGACGTCACAAGGATAAAAATGCACAAGCGGATGCCACTGATCGATCTACTAGAAATCAAGCCCATGAAGAGACCGGACGCCCGATCTCCAAGACCCAAATCGGACGGGACATCAACCTGCACAGTCCCATGGAATGGAACCCAACCTCCCATCTTCCATACAAACCCCGGATTTGACGGCTATGTTCAGGAAGTTGATGAAAGAAAAACCAAGGTCTTACTAATGAAGACTGGGGAGTGTCTAAGAGTCATACTCCCTTCACAGATACCATTCTATAGGCCGAATACCCAAGAAAGTTCAGCATGCCTGCCATTCCACCCTACGAAGGGAAGACTGACCCCAGGCAGCATGTGATGAGGTACGGATGGATGACGGATTCTACAAGAGCTAATGACGCAACCAAGTGTAGGTGTTTCCCAATCACCTTGTCCAGGATTGCCACCATGTGGTTCACTCGACTCCTACCACGATCTATATCTAGCTTCGACGAATTAGCAATGGAATTCGTAGAACAATTCAGGATACACACCACTCGTCCAAAGGACGTGATGTCCTTATCAAGTGTAACTCAAACTCTAAGAGAGTCATTGAAAGCATACTTGCAAAGATTTCATGTTGCTACTACCGAGGTGAGCAATCCTAACGACCATGCGATTTTGATGGCAGCAATGCATGGAGTGGATCCAGATTCTGAATTTGGAGATGGGTTGGCTTGGAAGCCCCCAGCTACGTTGGAACGTTTTTATTCGAAAGCTAATCAGTTCATAAGAAGGGAGGAAGCTCGGTGGACAAGGCGAGACAAGGCATCAGGGCCCGTTCAAGAGTTTGTGAAAAGTAACGTCGTCGTGAAACAAACCGGAGATAATCCTAGAAAAACGCCAAGTTAACATCCAGAACAAGTCCGGGCAGTCTAAAGGATCCGGTGGTGGAAATCTCGAAAAGAAAAAAGAAATAGGGAAATGGAAATCAAGGATCCCAACATACAATGAATATACCCCGTTGAACGCATCTCTTGGAAACATCTATCTATCAACTTTCAACAATTTCCAATATAGAAAGCCGCGTTCAAAGGAATCGACGGAAGAACAGAAGCGGACCGAGAAGTATTGCCGTTTCCACGAGTCTTATAGGCACAACACGGAGGAGTGCAGACACCTCCATGATGCTATAGAAAAGCTGATAAGACAGAAAAAGCTGTAGGAATTTGTCAAAGTCCCACAGGATGGGAGGCAAGAAACATCGGACCATGGACGCGGGCCAGCCCCACACCAACTGGAACAATCTACTCGGACTGTGGGTAGATTGGTTATTAATACGATTGCTGGCAGACCTCATCCTGCCGATAAGAAATGGCAGGAGATGGAGCGATATGCTAACTCCTTAAGACATGCGGAGTACGAGTGTTGTTCGAACGTGGAGGATGGGACTCCTGCAAAGCAGCAGCGCACGATGAATGATGATATCGTATTCAGGAGCAGAGATGCGGATAAGGTAGAGGCTCCTACCATTGACCCAATGGTCATATCTACGACCATCGGGCCGGCATTCGTAAAGAGAATTCTAATTGATTACGGAAGTTCCGTTAACATCATCTTCCGGAAGGCATACGACCAAATGATGCTGGAGACCAAGGTTTTGAAACCATCCAAAGCCAGAATCCATGGCTTTAATGGCGCAGCGACTGATGTAGTGGGAGATGTGGAATTACCAGTTGAACTGGGACAAGGTGAACGCATAAGGGTGCGAATCTTACCATTCATAGTACTGGACGTTGATTCCCCGTACAACGTATGTCTGGATCGTCCAGCCCTGGCGGAATTTAGGGCAGCTTTGGCCCCTTGGTGTTTGACGTTAAAATTTCCAACAGACAAAGGGGTTGGAGTGGTACACGGCGACCAAGAAACTGGCCGTTCTTGCTATGTAGCTGAACTCAGGGAGGCACAACGTAGAGAGAAAGGAAAGGTTGCGAACCGCTCCGTCCACGGCCGAAATGCTGATGATTGACAAGTAGCGCCCGAGCCCTGGCTCGGGCAACATTCTCGGAACTATAGGGACATAGATCCGAGGGACGATGATGGGGAACCCAGGGAAACCAATGCAGCACCGTTTGAACTCACAATTGACATCCCAGTTAGCCAAATGACCCATCACGAGTCCTTAAAATTGGGTCGCAACTCGACCCTTTGGCCGCTAAGAACCTTACTGATTTCCTCCGAGCGAATCTTGATGTTTTCGCCTGGACACATTCTGATATGTGCGGGATTTCTCCTGCGATCGCAAGTCATATGTTGAACATAGACCCGAAACATGTACCTGTGAAATAAAAAAGGAGAGGCATGGACCTGGAGACGTCCACGGCTCTCAAAGAGGAGGTGGATAAGCTCAAAACCAATGGGTTCGTACGCAACGCCCTCTACCCTGAATGGGTATCTAACCCGGTGCTAGTGAAGAAAGCGAATGGGAAATGGTGGACCTGTGTTGATTATTCTGTTTTAAACGAAGCGTGCCCTAAGGATAGTTTCCCGTTGCCTAGGATTGACCAGCTGGTCGACTCAACTGCCGGACATGAGTTATTATCATTTATGGATGCGTATTCAGGATATAATCAAATCCTAATGCACCTTCCAGACTAAGAACACACTAGTTTTGTCACGAACATGGGATTGTATTGCTATGTAGTAATGCCATTTGGATTGAAGAACGCATGAGCGATTTATCAACGCCTGGTGAATCGAATGTCCAAAGATCAGATTGGTAAAACAATGGAAGTCTATGTAGATGACATGCTAGTGAAGTCACGGCAATCAAACGACCACATCCGAGACCTAGCGGAGACGTTTGACATACTCAGGCATTATGGAATGAAGATCAATCCGTTGAAGTGTTCATTCGACGTAGCATCAGGAAAGTTTTTGGGATTCATTGTGAATGCCCGGGGAATCGAGGCTAACCTAGAGAAGATCCAGGCTATCCGAGATATACAAGTACCCAGAACCATAAAGTAGGTGCAAAGCCTGAATGGAAAAGTGGCTGCCCTAAGGCGATTCATATCCGGAGCTACAGACAAGTGTATTCCCTTCTTCGACATTATAAAGAAAGGAAAGAGAAACTTCGAATGGACATCCGACTGTGAGGAAGCATTCCGGGCTTTGGTAAGGCACTTGGAAAGTCCCCTTGTACTGTCCAAGCGGATAGACCATGAAATATTGTATGTATACTTGGCAGTATCCCAGCACGCTATCAGTACAGCCTTGGTCCGCGAGGAAGACCGGATTCAAAAGCCGGTTTACTACGTCAGTAAACGCTTGACAGGGGCGGAAAGAAATTATCCAAAGATTGAAAAACTAGCCTATTGCTTGGTGATCGCATCACGCAAGCTTTGCCCCTACTTTCAGGCACACTCAATCAGTGTCTACACTGACCAACCCCTACGACAGGTACTCCAACGACCATAAACTTCCGGAAGGATGTTAAAAGGGAATATTGAGTTGCGTTAGTTCGATATCGCCTATCTACCATGAAGGGCCATACAAGGACAAGCATTAGCCGACTTCATTGCTGAATTTACTGTACTAGATGAACCAAGCAGTCATAGAATCATACCCCCCGTTCGATGGAAGATGCACGCCGATGGGGCATCTAACGACCGTTGCTCGGGGGCAGGTATAATCCTCGTAACTCCTAAAAACCGATCAATCTGCTATGCTTTGAAGCTCGAGTTTGCAGTAATAAATAACGAAGCCGAATATGAAGCATTGATTGCTGGCTTGAGACTTGTTATCGAACTGTGAGTGAAGTCAATCAAAATCTTCTGTGACTCGCAGCTGGTAGTATATCAGGTGCGGGGAGACTATCAAGCGAAGGGACAGAGACTTGCTCCTTACCTTGCTTGGGTTCAAGAGCTTCCGGCGAGTCTGGAATACTACGACATCTCGCATGTCCCGCACGAACAAAATAGAGAAGTTGATTCATTGGCAAAATTCTCAAGCACCGGTGATGCACAGCAAATGGGATTATTCGCTATTGAGACCCTCCATCCCCCGAGTATAGAGATGATAGAGATAGATCTCATTTTAGAAACCGAACCTGAGAAGGAATCATGGTTGACCCCGATCAAACAGTACTTGCTACAAGGGGATTTACCTGAAAAGAGGAACGAAAGATGCCAAGTCCTTCATAAGGCTTCGTGTTATGTAATACATGACGGTATATTGTATCGGAGGGGATTCTCGACCCCCTTACTCCGGTGCGTGGCCCGTGATGAGATAAAATGAGTATTAAAGGAAGTCCATGAGGGAGAGTGCGGTGACCACACTGAGGGGAAAACGTTAGCAAAGAAAATCCTCCGTTACAGATACTATTGGCCGACTGTCAATCGGGATGTGTGAGAAAATGTGCCAAATGCCAGATATATGCAAAAATCCTGAGAGCTCCGCCAACGGAACTCACACAAATGGTTAGTCCTTGGCCATTTGTGATGTGGGGGATCGACCTGGTAGGCTGTTTACCCTTAGCCAAAGGTGGAGCAAAATACGCAATAATTGCAGTCAACTATTTTACCGAATAGGCAGAAGTAGAGCCTCTGGCCATGATAACCGCCAAGAAGGTTATTAATTTCGTCGTACGAAATATCATATGCCGTTTTAGCCTTGCACGGACCATCGTCACGGACAATGGAACTCAATTCGAGAGCAAGGAGTTTAAAGAATTTTGCCAGAAATATGGCATTGAGAAGAAATTTGCAGCGGTTGCTCACCCAAAGCGAATGGACAGGTAGAAGTCGTAAACAATATAATCAAGTCCGTATTGAAAAAGCGTCTGGAAAAGGCTAGAGGTAGATGAGTGGATGAACTTCCAACAGCACTTTGGGCCTACAAGACCACCCACAAAACCGCAACTGGCCACACTCCATTCGCATTGGCATATGGCACGGAAGCTGTCATACCCGTGGAGCTTGAGGCCCCGTCACATCGGGTAACTTATTACGACCCCGAGTCGAACCAGAATCTCTTATTGGAATCATTGGACTTTATGATGAAAAATGCGAAGAAGCTAATTTGAGAGCGGCCTCATACAGACATCGAGTCGCTAGATATTATAACGAAAAAGTCCAACCGAGAATCTTTGACATGGAAGATCTCGTTTTGGAACGAGTTTTTCCAGTCCCATCTCATATGAACCCTGCATGGGAAGGTCCGTATGTCATCGAATGGAGGCTTAGAGAAGGAACTTTTAAGCTAGCGACCGTCGATGGTGCGACACTCCCCCAAGCATGGAACAGCAAGCACTTGCGACGTTATTACACTTAGTCTATTTCCTTCATGCAGTAGTTGCATTAATTTCCAATACGTTTTCATTTCCAGTTCTTGGCATGTAATGAGACAATTTAGCTTGCTTTCATTAATAAAGGCTTGAAGCCATCTTTTTCATGAATGATTAATGTTTCTGCGCAAGATAGTCTTGTGGCAAGCAATTTAAATTATATTATTCTGGCTGGCGTACGAACGCTCTAAACAACTCAAAATCTCCAAGTCCCAGAAGTGCGGACTGGAGTACTCTAAGTCCCCGGAGTGCGGACTCGAGTATAAACGACTCAAAATCTCCAAGTCCCCGGAGTGCGGACTGGAGTACTCTAAGGCCCCGGAGTGCGGACTCGAGTATAAACGACCCAAAATCTCCAAGTTCTCGGAGAGCGGACTGGAATACTCTAAGTCCCCGGAGTGCGGATTCGAGTATAAATGACTCAAAATCTCCAATTCTCTAGAGTGCGGACTGGAGTACTCTAAGTCCCCGGAGTGCGGACTCGAGTATAAACGACTCAAAATCTTCAAGTCTCCAGAGTGCGGAATGGAGTACTATAAGTCCCTGGAGTGAAGACTTGAGTATCAACGACTCAAAATCTCCAAGTCCCCGAAGTGCGGACTGGAGTACTCTAAGTCCTCGGAGTGCAGACTCGAGTATAAACGACTCAAAATCTCCAAGTCCTCGGAGTGCGGACTGGAGTACTCTAAGTCCCCGGAGTGCGGACTCGAGTATAAACGACCAAAAATCTCTAAGTTCCTGGAGAACGGACTGGAATAGTCTAAGTCCCCGGAGTGCGGACTCGAGTATAAACGATTCAAAATCTCCAAGTCCCTAGAGTGTGGACTGGAGTACTCTAAGTCCTCAGAGTGCGGACTCGAGTATAAACGACTCAAAATCTTCAAGTCTCAAGAGTGCGGAATGGAGTACTATAAATCCCTGGAGTACGGACTTGAGTATAAACGACTCAAAATCTCCAAGTCCCCGAAGTGCGGACTGGAGTACTCTAAGTCCCTGGAGTGCAGACTCGAGTATAAACGACTCAAAATCTCCAAGTCCCCAGAGTGCGGACTGGAGTACTCTAAGTCCCCGGAGTGCGGACTCAAGTATAGACGACTCAAAATCTCCAAGTCCCCGGAGTGCGGACTCGAGTATAAACGACTCAAAATCTCCAAGTCCCCGGAGTGCGGACTGGAGTACTCTAAGGCCCCGGAGTGCGGAATCAAGTATAGATGACTCAAAATCTACAAGTCCCCGGAGTGCGGACTCGAGTATAAACGACTCAAAATCTCTAAGTCCCTAGAGTGCGGACTGGAGTACTCAAATACCCGGAGTGCGAACTCGAGTATAAACGACTCAAAATCTCCAAGTCTCCAGAGTGCGGACTGGAGTACTCTATGTCTCCGGAGTGCGGACTCGAGTATAAATGACTCAAAATCTCCAAGTCCCCAGAGTGTGGACTGGAGTACTTTAAGTCTCCGGAGTGCGGACTCGAGTATAAACGATTCAAAACCTCCAAGTCCCCGAAGTGCGGACTGGGATACTCTAACTCCCCAGAGCGCGGGCGAGAATAAAACGATCTGAATCCCCAAATTTCTCGAATATGGAGCTGTGACACAAATGACTTGAGTTTGTCAAATCCCGAAGATACGGGTTGGAGAATATTCTAAATGCCCGAAGCATAAAATGGAGATTAAACAATTCCCAGAGAATTTCTGAGCTATATGAAGACAAACCAAGAAGTCAATGTTATGCACAACAGCGTGAATTCAAATCACAATCACAAAGAAAAGTGAATAATGAGAATCTTTTGAAAAGACAGGAAAGGAAACCAAACTTTATTCATGAAAAGTTTTCTGCTACTAGCGCTCCAAAGTTTGGAGTCAACAGTCTATATGCAAAAATTACAAAAATTATAACGTGACTTAGACTAACCCTCGTTGAACGAGGATAGTAATCACTTCTTGTGCTTCTTCAACTTCTTCCTAGACGACTCCTTCCCAGAGCGTTTACCCTTGAGATCCTTCCTTGATGGAGGGGTAACCACTGAAGAAGTAGGGGGAACATCTATGGGCTTGGACCTGCCAGGCAGGATGACATTCAACGGTTGGTTCAAAGGGTCATCCAGGTCCACCGTTCGGGGCTCAGCTTTGATTTTAGCCGCCTTCTCCTTCTCTTTCTCGAGCTGCGCCTCCATGCTCAAGTTCGATGTGTGCCTAGAGGCACCGATGACTTCTATTTCATAACTCTCATAGGAGGAGTCGGACTTGCCTTCGTCAAGCGCCCCGATCACTTGAGCATCTGGCCCAGGAACTTCACCAGCATGAGCAGCCCCACCAGTCTTTTCCACCTCCTTAGCGACATCACTCCTTGGAGTGGGATCGAGATCAGAACGACCTACACAAAATCAGAAAAGATGAGCATTAGAATGCAATAGTACTTCACAAAGAATGACGATTTTCAAAGTCTCAAAGTGAAAGGTTATCTACCAGGCTCAGGCAAACTCTCTGCCGTCAAAGGGATTTCGCCCTCCGGGATAGGAGACAAAACATAAACGCCCAGGCCGGGGGCTTCCGGATCATAGCCAATGTGCTGTTCAAAGGGATCGAGTATCGGCCGACCGGCCGGCTGGGAAGGTACGTGAACAGGAGACTTGGCCCCGAATGAACCAACGACAACTTCTTTCCCTTTCCTTGATGGGGAGCCTTTGCAATAAAGGGCCTTGGCCGCTGACAGGTCCGTGGGCCCGTTTCCCCTTAGATATTCTTTTATCAAATCCCACTCTTTAACCTCTTCGGCACCGCGTTCGGCCTTCCTGATTTGAATTAAGGTCTCCCACGCCTCGACCAAAGATTCAAGATTGCCCTCGTCCATAAAAGTTAATTCCCGATGCATGAGCACGCGGGCGTTGAATTCGGCAATGAGTGGGTTGAGTGCGGTCTTGATCTCTTCTCTACCTTCTTCCCTGGCTGCCTCAAGACGGGAATCAATGTCCGTCAACGCCATCTTCTTGCCCTCTTCACGGTCCTCGCTCTTTAACATCTCAACCCTGGAAAGCTCGCCCTCGAGTTGTTCTTTTAAAAATCGAGCGGCGACAATCTCGTCACAGTATCGCTGTGACTCTTTTTAGGCAGCCATTTTCTCCTCTTTCTCTCCACGGAGAAGCTCCTCAAGTTCCTTGACCCGGGTGCTGAACGCATCCCTCTCCTTTTGAATAGAGTCCTACTCTAAGGCCAAAGCCCCACATCGTTGAACCGCCTCGTCAAGCTCTTTCTTATGAGTTGATTCCAAGCGAGTAACGGCCTCGGCAGTATCCCTGACACTCCGATGGACGACCTCGAGCTCAGACTTGTAATGGCGATTTCTTCGTCTTGGGCCTTAATGATGTCATTATCGTGGATAGCCTCAAGCTTCAAATGGTCGATCTCATGCTGGCGCTCCACAGAGATTTCAGAAAGTTTCTCAGCCAGGTGAACAAATGCGTCATGTTGAACATAGACGTTATTCGTACAGGCAAGAGCGCTCTGTTAAACATGACCGGGAATAGGATGAATCGCCGGAAGGAATTTCAGGCCATCGAAGTAGATTCTCGGAAATTTGTCTTTAAGCTCAGCCAGCTTCTCTAACTCTGTTGGGCCTGTCGCAGGAGCAGGGGGTGATGGCTTTGAAAGTTCGGCCCTCCTGTGAGAATCTTGGGACTGCCAAGTGGAAGAGGAGTCGGAATGTTGGTCTCGGGGAGCGTCGGGTTGCAGCCTCTTATGGCCGTGCTTGTCTTTGCTATGCTCCGCGTGAGAAGAAGTATCCTGGTGGTGCTTTGGCTGATATTAAGTTTTCCTTCGGGATGAGGAGTCTTGGGAATGATAGTCTTTATCGCCATCGCCATCTCCATCTCGACATCTTCCGGAAACCGAATCCCATCCTGGTTGATGAAAAATGGACAAACCATGAAGACGATCGAATCCATGTGAGCGCCCTATGTAATCTGCACAGAATTCAAATAACAGCGAATTAGAAAAAGAGATAGCGTGACAACGAAAACTAAGTGTAAATGGAAGTGCGAGTGTTTTGTGTGTGTCCTAGTGTGTTTCCCCGAGACGGACCGGTTGCTTTGCTAATAGGAGTTTTCTCTCCTTGGCTGTGGGATAAGATGCCTGCATCGCCTCTAACGGGCGAGTGAAGCTTGAATGCCTCCGGATCATTGTAGTCATAGTTGAGCAGATCTTCCGGAATGGAGGGGTTCGAGAGGCCCTTTAGCGAACTTTCAACTTACTGTGAAGAAGCCCCCTTCTCTACCGGGATGAGCGTAACTTTGGAAGTTCCGCCAACCTTCTCCTTCCTAATCTTACATGTCACTTTCTTTTTCCCCTTCGAAGGAGAATATGACATTTCAATATCGTGCACTTCGACCAGCGGATCCTGAGTAGGACCCGCATTCTCACCTTGTGTTTCGGGTGCTTCACTCTCTTTGATTTCACCCCCTCTTGTGCACCGGGGGTGGCGTGACGACGATTCAACCAACTTCTTCCCTTTACCGGATGCGGGCTTGGGGATGAAGACGCCCTCAGGAAGGCTCACCCGATGACCTTCTGCTAGCAGCCCGAACCTTGACAGTGACTCATTTGAAATGAGGGTTCGGATGTCTTGTTCCTCGACGGGAAGAGCTCTAATAGCCTCAACAGCCTCGGAATAGCCGCGGCCCCCAGGACGTGGATTGACATCTAAAAAAATGAAACAAGAGCTAGAAAAAGCATCGCCCCGACCGAAATATGAGCGTCGCTCCAAGAAGAAGACTTACTTCCTTCAACGCATCTCCTCGCGAAACGAGGAGGGCAGTGCATGTAGAACCATTCCTGTTTGTACAGGGAAATCTTGCTCCATGCTCCGGTTAGAATTTGGCACTTGTGATGCAGCTCGAGGAACACGAAGGAGGGGCTATCTCTCCGCTTCTTGATCATATAAATATATCCGATGTCGCCGGGAGTTGGAGGCCTGGAAAAGACAGCCATGAAAAGGAGGTAGGTCCCATAAATGAACGCATGACCGTTTGGATGCAGCTGCGATGGGGCGACGTCTATGTATTGTAACACGTCCCGAAGAAATAAATTGAATGGAGGCACGCTGCCCACCCAGCACGTAAACTTATTGCAGGCGGTGTATCCGACTGGGGGCAGGTGTGGACGATCATGGCCCGACGGAACCAACACGTCGGCAAAAGGGATTTCATGGATAGAACATATTCGCCGGAGCGTGGCTTCGTTAATCTTCGAAGCCTGTGAATCGATCAGATTATCCAAGAGAATCATGCAACCTCCAAGAGTGATGACCAAGGTTCGAAGCGAAGCATGGAGGATGTGCAATTCAAAGCGTATCATGTTCGGTCACGTAATACACTTTGAGGGGCAAGTGTTTCCTGAAGATTTGGCCAGGCAACTTAGTATTCGGCATACAAAGATAGCACTCGGCCAGAGGCTTCGTTCGGCCGAAGGCTTCGGTCAACCAAATACGTTCGTTCGGCCAGAAGCCTCGTTCGGTCAAGATGGCGTTCAAACATCAAGCTCCTCGTTCGACACCCAGACCGTTCGGCACCTTGCCGTTCGGCATCAAGGAGCATCCGGTATCCATGAAGGCTCGACATTCTCACTCGGCCTCCCGAGATGTTCGGTAATCAAGGATGGTTCGGCATTCTCCCTAGCACCGTCGGCTTCGATTATCGCTCGGCCTACTCTTCCCACACAACGAACGGCTCGTTCGGCATAAAAAGGAGGGTTCGACATTCAACTGTTCGGCATGTTCGGTTCAGCACACAGATCTTGTCCTATTTGGACCGTGTTATTCAGCTACCAGGCCCACCAGGGAAGTCCAACCCACCTTCGCCTATAAATAGAGGGGCAGGGGCACAAAGAATAGGATGAGATTCTAGAGAACACTGGGGAAACTCTGCCATTTTCAAGACTCATTCCAGACTTATTTCTTTTACCTTGCAATTGTATTCAAGTAACAAAAATGGATTGTATCTGTAATCAATAGTCAAGGAAATCAATGGAAATCAACTTCAAAGTGGATGTAGGCAGTTACGCCGAACCACTATAAATTTGGTGTTCTTACTTTCTGCATTTAAATTTATGTTCTCTTCTCTGCTTTAATTTGTTTTCTTCATTAATCTCTCTACACAATCTTTCTGAGGGTGTTAGTGACCAATTTTGGTGCTAACATAACTACTTGGAAATTTCGATCCCGAAAATTCTAGATAGTTAGGGAAAAGAAGAAAGGGATAGAAGAAAAAGAAGAACAGAAACACCAACATCTCACATTCACAGCGGATAAAATATAATAACAAATAATAACAGATATATAAAGGAAAACTGTACTTGTCAAATTACACTTTAATACATCAGAGTTACAACATATACACAACACTGGACAGACACAATTAACATGCCTCAGACAAACTACAATATAATACAACAGAAACATTCCATACATTCCTGCCGTCTAGCTCATCTCCTGAGCTCCAGAACGTCCTAACCTAAAATTCTGTAATGCTCGGGCAAATGTAACGACCTGGAAATTTCAATCCAGAAAATTCCAGATAGTTAGGAAAGATGAAAAGAGAAAGATGAAGAAATAGAAACAAAACACAGGTTCTCACATTCGCAGCGGATAAAATATAATACCACATAAAATAGCAGTTATACAAAGAAAGCTGTAATTGTCAAATTACACTTTAATACATCAGTGTTACACAAATACACAAACACTAGACATATACAACCATGTACCAGATAACTACAATATATCATAGTGGAAACACTCCATACGTTTCTGCCATCCAGCTCGCCTCCAGAACGTCCTTACTTAAAAATTTGTAATACTCGATTTGACCCGAGTATTCCAAATGTAACGACGCGGAATTTTTGATTTTGAAAATTCCAAATAGTTAGGAAAAGAAGAAAAGAGATAGAAGAAGAAGCAGAAAACCAAACTCAGAATCTCACATTCGCAGCGGATAAAATATAATATCAAATAATATTCTTTACACAAAGAAAGCTGTATCAGTCAATTACATTTTAATACATCAGAGTTATAACATTTCACAATCACTGATCAGTTAAAAAAAACATATCCTAGATTAACTACAATATATCACAGCAGAATATACTCCATACGTTCCTGCCATCTGGCTCGCCTCTTGAGCTCCATAACGTACTTACCTGAAAATCTATAATACTCGGTCTGACCCGAGTAAAAATTATTAATCTATAATTAAAGTTAATTAAGGATTAATTAACTAGTATTTAGGGTTAATTAATTGTTATTAATGATTGATTAATTAATTAAGGATTAATTAATTGGTTTTTAAGTTTTGTTAATTGATAATTAAGGTATATTAATTAATAATTAAAGAATAATTAATCTCTAATTAAAGGTTAATTAATTTAATTTATTTAAAGGGGTAACTAAGGAATGAATTACCCAATTGTAATTAATCAAATGAATATGATTAATTAATTGGTTGATTAATTATAGATAATCTTGATGATTGATTAAGCATGGATACTTAATGAAATTAAATTGTGTAATTACTTAGGGTGAGTAATTAATGTATAATTACTAGAATGTAACTAATTAAAGGGAAATTACTTAATGGAAAGTAATTAAAGAATAATTACTTAGTAGAAGTAATTAAGGATTAATTACTTGGTGTAATTAATCAAAGGATTAATATAATTAATTAAGAAGAAATTAATTAAGGTAAGTAATTACAGGATGGTAATTATTGTTTATGATTATTTAAAGTTAATTAATGGAAGTAATTAATTAAGGATCATTAATTAATGTAATTAATGAAAGTAATTAAGGATTGATTAATTAAGATTAATTAATCAATAATAAGTGATTAAAAGGTAATTAGTTAATTGTAATTAATTAAGGATTAATGTAATTAATTATAGTTAATGAAGTAATTAAGGTTAATTACTTAATGGTTTGTAGAAAATTAATTTGTGTAATTAATTAAGGGTTAATTATTTAATGTAAATAAGAGGTAATTAATCAAGGGTGATTAATTAAGATGATGATTAATTAATTGGTTTGTAATTAATTAATGGATAAGTAAGCAAGATTCTAGTGATGAAAGTAATTAATTTATTTTATTTTAAATTAATTAGAGATGAAGTAATTTAATTTTGAAAAGATAAAATTTGCCCAATTAAATAATTATAAAGAAGATTATTAAATTAATATTATCAAGCTTCAATAATTATATTAGGAGATTATCAATTATTTATTTATTCAGATATCTAAAATTTAGCATTTAATATAGTTCAATTCATCTATATACATCCAGATATCCTTATTTATCAAATTTCATTTGTTTAATGAAATGAAATCAGTATCTCAATAGTTTAAAATTAGTTAACTATCAAATTATCAGATGTTCAAAATTTTGGGTTATCACATTCCTCCAAAATCATTCTCATAAGATCCTTTATATATATATATATAACCTTGAAAAATATTTGGATCATTTCAAACTTGTATAAAACATGGATTTACAAATGTAAGCCTAAAATATAGCTAATGACAAGTGTAATTAATTTACTCCTCAATTTAACAAGTGTCTCAATTATATTTATTTTCTTTTATTCAAGGATATATGTCATCATTTTTTTCTACTTCATTTTTTATTCTTGGATCAGTTCAAATAAAAGTTAAAGAAACTCATCAAAAGCAAAATCTGTAACTTAAAAACCAATATACAAATCAAAAAGGAAATTTCTTCACAAAATTCAAAATCCGAACAAAAGCAAGAATCAACTCAGAAAATCCGATCCAGATCAAACATCAAGGACAAGTGCAAGCTTCAATTTTAAATAATTCTTAGATCCTAATTGTTCAGGCTTCAATAACAAGTTTTCAAATAATAATAATAATCAAGTTTTCAATTTTCAAGAGCAGCAATTTCCAACTTTCAGGCTTCTGTTTCAAGCTCTGTCCTTCAAACTGTGAGTAAACTATTTATTTAAAAACAGTTTATGGATCTATGATGAAATCTGTTGCATGCAGTCTATAATATTTGCTTGAGTTTGAATATGAATGTGCGTATATGAGTACAACATTGCCTGCATATTTGTTTCTCGATATGATATTTTTGTGCTCTATTTTTGATAACAGACTCATCATCATCACAAAATAATTTATATCTTCTTGTAAAATCAAATTTTGACATTGATTACTGAAGAGAAATTGTTAATAACATTATATTCCTGTTTTTAAAAATTATTTCAGGTAAATGTATCTAGTTAATACTCTGTAAAATTTAAAGTTACAAAGAAAATCAGAAAATGGCCAATATAGTTTGTTTGTCTTCAAAAGCTAGGAATTCTAAAGCTAAATCATAATTTTTAAGATAATATTGAGTGAGATATTTGGGTTTGTTCAGAAAAGAGATTTTGAGTCTTTTCTGTCGATCGTTGAGCTCAGAGGGGTCGGGTTGCTACCGAGGGTGGCGTAGGCGTAGAAGAGCAAGGGAAAAATGCTTCATGGATTTTTCGATCATCATGGTGATGGCGAATTGATGGAGTAGGGTTTTAGGACCTGTGTGTGTCGTCTTTGTTCTCGAGACTACAGCGGCATCGCCAGAGCTTCGGAGATTATCGGAGTTGTGGGTAAGGGTTCAGGGTCGGTCGATGAACGCTTGGACGTGGTTATGAGTCGCCTGGTGGTCAGCAGCGTCAAACCGAGTATTACAGATTTTCAGGTAAGGACGCTTTGGAGCTCTGGAGGCGAGCTAGATGGCAGGGACGTATGGAGCGTATCCCGCTGTATATATTATAGTTATCTAGGACATGTTGTTTTAAACCGTCCAGTGCTGTGTAATGGTTGTAACTCTGATGTATAAAATTATAAGTGTACTGATATAGTTCTTCTTTGTAAAACTGTTATTTATGTGATATTATATTTTATCCGCTGCGAATGTGAGATGTTGGTGTCTGTTTCTTCTTTTCTTCTATCTCTTTTCTTCTTTTCCTAACTATCTGCAATTTTCGGGATTGAAATTTCCGGATCGTTACATATGTAACGACCTAGAAATTTTAGGCTTCAAAAATTCTAGATTGTTAGAGAAAGAAGAGAGTGATAGAAGAAAAAGAAGAAAAAGAAACACCAACATCTCACATTCGCAGCGGATAAAATATTATAACAAATAATATTCTTTACACATAGAAAGCTGTATCAGTCAATTACATTTTAATCATTAGAGTTACAACATTTACTATCACTGGACTGTTAAATAGTTTGGAAAAATAGATTTAAAATAGTTTGTATTAAAATAATTTATTTGAAAATAGTCTAGAGCCAAACTGATCAATTTCCAATCTTTGTTTTTAAAGCTAAACTATTTTATACCTATTTTACAATTATTTTTGGAACTATTTAACTATTTTACAACTGTTTTATCAGCTAATTACTATCTTTCAACTACTTTATAACTGATTACTATTTTACAACTATTTTTCAATTATTTAAAATTTCTATAACTACTTGACTATTTTCCAATTACTTACCTATTTTACAGCTAGGTTACAAACTAATAATTATTATTTTTCAACTACTTATATTTTTTTAACTTTTCAAGCTATTTTACAAATATAAGGTGGTCAGTCTAGTTTATTCCAGGGTTATAAGTGTTTAGGTAAAACATGAATGGGATTTTAAATTTAAACAAGCAGAGCCCAGATTTTGTTAGTAAAAGTGCAAAGCTAAAACAAATCAAGTTTTTCCAAGTTTAAATACCATTTAAAGTTTCTAGTAAGGTGTTTCAAAAAGGTTTTAAGGATTTAAAGATTTTAAAATATATTGTTTCAGAGATGAAGGTTTAATCAAGTTTAAATATGTTTAGTTGATAAATAAATCAAGTTTAAAAGATTATCAAAAGGAATAGGTTTTAAAATGTTATAAAATTTGATTGTTTAATAGTAGGTAATTTCCTACATGTTTTAAGAGGTGATTTAAATGATGTCATTAAATAAAGTATAAATTATTTAATAAGGATGGTTGATTGATCAAGGTAATCAGTTAAAGGAATAATTAATTAATTTAATTATGAAGGTAATTAGTTGATTAGTTTGTGAAATCAATTTAAGGTATTGATTTATTAATGTGATTAATTATTAAGGAAATTGATTAATAGAGAATAATTAAAGTAATTAATTAAGGTGTAATTACTAAATGTGATTTATATAATAATAATTACTTAATGAAGTAATTAATGGATAATTATATGCTGTAATTAATCAATGGGTAATTACCAGATGGAAAGTAATTAAAGAATAATTACTTAATGTAAGTAATTAAGTGTTAATTATTCAATGTAATTAATTAAAGGATTTATTAATTAATTAAGGGGCTAATTAATTAATGTAAGTAATTAAGAATAATTAATTACTGAATGTGATTAATCAAGGTTGATTGACGAATGTGGTAAATTAATTAAAGGCTAATTACTGAATTAATTAGAGAGGATAATTAGGGGATGATTAATTAATGGTTTGTAATTAATTATTGTTAAGTAAGCAATATTAAAAATGATTAAAGTAATTAATTTGATTTAATTAGTAATGGATGACTAATAAATCTTGCTTACGAATGATTGGCTGATATTTCTGATATGAAATGTTTGTGATATGATATGTTTGTCTTGAATAGTGATTGTGTGGTTATCTGTCGATGATTAATTGTTGTATAAAAAGTGACATCTTGTATTTAAAATTAAATTGTATCCACTTGAATAATTTAGGTTAAGATGACACTGGATTCGAAGAGACCAGAGTCGGGTGTTAGTAAATACCCGAAACCACTTCGATTCTTTACAGATTTGATATGTGAAATCAATAGACAGGAATGGAATGATTTAAGTGAATTGGACTTTTTAATCTAAGTTTTGGTACTTAGAAATTTGTGAGTGAAATGAGAAATGTCTACAACAGTTTGTGAACTTGTAGTTGACACAAGTTATCCGGGTTATATATATAAAAGTTGTATGCTTTTGTCATTCATGTTAGATGGGTTTACTCATGCTAGTTTCCAGCCAGACCCGGGTGTTACTTTGATGTAATGCTCGGGTCAGACCGAATATTATAGATTTTCAGGAAAGGACGTTCTAGAGCTCAGGAGTCAAACTGGATGGCAGGAACGGATAGAGTGTTTCCGCTGTGTTATACTATTGTATATCTGGAACAAGTTATTTTAACTGTCCAATGATTGTTAAATGTTGTAACTCTGATGTATTAAAATATAATTGACTGATACAGCTTTCTTTGTGTAAAAAATATCATTTGATATTATATTTTATCAGTTGCGAATGTGAGATTCTGAGTTTGGTTTTCTGTTTCTTCTTCTTCTATGTCTTGTCTTCTTTTCTTAACTATCTAGAATTTTCGAGATCGAAAATTCTGGGTCGTTACATTTTCTTTATTGATTATTAGCCAAATCAATTCTCTTTTCTTTTCACATTTCTTATCCACAAATTCCCATTATCAATTTCATTCAAACCCGTACGATGTACACATATCATCGGTACGCTATATCAATTTGATCGCTCACTCGATCACACAATTTCACTACCGAACTAGTATCGTCCACCATGCTTCCGCTGCGCAGTGCATAGGAAAAATTCTAATGTTATGTTTATATATATCCATTAACACATTTCCTCTTCACTTAAAATTATACCTTTAAAGATAAATTTAAGATATTACTTCTTTTAAATTTTCAAATTTGAATTCAAATTCAAGCCAAATCAAATTAAAAAAATCAATTCAAATAATACATATATATTTTAAATAAACCCAAATTCAATTTGTATTTACTAATTCCACTTAAAAGTATTTATCTATATTTAAAACAACCCATTATCATGATCGTTTGAAAATAACAATTTTTATCAATTTAAAATAATTTATAAAGAGGATTATCACATTTAACTTTGCTTGAAATTTCTAGGATATCACATTCTTCCCGACACCCTAGTTCAATGATCCAGTCATAACATCAAAATCGAGCATAAAGCCCAAACTGGAACCCAAAGTACTATGATCGGAAACCACCCTCGGTTCTATTCAACAACTCAGTAAGAAAATCAAGCAAGAAGCATTTCAGTTCTTAAGTTCAAGCAATACAAGTTTCAGAAATCAAAGTATCAATGCACAGTTTTCAATTTTTCAGAAACTTCCTCTGTTTCAACAAAGGTGAGTGAACTTTTTTTTTAAAAAATAGAATAAAAACTTGAATCTGATTTACATCTTGATGTTTGTGGCAAAAATATGAAGTTTTTATGGAAATGATTAATAGATGATGAAAATATACCTACATGTCAATGTATATATATGTGACAGGATATATATATATATATATATATATATATATACATATATATATATCTGTGCAAATTCATTCTTCCAGTTATGTTTTCCTAGGGTTGAAATTTTATTATAAAAATTCCTATCTAACATTAGGAACCATTTTAGGCTTTGATTTCTGAAAAGTAAACTTTTAAAATTAGGTAATCTCATTTATAAAAATGATTTCGAGCTTTATGGTGGAGTATTCATCTCTAAGATGGAATTTACAATGGACTTTTGAAATCTGAGGAAAAATCAAATATCTTGATTTTGTGATTTGAATCCATAATCATGTTTGTGTTAGTGAGTGATGAATTTAGGTAGGAAAATTATGATTTTTAGATAAGTAAATTGTAAGGAATTGCTTGTTGAACGACAATTGGATTTCGGCCGTTTTCTGATGATCGACGAATTTTTGGGGGGTTGAGGTCAGAGTTGAGGCAAGTATGGGGGACGTGGCATTTGGGAAAATTGTTCTCCAAATTTTCAAACCGAGTATTAAAGATTTTCAGATAAGGATGTTCTAGAACTCAGGAGGCGAGCTGGATGGCCGGAACGTATGGAGAGTTTTTCCCTGTGATATATTTTTATTTATCTGGGACAAGTTATTTTAACTGTCCAATGATTGTGAAATGTTGTAACTCTGATGTATTAAATGTAATTGACTGATACAGTTTTCTTTGTGTAAAGAATACTATTTGATATTATATTTTATCATTTGCGAATGTGAGATTCTGAGTTTAATTTTCTGTTTCTTCTTCTCTATCTCTTTCTTCTTTTCTCTAACTATCAGGAATTTTCTAGATCGAAAATTCCCGGTCGTTACATTGGTATCAGAGCACATCTCGATCGCTCCTCAGAGACATCAACAAATCCAAGTCATCCAATATCATTCAACCATCGATAAGTTAGATTTGCAATCCCTAATTAATTTAATTTTTCTCGATTTAAATTAATTACCAACTTTATTTTCTTGGATTACCTTAATCATTCTTACATAGCATTAATTAATTATAATCACATTATTGATTCATCTTAATTAATCCTCCTTGATTAATTATCTTATAATTACATTTAATAATTGTCTTTTAATTAATCACTTAGATTAATTAGCCTTAATCATTCACATTAAATTATTCTTAAATTAATCTCCCTAATTAATTTATTACATTAATTATTGATCCTCTAATCTCTTTCCTTATTTAATTATTCCTTTAATTAATTACAATTATTAATTAACCTTAATTAATCACATGGATTAATTTTTCATCCTTAATTAATTAACTTTAATTTACAACCCTTAATTAAAAATCCAATAATTAGCTAATTAATAAATCCTAATCGTCAAGCCTTAATTAATTCCAAGGTAATCATTTATCGTAATCACTTCCCAAATCTTCATCAGAATTTAATAAACTTGATATCAATTATCATTAACTTATAAATTAACCAGAGTCCTTAAGTTTATGATAAAACACTTCATCCTTATTCAAATAATTTATTTTAGAAACTTAGTTTATCTTTCTTGGGAATTCATTCATTTAAAAACACCTTAACTTGGATAACCATTACCTTGAAATTTAATTATTAAAAATTTTAAATACCTAAAACTTATTTAAGCCATTTACTTTGCAAAAATGATAAATATTTTTCAACTTTGAACTTGTTCATATACTACTCATCTTTGAAAAAAATTTATTTATCTATATTTTAAAAAATTTATTTAACTTGCTAATGGATATATTCCAATATTTTTTAAACCATTTACTTTGGAAACCAGAATTTTTCCCGTGCACTGGGTTTGGGAACGGGGAGGTTTCCTCGGGTTGAAGCACGAGAAGGAGGGAAATGAGCTCGGGGTATGTTTCGTGCAAGCGCGAGTGTTTTAAAGTATAACAGTATTTAAGATTTAAACCAAGTGAAATAAAGAAAGGAATTCAACTCGGGAAATATTGGATGGGCTCGGGTAAGATTCAGGTTGGACCCGAAGTAAAATTGTCAATTTTTAAAATTTAAAAATAAGCAAGTTTTCAAAATTTAAAAATGAATCTTGATTGAACTATTTCTTAAATCTATTCTTTATGTAATACATGTTATTTAATAATTGATTTAAGAAGGTTATATAATTTGTTTAACTTCAATTTGATAAGTTAAATTTTTTTTAAAGTTATTTTAAAACTTAATTCAAAAATGTATTTAACTGTTAATTAAAAAGTATAACATTTTATATATACATGTTAGTGACAATTAAGTTATTCATAAAGGAAGTGATTTATCTTAAAGATAATTAAGGTTTTAATAATTAAAGATTAATTAAGTTAATAATTAATGAGGTAATGATAGAGTAATTAATTAATTTATTAGATAATTAGAGATTATAAATTAATAATTAGAGGTTAATTAAGTAATTAGTATAATTAAGCATCAATCAATTAAGTAATTAGAGATTAATTACTTAAATGATGATTACTTAATTAAAGAATTAAACTGTTGAGGGATAATTAATTTAAAGAATGGAGGTCGTATTGTAAGGAGTGGGCCAAGAAGATCATGACTGTGACATATAGAAGCACCCTAGAAGTTGGATGGTACTTGGCTCCTTTATTTGACTTAGGCTATCTTATGATTGTGGATTTTGGTAAATTGCCTATTAAAGATACACATTTAATCTAGAAAAATGGGAGGTAAGAAACTTCATAGTGGAAATATCCGAAACAAGATGTGAAGGAGTGGAGAAACTTGGAACGACTTCGAATTTCAGATACCATGTTTAAATATCTGAATTATTTAAATATTTAAATCTTGGATCAAATGTCATTAAAATGATTGAATGAGCTTTTTAATGGCTTCATTCTCCTTCTATTCCTCTTTAACTTTTTCAAACCAACTACAATCACAACCATATTTTTTCAAAGACCATAGAATATCATTAAAACATGATTTATAATCTAAGAAGTTGAGAATAATGGAGTGGATAGGGGAACGCAACTTGGTCGTGAGCAATTATGTGGTGGGGAGGCATGGTTTTGAGATTTCGGAAGCAAAATGTGGTTGCTTTGGCGATGAGGTGAACGTACGAAGGGTTGCCTTGGTTTTCATCCTTGGGTTTGGTTGTTAAATTAGATTTAGAGTGAGTTATCCACTATCTTATAAGTATATATTGTGTATATATATGTTGTGTGCAAAGTATAAAGTTAAAGTGACATTAAACATTAAAGTTATAAACTTTGGACCCCTCTTGCTTTTGAAAGAAAATGGTAACTTTATATTGTATAACATCACTTCTATTACTCTCTTAAACATGTGGCATGGCCTTAACTTGATGTTTAAATGGTGTTTTAACTTGTGTATTAAATTGAAGTAAGTTTGAAACTTTTTGAACGAGAATAGTCGTTATAAGTGCGCTTTAATGTCCTTTAAATTTAACTTTAGTAAATTGGATATTCATGATCTTAACTGGGGATAATTTGATTAGGTTGTTCTCTACATTTATTTTGCTGTATGGAAAAATAAATAATTGGATTGGAAACTTATGAAAATTATGAGCAAAAGTTGTGAAGTTAACAAAAAGGTGGTTATAAATACACTTCGTAAATATAACCTATTTTCAGGAATTTCTCTAAATAAATTAAGAGATATTCTTAGGGGTTTATTTCCATAGTTTTTAAGCACGATAAGGATAGTACTTACTATTAAAATCTGAAGTTTTAAATTGTTTGTTAAAGTGGTTAAAACTAGTCGCAAAGATCATGCTTTTCAATATTGTTTTTAATCAGGATTTTTAATAACATTTAAATGCGGTAGTAAGTTGTTTATGGTTTCACGTTTTCAATAATGATATTTATATATGGTATTTTTCTCTAATCTTTTTAGAAATGTTTTCTAATCTATTTTGAAGTATTTTAAAGTGGTTGAAGTTTACATATATTTTTAATAATTATATATATATTCAAAATAAAGAGGTTTTATAATATAAACATATTTTCATCAAAGTATAAATTAGTTATTTTTAAAGTAATATTTTATATAGTTATTTAAAACCTAATTATAAGCATTTATAAGTTTTTGTAAAAGGTAATTAACTTTACTTAGCACTAAAATCCAATGAAGTAGGCTTATTCATTTGTGAGAGTTAAGATTGATGTCGAGTAGGAATGGAGCAATAGAGCTCTAACCTACTGCCTTTCCACTTGAACAAGGAATAGTTAAGTCTGGAATATTAGAAACGGGTTAATCATGTTGTTTGTTACTTATTTATGGAAATCATTAGTACTATACTTAAACTAAAAGCAGCCGAGTAGACATATATGTTTGTGAGATTCAAGAATGAAGTGTCCAGGCAAAACTTTTGTGACGACCCGAAGTTTCCGATCTCGAAAATTCCAGATAGTTAGGAAAAAGAAGAAAGAGATAGAAGAATAAGAAGATCAGAAATACGAACATGTCACATTCGCAGTGGATAAAATATAATAACAAATAATAACGGTCTACAAAAGAATTCTGTATCTGTCAAAATACCTTTATAATACATCAGAGTTACACATATATACAGACACTGGATATACACAATCACCATGTCTCAGATATACAACGATATAATACAACGGAGACACTCCATACGTTCTTGCCATCCAGCTCTCCTCCTGAGCTCCAGAACGTCCTTACCTGAAAATCTGTAATACTCGGTCTGACTCGAGCATTACATCAAAGTAACACCCGGGTCAGGCTGGAAACCAGCGTGAGTAAACCCATCCAACATGAAATTCCAATGCATAGAACTTATTTAAAACCCGGGGTGACTCGTATCAATTTACAAATTCACAATTTGTTATAGACATCACTTATTTCACACATCAATTTTCTAAGTACCAAAACTTAGATTAAATAGTCCAATTCACTCAAATCATTTCATTCCCGCCTATTGATTTCACATATCAATCTATAAAAATTCGAAGTGGTTTCGGGTATTTTCTAATACCCGACCCCGTTCTCTTCGAATCTCATTCAAGGCATCCAATACTATGCAGTCATCCATAAGAAAACTTGATCACTTCCAAAATAAATTTTATCACTTCAAATTGAATTGCTAACCTCAAACACTTAGATTCCTTTACTTGACATTAATTAATTTCAAATCAACTGATTAATCATTCCTTAATTATCCATCTTAATTAATCACCCTGGATTAATTATCCTTCAATTACATTCAAGTAATTACCTTTAATTAAGTACACAAATTTATTATTCTTAACCGAAAACAGTAATTAATCTTTAATTACTTCACAAATTAATTATCTATAATTAATTACATTAATCCTTAATTACTTATATTAATTTGTTTCTCATATATCACTTATCATTGATTAAGTAATCTTAATTAATCAACTTTTAATCACATCATTAGTTATATAAATTAATGATTTCTAATTACATTTTAATTTATCCAAATTTAAATTAATTACATTAAGAAAACTAATCATTAATTAAACCACAAATATTAATCACTCTTGATAAATCTCAACCAGTAATTAACTACCTATTTATTTACTTCATTAGATAAATTAATTAATCATTTTATAAGGAAGTTTAAAGGAATTTAAAACCAAATTTATTTTTGAATTCAATATTCTAATTATCAATATAATTCATCGTAGAATATCAAGTATTCATAACATAGAATATTAAACAGTCTAATTTTTTTTGAGGAATCCAGTTGGATCCCTCCAACCTGTTTCCCTGCATCCACATATGTTAGCACAATATCACTTCCACTTCGAGGTGGAATATCGTGGTATATGAGATTAATAAAATATCATCCGCTATTATGCGGCGCATAGGGTCTCATCCGCTATATAATGCGGGAAATCAATCACTCCAATATATACTATACATAACTATATAATATACCACATCAAATCAATTCAATCATTCAACCAATTATTTAAATTCAACCATTTAAATTAAAATTAAAATCCAGATGAGTGAGATTAACTCACCTTCGCTATTTGTTTTGCAAGACTGATCCAAACCGGCTTGTCTCTTCCCGATTTAAGACCTTGTATAAACAATATGCAATATATTAACATTTTAAATAATCGGACAGTAAATTACCATTTCATAATTTAATTAACTAATAATTTAATCTAAACTGATAATTTCCCTTTTAAAATTTTTTAGTAACTATAATAAATTATATAAGTTAATCGAACAAATTTAATCACTAAATCTATTATTTTAAAATGTATGTACATATTATTTATTTTTCTTTTGAAACTAAATACACACACACACACACACATACACACTTATACAGAATTCATAAAAATCTAATTTATATAAATTCTTTCAACCTTTAAAATTCCTGCATTTTTTTCTTCAATATATATATATATATATATATGTTTTAAACTTAGTTAGTATCTGAAATAATATACCTTGCTGTCCTATATATATATGTGTGTGTGTGTGTGTGACTGATTCAATTCTTAAACAACTGTTTAAACCTTGTTGTTTTATATACCGATTAAATTTAAAACAACTATTTTATAACTTGCAGTTAACTTTTGATAAGTGAAATAATAATTACTTTACAAGTTTGAACTTAAGTGACGAAAAATTTAAAATGTTAGAGATTTAAATTACCCTAAACTCGTTCACGAAAATCAAACCAACGAGTTCTCCACTCAAGCCATATGCGAGATTTCCTGACCTCGACGAACCATCTCCACTTGCTCGAATCCCCAAATCACCGCGACTCCACCTTCGTCGCTCGCGCGCACGAACGCCAAAGACGAGCCAAACACCGGCATTGCGACACTGTCTGCCCCAGGCTGCCGCGTTCCTTCCTCTCGCCGTTGCTTACACAAAAACTCGTCGACGATAAGCCTTGCAGAACAACATGCCTCGCCGCCCGCGCGAGCTTTCTCCTCTATCCCTCTTTTTTTTGGAGAACGAAGACGAGATTAGGGATTCGATTCGAATAGGAATGGAAGGTAGATAGGCTGCGATTAAACTATTTTTTTTATATATAACGAATTCAATTTGAATTCGTTTCGCTTTCGCCATTTTTTTTACATGAACTTGACTCTTTCGTTCTTGGCCTTAGAAACTAAGGAGGTCGGGGATATTGAATAAAATTTTGAAATGATTGAGTGAGAGAAAGGAAATGTTACGTGTTGGCTAAGGCTTGTATACAGTGATTTGAAATGTTGAAAAAAGTTCTGATTGATAAGTTTCGTCGAGTCAACATATATATATATATATATATATATATATATATTATATTTAAATTCAAATCGTCTCGAATACGCAATTAAAATTTTGACCTCCTATCGAGGTGTGCCGCTAGGCGTTTTCAATGTTACACCCCTATTTCGGACGTAATGGAAAAGGTTTCGAGTCCTAATTCGATCGTATGGAGAAGATAGCTTTTTGGACCCAGTTATTATATTGAATTTCGATTTAATTTTCAGCGCGTTTACTTATTGTACGTCCAAACGATCATTCCAAACACTACGAAAATTGAAATCCGATAATAATACAATATTAAAGATCCAGTGGAACTGGTTTCATCAAATTCCGAGACTGTGCCCCAGAAGACTATTTTTAAATATCGATTTAAATGATAAAATTTCAAAACTTAACAAAACACTTCCAAATTCAATTTTAACATTTTTACTATCTTCAGTACTATCGATATAAATTTTATAAACCCTTAAATTATTTTTAACAGGCTTAAAACTCAAGATTCAACATTTGACCCAATTTCCAGTAATTAATTCCTATAATTTAATTGCTAAATAATAATAATATTTGAATTCAAGTTAAAAATTAGCTTTTAAATATTTAAAATCAATTAAATATTCTAATTTAAATTGTTCAAAATTCCAGGTCGTCACATTCCTCCCCCTTAAAAGAATTTCGTCCTCGAAATTACTAGTTAGGAAGACTGGTCCAATACCCGTTTACTTTTCCCCCAAAACCAACTATTCAACATCCTACCAACTATCTTTTTATAAAAGGCCCATTATTATTCTTACTAACTTCCCAAAATCTTCCACAGTTTTCAAACGATACCTTTTTTCTCAATCATTCAAATTTCAATTTAAAACCAAATTTTGAATTATTAAAATTTTCTCAAAAATTTTCTGACTCTCTAAATTTTCGAAAAATTTCGCCAGCGTCTCCTTTGCGGGGCTAGCTCGGTACAACTACAAAATGCCTCTAAGGGCTCCCAAATTCCAAAAAAAAACAAAGAGCCAAGTGGCTAGATCAAAAACCCCATCAAATTTCATACAGAAATTTAAACACATACCTTTTTGTCGAGCAATTCAAATTATCTCCTGAAATCAAAACCAATTTTCCTTTCCCTTTATAATACCCACATATACTACTTAGCAATAATATCCAATCATAGCTTTTAAAATCATTTTATACATTTTCTTACAGAAGTTTTCATATCTACTTCTATTCAAATTAGTTTTTCCCATCTCCATATGAATTCAATTTATCTTCAACTCTGAATATTGAATTTTATCTTCCATTTATAGCTGATTCATTTCATTATTTTAAATTAGTTTCATCCATTAATTTATTTCAATTTCCAATTTGAAATCGTTTCGTCGCTAATAAAAATTTTCCAAAAATTTTCGAACTGCCAAAATTTTCGAAATTTTTTGGCAGAGTCTCCTTTGTACGGAGGAGCTTTTGTAATTTGACAAGTGATATAAATATATATACATCGACCCACACGATCGGAAAAACAAAAACAGTTTATATTTTCTATTTTTATTGCATAGGCGTACCTTTATTTAGCATTTTTAAGCAAGCGACTTATTTAATTTGCAATTAGCGCGTCCAAATCCAGCCAAACGGCCTTCCAGTACCTGTACTTACTCAATTTAAATATGTAAGTGCCATATATAGGAAATTTATTTACATTTCACTCATTTTCAATAGCTAACACATGGATTTCATAAGCTATACCTACCAAAAAGCACTTAAAAGTAATTAATAAGGTTTCAATCACTAATTCATTTTCTTTCACTCGCTTTTCTTATCCTTGCATTAAATTTAATTGATGTACAACTCACTTACTTACCTTCAATTCATTTATAATTCCAAACAAACTCATATTCATATCAATTGATTCAAAAATCAATTATATTTGCATCCACAAATTCATAGAATTTGATTAAATCTCGTTTACATCAAACGACAATCATTTCTACGTAATTAGATGATATCCATGTGAATAAATAATTACTTAAGTTTTATAACCAATTTAAATTGATTTTGACTCAATTTATATTTAATCCAATTCCATTTTAATTCATTCACAACCATTTTATTTAGCTCGACACAATCCATGCTTGTATGCTACTAACCATTCCCAAATTAGTTCAACCCAAGCTTTTATTTAATGGGATTTCACCCTTATTCGAAGCCAAGCTTCCATAAATTTTAAAATTAAGTTAATTTACTTTAGTTTATTCCAACATCAAACTTAAGTTCACTTCCATTTAATTTAGTTAGCCATTTATTTTAATTTTATTTTTAATCCCATTCTCAGTTATTCAATACAATATCCAAGTTTATATTTAACTCATTTACACTTGAATTGGATTTATTTGTAACTCAAATCATTTCTATATAATCCAACTCCATTTTTATTTTTACAACATCTCCACTTGTTTTAATTCATTATCAAATCCAGGTCGAATTCTATTTATAATTTGAGTTCATTTCCAATCTTCATTATTAACTTACAATCCATTTTATTTATCTGTGTTAAATTTTATTAATATACTCTATCAAATAATTTATTTAGCCAATTAGCTTACTTCCAACTTTTATATCAATATTCGACTTTATTACAAAAATCACTTCATTAAATTTTCCTGAGTTCATTTTTTTTATATAATTCCAGTTTGGATTTTCTTTCATTTTCCAAAATTCCAACACTTTTATTTTAAAATTTTAGAAATACTTTTGAATTCACATAATACCATTAAAATAGCTTTTTATAAAAATACTTCTTATAACTCGATGTCTCAATCAGTCCATCCTTGTTCTCATAGAAATTCGGTCATATGTTGATGAGGCGTAGGACTGAAAATCTATAAGTACTTAGCAGACCCATTTTCAACATCTAGTGAAAATACTTGGAAAATAATTTTATTGAAAAATATCGAAAACATTTTTTGAAAATAGAGGAAATATATTTGGTTAGAATGCTCTGGAAATCATCAACCCCATCCATGGTCGCAGTTACATCCTAGATTACGTTGCCATGGCAGCAAAAGTCCATGTAACTGTAGGCACTCCTCGCCCTCGATTATGCCATGGAATCCACAATAGATCGCAGTTACATTCCAGGGTTATGTTGGCATCACAGCAAAAGTCCATGTAACTGTAGGCATCAACGCCCTCGATTTTCGCTGTCAAAAATGAAACTTCTCCACTCCCACATAGGTCGCAATCTACCGATTTAAAATCAAACATAGACCGTTGGCTCTCAGCGACACACACGACTTTCGCTATGTTAGCATAGGTCGCAGTCTACCGATACAAAATCAAACGTAGACTGTTGGCTCTCAGCGACACACACGACTTTCGCTATGGTGTGCAGTAGATCGCAGTGACATCGAGTTACACTGTTGTCACAGCATAACCCAAATGCCTCTGTAGGCATCAGCGCCCTTGATTTTCTCTAGACACTACTCATAATCCTCAGGAACTAGTTTTGTCCGGACTCCTAACAGGATTAACTTTAGAACCCCCCTTAGGGTTCAAGGCAGTACCACCCTGTGGTACTCCTGAGAAGTTCATTTCAAGGGAGCGTTTTTTCCCCATAGCCACTATCAAAACACTTTATACTATACACGTATAGTATCTTCCAAATCATACACCTAGTATGAATCTCATATAAAGCTCCTTTACATAAAACCGATTATCCCAAAATCGATATTCTCAAACTAGGCTTTCTAAATTCCAATATTTATTTTACCCAAAAATCAAATGCCTTTCCAAATCCAAAGGTTCCCAAAACTTTTTTTTTCCAAAATCCTCATAAGATCCTTTATATATATAGATATATATATAAAATCCTTGATAAAAATCTTTGGATCATTTCAAACTTGTATAAAACCCCTTTTTATACTTCAAACACTTTCAAAATCCTTTTCTTCCGGCAATAGATTCAACAAAGGGAGATTTATCTTATATAACAAACATATATAACTTTGTTTATTCAAAATCAAATATTCAAATTTGATTACTCTTTTTTTAAAAGTTGTTTCATCTTACTTATCATCATAAAAAATATCCAACTTTCACTTTTACCCATTGTATATTTCACAAAATATACATTCATTTCAAAAGAAATCATTTCACATTTCTTATTCACAAATTTTAAATATCAATTTCATTCAAATCCGTACGATGTACACCTATCATCCGTACGCTATACCAATCTGATTGCTCACTCGATCACACAATTTCATTTCCGAACTAGTATCGTCCATCCGACTTTCTAGTGCGGACACAGATCTGGTTTCTTGATCAAAAACCGTCATTCTCCTTGCATAGCCATAACTATGATAGAGAATATCCAGAACCAATCAACAATCCATATCCAGGTTTGCCATCTAAAATCGAGTGAAAATTCCCAACTCGGATCGATAAACTATCTCGAAATTCTATGCTCGAATTTGGATCAAATCACTATGCGAATAGAATAATATACGTACATCCTACGTATTTATTTTCATTGATTATTAACTAAATCAACCTCTCTTTCTATTCACATTTCCTTTAATTTCTATCCACATAATCACAATTGTTTCAATTCCATTGGATTATCACTTTAATCCTTATCCCAAATGGATATTCAATCATAACAGTTTGAACTCTGTCCAACTTAAATCCGGAAAATAGCTTGAAAATTTTAAAATAGATAAGTCGTTGAAAAATAATTATTAGTTTGTAGCATAGCTATAAAATAGTTAAGTAATTGTAAAATAGTTGGAAAATAGTCAGATAGTTATAGAAATTTTAAATAATTTCAAAATGGTTGTAAAATAGTAATTAATTTGTAAAATAGTTGAAAAATAGTAATTAGTTTATAAAATAGTTGAAAAATTGTTAAATAATTCCAAAAATAAAGGTAAAACAAATATAAAATAATTTGGCTTTAAAAAGAAAGGTTGTATTTAGTAAATAGCTTGGAAAAATAATTTTATATTAAAACAATTTATATTGAAAATAATCCAGAGTCAAAACTGTTCAATTTCCAAATCACCATTCTCATCAGTTCAATTTAAATTTCCACTTCCATTTCAAATCATTTCAATTCAATCCAATTCAAATTTTCCATTTAATTTTAAACTTATACATCTTCAATCGCAAATCCAATTAATTCAAATCAGATTCAATTTTAACGAATTCAATTCAAATTTCAAATTTAAACCATCCCGAATTATATAAATTCGAGTTAAATTTTTAAATGTTGATTTAATCCTTTAAATAAAATCAACTTATCTCTTTAAACCATTTAATTCTGAATCCATTTCAAACTTATCTTCGTTAAATTTTAGTTTGGTTTATTTCTATTACCACTTAATTCTCATTATTAAAATTTTCAAATAATATAACAACCAATTATCTTAATATTTATTACAAAGAAATATTGCTTTATATATCAAAATATATTATTATATAAAATCATTTAAAACCTTTATATAATAAAAAAACAAGTACGTGCTCATATATATACACACACACACACACACACATACTCAACTCATTCTAGGGTACCATTGACCCTATCTTTAATGAGTATTCCTCACCAGAGCCAAGGTTCTCGCTTAACCTTCAGCTCTGATACCAACTGTAACGACCCGGAGTTTCCGATCTCGAAAATTCCATATAGTTAGGAAAAGGAAGAAAGAGAAAGAAGAATAAGAAGATCAGAAATACCAACATCTCACATTCACAGCGGATAAAATATAATAACAAATAATAACAGTTTACAAAATAATTCTGTATCTGTCAAAATACCTTTATAATACATCATACTTACACATATATACAGACACTTGATATCACAATCATCATGTCTCAGATATACAACAATATAATACAACGGGGACACTCCATATGTTCTTGCCATCCGGCTCGCCTTCTCATCTCCAGAACATCCTTACCTGAAAATTGTAATACTCGGTCTGACCCGAGCATTACATCAAAGTAACACCCGGGTCAGGTTGGAAACCAGCGTGACTAAACCCATCCAACATGAAATTCCAATGCATAAAACTTATTTAAGACCTGGGGTGACTCGTATCAATTTACAAATTCACAATTTGTTATAGACATCATTTATTTCACACATCAATTTTCTAAGTACCAAAACTTAGATTAAATAATCCAATTCACTCAAATCATTTCATTCCAGCCTATTGATTTCACATATCAATCTATAAAAATTCGAAGTGGTTTCGGGTAATTTCTAATACCCGACCCCGGTCTCTTCGAATCTCATTCAAGGCATCCAATACCATTCAATCATCCATAAGCAAACTTGATCGCTTCCAAAATAAATTTAATCACTTCGAATTGAATTATCAATCACTTTGATTCATTCACTTGACATAAATTAATTTCAAATCAATCAATTAATCATTCCATAATTATCCATCTTAATTAATCACCCTGGATTAATTGTCCTTCAATTACATTAAAATAATTATCTTTAGTTATTTACACGAATTTATTATTCTTAACCAAAAATAGTAATTAATCTTTAATTACTTCACAAATTAATCATCTATCATTAGTTACATTAATCCTTAATTACTTATATTAATTTGTTTCTCATATATAACTTATCATTGTTTAAGTAATCTTAATTAATCAACTTTTAATCACATCATTAGTTATATAAATTAATGATTTCTAATTACATTTTAATTTATCCTTATTTAAATTAATTACATTAAGAAATTAATAATTAATTAAACCACAAATATTAATCACTCTTGATAAATCTCAACCAGTAATTAACTACTTATTTCTTTACTTCATTAAATAAATTAATTACTCGTTTTATAAAGAAGTTTAAAGGAATTTAAATCCAAATTTATTTTTAAATTCAATATTCCAATTATCAATATAATTCATCGTAGAATATCAAATATTCATAACACAGAATATTAAACAGTCTAATTTTTTTGAGGAATCCAGTTGGATCCCTCCAACATATTTTCCTGCATCCACAGATGTTAGCACAATTCCAATTCCACTTCGAGGTGAAATATCGCGGTATATGGGATTAATATAATATCATCCGCTATTATGCGGCGCATAGGGTCTCATCCACTATATAATGCGGGAAATCAATCACTCAAATATATACTATATATTACTATATAATATACCACATCAAATCAATTCAATCATTCAACCAATTATTTAAATTTAACCATTTAAATTTAAATTAAAATCCAGATGAGTGAGATTAACTCACCTTCGCTTTTTGTTTTGCAAGTCCGATCCAAACCGGCTTGTCTCTCCCCGATTTAATACCTTGTATAAACATTATACGATATATTAACATTTTAAATAATCAGACAGTTAATTACCATTCCGTAATTTAATTAACTAATAATTTAATCTAAACTGATAATTTCCCTATTAAATTTTTTTTAGCAACTATAATAAATTATATAAGTTAATCGAACAAATTTAATCACTAAATCTATTATTTTATAATAAACTAGTAAATTAAAAATGTATATACATATTATTTATTTTTCTTTTGAAACTAAATATATATATAGACATGAGGTCCAGTGGTTTACGACATGAGGTGAGTTGCTGCATCTTGTTGTGGTGGCACAGGTTCGATTCCCAGTGGTTTACGACATGAGGTGAGTTGCTGCATCTTGTTGTGGTGGCACAGGTTCGATTCCCAGCGGCCACAAGTATGAGACATAAGTGCACGGCCACTTTAAAACCGGCTTAACCAAAGGTCAGGGCGACATAGTCTCCCTGTCCCCAAAGTTTAAAAATATTCCTTATTTCTACCATTTCCATGTCTGATGCCAATTCCAAGCTTTTATCGTTATGAATATTAGATTGTGATACACATTAAATTATAAAAAATAAATTTTCCTGTTCCATTGCTCCAGTGGATTTTCATATTTGTTAAGTGATTCAGTGGATTTTTAATGTCTTCCTGCTCCAGCGACATTTGCGTTCCATCCCGTTGACCTTTTCTTCTCCCTTCCGTTTCGCCTCTCTCCTCACTCCATGCCTGACTCTACTTCGCTTCCCCCCTCTTTATCGCTACGCGCTTCCCCCTCTTCTACCAGATCTGGCCGCGTGTTCAAAGTCCAGTCGTCCCTCACCGATAGCCTCATGCCTCCAAACCTGTCCATTGCTGATTTCCCTCCTCTCCCTTCATCTGGTCCGGCTTTAGTTGCGAATTCTTCGCCAGTCAGTCCATCGGTTCTAGGTGTTGTGAATAAGGCTGCGTCCACTTTGCTGTCGTTACCTCCCCTTGCTTGCGGTGGAAGATCTGGGTCTGATGTGAATGTGAATAGTCAGGCAGGTTTCGTTGGTTCAGGTACTAATGGTTGTGTTACCCCTGTCGACTGTGATTTTACAGTTCGTGAGCCTCGTCCTAATAACGGTGACAATGTAAGTAACCACGGCCCAATTTGTGATGTGGAGAAGCTGATAGTGAATGTTGTGAATGATGATGGGGGTAATGTTAGTTTGCCTGAGTGTTTTCTGGGGAGAGAATCGGCTGGCAATCAATGTTCTGGTCAGTGCACACTTGGTGCTTGTGATAATGCCCCAACGAAATCTGTTCCAATTCCCAGTTTGGCTGGCACTGATGTTTCTTTTCCAGCTGCCTCTATTGGCTCCCGTCCCGTTCTGGAGCGCCCTGGTCCAACTCCGCCTTCGATGCCGAACTCCAAAACTTGGTCTTCCCTATTCTCGTCCTTGCCTCGGAATGCGGGTAACTACATTCCGATTGATTTTGAAATGGTCGAAGTAAATGGAGTAATGATCCCTCCCCCTTCTGTTTTGCAAGCCGGTGTGGATTTTTGGGCTGATCATTTAGTAGGTTTCTTTCTTGAATCTACTTACCGAATAAAAAATGTGACTTTAGCTCTTCGGAGGGCATGGAAGCTTCGTGGTAATTTGGATGTGAAGCTGATTGACTCCATGTACTATCTTAAGTTTTCCTCTCTTGAGGATCGTCGGATTGCTCTTGACGCTGAGCCCTCATTCTTTGATGGTAGGCCTTTCATTGTTACTCCTTGGACCCCAACTGTGGCAAGTGCACGTGAACAAGTTCTTTCTATCCCCGTGTGGGTATTTTTCTCTCAGATTCCCTCTGCTCTTCAACCGCTTATTGGTCTGAATTGGCTAGCCTGTAACGTTGGAAAATTAAAATGTTTTGACTCAAACACAGTGGCTCGTGATAAGTTGATGTATGCTAAGGCTCTTATTGAAATATCCCCTTTCAAGCCTCTCCCATCCTCTATTTCTGTCCAACTAGCTGTTGGTCATGTTGAGGTAGTTCGTGTTCGCTACGGTTGGGTTCCGGAAATCTGTTCATCATGTCACTCCTTTGGCCACCTGGCTACTGCCTGCTTGCATTCGGAAGCCGTCGCGGATGCTCCGAAGATCCCTTTGCCTCGCCCCCCTCGTAGGATTTGGGTCCCCAAGGCTACATCCCCTGGTTCTCTGATTTCCCCTTCATCGGCTGTTCCATCTGCTGACTTGCCTCCGTCGCCGAAGGTTAGGCCTGATTCTGTGGTTGTTGTTCCTGATCCTGGTTCGTCGCCGTTGCCTGTCGCTTGGGATGAGCCCGAGGGGTGTTGGATTGATCCCATCTCTGATATGAGATTTAACCCGGTCAATGGATCTTTCTTCCGGTTTGTTTCTGATGATCAGCAGGACCTTCGTTGCCTTCGCTACAAACCTTCAGGTGATTCCTTAGTTCTTGATTTGGATGGGTTATATGCAAGTTCGAATTCTGCGATGCTAGCTGATATTACCTGGGATCGTTCTTTTATCTACTCCTCTGATGCTATGGGTTATGATCCGCGTCTTGCTCTTCTTTTCCGACCTTTTGCTGGTTTTTGTGGATCCATTCCTCTAGTCGCTTCTCTGGTGGATGGATCTGATGTGATATCTTCCTCTTCGGAGGAGTGCTAGTTTTTTTTCTTCTTCCTAGTTTTAGTTACGGTGACATATTTGTCTCGTACCTGTGCTGTATTTTCTGTATTATCTCTTAGTAGTTAAGGTGCTTTACCTTACTCCTGTACTTCAACTTTATTACTTACGTAATAAATAGTGGACGGTCCACTATAAAACCGGCTTGCTTTGCAAAAAAAAAAAAAAAAAAAAAAAAAAAAAAAAAATAAAAAAAAAAAAAAATATATATATATATATATAGACACACTTATATAAATTTCATAAAAATCTAATTTATATAAATTCTTTCAACCTTTAAAATTCCTGCTTTTTCTTCTTCAATCTATATGTATGTTTTAAACTTAGTTAGTATCTGAAATAATATACCTTGTTGTCCTATATATATACATACATATATATATATATATATATATATATATATATATATGTATGTATGTATATATATATGAGGCTGATTCAATTCTTAAACAACTATTTAAACTTTGTTGTTTTGTATACCGATTAAATTTAAACCAACTATTTATAACTTGCAGTTAACTTTTGATAAGTGAAATAATAATTATTTTACAAGTTTAAACTTAAGTGACAAACAATTTAAAATGTTAAAGATTTAAATTACCATAATCTCGTTCACGAAAATCAAACCAACGAGTTCTGCACTCAAGCCATACGCGAGATTTCCTAACCTCGACGAACCATCTCCACTTGCTCGAATCCCTAAATCACCGTAACTCCACCTTCGTAGCTCGCGCGCACGAACGCTAAAGACGAGCCAAACACCGGCATCACAGCACTGTCCTCCCCGAGCTGACGTGTTCCTTCCTCTCGTCATTGCTTACACAAAAACTCGCCGATGACAAGCCTCGCCGAACAACAGGCCTTGCCGCCCTCGCGAGCTTCCTCCTCTAACCCCCTCTTTCTTTCTTTTTTTCGAGGACGAAGACGAGATTAGGGATTCGGTTCGAATAGGAATGGAAGGTAGATAGGCTGTGATTAAATAATTTTTTTTTATATATAACGAATTCAATTTGAATTCATTTCGCTTTCGCCATTTTTTTCTTGAACTTGACTCTTTCGTTCTTGGCTTTAGAAACTAAGGAGGTCAGGTATATTGTATAAACTTTTGAAATGATTGAGTGAAGGAAAGGAAATGTTGCGTGTCGGCTAAGGCTTGTATACAGTGATTTGAAATGTTGAAAAAAGTTTTGATGTGATAAGTTTGGTCGAGTCAACATATATATATTATATTTAAATTCAAATCGTCTCGAATACGCAACTTAAAATTTTGACCTCCTATCGAGGCGTGCCGATAGGCGTTTATAATGTTATACCCCTATTTCGAAAATAATGGAAAAGGTTTCGACACCTAATTCGATTGTATGAAGAAGATAACTTTTTGGATCCAGTTATTATATTGAATTTCGATTTAATTTTCAGCGCGTTTACTTATCGTACGCCCAAACGATCATTCCAAACACTACGAAAATTGAATCCGATAATAATACAATATTACATATCCAATGGAACTGGTTTCGTCAAATTCCAAGGCTGTGCCTCAGAAGGCTATTTCTAAATATCGATTTAAAAGATAAAATTTTAAAACTGAATAAAACACTTCCAAATTCAATTTTAGAACTTTTATTATCGTCAGTACTATCGATATAAATTTTACAAACCCTTAAATTATTTTTAACAGGCTTAAAACTCCAGATTCAACATTTGACCCAATTTCCAGTAATTAATTCCAATAATTTAATTGCTAAATAATAATAATATTTGAATTCAATTTAAAAATTAACTTGTAAATATTTAAAATCAATTAAATATTCCAATTTAAATTGTTCAAAATTCTGGGTTGTCACAACTTTAATGTCCAACCAGTGCTCTAACTTACTCGGCTTCACTTTTGAATGAGAAACAGTTAAGTTGAAATGTCAAAAAAGAGTTAAGCATATGAACAATGATTAGTATAAGCAACTGTTTTAACTAGATAATCGATTAGTCGATTATCGAACTGAACCTATTAGCATCTTACTTTAAAAAAAAATGTTTTTAAAGACAATACAAGTATGTAATGATTTTGGATTTGTTGTGACAATATGTTAATAACATTCATCTTTAACCCTTTTAGATTATACTTGTGAATGTAAATAGATCTTTAAAAGGATGTTTTAAAGATAAGCTTAAATGAAATGATTTTGGGTTTGTAGTAACAATGTTTAAGTAACATTTGTCTTAATTTTTTTTTGAATGGATTTGTGAAAGTACTTAGATCCGTAAAATGTATATTTTAAAGGAATTATAAGTATGGAATCGTTTGGAAAATGATAGGAGAAGCAAAGGTTTAAAGTAAGAAATCTTGTTAATGATTCGTAAATATACTTATACCATTTGAGATAAGTATATGAATACTTTTTGAAATATTAAAAGAGTACAAATAAATAGTAGTGATTGATAAACGAAGTTCTACTAAATAACAAAAAGATATCAATAAAAGAAGTTTTGATTAATAAAAGATTAGTTAAACAAAAAGGAGATTAGAAACCGCTTATGTTACTTGATCTTCCTTTGTATATTTACTTGTTTATAGAAAAAATTTAGTTGTATACTTATCACTAAAAGCCGATGATGTATGCTTGTCTATCTATGGGAATTAAGACTGATGTTTGTGTAGGGATATGAGCAATAGAGCTCTAACCTATCGACTTCACTCTTGATCGAGGATAATATGAGATGAAAATATCAAAATCATGGTAAGCATACGAGACTTGGCTTCTAAATGCAATCCATCTCATTATCATTGAAGAGCCAAATTTGTCAATTCAGTCTTGAAGAGACTGGGATCGGTAAGTGTTTTACTTACAAGAACCACTTGAATACTGAGATACGTGTTCTATCTTTTAGAAGTGGATCTATTCGAGATGTTGAAATCCATGTGTGTTTTAGAGATCTATTCGTGATGTAGGAATTTAATTTGGGATCCATATTTAGTTTGAGTGCTAAAGACTCGTATGGAAGATGTCGAACGTAACCTCAACATCTCAAATGGCTAAAGGCAGAGTAGGATGCATGACCTAGGGCTTAGATGGTGGTTCTTTTGAGGGATTACCATTATGGTATCCCATGCGGTCTCAAAAGTACTATTTTATGTTGATTAAATATTTCTTGAGTTTCTCATACAAGACTTATGTCTGGCACATGGATTTTGTTTTCCCTAAATTACTTATGTGCTCTTTCATGTAGTTTGAGAAAGACAGTTTTCATTAATGTTCTTTGGAGCTCAAGGAGACGAACTGGATGTTTCACTTATCGTAATATTCTTATTTCCGCTGCATTATTATTTGATATATTAGCATTTGTGAGGGTAAGTTGTTATAACTACCTAAGCTAATGATAGCACTTAGGTTTTGTAACTCCGCAATTTATTTATCGAACTTTGTACTATTCCTTTTATATTATATATTATCATTCTGCTATGAGATTATGACATTGTGTTCTCTTCTTTCATGTTCTATTTCTTTTTTTATTTTACCCTAACAATTCATCTTTCCATCACTTAATTGCCTGTATGTGAATATCGTGGATGTATTACCGTTGACATTTGGGGATTAAAAAGGTGGATCTTTACAAAAGTTCATGCAAAAAGGTGTACATTAATTAATATAAGAACATAAGCTAGACTTTTGATGAAGATGAGTTAAGTATGAATGGAAAAGATGGAGAATCCAAAAGGAATGATAATTGGAAGTCCATTTTTATGTCCAACCCCATGTGAAAGAATTTGACAAAAAGATTTTTGAATTCGAATTTCTTTTTTAAAATTCCTTCTAAAGGGTGAAAAAATGGAACGTACTTGATTAAAATGGGGTATTGATAATAGAACTATATGTACACATAATAATTTAGATAGAAATAACACTAGAAACACACACACACACATATATGACATAAGATTAGTGATCTAGGTAGAAATAGTATAGGAGTAGAACAATAAGAACATGATAGAAAGAATAGACGAATTCCATGGATATGCAATAATTGCACATAAATAGTAGATAGGCGCTTAGATAGATACTGCAATTACTCATATCTTTTAGAAGTCCCCCTCACGTGCTATCAAAATCTCCGCAAAAGATGGAAACAAAAATAACATTAGTAAGAAAGTAATAGGATAGAAATTATCCTTATCTACTCCACTTTTCATGATTTAAAGCTATAGAAGATGTTTTTGAAACAAAAAATGGTTTGATATGATAATTGGTTTAATGTGGTAAATGTTTTGAGTTAAAAATCCTACTCTTAAAAGAAGTAAATCTCTGTCGAGGAAAGTCCTTAAAAGGGTTTTGAAGTTTATATTTTTAAAGATAAATATTTTATATTATAAAATTATAGTTTCATAAAGAATGGTGAGAACCAAACCAAATTTTTTTATATGGAGTGGATGTGGATTAATATCTAAGTAAGACAGGGCAAAGGTTTTAGACTATGAATAAAGTAGCTGCAACACTCGTGGGTAATAATAAGGAATCCTTGTTGAATAGAAGGAATGTTGGTAGAAACCTAGGAATATTTTATTGGAGATGTGTGGAAGCCATCGGAAGGACCCATAAGAGAATGGAAAATTTACCAAAGTACAGTTTTGCGAGTCCTATGGTATACTAGCATGAAAGTTCAAGGTTATAGAGGAAGTAAAAATCAAAGTTTAAGGACACGGTCAAGAGATTTTGCTTTGGAGAAGTTAGTGGTATGATTGAAGAAGAAAATAATAAGATGGAAGAACACCTAAAGGACGTTGGTTGACTTAAGGTTATTAAAGGTAAGGTAGGCAGTAAGAGTTATTCCAATTGCGCATGGCTTATATTATTTACTCACTACGGTGTGGGAATGCACAATTTATCCTATAATCGGATATAATAATTGAAGTAATGGATGGAAGACATTTATTAGGAGCAAAGACAGCGAGTTAAGGAAAGTGGGTGATAGTTGAATAACATACTAGGAATGTCCATCTTAATTTAGTAAGGTGTATTAGGGATACAACATTATTAACCCCAGTTGATGATAAAGTGCAGTTTCCAGCAATTTTCTTTTAGGGCTTTTTAGGTTGTAATATTTAGTTGTCTCCTTTTAAATTTAGGAAAAAGCGTAAGATATGGTATAAGATACATTCCTATTTTATCGTTGTGTTGATTTAATGGTTGTAACGAGACAGCATATAAATATAAATATATTGGAAAATATTGTAAACGAGGAAATCTCATAACGATGCTTAATAAGCAATAAAATTGTAGGTAACACTGAAATAAAATAATTAGGAAATTGAGTTAGCAACTGAAAATTATAATACTTTAATCCCAAAACTTTAGAAGTTTGGGAAAAATAAAATTTAGCAAGCAGAGGAAAAAGTAAGGTTGTTGCGGAATCACAGGTCACTATCCCTATGCTTGAAAATATAAAATTTATTGATACGCTTGTAGGTAATTTGTTTTTTCATATTAAAAGGAAAAGATTCCCTAAATCTATTATCAACTGCACAATACTTGGGTTAATCATATATATTTACTCATTAACCGGATCCCGATTTCGTTAAGATGTGGTTTGATTTGTTTTTAAAGATAAAATGGCAAAAGTTTTGAAACAAAAAAATTATGCTCAAAAGCTTTGAATTTTTTGCTTAAATACTTTTGAAAAGTTAGTTTCGAAGTATTTGAAAATTTTGAAATGAATGTGGTATATTCCGAAGTTATATGAAATATTTTAAAAAGGGGATTTGAAAATTTAATGATCGCTTGATAAATAGTTTTGGACATGTTTTGGAAGTAATTTTAAAAGTGGTGAAATGTTTTAGAAAACAAAAATGGTGGGTAAATTTTATATAAAGGAATTTCAAGTGATTTGGAAAAGTTGGTGTAAATTTTGGAAAGTTAGATTCGATTGTTTTTGGAAGATTTTGTTTGAGTGCTAAAAAAGCATTTGGGTGTTCGACTCTTAAAATTGTTTTGCAAGTTGGAAACTTTTTTTGGAATTTTTTTAAAAGTTTTCTTTTGAAATGAGAAATTTTCTGATTTTTAAATGCCACATACTAGCATAAGAAGCATCAATATGTTAGTAAGTTTGTATTTTACTGTTCGACTAGCCTTATAGTATACTGAACATAGACAATAACAAAGGAAAATGTTGTTTTAGCTTTGAAAATTTCTATTTCTATACCTTATCGATAATGAAATGAAACTTGCGCTTAGGATAATTACACTTTAACATCTAAATATAAACCTCCTTATGAAAATTGTACTTGAAAAATTTGGAAATATATTAGGGCGGAAGAGAAGGTTCCAGATTATAATGGAATAGGTATCTAAAAGGTGGGTGGAAATTTAAGATTTTCCATCTAAATTTCTTTTTCGGCATACAATTATAGATTTCTAAATCTAAACCCTTAAAAAAAATTAGATGATAAGGAATTAATATAAAACTGGTTGAACCATACTCCTACCCGCGGGGGTGTGGAAACTGTAATGTGAAAAACGATTTTCGAAAACTTGCATACATATAGAACTGCTAGTATATTTAGGTTGCATCATATTTTCAAAATGTTTTTAAAAAGAATGCTTTCATATAAAAGGCCTTAATTTAGAATCATTCTGCACACATGTTTAATATGTTGTGATACAATTTGCAGTCGTACACGTTTGGCTACAAAATTAGATGTACATTAATTGATTGGTTGGCTTAGATTTGTTGCGCGCTATGTTATATGATTCGACCCTTGGAGAATTTCAACGATGAAATTCTTTTTAGAGGGAGAAGAACACCCTGTATAATTAACAATAATTAATAGATCATCAATAAAGCTCCAAAAATGAAATTACTTCCTTTTGAAAAAGTCAAATTTAGGGTTTTGTTATTTCCTATTTGGGGATTTTGAATATTAAACCCATAGTTATTATAACCAAACCGTAAGTTGTACTATGACGATAAATGGTCGAAGGTTATGAAGGTTAGGTCGGTCGAATCATTAAAACCGTGAATCCTATATTAGAATTTAATCCATAAATTATAAAAATGTTAGAAATTATCACTACAAGAAGAAACAACGATTTCAACGGCTAATTTTCATCGATAGCCGTTGGAAGCGGTCGAAAATCGATGGAAAAAACCGTCGAAATATTAGGCGTCGAACAACTGTTATTTGACAGACTTTTCAGAAGCTTAGCTTCGTCGAAATTTTTTCGACGGCTATCGTCGACACTTCCGACACCTCATTGTGTACACTTGGAAGGTCATGCTTTCACCAACTTGCTATTGACAGCCAAGCCATCAAAAATCTGCTACCTGTAAGCCATCGAAAGCCGTCAAAAAACTAGAGCTATATGTTTATTTCAGAAATACTTAAACCCAAAAAACATATATATAATAATATATCGCAGTTCAATTTCACACATATAAATCATATATATCAAAGCCCAATTCAGATATATCACAAAATATATCACATCAAGAATGAAAAATCATCAATACATACAATAAACCAACCTCAAACATCCAACAATATACCAAAAATCACAAACATTTACCAACATTTCAAAATATATCAAACATAACCACAAATGAGCCTCGCTCATCCAACAACATCTCAAAATGTATCATAAATATCAAGCTACATCAAACTTACCCATCTCAAAGTATATTTACTTTCGAACTACCTAGTGGCATACTCACCCATTTTAAAGTGCATATATATACGTAGTCAAACTAATTCACAACATAAACCAAAAAAATCATACCTACAGATACGTATGGCCTCTAGATTCCGATAATGAAGGAATGTGTCATGTTATTGCATATACGCAGCAATGCGCTCATCAAGCATCTGGTACATCTCCGTAGACCGGTGTCTGTCTCTATCTCTAACTCAGCAATCCGAGCTCTTAACTCTGCAATCTCCTAATTGTCCTAAGCTTTTTGACAGTTGCTTTGCCTACATCTATACTATAATGTGGTTTATCAAACTATATAAGTTTCATATAGTGTGATTAATAAAATAAAATCAACGTGACATACGTTATTTATAAATATATTATATATAAATATTACCTCTTGTTTTCCAAAACCATAACACTTATTCTGCATTGGCGGTTCCATGACAGCGTCAATAATCTGGTTATCCTCTTCAGCGATTAACTCGTACCGATCTGCTATCTTGAGCATTTTCTCTCGTGCTTACATGAATTTATCCAGCGATTACAATTAAAACTAAAATTTATACTACATTATTTTAATTATTTGTAATTTATAATTTAAAGTGATCATTAGTAACTTATACTTTAAAATATGCTTACCATGGCCTCTTGTGATTTAATATCATGTCGTGTATATGTTGTTGAGCCATATTCATTGACATGCTTGATGGCATGAGTATGAGCAAATACTTCCAAGTACGCAAAGACAGGACCAATATTCTCTTTCCTAAAATTATTATGTATTATTATATATTAGATTATACAATGTAATAAGTATTTATAATTATAGTTAATAAATTTAGCAGCTCTTGACGGTAATATTGGAATGACTCTGAACCCCATGGTGTGTGATTGAATTTTTATCCCTATTTGCAGAATTCTGCTCCGACTCTACCTATAAATTTAAAAAGAACATTATATTGCATATTTGTCAATCGATGCAATTATTATACTAGTTCTACTAAATTTTTAAATAATATACGGGACTAGTAAACTTACAATCACTTTTGGACTTTTCTAGTAATCAATCCAAGCTTGCCATAAGCTTACACTCATCCAGTCGGGCTTTTCCCCTTTTTCAATGCTTGACATCCTATCGTGGTAATTTTTTCGCATATTTTTTTATCCAATAATTTCTGTAGAGGGCAAAATCTGATTCCTATAAATCTATCGCCCCATGGACATTAAAATAATAATTATAAATTTATACTTAGTCAACAAATTATACAGTGGTTATATATAAAATGAAATACAGATTTACACTTATCTAGAAATCCTACCAGATACACTCTATTATGTAGGGTGGGATATTATCACACATAGGCTAACACACGGTCATTCTGCTCTTAAAAGAATTCTTGTAAATATCAAGAACAACATCCAAGGTCTCTAGGTTATAGCCCCTGTGTTAATTATGATATAGATCTTTAATAAATCATGAATAATGTATCATACAAAAAATATTTATCCCGTTGAAATAATTTTGATACTTACCCACTCGCTTTACTTACAAATTTGACAATAGGACGCTCTTTGTGTGATAGGATGCCGCCATCGCCTTCCACACTGGCCCCACTCTAACTAGAAGAGAGGGAACCAGATGAATTGAAAGATCTCCAACGTCGAAACATGATACCCGTGACAGAAATATCATTTTATTATGGTGGACCGTATCATTTATGCAACTACCTGGAATTTTGTCGTTTAATTTTGAACGTTTAACTTATTTTAAATGTCGAATTTGAAATATTAATTGATTTTGGATATGGAAGAATTAGTGAAATAGTTTAAAATTTTAAATATAGTGACTAATTGGATTTGGTAAATATAATTTAATATTTGAAATTGGGCAAATATGGGAATCTAGAGTTAAATGTGAATGGAAATGATTTCTAAATTGGTTTAAAACTCTATTTGGATTAGAGTGATGATATTGGATTTTGGACGGAAATAAAAAGTAGATAACTTAAAATTGGAAATTTGTATATTAATTTAATAGTGGATTTAATATATTGTAATAATGTGAAAAATTGAAGATTTGATTTAATACGAATCGGAATGATTGCTAATATGAATATAAGTTCTATTTGGTTTACAAATGAGTTGGTAAGTTTCTAAAATTAAAATTTCAAGCGATTTTGACGATTTTGAAAATCATTCGATTTAATCTACGAGTTAAAATAGCCTTTTAAGGCATAGTCTTAGAATTTGACGAAACCATTTCTATTGGTTCTTTAATAGTGTATTATTATCGAATTTCAAATTTTGTAGCATGTGGAGTTACCGTTTGGTCGTACGGGATAGAAATGCGTTGAAATTAATATCGAAAATTTAATATTTTAATTCGATTCAAAATGCTGTCATCCACATACGATGGAATTTGGCCCCAAAACATGTTCCATTGTATTTGGAATAGAGTAAAACATTATAAACACCTGGCAGCAAATCTCGATTGGATTTTGTTCAAAAAATCATGTAAATTGTGGAAATAATATTAAAATAATATATATATATATATATACACACACGCCTATATATACATTCCAACAGTAAACCCTAATCAAAACTTTACAGCCGCTGCCACCTTTAAAATCATCTAGCTTTCCTTCCTCAAATCCTCTCAATCCACATCCTTTCACTCTTTGAGTTCAACATGAAAGTCGTAGAGCTTCTCGAGCTCTACGAATCTATGCGGTTGTGATCTGGAAACGATGCATCAATCGAGGATGTACGGACTCACATCTAGGATACATTCGAATGCATTTTGCAAGTGTTACGAGGGGCCGAGCTCAACCAGGACTTCGGCAGTGGTGCATCAAGGCATGGGCGACGATGTGGCGAGGTTCGGTCGAACTTTAGTGAGCTGAAGTGGGCACGACGATCGAAGAGTGGCGGCGGCGATGGGTTTTGCTCATTCATGAGTACATGAGAAAGAAGGAGATAGAATATGAGGCCAAGATTCCTCTCCTCAAAAATGTAAAGTCCAGATTTATTCCATGTAAATCAAAAAATATAGGGAATTATTTATATAAATTATATTCAAAATTTGTAAAAATCATAACTTCTTCACACATTGTCAGAATCGGACGAAATAAGCGGTGATGGGATCATGGCAACGAAGAGCAGATCTGGAGACGTTTACAGCGACCTACAATTTTAGATTAAACTGAACGTGTTCAATTTAATTTAAAATTGGAGCGTTTGGAAAAATTAAAAATCATGGTGAGTTAATCTCACTCAATTTTGGACTGCTGGCTTTAATTTTGAATAGTTAATATTAAGTAATGATTGATTGATTAAATTGATAAATTATTATCGATTGGATGTGATATTATATATCATAGTATATATATATATATATTGGAGTGATCGATATTCTCGCATATATATAGCAGATGAGACCTTATGCGCCCCGTATAATAGCGATGACCCTATATACCGCGATATTCCGTCTCGAAGAGGAATTGGTATTTTTATGTTGTATTAACATCTGTGGATGCATGGAAATAGGTTAGAGAGATTCAACTGGAGATTTTATTTCATATATAGCGATATATATTTGGTTGGTATAATCTGTGACACGTTGATGTGTGATTTAAATTGATTCAATGCTATGAGAGTTTTAGCCTAGATTTTGGTATCTTTAAATACCAATAAAATATGGTTTTAAATGGGTAAAGAATTGTAAATAGGGATTTTGAAGTAAAATGTTTATATAGAGTTTTGGATAAATCAATTGGGTATTTGGAATTTGTACTTAACAAACGGGATATTGTAAAGAGAGATTATGGGATAAAGGTATATAAAGGGATTTTTAAATAATAAATCCTTAAGCAGTACTTGTTTAAAAGTGAAAGGTTGAATAATCGAGATTTTTAATAGATTGGAAGGATAGAAGTGAATTTGGAAATAAGTATAAAATTGGTTATCCTGGAGTTCAAGTAAGATTTCCAGATTTACTAAGTGAAACTTAGAATCGAGGATTTTGGCCTGTTTTAAGAAGAGGATTTTTATTTATTAACTTGGTAACTTTAAAAGTGTTAAAAATAATCTGGAAATTATTTATTTAATTATTTTAAATTGTTTAAAGAATATTTAATTATTAATTAGTAACCTTATAATGATTGTTAAAGAACTGTTATTATTTAAGAGCTAGTCAGAATTTTTATTTTAAAAGATAAATTATTAAAATATTAATGTGGCTTTGTATAATAACTTTTTATTTAAGTATATTTATCTAGATTAAATATGGAAATTCATTTTAGAACTTACAAGCATTATTTTGAGATAACTTTAAATAAAGTTTTGGGAAGTAATGGTACATCCACATGGCGTAATCGGAGACAGTGAATGACTGCGGTTAATTTTTGGATTTCTTTGGGATAGAGACGTAAACATTGAGCTGTGAATCCACGGATTGATACCGCAATGGTACTTTCCTTATTATTTTAAAGGGTTTCAATATTTTTGAAAAAAAAGATAGTTTGTGAATTTATTGAATTCAGTAAGATAAGTACACATATTTTGGATAAAGAGATTAATGTATTTAAAATTAAAATAAATGGAGACTTAATATTTTTTCAAGTAAAATGGAATATTTGTTGAATGATTGTTTTATTTGATAGTTAAATAATCGACTATCAAATCTGGACCTAAAATATACTTTTAGGAATATCTAGGGGAAATGCAAGGATTATATGGAACAGTTACTGTTCAAAGTGATAACCTGTATGTATAAACTCGTTTCGTTCTCCTAAGATAATGCTAAGGAAATCCATCCACCAACGGTTAGGATGTGATCTCTGATCTTATCTTTGTCTGTTTATTTCTCTAAAGAACCGAGGTTGAGTTTATCGGAAATATCGAACGTTATTTCAAAGATACCAGGATCAGATTTGTTATCTGAAAACCACTTCGATCCAACGAGTACGTTTTCGAAAGGGAAACAAGAGCATGGTGTCGAAGATGGAGCAGTGAAGTGCAAGGGCTAATCACTACTAATCATGAGGGTGATTCCAAAATGGGTGTAGTAGGAATAGTACCTTTGGTTCCATTCGGACCCAAAACGAACTTGCATGCTATCAGTACATTGTCATTGAAGGACAATGAGCATTCTAAGTGAAATTTCCTTGGAAAGATAATCATAGCTTCTAGTTTCATCAACCGGGAATGAATGAAAGGCAGGGGATATGCAGCAAGGCTAAGTGGGTAGCACCCAATTAGGGTATGTTTATTACCTTTCTAGATACCCTCAGATATTATTGCTACAGTTTATGGAAGGAGCTCGGAAAAGTGGGGAACGCCCAAGGTGATAGCATATTCGGTATATCCATGCTAGTGATAGTCCGGTCTTGTGTAGTAGGTGATCCTGGCGTGGTCCTCGGTACACTGTTCTAGACGTGTACTGTGATAGGCGATACCCCAATGCCTATTCATTCTTATGGAATCTATTCTCCAATAAGCGCCATACGGTTTTGATTGTGCCCAACTATGCTGGAACTTGAGATGCAAGCATTTCAGCTATTTGAATATGTATTTGTACTTAGACACTATTATAATATCAGATGATTTTGATAAGAAATTTTTTAGTTATCGTAAGATATAAACCCGTCATGTTTTCTCACGCTGGTTTTTTAGACTAATTCGGGTGTTGTTTTATTATAATGCTCGGATCAGACCGAGTATTCATGTTAGGATATCATGGAGCTCAAGATGCGAGCTGGAGGCCAAACCATATTCGCATACTTGTTTTATCCCGCTGCAGTGTTTTGTTTGAAATTGCTAGAAATTGTGTGGGCAGGTTATTACAACTGTCCAGTCTGGTAATTGTTGATTTGTGTACTGCGATGTGAGATATGTATAGTATAGTGTAAAGAATTGTTTGTATTTTATGTTATGCAGTCCGCCGCGAGATTCTGTTTTGTTTAATTTCTTCTTTCTTTTATCCACTTTCTTTTTCCTCAACAATCTGTCTTTCCGGCACTCGATCGTTCGACATGTTATACAATGGGCGTATTTATGTCGACTTTTGAGGATCGAAAGGGAAGATCATCACACTTGGTATTAGAGCTTAGGTTGGCGATGTACCTAGGCTTTGGTGGGGAATGATCATTAGAGATAGAGTCATAAGTACTCTAGAATGAGTTTGAGTGTATTAATAGATATGAGCGCGTAATTGTTAGTGAATATAAAATGTTTTTATATTGTGTTAACTTATTGGTTGAGTGTTCATGAATTCTGGTCAGTATGGAAGTACAATCGTATCGATAGGGGTATTTAACCCTTGAATAATGTAAACTGACATAATATTGTTTTGAAGTGGGTTAATGAAATAATTTTACCCAAAATTATATTTTTGATATAAAAGAAATAATTTTTTATAATTATTGTATATTTGGATGCTTGGTTGTTAATAGTATAATAAAATAAGATGATAAAATTTGAAATGGTTTTATATATATAACCAAATAGAAAATTATATAAGAATTACAAAATGAGTATAACTAAAATTTGGAGAAATGGGTTAAAATGAATTTGAACTAAATGTTTGGGAACTTTTAAATCTTGGAAATTTTGGAAATGGTTTCCAAAGTGGTCTGGAAGGAATAATGGAGTATTATTTTGAGATGATTTTGAAAAGAAACTGTTTTAAAATGGATTTTGAAAGTAAGGAAGCACTGAACCCACTTTATTCGCTTGAAAATAATCCCGATGATGGTGGCCACATCACCAGTATTCATTTTCGAATTTCTAAGTGACGGATTGCTACCGTGATGGTTGGCTATGAATTTTTGCTTTAGACTTGTTGATAAACAAGTTTTGTTTCTGAAATTCCAAAGGGGAATTTTTTTAGGTAAAACCAAGTTGTTTTAAAAATCTGGAAGCATGATTTGATATAACAAAGTGTCACGTTCCAAATTTCAGCGTTCGAAAATCGACACCCGTACTTCACTTGTACTTGGATGCCGCAGATTCAACCGTTGAAATTTGACTCGTGCCGGAGCTTATAACACATTAAGTATAACAATACAGCGGAAGAAAAGAAATGAATATCATATACAACTCCAATGAATACAATATCCAATGATATACAACAATGATATCAATATGATACAAGAATATCAGAGACAATAAACAACAGCGGAAAATAAATAGCAAAAGAGATAACTCCAATATCAAACTGCAACTCCAATCCAATGCTCCAAAGCCAAAACTCCAAACTACTAGCTCGAATCACCATCAAGTTGGACTAACCAAGGTCAGCCGTGGATCCAAAGACTTCAATATCCAAATACTTCAAAGAATACCAAACAGAAAACTGAAGGCTACCAAATCGATATCTACTATCGAACTATCTGAAAATCTAACTCTAGGCTGCCCATGTGGAAAATTGTGGGCACTAGAGTTTAGAAAGGGAAAAATAAACTCCAGGTCAGTCGTAGGACTGGTATGAGCAAACAAAAATAATTTATCTTTGGAAACAAAAAAAGAACCAGAAGAAATCCGCAATGTTTTTGGAAAATGAAATTGCCATAAGGCCTCCCGCCACACACACAATGCAAGCGCACACTTGGAGGAGATTTCTCTTTATGACAGTCAAAAATTCCTGATACGTGAAAAGCTTTAGATATTATTATTATTAATGCATAGTGTAGAAAACCTTTCGAAAGTATAATATTAATCTTGGCCAACATACCACATTTCATCGTATGCCTACTATAGCTACCATGTTCAATAGCAGGTTATCGCCACATTCCATAGCAGGTTAAACAATTAAAACCGCACAGGGCGCGTATTGTTTCTTTGGATTTCCAACAAATGGTCAGGCAAAGGAACTTCCTTACCGAAAATGGGTATGCCTCTGGAAGGATGCCCCCGAAACCTAACCGGATCTCTGCTACCACAAGGCCGACGCTACCTCACACTTTAACCAATCTGTAACTAGGTAATTACCACATAAGTATGCCATTCTCCGGTCGTTACCGACCTTTATCCAAGGATCCTCAACCACAAAGAAACATCACACAGTAATAAATTTACAACGCCCACATGAGTTAAGTATCTGGGCTCCATACCATGATATCACCCTTTATCCAGAAGAAAATGGACATACCCTAGGGGCGCGACCCCTAAAAACCTTGCCGCAACATTCCTATTTCGACCATTTATGGGTTGTGAGGCTTGACAAAGTCTCGTCCATAAAGCTACGCTTTTCCACAAAGCCATGCTTCGATCAACAAATGATCAGTAACACTTCGTATGCCACATTACCAAATTGGGAATGTATCACTAGTATCCATCAACTACATAACCTCTAAGTTCGTATGTCTCAGAGAAGGGTGTTAAGCTAAGAGAATAAATCCCCGCCACCAAACAGAAATGTACCAGCTTTACATCTCAAAGTGTAATATCAGACACACATCTATACAAATCTGTTCCGGGTTGAACAGAACCGAAGGCACTTCCAAAGAAGCCCTTACAATCCGGGTATTCACAATCCCGATCGGACTTTCCATCACTTTGGGAATCTCTATGCCGGCGTGACTCAGTGCAGAGACAATCGACGGGTTATCCTTTCATTCTCGCAAACACCTGTTCTTCACCACTGGTCTTCAAATGCTATCCACAACGTCGTATCGTTATTCGGAGTGGGTTATATGACACAAGGTCCTCTCCTGGCTAAACCGAATAATGAGCGTAATATTTAAAAACATATGGATAATGGGATTTTAGATAAGTCACAACTTAAAACCCAAAACCTTCTTCTCAAATGGTTTAAAACAAATTACCATTTTCAAATCTTTAAACAAAAAGATTCACTTCACAAAGTTCATAAAGTTCACCGATCTTTCACAAAGAATCATTAATATCTTTCCAATTCAAATCTTTTATACAAAAGATACGCTTTTCAGATCCCTTTTCAATTTAAAAACAAACTTCACTAATCTTTAACAAAGATTCATTCATAGCCCTTTTCAAAACAATTTTCCTTTCAAATTGGAATAACTCATCCAATCATTAAATCAAAGATTCAATTCATAGCTTTCAAAACCATTTCCACAAAACAATTCCATTCCATAACTTTTATGTAAAAGATACACCATTTAGAATCCTCTTCGATTCCAAAAAAAGCTTGACAATCTTTCACAAAGATTCATTCATAGTTTCCAAAACTATTTCATTTTGAAGACTTGAAATTCTTTCAACACAAATTGGAAATCCTTTCTTTATATGAAAGCTATTATTTGAAAACAAATAGTTTTTGTTTCGGGAAAATCCGATTACGTTTGCACGAGTTAAAGCCCTTAAATCTTGGGTTAAATTTAAATTCCCAAAACAATACTTTTAAAATGGTTTAAAACCTATATAAACACATTATATAACTTGTAAAATCTTTTAAAGCCATAATTTCCAAATACAGAGTTCAATTTCTAATCTTCGAATTTAAATTCAAATCAAACTATTTTAAATTTTCAAAACTAAATCAAGTTATTCAAAATAACTTTTATAACTCCTTTCAAAAGCTATTTACATTTAACCCAATTCCATCTGCAAAACTATTTGGGTTCAAAATTCAACTTTAAAACCATTTCAAAAATCTGTGACTTAACCGATTTCCTCGTGAAATCCATATTTGTGTGTGTATGGTGTAGTCCAGGGGTTTTATACAATAGTGCAACATCTTCAATCATCACAGATTCAATCATATCAATATCGATAAGCGGTATAATCCATAACGCTTGTGTTCATTCACAGATTCACAGATAAAGTAAATTTATCAATCATAAAGATTCATCTTAACGATTCGATATGGGTTTCGGATAACCAACTGGAATTCGACTCCCTGCCGCATCGAAATTCAAATGCCATTTTACGGGCCAAGGGGTTTTCCAATTCACACAGAACCATATCACAAATATCACAATTCAGCATACAGCAATTCATATCTCATAGCATTACAATAACATATCAGAGATATCAATGCAATACACAACATTCAATAACAATCAAACATCTACAATTAAGGTGAATAAATCGTGTGGTTTGAATTAATTAACCACATAATTACTTTCTATCTTCAATCAATGATTAATTACTATTGATTAAGTCTTAATCGCCATCATTAACTAATCATTTCTTAATTACTTTTCTTAATTAATTAACCTTTAATTAATTAATTATTCTCAAATTAAATATCTTAATTAATAAATCTCATAAATTAATTAATTAACCTTTAAATTACTTGATTAATCAATCTTTAATCATTAATTATCCAATCTTAATTACCTTTATTAAGTAATTATTTTAAATTAATTGTTCATTAATTACTTGATTAATTAAACTTGGACTGTTTATCAATTTTATCTTAATTACTTTTATTAAGTAATTAACTTCAAGTAATAAATTTCTTTTAACAAATATGTTAACTCAAACCTTGAAAGTTAATTAATAATTTTAAAACATCCTTTATATAATTAGCTTCTTTAAATATTATTAAGTTTACTTAAAACAAACTTAAAAATAAAAGTTATGTTTATTTGAAACCATTTTAAAACTTGGCAAACTAAAATAATTTATTTAAAACCTTCTTAAACAATTTAGACTGGGATAATCATCCATTTTATAAAAATAAATTTGGTTTAAAAACATTATTTTCGATAAAACTTGATTTTTCTTAAGATTTCAAAACTCTTTTGCCATAACTCAAACTACCCGAGACAAATCTCGTTCCACTGAGCCTTGCTTCGAGTCTTCACGCTAGCTACTTCGAGTTTGAACCCGAGCTTCTTCTTCTTCTTTAACTTCGCAAAGCAACCAGGCACAAATGTGCACCGTGCACCTGCACATGCATCGGAGTTACTCCGACCATCTTTCCGACCATCAACACATTATCGACCATCCCCCCAAGCATCATTACCACCCAGATCTTGGTTCGACCAAACCGATCGAAATCTGGCAAACTCAAACAACAGAGCATGGAACCAATCACCTGAAAACTCCTCGTCCCATCGATCTAGTATACCAAAGACCATGCAATTTTGGTCGGAGCTTCGACAAACTCCAACGCACCGTTCCCGATTAGTGCGATCGGCCCAAACACCATGACGAAGTCGCAATCTCCCCGAGAACTCCAACAGCCAAAAGTGACCGTCGAACCCTAGATCGACAGACATCAATCCATCACCACGATCATCTAAAAACACTTCCACTATTTTTGCTCACGTCTACATCCTCCCAGCTGTCTTCGACTTCAATCACGAGAGCTAAAAACCCACCGATCACCGGAATTTCGTCCAAACCCATTTCACGTTCAACCTACTAATTCACGAAATTTACTAATTTAAAAATTATGAATTTTCTTTCAAAAATCATAGTTTTCAATGTCAAACACAATGATGTTTACGGATCCATAGATTTCGAGATTTGAATTTAAACCCATTCTTTTTTTTTCTGTAATTCATAAAATTCTAAGATAACTTAAATCGAATCTTTTCGAAATTTTTTTTTCTTTTGTCCTAGATCTCGATCATGCAAACAAATTTTATTTAGATTTCAAATCCTAATACAGATTTGAGATGAAGATTTTTGATTTTCAAACTGGTTTTGAAACCTGTGAATAAACAGAGGTAAATGTCCCTTGTTCCAAACATGCATGGGCATTTTCGTATATATAAATACATATATACTAGCTGACATATACATTCATTCATCATTTTCCCAAGCATTATCGTCACAGATATCAAAGTCAAGAAAATGGGTTTTTTAAAAAAATCTGTTTGCTCACCCGAAGCTTTGAAACAGAGAACTAGATGGAATTACTTCCAGAATTTTTTGAACTAGAAATTGAATTTATTGTTCCCAGGTTTTGAAATGCTTTGGTTTTGATTCCTGAAGCTTGATACAGTTGAATCCACATCGGCATGCTTTGATTCATTGATCTCGAATCTGGCTTTTGTTTTCTGATTATTATTTCTCAGCTTTTATTCCCTTTCTTTTCTTTGATTTTGAGTTGCTTAAATTTATTTCCAGGTCTAAAATATTTTGACTGAAAAATGAACATTGAGAAACCTAGTTTTACTTTCTTTTGATTTACATTATTAATAAATTTATGGAATAGGATTTGCCACTTGTAAATACAACTAACACATGTTAACACTTATTTTTAAACATGGACACTTGTTAAAATATAAACTTTTTATGTTTAAATCCTTTTGTTAAATTTAATTATAAATTTTGTTTTAGCCCTATCATTTTATAAATTACTTTATATTTACATATGTATATTTTCAAATTATACTTATTATGTTTTAAATGTTATAAACTTTTTTTTAAATCTCATTTTATAAATTTTCAAACCAATTTTACATTTCTATCAATTTAATGGAAATGATTTTAAAACTAATTATAATTTAATAAACACACATATTATATATATATATATATATAGAATTTAACTTTTAAACATCTTTCTTATGTTTATATATTTTCATATTAATCTTATATACATATCTATTCCCAAATATTCAAATTAATTCTAAATCAATTCATAATTTAATCGAAATTTTATATTAATTTACCAAATTGATTCTTATTTAATCTAGGAATCAAATTAATTACTAATTTAAATTTGTTTAAAAACAGGAATGTTACAGATTCCACCCTTAAGAAAATTTCGTCCTCGAAATTTGTAAGGGAGACAACAAAGGATGGATACAAAAAGATAGAGAAACAGTTTCCAAATCAAACTGGGTATCTATTCTGCATTTGTCTTAACAAATCAGAATGTCACTAATAATTATGAGAACGAACTCATTCAATACTACACATGATACTCGGGTCACCAGATCTACGAAATATATAGGGAATTGGTTAGTTCGAAGGGATAACTAATCGTTCGTAGAATATATCGAGACCCAGACATAGATAAATGGATTTAATCCTCCATAATTTTCAAACATTAGGTGTGAATTCCAAACTTAGGTCGAAACACCCCAAAGTTTACACCAATTTGTCCCTCTTCGGACTTTGATCTTCATAAGAAATAACAATAAAAATTTCAAATTTGGTTTTAATCGAAATCGTTTTATCGATACAATTCAAATTTAGCTTCATATTTTATTAACCAATTCATTTCAAATAATATTTCAAATTCATTAAAGTTTAAAAAAGGGAAGATTGATAATAAACCGATGAAGAGAACACGAAATAAATACTCATCTACAACGATTTACAGGGACATGTTCACACCGAAGCTTCTCCCTCGAGCTGCTACGAAGCAATCGAAGAATTGAAAATTGGATGATGATCAAAGAAGATTGATTGAGAAAGATTGTTCCCATTTCTGTAAGGTATTGACCATAATATTGTTTCCCCGTCCCCTATCTCGTCCTCTTCTTGCACTCATACTTACTATCAGTGGATAGTAAGAGAATTTACTGAGGCACCCGATCAGATATCTTAGGGATATACTCATTCTAGGGTATACTTCACCCTATCTCTAATGAGTTACCTAATGTGTCATACTCCTAAGCTAAAGTTTCAACCTTCAACTCTGATACAAAAATGTCACGTTCCAAATTTCAGTGTTCGAAAATTGACATCCGTACTCCACTTGTACTCGAATGCCACAGATTCAACCGTTGAAATTTGACTCATGTCGGAGCTTATAACACATTAAGTATAACAACACTACGGAAGAAAAGAAATGAATATCATATACAATCCAGTGAATACAATATACAATGATATACAACAGCGATATCAATATGATACAAGAATATAAGAGACAATAAACAACAGCGGAAAACAAATAGCAAAAGAGTTAACTCCAATATCAAACCGCAACTCCAATCCAATGCTCCAAAGCCAAAACTCCAAACCACTAGCTCGAACCATCATCAAGTTGGACTAACCAAGGTCAGCCATGGATCCAAAGACTCCAATATCCAAAGACACCAAAGAATACCAAACAGAAAACCGAAGGCTACCAAATCGATATCTACTATCAGACTATTTGAAAATCTAAATATAGGCTGCCCGTGTGGAAAATTATGGACACCCAGAGTTTAAAAGGGAACAATAAACTCCAGGTCAGTCATGGGACTGGTATGAGCAAACGAAAACAGTTTATCTTTGTAAACAAACAAAGAAATAGAAGAAATCCGCAATGCTTTTTGGAAAATGAAACTGCCATAAGGTTTTCCGCCACACACACAATGCAAGCACACACTTGGAGGAGATTTCCACAGTTAAAAATCTTGATACGCGAATACCTTTGGATATTATTATTATTATTAGTGCATAGTGCCTCGAACCACCATCAAGTTGGAATAACCAAGGTCAGTCGTGGATCCAAAGACTCCAATATCCAAAGACTCCAAAGAATACCAAACAGAAAACTGAAGGCTACCAAATCAATATCTTCTATCAGACTATCTGAAAATCTAACTCTAGACTGTCCATGTGGAAAATTGTGGGCACCCAGAGTGTGACGCCCCACCTCTATACCCACGCTAGGCAAGGACACTACGGTGTAATGCTGTCAACTAGCACGGAGAATAAGGCTGTTGAGGAGCGACAATCCATGTAATTACTTTGCGCGAGCACCGATATGTCAGATAATATAACATGCATTCTATTTCAAGAGGAAATCCGACATTCCGACACAAACTCAAAGCTACTACACGGTGGCTATATAAATCCTTCGGAAACAAATATAGAAATAAACATAACATAAATCAGTCACAGACAATTCATATCACAAAGGCGGAAATAGATATGAATATTACACTAGGAAGTGTACATCAGAGTAGTGGTCTAAAAAATCCACAATAATACAAAAGGATAGCAAAACGTGCTATACAAAAGAATACAACTATGAGTCTATATCTCAAGTGTATACAACCAAATAAACTACTAATCTAAGTAGTTAACCAAAAGTCAGAGGAATCAATCCCAAGAGAGAAGTCAAGCAGAAGCACCTGTAACATCTCGGTCTGACCCGAGTATTATTTAATAAGAAAATAATAAACGGATCAGTCTAGCTATAAATATCAGATGAAATGATATAGAATAAGAGATATGACTAAACACATAATAATCACAATACCAAGCTGTGATATATATAAGCAGTTGAAAATCATCAAGGGATTACTCAATGTCACAAAATCTACACAAGAATCACAGAAACGTCATACTCCTAATTTAGTTCACCAAACCATATATATTGACGATAATATCAATGTCAATCACAAAAGTCAATGACACACAAATTCCAGAATTCAACATACGAAATACAGAAATCACAAAAGTCAATGACGCACAAATTCACCAATGCACAAATATCGATAAAGCTTATCAATGGAAATCACGAAAATTGGTGAAACACAAATTCTAGAAATCATCTCAAGAAATCCAAAAATCACAAAGGGGGGAGGCCTATCACAAACAGGGGCATAAAGCCCACTAACACGTGTATCACAAACGGAACGCTAATTCCATGGTTGCTAACCATCACAAATTGAGCCGAAGCTCCACAAACGGCCCGAAGACCATGGGTTGCTACCCCACCAAATTGAGTCGAAACTCCACAAAACGGGGTTTAGTCTCCCTCGTAGACAAAGAGACATCGCACATTGCTAGTCTAAATCACAAAGATGATCGTCATGATCAACGAGAAGTGTCAATTACACTAAGCTAGTAAATATATGAGTTTAGCTTCATGTCCCATAACCACTTGCTTAACTTAAATATTTACGAACAAACTGTATATCTCCACTAGAAAATTGTCACAAGAGATTCAATCGAACAAGTCCAAGAATTAACCGACGAAGTAAACGCAAGCGTTTCATACCACTTGTTTTACTAAGTCGTTTAATTAGATTTCTCATACGAGTGATGTAAAGGCTTGTATATACTAATAGTTTGGAAAACGGTTTAGGAAAACGAGCTTTGTAAGAAAATAGTGTTGAAATCTTTTGAAGAAAGAGTTTTGATATTTACTACTAGTATAGAAAACCTTTATATTTTTAAAGTGACAAATCACAAAGAAGATTGTAAGAACAATCAATCACTATAATTCACATTTGAAGACGTGAATAGAATCCAAAGAAATCGATACCGAATCCATCGAAATGGATATTCCAAGAATTCCCGAAGAAAACTAGTCATCAAAGTCAATAACAAATGATAACAACAAATAGGGAAATAACACAAATCGATTAAAGTTGGAATTTCAGACAACTAGGCAAAATAGGCATAGTTGGCAAATAGCAGCAGGTCGGTCGACCGGACTTCCTGAGTCGGTTGACCGAACCAGGGGTTGGAAGTGCTCAGGGCACCAGGTCGGTCGACCGGCCCAGGGGCTCGGTCGGCCGAAGCCTGTAACCGGCACTTCCAAACAGAGGCAGGAAGTGCCTGGGTAGCAGGTCGGTCGACCGGCCCAGGGGCTCGGTCGGCCGAACCTGTTGCCAGCACTCCCCTTCCCTATTTTGGATGAGGTGCAAAATCTCGATCAAATTGCATTCGCACGAGCAACGGCGCTAAGGGTTTATGCCAATCGACTACCCGGCCCTATATGCTCCTCGATGCATCACCAAAAACATGTTCAAACATCAAAGCTATGATTTTTAAGGAATTGAACCCAAAACACTAAAAATTGAAATATTCACCAAATCAATCCAAACCAAAAGCAAATGCACACGAATAAGTGTTAGGAATTCATACCTAACATTCGAAGATAAATATAAGCATAGATGTGAGATAAAAATCTCAACTTTGAACCCAAATGATTGAAAAAGAAGCTTAGAAGCAAAGGAGAATCAACCACTCTTCAAATCCAACTCAAGAAGCTTGATTCTAAGCTAACAAGAGAAACATTTCCTAAATTAGGTTTAGGAATTTCTGAAATTGATAAGAGAATGAGTTGGAGAAGAAGAAGAGAAGCTTACCAATGGGTTCTTCTATTAGTTTGGAGCTAGAACTTGATTTGAAAAAGAAAACTAGGGCTTGAGTTTTAATTTCCCATCTCTCCCACCATTGTTGCTAAAGCTTGAGTATTAGAAATTAGAAATGAAGTAAATGAGGAGTTGAAGTGGAGTTGGGACTGAATACATAAGTGGGATTATTGGGCTCAGCCCAAACCAAAGCCCTAAGTGAAAAAGTAGCAAAAATCAACTTACTCCAAACATATCGAAGCTTATACTCAAAAAGGTCGCAAACGGCATTTTAAACTCAATGGGAGTGGTCCCGAGTCCTAATTCGACCGTATGCAAAATGTAACTTTTCGGACTAAATTCCGAGTATCGATAAATATTTAAATAAAATATTTAAATATAAATCCACAAATATACGGGTTGTTACAAACTCCCCTCCTTAAAGAAATTGCGTCCTCGCAATATTTAAGAAGAAGATATATAGTAATAACCATAAAAGCATATTCAACACAAAAGAAGTTTGAAATAAGAAGTTCACCTCCAAGAGCACGAGAAAGTAAGTCCGGATGTGTTCGCTCGATGAACTCTCTAGATTCCCAAGAACAATCCTTAGGATTTGAAGTGTAACGACCCAGAATTTTAATTTATTAAAAATTTAATATTTAATTAATTTTAAATATTAATAAGTGAATTTATAAGTCAAATAAATTTTATTTCGAATTATTGGATTTAATTGAATAATTAAATCGATAATTTAATATGTTAAATTATGGAAATAATTGAAAATTGAGTTAAATATGATTGAAAATGATTTGTAAAATTTTATTTTATCATATTGAAGTTAGAACGATATTTTAGAACTTTTAAAATCGAATTAAAAGTTTATTTGTGAAAATTGAATATTTTAATATTTAAATCGACTAGTGAAAATAGTCAATTTTTGAACAGTCTCAGAATTGAACGAAACCAGTTCCATTGGATCCGTAATAGTTAGTTATTATCGGATTTCAATTTTTGTGTCAATCGGAGTTATCGTTTGATCGTGGCAGCTCGAAACGCATCGAATTATTTTTAATATTAATTTGGCGAGTTAAAATAGCCATTTTTCAAAAAGTCTCGGATTTTGACGAAACCAGTTTCATCGGATCCGAAATGTGATATTATTGTAAGGTTTCAAATTTCGTGTCAATTGGATTTACCGTTTGTCCGGTACAAATTAAAACGCCTAGAAAATCGTTTAAATCGGTTTAATTTAAATCGATCGTTTGTAGCCATAACTCGCACAGATGATCGAATTAGCTTTCGAAACATGTTCCATTGTGTCCGGAACGCGGGATAAACCTTAGGAACGTCAGTTTCGGCGCGTAAATCGGAGTTTGGAAAACCCGGATGAATAGTGTTCGATATTTCCTATATATAGACCACCTTCCTTCATAAATTAGAAAAAAAAAATAAACCTAATTCTAAAACCCTAGCCGCCGTTCATAGCAACCAAAGGCCAGTATTTCTCCTCCTTCTTCCTCAATTAACTCAAAATCTATTGATTATTTCGAAAAGCTTTCAACTACAAGATCGTAGAGGGCTTTGAGCTCTACGATGTGAACGGCTGAGATCGTCATCGGAGTGACGATGGGAGAGTTATACGGCCGCGTTCATCTACAGTTCGGCCTCGTAATACGCGCCAAGATGGCAACTGAGCTCCAAGTTGTTGTAGGCGTCGGTGATGCTAGCGTGGGCGAGCAATGTGGCGGTGTCTGATCGTCTTCACGATGATGGAAGTGGTTGTAAATACTAACCCTAAGTGTAATGTAATGGGTTCGGCTTCATTTGGGGACGCACGCACAAACGAGAAGAGGAAGGAGAAGAGGAGGCGCGTTGGATCTGCAATGGACGGCCAGTATTTGATTAGGTTTAAAATAGTTAATTTATATTGTAATTAGTATATATAAAATCGTGTAATCTTGTAAAAATCATAACTTTTTCATACGAGGTCAAAAACGCGCGAAACCAGTTGCGTTGGAATCGTATGGATGAGCACTACGTGATGGAGTTGGATTGGAGTCGATTGAAGTTAGTGAAAATTTCGGGTAAAATGAAACGCGCGTTTAATTTTATTCGAAATAAATCGCTAAAACGAAATTGAAACCAAGGTGAGAACTTCTCACTCAATCGAATCAATTTCGATTTTTATTTTAAATAGTTAGATTTAAAATATTTGAATGCATGTTTGAATGATGATTGTTATCTATTGATTGTTAAAATAGACATTATGCGCCGTTAGTAAGCGGATGTTATTTATTAAAAACATATACCGCGAATATTTCATAAACAGTGAAATTGGTAGTATATATAATAGCAAAATATATATATTGGCATATGTATATATTGGAGTTATTGATTTCCCGCATTTGTTTAGTGGATGAGACCCTATTGCGCCGTCTATTAAGCGGATAATATTTAATAAAAACATATACCACGATAATTTTGTACTGGAGCGAAATTGGTATTGTGCTAATGTTTTTGGATGCAGGAAAACAGGTTGGAGGGATCCAACTGGATTCCTCAACAGTATTTATTTGATTTCAGATATTTTGATATTTGATGGATTATCAAATCGATATATGATATCGTTGTAGTCGTGATTGACTATTTGGTGTGTAGCATCATTGTACCCAGATTTTGGGATTTTAAAATGATTTTAAAGTGATTTTTGAAAGTATACGTTTATAAAATATTTTTGGAATTGATTTATTTTAAATAAATAAACGTTATAATTTTAATGTTATAAAAATTATGATTTTTGAGAAATATAGTTAAAAGTTGATTTTTGAAAATATAGGGTTAATGATTTTATAAAATAGTAAAATCGGGATTTTTGAAATTATTGTGAAAAGTTAAATATAGGATTTATGAAATTTAATTATTTTACAAATCAGAAGGATGAAATTATAAAGGAGATTAAAGACGTTTTAAAAGAATAATATAAATTGAATTATATTAAGAGATTTATAAATGGATATTTATAAATTGAAATATTGAAATTATAAAACGAGTTTTTATAAGTGTTTGAATGAAGTGAAAATGGATTTCATAAGTGAATGGAATTTATAAAATTATAAATGGTGAAGTTATAAATGAAATTTATAAACAGTAAGATTTATAAATTTTGTGAACTTATTTGAAGAATAGATTTGGTTAAATAATGAATCTTATAAGTTATGAGATTTATGATTTGGAAAGTCTTTAAAAGAACGATTTTGTAAAATAATCGTTTTATAAGTATTTCACTTATGATATGAACTTTTGTTTTATAATTGAGATATAAATTGAACAGGTTAATAAAGGAATTTATAAACATTGTTTTATAAATTCGTAAATGACTTATCTTGGTAAGTAAATTGCTGAAACCTATTAATGGAGTTATATTCACATTTTTGACTGTGAATAATCCTTTAAAATAAAATGTATAAAAGGATGAAAATTGTTAACGTAGTTTATTCACGTTTTTGAATAGTGAATAATATGTTAAAGAAAATTGTTTTGAATGAGATGTTTAAATTGAATTAAAACGATCTAACGATGTTTTAAATATGTTAAGATTCGAAACCATAGATTTCAACATTTATTGTTGAAATAGACGTTTTCGAGAAATAGAAGGAAATGGTGGACTATAACACTATTGTTATAGTAAATGATTTCCGAAAGGAAATGTTTTGTATAGTATTGGGATTTATATATCTATTTTAATTTCGAATCCCTATACTAGTGATTTTGGGTTGTCGTAACGATGTTTTACGTGACATTCGTTTTGGCCCAAATAAATATGTTTAAGAGAATGATTTCCTTGAAGAATGAAATATATACTTAATCTCAATTTAAGTATATTGAATATTTTCCAAGTGTTGAAAATAAATAAAATTTGTGAAATACTTATGAATAAATAAGTATGGAAATGTTTTTCCAATATAAAGTGAATATTAGAGAATTTATCTTTTTGAAGATAAATTGAAATGATTAATTGAAATCGAATATTCATAGATATTTTGGATTATAAATTCACTAAGGAATTTATAAAGGAAAGGGGAATTTGTCTAAAAATAAATATTGATTTATTTTTGAAGTGTGAAATTATATATCTAGTAAAGATATTTTTGGAAAATAAATAATTTGGAAAATTATTTGGAATCTGGTGATGTGTGAATATCAATTGATAGTTCAATAACCGACTATCAATATTTCCCTTTGAATGGGTAATTGATGTGATTTGTTTGAATTGGAATGCCACACTTATTTTTAAATTATTGCGCTCGTTATTCGGATTACCCATTCCGAATAGTGATACGACGTAATGGATTGCATTTGAAGATCGGTGTTGAAGACCGGATATTTACGAGAGCGATAGGATGACCTATCGATTGTCTCTGCACTGAGTTGCAACGGTATAGAGACTCCCTAAGTGATGGGAAATCCGATAAGGATTGTGAATATCTGGATTGCAAGGACTTCTTTGTAAGTGCCTTCGGTTTTGTTCGAGCCCGGAACAGACTTGTATGGATTGTATGTCTGACATTACAAATTGAGATATAAAGCCGATTTCCTTCAAATATATTTCTGTTGGTGGCGGAGAATTTATTCTTTTAGCTTAACACCCTTCTCTGAGACGTACGAGCTCAGAGGTTATGTAGTTGAATGTTATCAGCGATATATTCCCAATTTGGTAATGTGACATGCTGAGTGTTGCTGTAAATGATCATTGTGTTGATTATTTGTGATAGGATCATTTATTTGATCGTCTATCTTGGTGATTATTTCTATGATCATTTGTTGACCCAAAGCATGGCTTTTGTATAAAGTATGTTTTTGTGGACGTGACTTCGTCGAGCCTCACACCCCGTGAATGGTCAAAACAGGAAAGATGCGGCAAGGTTACGAGGGGTAGCGCCCTTTAGGATATGTGCATTTCCTTCTGGAAAAGGGTGGTATCATGGTATGGATCCCAGATACTTACTCATGTTGAAAACACTTTATGATTGTGTGAATTGATTGCGAGCGCTCGGTTGAAAGGTCGCAAAGGACCAGGGGATGGCATATTCGGTCAGTTGTTACTCAGTTAAGGGTAACCCGGCCTTGTGTTGGTAAAGATCCGGTTTGGTTCTCGGGGATGTCCATCCAGAGGCATTCTCATGTGGCAATGGGAAGTTCCTTGGCCTGATCATTCGTTGGAAATCCAATTCCCAATACGAAACTTGTACGGTATTAGTTGTAGAACCTGCCATTTACTTATGGTGGTCACCACTGTTTAGATGGTAGCTACAGTAGGCATACGATAATGGTCGTATGTTGGCTAAGATTTATATTCTACTTTCGAAATGAATTTTTCTCTACACTATGCACTAGTAATAATATCAAATGTTCTTTTTAATGCGTATCAAGCATCTTTGACTATCATAAGGAGAAATCTCCTCCGATTCTGCGTTTGCATTGTGTGTGTGTGCGGGAGGCCTTATGGTAGTCTCATTTTAAAACCATTGCGAATTGACTTTGAAAATATTCCTCTATTTTGATTTTAAAGATAAATAAACTGTTTTGAGTTCTCACATCAGTCACATGACTGACTCGGAGTTTATTGTTTTCCTTCCTAAACTCTGGGTGCCCACCAATTTCCACACGGGCAGTTAAGAGTTAAGGTTTATCAGGATATTCTGGAGTTGCTGGAGGCAAGCTGGATGGCATGGCGTATTACTTATATAGTATTTCTTTTTCCGCTGCACTATTTGTTGTTGTTGTACACTCTGATGATATGATGTAATGAAATGTAATGTGATGTAATAACTGATATAGTTCTTTGTTTAAAGATTATTCATTTATCTATTATATGTTGTTCCGCTGCGAATTGTGAGATTCTGATGTTGTTCTGTTTTTCTTCTGTTCCGTTCTATTTTCTATTTTCTTTTCCCTCTATTTTCTATCTTTTTCTCTCTTCTTCTGTTTTTTTTCTTTTCTTAAAACCCTAAATGTTCGGTTTTCCGTCGTTCGATTACTCGACAGTCGATAAAGTGAGTATCGATGTTGAATTTTCAAAAGACGAAGAATCGGGTCCTTACATGAAGACCATTGGACTTTAACAAGCGGGACATCTTTATTTCGAAGGCGTTTGACCTCCGAAGCAACAATTTGAATAGGATGCTGCTCATAAGTTAAATTAGGCGAAACTTCAATCTCTTCCACAACACTGGGCTCAAGAATAGAATCGGAATCTCGAAGACATTTCCGAAGTTGAGAAACGTGAAACACGTCATGGATAGCAGAAAATTGAGCCGGTAATAAAAGGCGATAAGCCATGGAACCAATACGTTCAGTGATAGAAATGGCCCAATATATCGAGGCGCCAAATTTTCCCGATCGACTGAAACGTACAACACCTTTCATTGGTGAAACACGAATAAAAACAGAATCTCCAACAGAAAATTCTAATTTCCTTCTTCGATTATCGGCATAGTATTTTTGTCTACTCTGGGCTTCTTTCATCCTATGACGAATAAGATCAATCTTTTCTGTGGAATCACGAATAAAATCGGGACCTAAAACCAGCTTCTCACCGGTCTCAAGCCAACAAGAAGGAGATCGGCATGGCCTTCCGTATAGTGCCTCAAAAGGTGCCATACCAATACTAGATTGGAAGCTATTATTATAAGAGAATTCAACAAGGGAAATATGATCTTCCCAACTTCCACCAAAATCAAGAACACATGCACGAAGAAGATCTTCAAGAGTTTGATTCACACGCTCGGTTTGTCCATCGGACTGGGGGTGATAAGCGGTGCTAAAATTAAGCTTCGTTCCCAAAGCTTTTTGAAGACTCTTCCAAAATCCACTAGTAAACAATGGATCACGATCACTAACAATAGAAGTAGGAACACCATGTAATTTAACAATCTCTTTAACAAAGAGTTTGGCCAAAAGAGAAACGGTTCGGTTAGACCGAACGGGAATAAAATGGGCGGATTTAGTAAGTCTATCAACAATTACCCATAAGCTATCATGACCCGAACGAGAATGGGGAAGGCCATCTATAAAATCCATGGAAATTTGGTCCCACTTCCAAATTGGAATTTCTAAAGGTTGCAATAACCCACCGGGCCTCTGATGTTCGGCCTTAACAAGCTGGCAAGTCATGCAACACTTAACGAAGTTAGCGATGTCAAGTTTCATTCCCTCCCAATAATAAAGTCGCTTCATATCCGCGTACATTTTACTACTACCGGGATGAATGGTAAATTTAGAATGATGAGAATCTTCTAAAATATCTTTACGAAGATCACCAATATTTGGCACGACAAGTCTACCAAATTTCTGAATGCCGCCACGAGAATCGATATCAAAGTCTTTCAAACCTTCAATATCAATTTTATCCTTAATATTTATGCCAAGAAGAGCCAATTCATGATCTAGCCTTTGAGCTTCAAGAATGCGGTCTAAAAGAGAAGGATGAGTCTCAAGGCTACATAAAACAAATGATGAGCATAAATCGGGTACACGCTCTCGAATCTCACAAGTGGATAAGATCTCGAGATCATTCCATTCGGATATCATCATATAAACAACCGCTTGTTGCTTACGGCTAAGAGCATCGACGACACGATTGCCCTTACCAGGGGTATAAAGAATATTAAGATCATAAGATGGAAGGAACTCAAGCAAATATGAAGTTCCCTATGAGAAAATAAATATTCCAAAGATTTATGATCGGGGTAGAGAACAATTTCTCATCCAAAATGATGATGCCAGATTCTAAAAGTGAAATCAACAGCCGCAAGCACTAAACCATGAGCGGCATAGCTAGTCTCGATAAACTATAACGACTTAGAAGCACAAGTGATAGCACGTTCTCATTTGCAAGAGAGCGGCATCTAAACCAATACGATCAGCATTGGTACAAAAGATAAAGTCTTGGTTCCCCACGGGAATCACAAGAATAAGAGTATCGAAAAGAAAGAACTTCTTTTAAATAATTTTCTTTCCCGAAAAGCTAAAACTTTCAAAATCACAATTATCTCAATGTAAAAATCTTTCTAGAAAAATTTACATTTTACAAGTCAATATATCGTGTCTGATTGTCTCATCAAAGCGTCTAGGAAATTCCTATCGATAACGTTGATCAAGCGCATCAACCAAAATTCTTAAAACACTAAATGGGCAATACAATCACAAAATCATCTTTTATAGGATAAACATGTTTCTAAAAACTTTTTGAAAATTCTTATTTTTCTTTCTAAAAACAGTAATCCTATTTATACTTATAAATAAATCTTATGAAAAAAATTTGCAAAAATTTGTAAATTGCTATTTTCATCCAAAATCAGTAAATTCAAAAATGAAGTTATCGAGATATTCATGAAATATTCGATTTATAAAATGGATGAAACAAGATGGGCAAACTGAATGACATAATAAGTCATTCATAAGAATCATAACGAGTGCGGAGTGCGTAAGTGGAATGCTAACTCACGCAACTCGTAGCCAAATGAAAATTGGTGGCAAGGTCGAGCTGAAAAGACCTTAACACCACACAAGATATTGCTTAGGTGATAATCCTAAGAAAAACTAAAAAATACCGAAAAATTCTCAAACTACATGAATGAGAGAAACAACACTTTCCTCATCATGCAGGATTAAAGAATAAAACATGCCATCAAGTTGGAATCGAAATCACAAAGGAGAAATAGAAATCTGTTTAACAGATTAAGTATGTCGAAGATAAGTAGTCCACTAGGGACAAAGGATATGGCTTCATACTGATTAAGCCAATCCTTTCACACAAATCAATTCCGAAGCCTAAGTAAAAATATCGGCTCGGAAAGAAAAATCACATAAAGTAATTTCGACATCAATAGAAAGTAAGTTGAGTGTTGCAGATCCACCATCCGGATCCACAATTCCCAAAGAAGACATCAAGCCCAAAATATTCAAAGAAAAAGAATCGACAAGTTCTTTTGATATAAAAATAATGAGATGGACTCATATCAAAAAGAATTCAAATAGAAAGATCACGAAATAAAACAATAGCATCAAGGATTAAATGTAAAATACCTTGACCAAGAGAAGTGTCACAAGGGGCTTGCATGACTTTTGACCTTCCCTCCCTCTTGCTAGGCAGTTTGGGACATGTAGATAAGTAATGACCCGAGCCTTTGCAATAGCGGCAATAGAGGGGTTTCGGGCACTTAATTACATAATGGTCCGTAGAACCACAATTGTAGCATTGTTTATGACTTGGGGTAGGAGACTTAGCTACCAAAGTTTCTCGTTCCACCTTCTTCTTGCTTTGAAGTATGGGGCAGACAGAAATATGATGACTTGTATTTCTGCAATAGCGACAAAAGAGTGGCTCCAGACACTCCTTTGCGTAATGGTCCTTAGAATTACAATTGTAGCATCCTCCACGATAAGGGATTGGAGTCTCTGCTACAAAAGTAGTTTGCTTCACTCTCTTATTGAGATTAAGGCTCTTGAACTTAATATGCCTCTTCTTGGAAGTCCCAATATCACAAACACTTCCTTTACCAACCTCTCCATGAAGAAGAGTAACATCCACAAGCTGATTGAAAGAAACTTCAAGTTTCAAAGGTAGAACCATTTCGGGGTTCTTACTCAAAGCACAGATAAACTCTTGATTCTTTACAAGATCCAAAAGTTGTTGGGCAGTCATGAATGCGCCATCCAGAGAAGGTCTACTGGATTGACCAACGCTAGGATTGCTAGAACTAACCATTTCCCTTCCTTTAGAAAAGAAAGAAGGAGAAAAGTTATTCTCAAAATAAATATCAAGAAATCTTGATAGATAAAACAAGGAATCATAAAGAAAATAGGATGAATCGGTATGAAGACTCGAATTAAATCCTAAAGCACGACTCCTAAGATGGACTTAGGACGATGATCCTTGTTATATTATTCCATATTGTTTCGAAGTTTGGCTCTGATACCAAGCTGTGATGCCCCACCTCTATACCCACGCTAGGCAAGGACACTACGGTGTAATGCTGTCAACTAGCATGGAGAATAAGGCTGTTGAGGAGCGACCATCCATGTAATTTCTTTGCGCGAGCACCGATATGTCAGATAATATAACATGCATTCTATTTCAAGAGGAAATCCGACATTCCGACACAAACTCAAAGCTACTACACGGTGGCTATATAAATCCTTCGGAAACAAATATAGAAATAAACATAACATAAATCAGTCACAGACAATTCATATCACAAAGGCGGAAATAGATATGAATATTACACTAGGAAGTGTACATCAGAGTAGTGGTCTAAAAAGATCCACAATAATACAAAAGGATAGCAAAACGTGCTATACAAAAGAATACAACTATGAGTCTATATCTCAAGTGTATACAACCAAATAAACTACTAATCTAAGTAGTTAACCAAAAGTCAGAGGAATCAATCCCAAGAGAGAAGTCAAGCAGAAGCACCTATAGCATCTCGGTCTGACCCGAGTATTATTTAATAAGAAAATAATAAACGGATCAGTCTAGCTATAAATATCAGATGAAATGATATAGAATAAGAGATATGACTAAACAAAAAATAATCACAATACCAAGCTGTGATATATATAAGCAGTTGAAAATCATCAAGGGATTATTCAATGTCACAAAATCTACACAAGAATCACAGAAACGTCATACTCCTAATTTAGTTCACCAAAATATATATATTGACGATAATATCAATGTCAATCACAAAAGTCAATGACACACAAATTCCAGAATTCAACATACGAAATCCAGAAATCACAAAAGTCAATGACGCACAAATTCACCAATGCACAAATATCGATAAAGCTTATTAATGGAAATCACGAAAATTGGTGAAACACAAATTCTAGAAATCATCTCAAGAAATCCAGAAATCACAAAGGGGGGGAGGCCTATCACAAACAGGGGCATAAAGCCCACCAACACGTGTATCACAAACGGAACGCTAATTCCATGGTTGCTAACCATCACAAATTGAGCCGAAGCTCCACAAACGGCCCGAAGACCATGGGTTGCTACCCCACCAAATTGAGTCGAAACTCCACAAAACGGGGTTTAGTCTCCCTCGTAGACAAAGAGACATCGCACATTGCTAGTCTAAATCACAAAGATGATCGTCATGATCAACGAGAAGTGTCAATTACACTAAGCTAGTAAATATATGAGTTTAGCTTCATGTCCCATAACCACTTGCTTAACTTAAATATTTACGAACAAACTGTAGATCTCCACTAGAAAATTGTCACAAGAGATTCAATCGAACAAGTCCAAGAATTAACCGACGAAGTAAACGCAAGCGTTTCATACCACTTGTTTTACTAAGTCGTTTAATTAGATTTCTCATACGAGTGAGGTAAAGGCTTGTATATACTAATAGATTGGAAAACGGTTTAGGAAAACGAGCTTTGTAAGAAAATAGTGTTGAAATCTTTTGAAGAAAGAGTTTTGATATTTACTACTAGTATAGAAAACCTTTATATTTTTAAAGTGACAAATCACAAAGAAGATTGTAGGAACAATCAATCACTATAATTCACATTTGAAGACGTGAATAGAATCCAAAGAAATCGATACCGAATCCATCGAAATGGATATTCCAAGAATTCCCGAAGAAAACAAGTCATCAAAGTAAATAACAAATGATAACAACAAATAGGTAAATAACACAAATCGATTAAAGTTGGAATTTCAGACAACTAGGCAAAATAGGCATAGTTGGCAAATAGCAGCAGGTCGGTCGACCGGACTCCCTGAGTCGGTTGACCGAACCAGGGGTTGGAAGTGCTCAGGCCACCAGGTCGGTCGACCGGCCCAGGGGCTCGGTCGGCCGAAGCCTGTAACCGGCACTTCCAAACAGAGGCAGGAAGTGCCTGGGTAGTAGGTCGGTCGACCGGCCCAGGGGCTCGGTCGGCCGAACCTGTTGCCAGCACTCCCCTTCCCTATTTTGGATGAGGTGCAAAATCTCGATCAAATTGCATTCGCACGAGCAACGGCGCTAAGGGTTTATGCCAATCGACTACCCGGCCCTATATGCTCCTCGATGCATCACCAAAAACATGTTCAAACATCAAAGCTATGATTTTTAAGGAATTGAACCCAAAACACTAAAAATTGAAATATTCACCAAATCAGTCCAAACCAAAAGCAAATGCACACGAATAAGTGTTAGGAATTCATACCTAACATTCAAAGATAAATATAAGCATAGATGTGAGATAAAAATCTCACCTTTGAACCCAAACGATTGAAAAAGAAGCTTAGAAGCAAAGGAGAATCAACCACTCTTCAAATCCAACTCAAGAGGCTTGATTCTAAGCTAACAAGAGAAACATTTCCTAAATTAGGTTTAGGAATTTCTGAAATTGATAAGAGAATGAGTTAGAGAAGAAGAAGAGAAGCTTAACAATGGGTTCTTCCATTAGTTTGGAGCTAGAACTTAATTTGCAAAAGAAAACTAGGGCTTGAGTTTTAATTTCCCATCTCTCCCACCATTGTTGCTAAAGCTTGAGTATTAGAAATTAGAAATAAAGTAAATGAGGAGTTGAAGTGGAGTTGGGACTGAATACATAAGTGGGGTTATTGGGCTCAGCCCAAACCAAAGCCCTAAGTGAAAAAGTAGCAAAAATCAACTTACTCCAAACATATCGAAGCTTATACTCAAAAAGGTCGCAAATGGCATTTTAAACTCAATGGGAGTGGTCCCGAGTCCTAATTCGACCGTATGCAAAAAGTAACTTTTCGGACTAAATTCCGAGTATCGATATATATTTAAATAAAATATTTAAATATAAAATCCACAAATATGCGGGTTGTTACAGACTCCCCTCCTTAAAGAAATTGCGTCCTCGCAATATTTAAGAAGAAGATATATAGTAACAACCATAAAAGCATATTCAACACAAAAGAAGTTTGAAATAAGAAGTTCACCTCCAAGAGCACGAGAAAGTAAGTCCGGATGTGTTCGCTCGATGAACTCTCTAGATTCCCAAGAACAATCCTTAGGATTTGAAGACCATTGGACTTTAACAAGTGGGACATCTTTATTTCGAAGGCGTTTGACCTCCGAAGCAACAATTTGAATAGGATGCTGCTCATAAGTTAAATTAGGCGAAACTTCAATCTCTTCCACAACACTGGGCTCAAGAATAGAATCGGAATCTCGAAGACATTTTTGAAGTTGAGAAACGTGAAACACGTCATGGATAGCAGAAAATTGAGCCGGTAATAAAAGGCGATAAGCCATGGAACCAATACGTTCAGTGATAGGAAATGGCCCAATATATCGAGGCGCCAAATTTTCCCGATCGACTGAAACGTACAACACCTTTCATTGGTGAAACACGGATAAAAACAGAATCTCCAACAGAAAATTCTAATTTCCTTCTTCGATTATCGGCATAGGATTTTTGTCTACTCTGGGCTTCTCTTATCCTATGACGAATAAGATCAATCTTTTCTGTGGAATCACGAATAAAATCGGGACCTAAAACAAGCTTTTCACCGGTCTCAAGCCAACAAGAAGGAGATCGGCATGGCCTTCCGTAGAGTGCCTCAAAAGGTGCCATACCAATACTAGATTGGAAGCTATTATTATAGGAGAATTCAACAAGGGAAATATGATCTTCCCAACTTCCACCAAAATCAAGAACACATGCACGAAGAAGATCTTCAAGAGTTTGATTCACACGCTCGGTTTGTCCATCGGACTGGGGGTGATAAGCGGTGCTAAAATTAAGCTTCGTTCCCAAAGCTTTTTGAAGACTCTTCCAAAGTCCACTAGTAAACAATGGATCACGATCACTAACAATAGAAGTAGGAACACCATGTAATTTAACAATCTCTTTAACAAAGAGTTTGGCCAAAAGAGAAACGGTTCGGTTAGACCGAACGGGAATAAAATGGGCGGATTTAGTAAGTATATCAACAATTACCCATAAGCTATCATGACCCGAACGAGAATGGGGAAGGCCATCTATAAAATCCATGGAAATTTGGTCCCACTTCCAAATTGGAATTTCTAAAGGTTGCAATAACCCACCGGGCCTCTGATGTTCGGCCTTAACAAGCTGGCAAGTCATGCAACACTTAACGAAGTTAGCGATGTCAAGTTTCATTCCCTCCCAATAATAAAGTCGCTTCATATCCGCGTACATTTTACTACTACCGGGATGAATGGTAAATTTAGAATGATGAGAATCTTCTAAAATATCTTTACGAAGATCACCAATATTTGGCACGACAAGTCTACCAAATTTCCGAATGCCTCCACGAGAATCGATATCAAAGTCTTTCAAACCTTCAATATCAATTTTATCCTTAATATTTTGGCCAAGAAGAGCCAATTCATGATCTAGCCTTTGAGCTTCAAGAATGCGGTCTAAAAGAGAAGGATGAGTCTCAAGGCTAATAAAACAAATGATGAGCATAAATCGGATACACGCTCTCGAATCTCACAAGTGGATAAGATCTCGAGATCGTTCCATTCGGATATCATCATATAAACAACCGCTTGTTGCTTACGGCTAAGAGCATCGACGACACGATTGCCCTTACCGGGGGTATAAAGAATATTAAGATCATAAGATGCAAGGAACTCAAGCCAATATGAAGTTCCCTATGAGAAAATAAATATTCCAAAGATTTATGATCGGGGTAGAGAACAATTTCTCATCCAAAATTAACAATTTAAAACATCCTTTATATAAATTAACTTCTTTAAATATTATTAATTTTATTTAGAATAAACTTTAAAAATAAAAGTTATGTTTATTTGAAACCATTTTAAAACTTGGCTAATTAAAACAATTTATTTAAAACCTTCTTAAACAATTTAGACTGGGATAATCATCCATTTTATAAAAATAAATTTGGTTTAGCAACATTTATTTTAGATAAAACTTGATTTTTCTTAAGATTTCAAAATTGTTTTGCCACAACTTAAACAACCCGAGACAAATTGTAACGACCCGGAATTTTAGCAGTAATATTTTAATAAATATTTAATCCAATTAAATAAAATGTGAACTTATCATTTTAAAATGAATAAATCTTTTAGGAATATTTGCCATTTGTTTATATAGATTTTTATTTTTGAAAAGGAAATTTGATTTGAAAATTTAAAATAAATTCTCTTAATAATATTTACAATAAAATCTATCTTGTATCATTGAATTTAAAATACTTTACCTTGTTAACATTTGGTGGATATACATATGGATGATAAGGTTTGAAATAACATCAAATTCTATTAGTATAAATATAAGTATAAGGTATAAGTAAACCATATGAACATAATTTAAATAGTGATAGTCAAAATAGAAAGACAACATAAGTTGAAGTTTTGTAAGAATGTATAAAGTAAAACCTGTCAAAAACATGTATATGAATTATGTAAGCATGAAAATAATAAAACAAATATTTACATACAAAATATCTTCAAGCACAAAAACCAGATGTATAAAGTTAAACCAGTCAAACATATGTACATAAATTACTCAAGCAAGAAGACAAATATTTATAAACAAAATATCTTCATAACAAAGGCAAGTGTATACCTGCAAAGAGTATATTTTTATACAAAATATTCATACATAGCAAAACATAATTATAATATGTAAACATATTTGGAAACAAGGCATTTATTGCCGTTAGCTTAGCCAACATTTTGTCAATTCAAAATATTTATAAAAATCTGATCAAGTTAAAACTAAAGAAGAAACCACTTGAGCAGATAATACCTCCCTTTATACATACTGTTATCTTTTATATATATGTATACAACTAAGCTATTCCGGTTCGTTTAAAAAAATCAATACTTGAGATAAGAATAAACATCTTCATTTTTTTCAAAGCTCGGAATCATTTAATTCAAACCAAAAACAGAAGGCACTCAAGACAGTTTCAAGCTACAGATTTTCAAAAGAAAACAGGGAATGTTCTTTGTTCAGCAACCTTGCAAGTGAGTAAACAACAAATTTAAAATTTTAAGCTTAATTAAAATCAGTTCAGGATGTTTATTGATCTTGTGGTATTGTATATGCTTTATCTTTGAATATAATTTTGTTGCTCTATATATTGGTCTTCACTATTATGGATTACATGGTTGATTTTCATTCAAACTGAAATTTGTTCTCAACTGATCATTTTAAAACTTTAAGTTTCAATCAATCAAGATTTTTAATCCTCAAACAAGATTTTTCAAAGAAGATTTAATATGTTAGTGAAATATTTCTACTGGAAACTTTGTTACAGGTAATCAAATAATACTTTGATGAATTCTATTATCATCAAAAGTTAATTCAAGTTCATAGTTTGAATCCTTACTGCAATTCATGATTTTTAAAACAAAAATAAAGATTTTTAGATTGGTATTTTATGAGCAGTTTGTATTTGAATAAAAATTGCATTTTCACAAATTTCAGACAATTGAATCAATTTAAAAGGTTGAAATTTAGATTGAAACAAGTATAAACATATGTGATTTTATGAAAATTATCAAAAAAAATTCCATTGCGTAAATTTAAGAAACGAGATCATATTAGGGTTCTTGTTCGAGTTTCTGGACCTGTCAGTAAATGAGGCGAGTGTGACTTCTATACGTGATCGAGTTGCATGAATCAATGGAGAATGGAAGCTTTGTGCGTTGTCGTGGTGTGGATGAATTTTAAGCGTCTCCAATGGCCAAAGCGTTGGCGACGAGGTGGCTATGTCATTTTGGTTGAGCTTCAGGTTCGAGCAAAATGACTAAAATTCAATTTGAAATTGTTGAAAGCGATTCGAGTTTGGTTTTCGAGTATACGTGTGATTTGTGACTTGCCGATGATGTTAGAGTTAGCCGGAGCTAGGGGGCATCGCCATGCGCGTGTACGGCGCAAGGAGTCGTGTAAGTATCGCTGTTGCAAGCTACTCGAGACGTTACTCGAGGGAAGAGGTTGATCGCTTCGAGTTTAAATCAAGCGCACGTGAGAGTTGATGATACTTTAATCTTCAATCTAAGTTTAAACTTAAACTTACTGGAAGTAGAAAGAAAAGAGAGAAGAAGGGTTGCGTTCAGGGGAGAGTCTCGGGTGAAATGGTGGTTAACTCGAAGTACTACTCGAGTTAAATCAGGGGAAGTCTCGGGTTTTTTCAAACTGCAGTATTCTATTGTAAAAGTGAAGTTAAGTAAATGGTTTCTCAACAAATTTTAGGCACTGTAAACTTAATAAAGGTTTAACAGTAAGTTAAGATTTTAATTTAAGTTTTAATTATTTAGTTAATGCTTAAAGATGTTTTAACTCTTAATTAATTATTTTAATTTAGTAATTACTTTAAGTTATTATAAAATTTATTAACATTTAAGTTTGAAGTTATTAGTAATTTGATTTTTGAAGTTTAAAGAAGAGCTAAATGTTAATTAAAATGAATAGTAATTAATTAATTATTTTAGAAATTAATAAGAATAATTACATTATAATTGTAATTAGAGATTGGTGATTGATGATTAATTGATAAATAAATTTGTATTTAACTACTTAAGTTAATTAATATAAGATTAGTAGTTAACTAATTAGGTAATTTAATTAAGAATTAATAATTGATTAATTAAGTAATTAGTACTTAATAAATGGGTAGGTAAGTTTTATTAATTAATAATTAAAGTTATTAATTAATGATTAAGGGTAATTAATTAAGCAATTAAGTTTTAATAAATTGATTAAGAAATGATTAATTAATTAAGTGATTTGAAATGGAATAATTAATTAATAATTAATGAATAATTAAACAGGGTTAAGTGATTAATTCTCAAGTAATTGATTTAATCGAATTAATTACAATAAGAATTTAAGATGCTTGCTTATGAATGTTGTATATGTAGAATATCTAATTTGTGATATTTATTTAGTGATGTTCCGTGATGTTCCGTGATGTTCTATGATATGCTATGATATGTCTATGATGATTGTGTATGATTTATCTATGATCTATGTTATGTGAATTCAAAGTGTTGATTTAGATTGTTTAAACTATTAAACAACTTGACCTTTAAAATGGCGTTTGGATTTCGATGAGACCGGGTTCGGGTGTCATTTATGATTATCCCAAAACCACATCGATCCGAATTAAATGATAGGTCGTGAAATCTCAAGTGAAGGTCGAGATGGTGTTTCAGAATGCAAGGGTTATTGTCGTTGACTCTGAGGGTGATTCCAAAATGAGTGTGATGAGATAATGCCTTCGGTTTCGTTCGAACCCGGAACGAACTTGTATGGATTGAATGCTTTTAGCACATCGTTAGGCGGACGATGAGCATTCTAAGAGATATGTTCTATAAAGGTAAACGCGGCCTCAAGCCTCATCCACTGGGAATGGCTAAAACAGGGGATGTGCAGAAAGTTTAGGTGGGTCATGCCCAAGCAGGACGAGATATACCCCTGTCTAGATGTCCCTTTTTATTTTGGATGTGTGGGGCAGTTGATTGGAACAACTGCCGGGGTTATCTTGTTCGGGACTGTTCAGTAAGGAACGGTTCCGGCCTTGTGTTGCAAGGGATTTAGGGTGGATCCTCGATACGGTGATCTAGGCCACGTACTGTGACGGGCGGTACTCCAGTAGCCCCACTATTGAGGGAAACCCATTTTCCCTACGAGACCCTACGGTTTTGATTTGTATTACCCACTTTTGTGGCTAGTAGCTGAAATTTAATAGATGTAACAATTTCGACTATTTTCTATTTACTTGAAAACCCTAGACGCTATTATAATATCACTGGATTTCCTATTAAAATGTTTTGGTTAGCGTAAGGTAAAAACTTACCCGTATTTATGTGTGGGGAGTCTTACGTGATACCTTTATTTTCAAATGTTTTTCAAAGTTAAACAATTTTAAACTGTTTACTCATACCAGGCCTATGTCTGACCCGAAGTTTATATTTTTTTTCATAAACTCTTGGGTACTCAAATTTTTATGAGTAGCCAAGTGATAGTTTTGGATTTTGGTATCTGGAGGAGCTTGGAGCAGGAGTTCCTGGCGTATGTATATATCTATCTAGTTCCGCTGTGATAGTTAATGTATGCTGTATTTTGGGATGTATGTAGTGATAGATGTATGTATATGACTGTCATGTGTATGATATTGTGTAACTCTGATATATGTAAAAGCTATGTAATAGTTATGCGGTGTATTATATTGTGTTCCATTCTGCTGTGAGATTCTGATGTTGTTATTCTTTCTTTCTATTCTTTTCTATTTCTATCCCTTTCTTTTCTTTTTGATGATACGTCTTTCTGTGAGTAGAAAGGCGGGTCGTTACAAGTGGTATCAGAGCACTAGGTTGAGCGAACACTTAGGCTCTTGAGTAATTTCTTTCTTGAGAGTGCGTATTTGTAATTTTGATATATATATATATATACACACCTATTTGTTGAGTTACCTATTCTGGTTTTCCAATATAAGTTATAAAGGTAGATAGGGTAGTGGTGTGTGTAACACGACTACCAATGGTTGGAGTTTGAATGTTTGAGGTTGGAAGTGTATCTGTCGAGATTATAGCCCTAATATCGTCTCGAGTAAACTTTGGGTGGTGTAAGGATTTCATCGATCTCTGAAGAAAACCTGTTAAGGTTCGGAGTTCATCTTTTAAGTGTAAGTTTGGATGAGCTAGAGTTTGGATCTATTGGTTGGACAGAAGCAAGTCATGATATCTTGATACCTTAGGATGTAGTAGCTGTGTGATGAGACATAGTGATTATGGATGTCTCCGAAGATGTTTCTTTGGAACAAGTTAAGGAAGTATGTCTGCTTCGGTGTTGTGGCTAAGTTTAGTAGGGTGTTTCTGTTTGGTTTGAGGTCCGAGTTTCTCGAAGAGCTTTGGATAGGAAGTCTTTGGCATCTGAGTCAGCAGTGCAGCTCGGAGTGTTCTGTATGCCGTCGAGAAGTTTTTCTTGAGGTAATTTCAGAAGTAGCACAGTCGATCCATTTCTTCGATGGATTGGCTCGATAAGTATAAGGCTGTTCTGAATTGTGATGAGATAATAGTTCGGTTGGAAACCGATTTGGGTAGGATTGCCAGAGTGTCGTGTGATAATTTTGGAATTCACTTGAGCAGTCTTTTACACGGTGTTGAGACTTCTCAAGAGAAGGTTGAAGATAACGATGTGGTCCAAGATTTCCCTGATGTATTCGAGGAAGTCAAGTGTTTGCCTCCGCATCGAGAGATAGAGTTTCGTATTGATTTGATTCCAGGAACAGTGCCGGTGATTCTGCTTAGTAGGAGGATGGCTCCTAGGGAGAGAGAAGAGTCGGTTAAGCAGATTCTGGATCTTTTGGAGAAAGGGTTGATTAGGCCTAGTTTTTCTTATTGGGGTTCTGCTGCGGTGTTCGTCACCGAATCGGATGGATCGCTAAGGTTTTGTGTTGATTATAGAGAATTGAACAAAGTGACTATCTGAAATAAATATCCTCTTCCTCGTATTGATGATCTCTTTGACCAGTTGCATGGAGCTTTTATCTTTTCTCAACTGGATTTAGCTTCAGGTTTCCATCAGTTAAGGGTAGCTGGGGACAGTATCCCTTTGACTGTATTTAGGGGGCCGAATTGTTTCTATGAATGGTTGGTTATGCCTTTCGGGTTAACCAACGCTCCTGCTTATTTTGTTGATCTGATGAATCGAGTCTTTCGGGATGTACTGAATAAGTTTGTTCTGGTGTTCATCGATGATATCCTGGTCTATTCTAAGTCTAAAGAAGAGCACAAGCAACATTTGAGGATAGTATTGGAGACACTAAGGAGGCATGTTTTGGAAGCGAAGTTCTCTAAGTGCCATTTTTGGAAATCGAAAGTCCGTGATTTTCTGGGTTTAGCTACAGGAAATTTATCAAGGACTATTCCAAGTTTTTTTTTCGCATCTGACCAAGTTGACAAGGAAAGGAGCTAAATTCAAATGGACACCCCAGTGTAGAGACGCTTTCCGAGAGTTGAAGACGAGGCTAACCAGTACACCAGTGCTTTCTATTCCGGATGGGAAGAGCAAATTTGAAGTTTATGCAGATGCTTGTAAAATAGGATTGGGAGAAGTTCTGATGCAGGATGGAAGAGTAATTGCGTATGCGAGTCGGCAATTAAAGCCACATGAAAGGAACTACGCTACGCATGATCTTGAGTGGTTAGCCATTGCTTTTGCTTTGAAGATCTGGAGACACTATCTCTTGGGAGAGAAGTTCGAGTAATTCACGGATCACAAACTGTTGAAATATCTTTTCTCTCAAAAGGATCTTAATCTGAGGTAGCAGCGATGGGTAAAGTTTCTGGCATCATATGATTTGGATATTCTATAGACTCTGGGAAAGGCAAATGTTATGGCTGATGCTCTTAGCAGGAATGCAGTTTTGTCCCTTTTGGAAGTTGTTCCATCTCTCCAGGACAGAATCATAAGTAAGCAAATGGAGATAGATCTTTTGAGGAACTGGTTCTTGGAACCAAGGATGGTCGGTATTCTGATTTCAAGGTGGATGATCAAGGTGCTTTGAGGATTAATGGTCGTTTGTGTGTGCCTAATATAAATGGATTGAGGCAAGAAGTCTTAGTTGAATGTCATCGCTCTAAACTGAATATTCACCCAGGAATCTTTAAGATGTATAAAGACATGAGAAGTGTTTTCTGGTGGCCGAGCATGAAGAGGGATGTAGCTGCTTTCGTTAATAGTCGTGCTATCTGTCAGCAAGTGAAAGGAGATCAGCAGAAATCAACTGGTTTGTTGCAGCCTTTAGAAATCCCAGAATAGAAATGGGAGATGTTTTCGATGGATTTCATCGACGGTTTGCCAAGAACCAAGAAAGGAAACGATAGAATATGGGTTATTGTCGATCAGTTAACTAAGAGGGTTAACTAAGAGTGCCCATTTTTTACCAGTTAAGGCAACTCGTACCGCATTTTCTCTGGCAGAGATTTTCTTGAGGGAGATAGTCAGATTGCATGGTGTTCCTATCAGCATAGTAAGTAATCGTGATCCTATCTTTACCAGCAAATTTTGGGAGGCTCTGCAATTAGCTATGGGAACGAGTTTGAGATTGAGTACAGCCTATCATCCTCAGACAGACGGACAAACGGAGAGGTTGAACCGAATTCTAGACGATATGCTGCGAGCTTGTGTTTTTGATTTTGGTGGATCGTGGGAAGACCATCTTCATTTAGTAGAATTCTCATATTTAACAGTTACCAAGCGAGTATCAAGATGGCTCCTTATGAAGCTCTGTATGGAAGACCGTGTAGATCCCTATTCTATTGGATAGAGTCGGAAGATCGTCTTGTGCTTGGGCCAGATTTGATTCGTGAAGAATCTGCTAAAGTTGATCTTATCAAGAAAAGGATGAGAGCGTCTCAGGACCGTCAGAAGAAGTACGCAAATAAGAGAAGGAGACAATTGGAATTTGAGATCGAAGATTTAGTCTTTGTCAAAGTTTTCCCCAATCGAAGGAGCTATTACACTCGGAAAGACGACAAAACTTGCCCCAAGATATATAGGACCATTTCGGGTAGTGGAAAGGATTGGTGCTGTAACTTACAGAGTTGAATTGCCAGAACGGATGTCTGGAATTCATAATGTATTCCATGTATCCCATCTAAGGAATTTGTTCATGATCCATCATTAGTTGTGAAACCAGTAGTCCAGGAAGATTTGGAGGTCGAGCCAAATTTAACTGTGGTCAGGAATCCAGTTTGGATTGTTGATCAAGACGAGACGCAACCCAGGAGCAAGGTAGTGATACTCGTTAAAGTGTAGTGGATCGAGGATCACAGAGATTGTACCTGGGAAACTCTGGATAGTTTTAGGAGAGCTTATCCAGATTTGTGCCCATATAACTAGTGTTGTTTGTTAGGATAGACTGTTTGGTTGTTTGCTAATGTATGAATAATATGTTTGTTTGAACGGTTGATATAACAGCTTTTGAATTATCTTTAGTTTTAAATTTCGGGGACGAAATTCTTTTAAGGGGGAGAAATGTAACGACCCAAAATTTTAGCAGTAATATTTTAATAAACATTTAATCCAATTAAATAAAATGTAAACTTATCATTTTAAAATGAATAAATCTTTTGGGAATATTTTCCAATTGTTTATATAGATTTTATTTTTGAAAAGAAAATTTGATTTGAAAATTTAAAATAAATTCTCTTAATAATATTTACAACAAAATCTATCTTGTATCATTGAATTTAAAATACTTTACCTTGTTAACATTTGGTGGATATACATATGGATGATAATGTTTGAAATAACATCAAATTCTATCAATATAAATATAAGTATAAGATATAAGTAAACCATATGAACATAATTTAAATAGTGATAGTCAAAATAGAAATACAACATAAGTTGAAGTTTTGTAAGAACAAGTGTATAAAGTAAAACCTGACAAAAACATGTATATGAATTATGTAAGCAAGAAAATAATAAAACAAATATTTGCATACAAAATATCTTCAAGCACAAAAACCAGACGTATAAAGTTAAACCAGTCAAACATATTTACATAAATTACTCAAGCAAGAAGACAAATATTTATAAACAAAATACCTTCATAACAAAGCCAAGTGTATACCTGCAAAGAGTATATTTTTATACAAAATAGTCATACATAGCAAAACATAATTATAATATGTAAACATATTTGGAAACAAGGCATTTATTGCCATGAGCTCAGCCAACATTTTGTCAATTCAAAATATTTATAAAAATATGATCAAGTTAAAACAAAAGAAGAACCACTTGACCAGATAATACCTCCCTTTATACATACTGTTATCTTTTATATATATGTATACAACTAAGCTATTCCAGTTCGTTTAAAAACCTAAGCAATACCTGAGATAAGAATAGACATCTTCACTTTTTTCAAAGCTCAGAATCATTTAATTCAAACCAAAAACAGAAGGCACTCACGACAGTTTCAAGCCACAGATTTTCAAAAGAAAACAGGGAATGTTCATTGTTCAACAACCTTGCAAGTGAGTAAGCATCAAAGTTAAAATTTTAAGTTTAATTAAAATCAGTTCAGGATATTTATTGATCATGTGGTATTGTATATGCTTTATCTTTGAATATAATTTTGTTGCTCTGTATATTGGCCTTCACTATTATGGATTACAGGGTTGATTTTCATTCAAACTCAAATTTGTTCTCAACTGATCATTTTAAAACTTTAAATTTCAATCAATCAAGATGTTTAATCCTCAAACAAGTTTTTTCAAAGCTGATTTAATATGTTAGTGAAATATTTCTACTGGAAACTTTGTTTACAGGTAATCAAATAATAATTTGATGAATTCGATTGTCATAAAAAATTAATTCAAGTTCATAGTTTGAATGTTACTGCAAATCATGATTTTTGAAACAAAAATGAAGATTTTTAAATTGGTATTTTATGAGCAGTTTGTATTTGAAAAAAAATTGCATTTTCACAAATTTCAGACAATTGAATCAATTTAAAAGGTTGAAATTAAGATTGAAGCAAGTATAAACATTTGTGATTTCGTAAAAATTATCAAAAAAATTTCCATTGCGTGAATCTAAGAAACGAGATCATATTAGGGTTTTCGTTCGAGTTTCTGGACCTGTCAGTAAATGAGGCCAGTGTGACTTCTATACGTGATCGAGCTGCAAGAATCTATGGAGAATGGAAGCTTTGTGCGTTATCATGGTGTAGATGAATTTTAAGCGTCTCAGGTGGCCTGAGCGTTGGTGACGAGGTGGCTATGTCATTTTGGTTGAGCTTCAGGTTCGAGCAAAATGACTAAATTTCGATTTGTAATTATTGAAAGCGATACGAGTTTGGTTTTCGAGTATACATGAGATTTGTGACTTGTCGATAATGTTGGAGTTCGCTGGAGCTAGGTGGCGTCGCCGTGCACGTGTACAGCGCAAGGAGTCGTGTTAGTGTCACTGTTGCAAGCTACTCAAGACGTTACTCGAGGGAAGAGGTTTATCGCTTAGAGTTTAAATCGAGCACACATGAGAGTTGCTGATACTTTAATCTTCAATCTAAGTTTAAACTTAAAATTAATGGAAGTAGAAAGAAAAGAGAGAAGAAGGGTTGCGTACAGTGGAGAGTCTCGCGTGAAATGGTGGGTAACTCGAAGTATTACTCGAGTTAAATCAGGGGAAGTCTCGGGTTTTTTCAAACTGCATATTGTATTATAAAAGTGAAGTTAAGTAAATGGTTTCTTAACAAATTTTAGGCACTGTAAACTTAATAAAGGTTTAATAGTAAGTTAAGATTTTGATTCAAGTTTTAATTATTTAGTTAATGCTTAACGATGTTTTAACACTTAATTAATTATTTTAATTAAGTAATTACTTTAAGTTAAGTATAAAATTTATTAACATTTAAGTTTGAAGTTAGTAGTAATTTGATTTTCAAAGTTTAAAGAAGAGATAAATGTTAATTAAAATGAATAGTAATTAATTAATTATTTTAGAAAGTAATAAGAATAATTACATTATAATTGTAATTAGAGATTGGTGATTGATGATTAATTGATAAATAAATTTGTAATTAACTACATAAGTTAATTAATATAAGATTAGTAGTTAACTAATTAAGTAATTTAATTAAGAATTAATAATTGATTAATTAAGTAATTAGTAGTTAATAAATGGATAAGTAAGTTTTATTAATTAATAATTAAAGTTATTCATTAATGATTAAGGGTAATTAATTAAGCAATTAAGGTTTAATAAATTGATTAAGAAATGATTAATTAATTAAGTGATTTGAAATGGAATAATTAATTAATAATTAATGAATAATTAAACAGGGTTAAGTCATTAATTCTCAAGTAATTGATTTAATTGAATTAATTACAATGAGAATTTAAGATGCTTGCTTATGAATGTTGTATATGTAGAATATCTAATTTGTGATATTTATTTGTTGATGTTCCGTGATGTTCTATGATATGCTTTGATATGTCTATGATGATTGTGTGTGATTTATCTATGATCTATGTTATGTGAATTCAAAGTGTTGATTTAAACTGTTTAAACTATTAAACAACTTGACCTTTAAAATGGCTTTTGGATTTCGATGAGACCGGGATCGGGTGTCATTTATGATTATACCAAAACCACATCGATCCAAATTAAATGATAGGTCGTGAAATTTCAAGTGAAGGTCGAGATGGTGTTTCAGAATGCAAGGGTTATTGTCGTTGACTCTGAGGGTGATTCCAAAATGAGTGTAACGAGATAATGCCTTCGGTTTTGTTCGAACCTGGAACGAACTTGTATGAATTGAATGCTTTCAGCACATCGTCACGCGGATGATGAGCATTCTAAGAGATATGTTCTATAAAGGTAAACGCAGCCTCAAGCCTCATCAACCGGGAATGGCTAAAATAGGGAATGTGCAGCAAGGTTAGGTGGGTCATGCCCAAGCAGGACGAGATATACCCGTCTAGATGTTCCTTTTTATTTCGGCCGTGTGGGGTAGTTGATTGCAACAACTGCCAGGGTTATCTTGTTCGGGACTGTTCAGTAAGGAACGGTTCCGGCCTTGTGTTGCAAGGGATTTAGGGTGGATCCTTGGTATGGTGATCTAGGCCACGTATTGTGACGGGCGGTACCCTAGTAGCCTTGCCATTGATGGAAACCCATTTTCCCTACGAGACCCTACGGCTTGGATTTGTATTACCCACTTTTGTGGCTAGTAGCTAGAATTTAATAGATGTAACAATTTTGGCTATTTTCTATTTACTTGAAAACCCTAAACACCATTATAATATCACTGGATTTCCTATTAAAATGTTTTGGTTAGCGTAAGGTAAAAACTTACCCGTATTTATGTGTAGCCAGTCTTACGTGATACCTTTATTTTCAAATGTTTTCCAAAGTTAAATAATTTTAAACTGTTTACTCATACCAGACCCATGTCTGACCCGGAGTTTATATTTTGTTTTTCATAAACTCTTGGGTACTCAAATTTTTATGAGTAGCCAAGTGATAGTTTTGGATTTTGGTTTCTGGAGGAGCTTGGAGCAGGAGTTTCAGACATATGTATATATCTATCTAGTTCCGCCGTGTTAGTTGATGTATGCTGTTTTTTGGGATGTATGTAGTGACGGATGTATGTATATGACTGTCATGTGTATGATATTGTGTAACTCTGATATATGTAAAAGTATGTAATAGTTATGTGATGTATTATATTTTGTTCCATTCCACTGTGAGATTCTGATGTTATTATTCTTTCTTTCTATTCTTTTCTATTTCTATCCCTTTCTTTTCTTATTGATGATACATCTTTCTGTGAGTAGAAAGGCGGGTCGTCACACAAATCTCGTTCCACCCGAGCCTTGCTTCGAGTCTTCATGCTAGTTACTTCGAGTTTGAACCCGAGCATCATCTTCTTCTTCAACTTCGCAAAGCAACTGCCACAAATGTGCACCGTGCACCTGCACATGCGATCGGAGTTACTCTGACCATCTTTCCACCCATCAACACATCATCGACCATCCCCCCAAGCATCATTACCACCTAGATCTTGCTTCGACCAAACCGATCGAAATCTAGCAAACTCGAACACTAGAGCATCGGAACCCATCACCTGGAAAGTCCTCATACCATCAATCTAGTACACCAGAGACCATGCAATTTCGGTCCAAGCTTCGACAAACTCCAATGCACCGTTCCCCATTAGTGCGATCGGCCTAAACACCATGACAAATTCGCAATCTCCCCGAGATCTCCAACAGCCAAAAGTGACTGTCGAACCCTAGATTAACGTCAATCCATCACCACGATCATCTAAAAACACTTCCACTATTTTTCCTCACTTCTACATCCTCCCAGCTGTCTTCGACTTTAATCACGAGAGCTAAAAACCCACCGATCACTGGAATTTCGTACAAACCCATTTCACGTTCAACCCACTAATTCTTGAAGTTGACTAATTTAAAATTTATGAATTTTCTTTTAAAAATCATAGTTTTCAATGTCAAACACAATGAAGTATACGAATCCATAGATTTCGAGATTTGAATTTAAACCCATTCTTTCATTTTTTTGTAATTCATAAAATTCTAAGATAACTTAAATCGATTCTTTTCAAAAAATATTTTTTTCTTTTGTCCTAGATCTCGATCATGCAAACAAATTTTATTTAGATTTTAAAGCCTAATATAGATTTGAGATGAAGATTTTTGATTTTCAAACAGGTTTTGAAACCTGTGACTAAATAGAGGTAAATGTCCCTGGTTCCAAACATGCACAGACATTTTCATATATATAAATACATATATACTAGCTGACATATACATTCATTCATCATTTTCCCAAGCATTATCATCATAGATATCAAAGTCAAGGAAATGGGTTTTTAAAAAAAATGAGTTTGCTCACCTGAAGCTTTGAAACAGAGAACTAGATGGAATTGCATCCAGAATTTTTAGAGCTAGAAATTGAATTTGTTGTTTCCAGTTTTGAAATGCTTTGGTTTTGATTCAAGCTTGATACAGTTGAATCCACATTGGCAAGCTTCGATTCATTGATCTTGAATCTGGCTTTTGTTTTCTGATTATTGTTTCACAGGTTTTATTCCCTTTTGTTTTTTTTGATTTTGAGTTGCTTAAATTTATTTCCAAGTCTAAAATATTTTGGCTGAAAAATGAACATTGAGAAACCTGGTTTTACTTTCTTTCGATTTACATTATTGAGAAATTTAGAGAATAGGATTTGCCACTTGTAAATACAACTAGCACATGTTAACAATTATCTTTAAACATGGACACTTGTTAAAGTTAAACTTTTTATGTTTAAATCCTTTTGTTAAATTTAATTACAAATTTGGTTTGAACCCTATCATTTTATAAATTGCTTTACATTTACGTATGTATATTTTCAAATTATACTTATTATGTTTTAAATGTCATGCACTTTTTTTTAAAATCTCATTTTATAAATTTACAAACAAATTTTACATTTCTATCAGTTCAAAGGAAATGATTTTAAAATTAATTATACTTTAATAAATGCACATTTTATATATATATATATATAATTTAATTTTTAAACATCTTTCTTATGTTTATATATTTTCATATTAATCTTATATACATATATATTCCCAAATATTCAAATTGATTCTAAATCAATTCATAATTTAATCAAAATTTCATATTAATTTACCAAATTATTTCTTAATTTAATCCAAGAATCAAATTAATTACTAATTTAAATTTGTTTAAAAAAGGAATGTTACAGATTCCTCCCTTAAGAAAAGTTCGTCCTCGAAATTTGTGAGGGAGACAACAAAGGGTGGATACACAAAGATAGAGAAGCAGTTTCCAAATCAAACTGGGTATCTAATCTGCATTTAGCTTGTTATCCCAACTTTTGGAAAAGTTGAGATATCCAAAATTTACCGAGAATCGATGATTATTATTCTTGAGTATCAACTACGCATTGCAGGATAACCATGAATATCGATGAATTTTGTCCGAGTCCAGACCAGGCCATAATTGATAAGACATGGCAAGCAAAGCTGTAGAAGCCAGCGTTTCAAGTTTCACGTCAATCCAAGTTCGTATGCTCAAGATATGATGGTTTCAATTTGAGAAAGATAGCCCCTTGTTCGGTTCGAACCCATAGGGTACCCATGGTTCGAATCGATGGCCAGAGGTTATGTTCGAACCCATTGCTTCGAAACCATCTACTTCGAACCCATCCGGTATCCTTGCTTCGAACCCATGAAGTTTGAAGCCATCATCCTAGCAGTAGTTCGAACCCACGAGACATAGCCGTGCCTCGAATCCATCTGCCACCATGTACTTCGAATCGATTGCATTCGAACCCATCTGCATGTTCGTATCCATGACTAGAGCAATGTTTCGTATCCATCAATGGGTCGTGTCTTCGTATCGATCACGTCAGTGCCTAGTTCGAATCGATGATCGTTCGAACCCATCACGGAGCTTCAGTTCGTATCCATCACAATGTATCAATGCGAACTTACCATCGATGCGAAAGAAGCCTCCTCTCCTCGATTCGAACTAAGTGGATGCAGGCCAACACGAGACTTAAGTAGTTGATTGATTCAAACTACGCAACGGCCATAGATACAAACGAGGCGAAGAACATGGGTGCGAAGCGTTCAACCCGGAGAGAAGACCGGATCGACTCGAAGGACGTGCACCACGTCACCACTGAACCGCGTGCGTCCATGGATTCGAACTCAGGGGCTCGAAGCGATCGATTCGAACAACATAGCCAACCGAAAAACTCCAATTCGAATCGATCGTATCTCCTAAGCCACTCATCCAAATGCATTGAAATTTTTATAGTAGCTTCCGTACAAGATAAAGATTGTTCCTGCCAAGTTTCAGCTCGATTAAACCATTTCTTGATGGGTTCGAAGTCACTTCGAATCGATGTCAAATCGAGTCGAAACTTGGTGGGGTCGGTCGCGTTGGCCCACTCACGTGCCAGAAGAAGTCTTCCGAAGTTTGAGCGAGATCTAGGCCTCCTACGTGTATAAATAGCACCATGAAGCCTTTAGAAAAGGGGATATTTCAGATCTTCCGCCATTGAACGTCCAGAATCTGCCAGATTCGATTCCACTCGTAACCATCACTGTTGTAAACGAGTTACTTCACGATAGTCGCTGTAATCGATTGTAATCAGTAAGGATAATCAATAAAATGGAAAACCTTTGAAGTGGACGTAGGCCGGAGATAACCGAACCACTATAAATCGTGTGTTCTTATTCATAATTTCTGTATTACTGCGTGTTGCTTGCTTAGATCTGTGATTTGTGTTTGAATATTGCTGATTTGTATTCCAACACTGGTGCTTTCATAATACTTGGGGTTTGTGACCAATTTTGGCGCAAACACTTTGGTGCTTTCATTGAGAAGGAACTAGCACCCGCTACATAAGATTCGGAATTCAGATTTAAGAGTTTGAAGACTTCCAGTTCAGAGACAATGACTCGACAAACAAGACACATGGTTGATAGAAGCCAATAAGGAGGATGCCAAGAAGCATCCTCAGGATCAGGTGAAGGGCAAGCTTCCGTCTACATCACCAGAGACGAGATGGAAGCTATGACTAATTCATTACGCGAAAGCATGATGAAGGCTCAACAGGAGATGCTGCAGAATTTCCTCGAACAAATGAGGGCGGCGAACGTGCAAAACCTTGGACCAAGTACAACGACTGCAAGTGCGGGACAAGGAATCAGGATTGCAGAAGCTAATGAAGGTCAGGTTCAAGACCAGAATGCAGGAGTTGAAGGTGACCAACAAGGACTTGGGGGCAGACCCTCAAGGTCCGATACTGGAAGGCCAATAGACGGAGCTCGACAAGCCAGAGCCAATGAATATGCTAACGAGCCACCAGAAGAGTATGTACCAGAATTCCCTTCAAGGCTCGGGGGGCAGGATAGGAACTTGACAAGGGGCCAACCCCTGGACGGAGACGAGAGAATGATTGGCCTAATGCGATGAATCATGAGAGGAGGATTTCCTAGCGGAGGGCTGGAAGAAGTCAGTCGGAGTCCGTTCACTCCAAACATCCGAAACGCAAGGAACCCTCCAAAATTCAAGCTACCAACGTTAGATCCTTATGATGGGAGGTCAGACCCGACCATGCATATTACCAGATATATTAGGCACATGGAAGTGCTGGGGGCATCCGAGGAAGTGATGGCACGATGCTTCCCTCTATATTTGTCAGATTTGGCTGTGCTTTGGTTCAGGCAACTAGAGACTGGATCAATCAGAACATGGAGCGAGCTTGTAGACTGCTTCATGAGACAGTTTAGGGTCCATGTGACGCGACCCAAGAGCGTGATGACTTTAGCTTCGATCAAGCAAAGGGCCGGAGAGCCCATAAAAGATTTTCTACTAAGATTCAATGTAATAGTGACTTCTGTGGATCGCTCGGATCCATCGATGATTTTGATGGTGGCGGTGGCAGGAGTCGCGGAAGGTACCAAATTTAAGGATTCTCTAACTAAAGATCCACCACAAGATCTTGGAGAGTTCTTTCATAAAGCTGAAAAGTTCATTCGATTAGAAGAATCACGAGCCGAGAGGATGGAAACAAATGTTGCACAAAGCGAAGGAATCTCCAGAGAACAGTCCAGAGCGGACAAGGGAAAAAGGAAACAGGATGACAGACATGATGGTCCTGATAAACGGAAGAAATTCCGAGAACCAAGATTTAGGCAGTACACAGATCTGACTGCAGGCCTAGAAAGAATCTACACTGAAACTCGGGGGCAACTCCCCTATCGAAAGCCACCTATAAGGGATCCCACTGAGTGGGAGCGCAGGACTAGAAAATACTGCCTATTCCATGAGCTGGATGGGTACACTACAGATGAATGCCGCCACCTGAAGGATGAGGTGGAAGAACATGCTAGGGGTGGTAGGTTGCCGCAATTTATCAGAGAACGAACAACGGCAGCAAGACCTGAACAACAACCGCCTCCAAATAACAGGAACGATCCTGGATCAGGATCACGACTCGTCATCCACTGATTGAAGATGGCAAGGGCCAAGTCCAGGATTGGGACTTTGGTCGAATAATTTTATTTAGATTTGTTTTCAGAATAAACGGTTACTCCACTTACACATGTACGGGAACCGAAGAGATCCCTAGGCATGATCTGAGATGGAGATAAACCGATATGCCCGGAGAGGCAATGCTTAGCTTTTTATGATGTTTGAGATTGAACATCTAGAACTTGAATTTTAATAAATAAATTAGAATCTCTTACAATTAATCTTTTTGACCGGAGAGTCAAAGAATGGACATTAAATACCAATATAAACATGATCGCTTTATGACCCTACCCGAAGAGACGGGGTCCGGAGTGCAAGAAGTGAGTTGCTTCGCCGGAGAGCGACAGGATCAACTCACTTAAGCGCTATTTCCCCTTCACCGGAGAGTGATAGGACGGGATCCAGCAAGAGCCCGGAGAGGCTATGATCGGTCTCGAACGACCAAGACATCGCTTAATGTTCAGATACACTGAACCGGAGTGCAAGAAGTGAGTTGCTTCACCGGAGAGCGACAGGATCAACTCACTTAAGCGCTGTTTCCCCTTCACTGGAGAGTGACAGGATGGGATCCAGCAAGAGCCCGGAGAGGCTATGATCGCTCTAGAACGACCATGACATCGCTATACGTCCTAACCGGGACCAGAGTGCAAGGGATAGAAGGCAACGCCGTAGTGCAATAGGATCTTTCTATTCAATCACTAAGTTTGGAATGGACTTAGTAAGGGTTCAGAGTAGCCATTAATAGTCCGGAGATACTACGGAACTTCATTCTCAATTTCTACGGAAAGAATAAATGCTAATTCGGCTTCGAACAGCCGTAAACTTGATTGATGATACTACAGTTATAGATGAAACATGAATTTACTACACTCGATTTAAGACTGCTCAAAACATACCTTTTACAAAAAGACATTTTTTGGGGGGCAAAGTGTTATCCCAACTTTTGGCAAACTTGAGATATCCAAAATTTACCGAGAATCGATGATTATTATTCTTGAGTATCAACTATGCATTGCAGGATAACCATGGATATCGATGAATTTTGTCCGAGTCCAGACCAGGCCACAATTGATAAGACATGGCTAGCAAAGCTGTAGAAGCCAGCGTTTCATGTTTCAAGTCAATCCAAGTTCGTATGCTCAAGATATGATGGTTTCAATTTGAGAAAGATAGCCCCTTATTCGGTTCGAACCCATAGGGTACCCATGGTTCGAATCGATGGCCAGAGGTTAAGTTCGTACCCATTGCTTCGAAACCATCTACTTCGAACCCATCCGGTATCCTTGCTTCGAACCCATGAAGTTTGAAGCCATCATCCTAGCAGTAGTTCGAACCCACGAGACATAGCCGTGCCTCGAATCCATCAGCCACCATGTACTTCGAATCGATTGCATTTGAACCCATCTGCACGTTCGTATCCATGACTAGAGCAATGTTTCGTATCCATCAATGGGTCGCGTCTTCGTATCGATCATGTCAGTGCCTAGTTCGAATCGATGATCGTTCGAACCCATCACGGAGCTTCAGTTCGTATCCATCACAATGTATCGATGCGAACTTACCATCGATGCGAAAGAAGCCCCCTCTCCTCGATTCGAACTAAGTGGATGCAGGCCAACACGAGACTTAAGTAGTAGATTGATTCAAACTATGCAACGGCCATAGATACAAACGAGGCGAAGAACATGGGTGCGAAGCATTCAACCCAGAGAGAAGACCGGATCGACTCAAAGGACGTGCACCACGTCACCACTGAACCGCGTGCGTCCATGGATTCGAACTCAGGGGTTCGAAGCGATCGATTCGAACAACACAGCCAACCAAAAACTCCAGTTCGAATCGATCGTATCTCCTAAGCCACTCATCCAAATGCATTGAAATTTTCACAGTAGCTTCCGTACAAGATAAAGATTATTCCTGCCAAGTTTCAGCTCGATTGGACCATTTCTTGATGGGTTCAAAGTCACTTCGAATCGATTCAGATCGAGTCGAAACTTGGTGGGGTCGGTCGCGTGGGCCCACTCACGTGCGAGAAGAAGTCTTCCGAAGTTTGAGCGAGATCTGGGCCCCCTACGCCTATAAATAGCACCCTGAAGCCTTCAGAAAAGGGGATCTTTCGGATCTTCCGCCATTGAACGTCCAGACTCTGCCAGATTTGATTCCACTCGTAACCATCACTGTTGTAAACGAGTTACTTCATGATAGTCGCTGTAATCGATTGTAATCAGCAAGGATAATCAATAAAAAGGAAAACCTTTGAAGTGGACGTAGGTCGGAGATAGCCGAACCACTATAAATCATGTGTTCTTGTTCATAATTTCTGTATTACTGCGTGTTGCTTGCTTAGATCTGTGATTTGTGTTTGAATATTGCTGATTTGTATTCCAACACTGGTGCTTTCACAATACTTGGGGTTTGTGACCAATTTTGGCGCAAACATAGCTTACCAAATCAGAATATCACTAATAATTATGAGAACGAACTCATTCAATACTACATAAGATACTCGGGTCACCAGATCTTTGAAATATATAGGGAATCAATTAGTTTGAAGGGATAACTAATCGATCGTAGAATATTTCGAGACCCACACAATCGATAAATGGATTTAATCCTTCATAATTTTCAAACACTAGTTGTGAATTCAAAACTTAGGTCGGAATACCCCAAAGTTTACACCAACTTGTCCCTCTTCGGACTTTGATCTTCACAAGAAATCATAATAAAAATTTCAAATTTGGTTTTAATCGAAATCGTTTTATCAATACAATTCAAAATTAGCTTCATATTTTATTAACCAATTCATTTCAAATAATATTTCAAATTCATTAAAGTTTAAAAACGGGAAGATTGATAAGAAACCGATCAAGAGAACATGAAATAGATACTTATCTACAACGATTCACAGGGCCACCTTCACACCGAAGCTTCTCCCTCGAGCTGCCATGAAGCAATCAAAGAATTAAAAATCAGATGATGATCAAAGAAGATTGATTGAGAAAGATTGTTCCCGTTGTTGCAGGGTATTGACCATAGTGGTATTTCCCCGTCCCCTATCTCGTCCTCTTCTTGCACTCGTACTTACTTTCAGTGGATAGTAAGAGAATTTACTGAGGCACACGATCGCATATCTTAGGGATATACTTATTCTAGGGCATACTTCACCCTACATCTAATGAGTTACCTAATGTGTTATACTCCTGAGCTAAAATTTCAACCTTCGGCTCTGACACCAAAATGTCACGTTCCAAATTTCACCGTTCGAAAATCGACACCCGTACTTCACTTGTATTCGAATGCCGCAGATTCAACCGTTGAAATTTGGCTCGTGCCGGAGCTTATAACACATTAAGTATGACAACACAACAGAAGAAAATAAATGAATATCATATACAACTCCAATGAATACAATATCCAATGATGTACAACAATGATATCAGCATGATACAAGAATATCAGAGACAATAAATAACAGCGGAAAACAAATAACAAAAGAGATAACTCCAATATCAAACTGCAACTCCAATCCAATGCTCCAAAGCCAAAACTCCAAACCACTAGCTCGAACTACATCAAGTTGGACTAACCAAGGTCAGCCGTGGATCCAAAGACTCCAATATCCAAAGGCTCCAAAGAATACCAAACAGAAAGCGGAAGGCTACTAAATCGATATCTACTATCGGATTATCTGAAAATCTAACTCTAGGCTGCCCGTGTGGAAAATTATGGGCACCAGAGTTTAGAAAGGGAACAGTAAACTCCAGGTCAGTCATGTGACTGGTATGAGCAAACGAAAACAGTTTATCTTTGAAAACAAACAAATAGAAGAAATTTGCAATGCTTTTTGGAAAATGAAACTGCCATAAGGCTTCCCGCCACACACAAAATGCAAGCGCACACTTGGAGGAGATTTCTCCTTATGACTGTCAAAAATCCTTAATAGGCGAAAACCTTTGGATATTATTATTAGTGCATAGTGCAGAAAACCTTTCGAAAGTATAATATTTATCTTAGTCAGCATACCACATTTCTTCGTATGCCTACTATAGCTACGATGTCCAATAGCAGGTTACCGCCACATTCCATGGCAGATTATACAACTAAAACCGTACAGGGCGCGTATTGTTTCTTTGGATTTCCAACAAATGGTCAGGCAAAGGAACTTCATTACTGAAAATGGGTATGCCTCTGGAAGGACGCCCTCGAGAACCTAACCGGATCTCTGCTAACAAAAGGCCGACGCTACCTCACGCTTTAACCAAGATGTAACTAGGTAACTACCACACAAATATGCCATCCCCCGGTCATTACCGACCTTTATCCGAGGATCCTCAACCACAAAGCAACATCACATAGTAATAAATTTACAGTGTCCACATGAGTTAAGTATGTGGGCTGCATACCATGATACCTCCCTTTATCCAGAAGAAAATGGACATACCCCTGGGGCGCGACCCCTAAAATCCTTGCCGCAACATTCCTGTTTCGACCATTCCCCGATTGTGAGGCTCAATGAAGTCTCGTCCACAAAGCTACGCTTTTCCACAAAGCCATGATTTGATCAACAAAAGATCAGCAGCACTTTGTACGCCACATTACCAAATTGGGAATGTATCACTAGTAACCATCAACTACATAACCTCTGAGCTCGTACGTCTCAGAGAATGGTGTTAAGCTAAGAGAATAAATCTCTGCCACCAAACAAAAATGTATTTGATAGAAACCAGCTTTACATCTCAAAGTGTAATGTTCGACACACATCCATACAAGTCTGTTTCGGGTTCGAACAGAACCGAAGGCACATCCAAAGAAGCCCTTGCAATCCGGGTATTCACAATCCCGATCGGACTTCCCATCACTTTGGGAATCTCTATACCGGCGCGACTCAGTGCAGAGAAAATCGACGGGTTATCCTTTCGTTCTCGCAAACACCCGGTCTTAACCACCGGTCTTTAAATGCTATCCACAACGTCGTATCATTATTCGGAATGGGTTATATGACACAAGGTCCTCTCCCGGCTAAACCGAAGAATGAGCGCATTATTTTAAAACATATGGAAAATGGGATTCCAGTTAAGTCACAACTTAAAACCCAAAATCTTCTTCTCAAATGGTTTAAAACAAATTACCATTTTCAAATCGGTAAACAAAAAAGATCCACTTCACAAAGTTCACAAAGCTTACCAATCTTTCACAAAGATTCATTATTATCTTTCCAATTCAAATCTTTTATACAAAAGATACGCTTTTCAGATCCCTTTTCAATTTAAAAACAAACTTTGCCAATTTTTAACAAAGATTCATTCATAACCCTTTTCAAAACAATTTTCCTTTCAAATTGGGTTAACTCTTCCAATCTTTAAATCAAAAATTCAATTCATAGCTTTCAAAACCATTTCCACAAAACAATTCCATTCCAAAATTTTATATAAAAGATACACCATTTAGAATCCTCTTCGATTCCAAAACAAAACTTGACAATCTTTCAAAAAGATTCGTTCATAGTTTTCAAAACTATTTCATTTTCAAACACTTGAAATTCTTTCAACACAAAATGGAAATCCTTTCTTTATATGAAAGCTATTATTGGAAAACAAATAGTTTTCGTTTCAGAAAAATCCGATTACATTTGCATGAGTTAAATCCCTTAAATCATGGGTTAAATTTAAATTCCCAAAACAATACTTTTAAAATGGTTTAAAACCTATATAAACACATTATATAACTTGTAAAACCTTTTTAAGGCATAATTTCCATATACAGAGTTCAATTTCAAATCTTTGAATTTAAATTCAAATCAAACTATTTTAAATTTTCAAAACTTAATCAAGTTATTCAAAATAACTTTTATAACTCCTTCCAAAAGCTTTTCACATTTAACCCAATTCCATTTCCAAAACTGTTTGGATTCAAAATTCAACTTTAAAACCATTTCAAAAATATGTGACTTAACCGATTTCCTCGTGAAATCCATATTTCTGTGTGTATGGTGTAGTACAGGGGTTTTACACAATAGTGCAACATCATCAATCATCACAGATTCAATCATATCAATATCGATAAGCGGTATAATCCATAACGCTTATCTTCATTCGCAGATTCATAGATAAAGTAAATTTATCAATCATAAAGATTCATCATTACGATTCGATGTGGATTTCTGATAACCAACTGGAATCCGACTCCCTGCCGCATCGAAATTCAAATGCCGTTTTACGGGCCAAGGGGTTTTCAAATTCACATAGAAAACAATCACAAATATCACAATTCAGCACAAAGCAATTCTTATCTCATAGCATTACAATTACATATCAGAGATACCAATCCAATACACAGCATTCAGTAACAATCAAACATCTTCCATTAAGATAAATAAATCGTGTGATATAAATTAATTAAACACATAATTAATTTCATTAATTATCTTTAATCAATGATTAATTATCATTAATTACTATTGATTAAGTCTTAATCACCATCATTAATTAATCATTTCTTAACTACTTTTCTTAATTAATTAACCTTTAATTAATTAATTGTTCTCAAATTAATTATCTTAATTAATAAATATAATAAATTAATTAATTAACCTTTAAATTACTTGATTAATTAGTCTTTAATCATTAATTATCCAATCTTAATTACCTTCATTAAGTACTTATTTTAAATTAATTATTCATTAATTACTTGATTAATTAAACTTGGATTATTTATCAATTTTATCTTAATTACTTTTATTAAGTAATTAACTTCTAGTAATAAATTTCTTTTAACAAATATGTTAACTCAAACTTTGAAAGTTAATTAACAATTTTAAAACATCCTTTATATAAATTAACTTCTTTAAATATTATTAAGTTTATTTAAAATAAACTTTAAAAATAAAAGTTATGTTTATTTGAAACCATTTTAAAACTTGGCTAATTAAAACAATTTATTTAAAACCTTCTTAATCAATTTAGACTGGGATAATCATCCATTTTATAAAAATAAATTTGGTATATCAACATTTATTTTCGATAAAACTTGATTTTCTTAAGATTTCAAAACTGTTTCGCCACAACTCAAACAACCCGAGACAAATCTCGTTCCACCCGAGCCTTGCTTCGAGTCTTCACGCTAGCTACTTCGAGTTTGAACCCGAGCATCTTCTTCTTCTTCAACTTCGCAAAGCAACCAGGCAAAAATGTGCACCGTGCACCTGCACATGCGATTGGAGTTACTCCGACCATCTTTCTGACCATCAACACATTATCGACCATCCCCAAGCATCATTACCACCCGGATCTTGCTTCGACCAAACAGATCGAAATTTAGCAAACTCGAACACCATAGCAAGGAACCCATCACCTGGAAACTCCTCGTCCCATCGATCTAGTACACCAGAGACCACACAATTTTGGTATCAGAGCTGAAGGTTGTAGCTCAGGAGTATAACACATTAGGTAACTCATTAGAGATAGGGTGAAGTACCCTAGAATGAGTATATCCCTAAGATATCCGATCGTGTGCCTCAGTAAATCCTCTTACTATCCACTGATAGTAAGTATAAGTGCAAGAAGAGGACGAGATAGGTCACGGGGAAATACCACTATGGTCAATACCCTGCAACAACGAGAACAATCATTCTCAATCAATCTTCTTTGATCACCATTTGATTTTCAATTCTTTGATTGCTTCGTGGCAGCTTGAGGGAGAATCTTCGATGTGAAGATGGCTCTATGAATCATTGTAGATGAGTATCTATTTCGTGTTCTCTTCATCGGTTTCTTATCAATCTTCACGTTTTTAAACTTTAATGAATTTGAAATATTATTTGAAATGAATTGGTTAATAAAATATGAAGCTAAATTTGAATTGTATCTATAAAACGATTTCGATTAAAACCAAATTTGAAATTTTTATTGTGATTTCTTGTGAGGATCAAAGTCCAAAGAGGGACAAGTTGGTGTAAACTTTGGGATGTTCCGACCTAAGTTTGGAATTCACACCTAGTGTTTGAAAATTATGGAGGATTAAATCCATTTATCTATTGTGTGGGGTCTCGATATATTCCACGAACGATTAGTTATCCCTTCGAACTAACCGATTCCCTATATATTTCGTAGATCTGGTGACCCGAGTATCTTGTGTAGTATTGAATGAGTTCTTACTCATAATTATTAGTGATATTCTGATTTGGTAAGCCAAATGCAGAATAGATACCCAGTTTGATTTGGAAACTGTTTTTCTATCTTTGTGTATCCATCCTTTGTTGTCTCCCTTACAAATTTTGAGGACGAAATTTTCTTAAGGGGGAATCAGTAACATTCCTATTTTCAAACAAATTTAAATTAGTAATTAATTTGATTCCTAGATTAAATTAAGAATTAATTTGGTAAATTAATATAAAATTTTGATTAAATTATGAATTGATTTAGAATTAATTTGAATATTTGGGAATAGATATGTATATAAGATTAATATGAAAATATATAAACATAAGAAAGATGTTTAAAAGTTAAATTCTATATATATATAATAGTGTGTTTATTAAAGTATAATTATTTTTAAAATCATTTCCTTTAAATTGATAGAAATGTAAAATTGGTTTGTAAATTTATAAAATGAGATATAAAAAAAAGTGTATAACATTTAAAACATAATAAGTATAATTCGAAAATATACATATGTAATATAAAGCAATTTATAAAATGATAGGGTTAAAAAAAATTATAATTGAATTTAACAAAAGGATTTAAACATAAAAAGTTTATATTTTAACAAGTGTCCATGTTTAAAGATAAGTGTTAACATGTGTTAATTGTATTTACAAGTGGCAAATCCTATTCTCTAAATTTCTTAATAATGTAAATCAAAAGAAAGTAAAACCAGGTTTCTCAATGTTCATTTTTCAGTCTAAATATTTTTGACCTGGAAATAAATTTAAGCAACTCAAAATCAAAAAAAACAAAAGGGAATAAAACCTGAGAAACAATAATCAAAAAACAAAAGCCAGATTCAAGATCAATGAATTAAAGCATGCCAATGTGGATTCAACTATATCAAGCTTCAAGAATCAAAACCAATGCATTTCAAAACCTGGAAACAACAAATTCAATTTCTAGTTCAAAAAATTATGGAAGCAATTCCATCTAGTTCTCTGTTTCAAAGCTTCAGGTGAGCAAACTCATTTTTTTTAAAACCCATTTTCTTGAATTTGATATCTGTGATGATAATGCTTGGGAAAATGATGAATGAATGTATATGTCAGCTAGTATATATGTATTTTTATATATATATATATATATATATGAAAATGTCTGTGCATGTTTGGAACCAGGGACATTTACCTCTGTTTAGTCACAGGTTTCAAAACCCGTTTGAAAATCAAAAATCTTCATCCCAAATCTATATTAGGCTTTGAAATGTAAATAAAATTTGTTTGCATGATCGAGATCTTGGACAAAAGAAAAAAAATATTTTTTGAAAAGAATCGATTTAAGTTATCTTAGAATTTTATGAATTACAGAAAGAAAATGAAAGAATGGGTTTAAATTCAAATCTAAAAATCTATGGATTCGTATACATCACTGTATTTGACATTGAAAACTATGATTTTTAAAAGAAAATTCATAATTTTTAAATTAGTAAATTTCGAGAATTAGTAGTTTGAACGTGAAATGGGTTTGGACGAAATTCCGGTGATCTGTGGGTTTTTAGCTCTCATGATTGAAGTTGAAGACAGCTGGGAGGATGTAGATGTGAGGAAAAATAGTGGAAGTGTTTTTAGATGATCATGGTGATGCATTGACGTCGATCTAGGGTTCAACAGTCACTTTTGGCTGTTGGAGTTCTCGAGGAGATTGCGACTTCATCATGGTGTTTGGGCCGATCGCCCTAATGTGGAACGGTGCGTTGGAGCATGTCGAAGCTCCGACCAAAATTGCATGGTCTCTAGTGTACTAGGTCGATGGGCGAGGAGTTTCCAGGTGATGGGTCCCATGCTCTGGTGTTTGAGTTTGCTGGATTTCGATCGGTTTGGTCGAAGCAAGATCTGGGTGGTAATGATGCTTGGGGGGATGGTCGATGATGTGTTGATGGTCAGAAAGATGGTCGGAGTAACTCCAATCGCATGTATAGGTGCACGGTGCACATTTTTGCCTAGTTGCTTTGCGAAGTTGAAGAAGAAGAAGACGCTCGGGTTCAAACTTGAAGTAGCTAGCGTGAAGACTCGAAGCAAGGCTCGGGTGGAACGAGATTTGTCTCGGGTTGTTTGAGTTATGGAAAAACAGTTTTGAAATCTTAAGAAAAATCAAGTTTTATCGAAAATAAATGATGCTAAACCAAATTTCTTTTTATAAAATGGATGATTATCCCAGTCTAAATTGTTTAAGAAGGTTTTAAATAAATTGTTTTAATTAGCCAAGTTTTAAAATGGTTTCAAATAAACATAACTTCAATTTTTAAAGTTTATTTTAAATAAACTTAATAATATTTAAAGAAGTTAATTTATATAAAGGATGTTTTAAAATTGTTAATTAACTTTCAAGGTTTGAGTTAACATATTCGTTAAAAGAAAATTATTACTTGAAGTTAATTACTTAATAAAAGTAATTAAGATAAAATTAATAAATAATCCAAGTTTAATTAATCAAGTAATTAATGAATAATTAATTTAAAATAATTACTTAATGAAGGTAATTAAGAATGGATAATTAAAGATTAAAGATTGATTAATCAATTAATTTAATGGTTAATTAATTAATTTATGAGATTTATTAATTAAGATAATTAATTTGAGAATAATTAATTAATTAAAGGTTAATTAATTAAGAAAAGTAAATAAGAAATGATTAATTAATGATGGTGATTAAGACTTAATCAATAGTAATTAATGATAATTAATCATTGACTAAAGATAATTAATGAAAGTAATTATGTGGTTAATTAATTTAAACCACACGATTTATTCATCTTAACTAAAGATGTTTGTTTGTTACTGAATGCTGTGTATTGGATTGATATCTCTGATATGTAATTGTTATGCTATGAGATATGAATTGCTTTATGCTGAAGTTTGATATTTGTGATTTGTTTCTGTGTGAATTTGAAAACCCCTTGGCTCGTAAAATGGCATTTGAATTTCGATACGGTAGAGAATCGGATTCCAGTTGGTTATCCGAAACCCTCATCAAATAGTAATGATGAATCTTTATGATTGATAAATTTATTTTATCTGTGAATCTGCGAATGAAGATAAGCGTTATGGATTATACCGCTTATCGATATTGATATGATTGAATCTGTGATGATTGATGATGTTGCACTATTGTGTGAAACCCCTGAACTACACCATACACACACAAATATGCATTTCTTGAGGAAATCGGTTAAGTCACGGATTTTTAAAATGGTTTTAAAGTTGAATTTTGAATCCAAAAAGTTTCGGAAATGGAATTGGGTTAAATGTGAAAAGCTTTTGAAAGGAGTTATAAAAGTTATTTTGAATAACTTGATTAAGTTTTGAAAATTTAAAATAGTTTGATTTGAATTTAAATTCAAAGATTCCAAATTGAACTCCATAATTGGAAATTGTGGCTTAAAAAGGTTTTACAAGTTATATAATGTATTTATATAGGTTTTAAACCATTTTAAAAAGTATTGTTTTGGGAATTTAAATTTAACCCAAGATTTAAGGGCTTTAACCCGTGCAAATGTAATCGGATTTTTACGAAACGAAAACTATTTGTTTTCAAATAATAGCTTTCACATAAAGAAAGGATTTTCAATTTGTGTTGAAAGAATTTCAAGTCTTTGAAAATGAAATAGTTTTGATGAATGAATCTTTGTGAAAGATTGTCAAGCTTTGTTTTAGAATCGAAGAGGATTCTAAATGGTGTATTTTTTATATAAAAGTTTTGGAATGGAATTGTTTTGTGGAAATGGTTTTGAAAGCTATGAATTGAGTCTTTGATTTAAAGATTGGATGAGCTAATCCAATTTGAAAGGAATTTTTTTTTGAAAAGGGCTATGAATGAATGTTTGTTAAAGATTGGTGAAGTTTGTATTTAAATTGAAAAAGGGATCCGAAAAGTGTATCTTTCATATAAAAGATTTGAATTGGAAAGATATTAATGAATCTTTGTGAAAGATTGGTAAACTTTGTCAACTTTATGAACTTTGTGAAGTGAATCTTTTTGTTTAAAGATTTGAAAATGGTAATTTGTTTTAAACCATTTGAGAAGAAGGTTTTGGGTTTTAAGTTGTGACTTAACTGAAATCCCATTATCCATATGTTTTTAAATATTGCGCTCATTATTTGGTTTAGCCGGGAGAGGACCTTGTGTCATATAACCCATTCCGAATAATGATACGTCGTTGTCGATAGCATTTGAAGACAGGTGGTGAAGACCGGGTGTTTGCGAGAACAAAAGAATAACCTGTCGATTGTCTCTGCACTGAGTTGCGCCGGTATAGAGATTCCCAAAGTGATGGGAAGTCCGATCGAGATTGTGAATACCCAGATTGCAAGGGCTTCTTTGGAAATGCCTTCAGTTCTGTTCGAACCCGGAACAGACTTGTATGGATGTGTGTCCGACATTACATTTTGAGATGTAAAGATGGTTTCTATCAAACACATTTCTTTTTAGTGGCAGAGATTTATTCTCTTAGCTTAACACCCTTCTCTGAGACGTACGAGCTCAACGGTTATGTAGTTGATGGTTACTAGTGATACATTCCCAATTTGATAATGTGGCATACGAAGTGCTGCTAATCATTTGTTGATCGAAGCATGGCTTTGTGGAAAAGCGTGGCTTTGTGGACGAGACTTAGTCGAGCCTCACAACCTGGAAATGGTCGAAACAGGAATGTTGCGGCAAGGTTTTTAGGGGTCGCGCCCCTAGGGTATGTACATTTTCTTCAGGATAAAGGATGGTATCATGGTATAGAGCCTAGATACTTAACTCATGTGGACATTGTAAATTTATTACTGTGTGATGTTGCTTTGTGGTTGAGGATCCTTGGATATAGGTCGGTAACAACCGGGAGATGGCATACTTGTGTGGTAGTTACCTAGTTATAGCTTGGTTAAAGCGTGAGGTAGCGTCGGCCTTGTGTTAGCAGAGATCCGGTTAGGTTCTCGGGGGTGTCTTTACAGAGGCGTATCCATTTTCGGTAAGGAAGTTCCTTTGCCTGACCATTTGTTGGAAATCCAAAGAAACAATACGTGCCCTATACGGTTTTAGATGTATAACTTTCCATGGAATGCAGCGGCAACCTGCTATTGAACATGGTAGCTACATTAGGCATACGACGAAATGTGGTATGCTGGCCAAGAATAATATTATACTTTCGAAAGGTTTTCTGCACTATGCACTAATAATAATATCCAAAGGTTTTCGCGTATCAAGCATTTTTGACACTCATAAGGTAAATCTCCTCCAAGTGCGCGCTTGCATTGTGTGTATGGCGGGAGGCCTTATGGCAGTTTCATTTTCCAAAAAGCATTGCGGATTTCTTCTATTTCTTTGTTTGTTTTCGAAGATAAACTGTTTTCGTTTTCTCAAACCAGTCCTATGACTGACTTGGAGTTTATTGTTCCCTTTCTAAACTCTGGGTGCCCACTATTTTCCACACGGGCAGCTTAGAGTTAGATTTTCTGATAGTCCGATAGTAGATATCGATTTGGTAGCCTTCAGCTTTCTATTTGGTATTCTTTGGAGTCTTTGGATATTGGAGTCTTTGGATCCACGGCTGACCTTGGTTAGTCCAACTTGATGGTGGTTCGAGCTAGTGGTTTGGAGTTTTGGCTTTGGAGCATTGGATTGAAGTTGCAGTTTGATATTGGAGTTATCTCTTTTGCTATTTTTTTTCCACTGTTGTTTATTGTCTCTGATATTCTTGTATCATATTGATATCATTGTTGTACATCATTGGATATTGTATTCATTGGAGTTGTATATGATATTTGTAGGATCGATTTCACCCTAGAGGGGGGTGAATAGGGTGATACTATTCATTATAAAAATTATTGCGAAAGTTTATATAAAATAATTTCAACACAGATCACAGAATAATAGCGCACAGATAATAGCAGAATAATAAAAGCAGAAATAGAACGACACAGAATTTACCCAGCTTCAGCAAAATCCTGCCTACGTGCTGCCCCCAAGGTTTCTACTAGAAATTAAGTAGTCACACGCTTACACACGTAAACTCGTGACACCCGCTACTGACTAACATAATTCTACGCTCAAAACCCTACCACAACCCAGCCATTGAGTTGTGAATTCTCAAACTACGCCACATAGTTTGTCCCCTAGTCACACGACTAGAAATTTCAACGGTTTAAAAAGAAATTACAAATTAAAAACAGTTTAAAAACAAAACTAAACCCTAATTAAACTAGAGCCTTATTAATAACTTTAAACCCAAAAATTGAAATAAAGGCCGGCCCCTTTTTCCTTCTTTTATATTCTCTGGCTTGATCCTCTTATATGATAATGGCGGCTCTTGTTTCGTTCGATCCTCTTCCTTTAAAACATTAGGGCTTTCTTAAATTCGAAGATGCCGACTTTGTATGATCTATTGAATAGATGGTTCAACGTTTCTTTTTTGTCAATCGATGGTCTCTATTAACTACTTCGACTGCTTTGAATTTTGATCGAGCTCGAGATGGCTTTGGTATGTAATATTTTCACTCTTTTTCTTTTCTGGTTGTATGCTTGAACTCGATTGCCGAATGCCGATGATGATTCTGTGGATTTACGTATGGATTCGATCTCGTTTGTTTGCGTTCGTCTGATTTGTTCAACAATTTGCTTCGGCCATTTGATTTCGTTTGGATGTTGATGATTTCTGTAACCTTTTCAATTCACGCGGTTTTGATCTATGACTTGGTTCAATTCCTTGATTGCTTGGTTATCACGGCACTGTTTGGTTTCGTGGCCACCACGGCTTCATTTGACTTCGGTCATATGATTTTGTGTATCGGCCTTGACTTTTTAAACTTGATTTTGTATTTGTCTGCACTTACATGATGATGTTTGACGATGTTTTAAAAACAACCTGTTACAGTTGAATCACTATCATTTGTTGATCTCGGCCACTTTGCTTGGTTGCTTCATCATGTATACACTTTGATAATCAAGTTGTATTATTTGTGACATTGAGCCCTGACTTTGATTGTGGTTACTCTGTTGCTTCTTTCTTTGGAAAATGGGATGCTCCTTTGTTTCAGTGCTTATACATGTCCACTGATATAATTCATGTTGTATTGCACTTTATCACCACTGTTGCAAGTAATCTTTGTTCATACCTTGATCTTCATTTTTATTTTACTTAACGGTTTGAACTGTGCCTTGTCTGGTTCATCGTTTCATTTGGTATGCAGTTGCTCTTTGTAGTTGCACTCTGGTTCATTATATATTGTCAACTCCCATGTATTTGCAGTTTGCATTTTGGGTTGTACTGTCTTGAGCTCGAGTATATGTATCATTAATTTGACCCTTGTGAATTGTTTGCATTGTTGGATTCATTATTTTATATATGTTTACTGATATGATTCGTAGCCTTGTCCCACTTGCATTGCTTCTGATCATATGTCATTCAAGTCCATTGCTTTCACATTCATCAAACAACTGCACACTGCTATTTTGTGCATTTGTGTTTGGTTTCGTATTGAACCGAGTACTTGCTGCATTTTCAAACACTTTGATTGCCTTTGTGGTTTGGTTCCTCCATGTTTTTGTACTTGTATCATTACTGCTGTTGTTGCTAATATCTTGGTTCGGTCTGTAGTCTTTAGTCATGTATCATTAGCTTGTCTTGTTCATTTGATGGTTGTTGTGTTGCCATATCTTTGTTGTAACTGGACTTGTACTTTTAATCTTCATTGTTGTGTGGCTTTGAGCTTCATTGAGTTTGTTGCTTTTCACTGTTGCATACATGTGCTTGTCTCGTGACATTGTCTGATATGCATTTGCTTGATGGTCTGAATGGACTGTCTAATCTTTCACTTGAGACTGTATGTAGCTGTCTTGACCACTTGATTGCATTTGAATTTGTTTTTCGAATTACACCTGAGTTGAATCCAGCTTGTAGCTCGGATTTGACCTTGTGCTGAAAATTGTGACATTATTTTATTGAACTTGAGTTGAATCCGGTATTTTGGGTTTGACCTGTGCTCACCTGTCCCTGTAAATTTATCAATTGTATATATCGATGTGCATGTCCTTGTGGCATATACAGTGATACACTGTGTATGTCACAAGCTGTTTGTGTATGATGAATTGAAAATTAAATGATGACCAACAACCCAAATAACCGAGGCAAATATTATTTTCAAAATTCAGATTTTGTTTTATACTGCAAAAATATTTCCTTTTCAATCTTACTGTGTCAATATTTATTTTTTGCAGATTGCTCAGATGCTGGATTCATATTGGAATGAAGTTGAAGATAAATTATGAGTGAATGAGCGATATGTATTGAGGACATTTGTAAATGAAAAATTGTGATGTAATTGCATTTATATTGTAATCAAAATTGTGTATGTATAGTGAGAGCTCGAATTTGTACTATTCAAAATTGTAATAAATAATAGTTTGAATAAAAAATTCTGTTTGAATTCAAATTCTGTGTTATTTATTTTCATTCAGCAAATATTTATTTAATCTATGAAAAAATAAAATAGTATACTAACAAATACATTTACACGAATATATATATATATATATATGTATATTGTCATCAAACAAAAATCATATAATCGCATATTCAACAATATTCATTTCTTTTCTTCCGTTGTGTTGTAATACTTAATGTGTTATAAGCTCCGGCATGAGTCAAATTTCAATGGTTGAATCTGCGGCATTCGAGTACAAGTGAAGTACGGGTGTCGATTTTCGAACGCTGATATTTGGAACGTGACATTTTGTTTATAACAACTTTTGTTTATAACAATAAAAGTTTATTGTTCCTTTCCTTTTAATAGTTTATCATCTAATATTGCAACCAGCTTTATATAAAGATGATCAACCGTTGAAATTTGAGTTAACATATTCGTTAAAAGAAATTTATTACTTGAAGTTAATTAACAATTCTAAAACATCCTTTACATGAATTAACTTTTTTAAATATTATTAAGTTTATTTAAAATAAACTTTTAAAAATAAAAATTATGTTTATTTAAAACCATTTTAAAACTTGGCTAATTAAATCAATTTATTTAAAAACCTTCTTAACTCATTTTAAAAACTTAGATAACATCTAATATTAAAGAAAAATTGTTTTTACCAGATTTATTTATTTTTAAAACTTGATTTCCCATAAATTTTCAAAACTGTTTAAATTACATCAGATAACCCAAGAAAAAACTCATCTTCCCCGAGGTTGACTTCGAGTCACCCACATTTCTTTTTGCTTCGAGTATTTCCACGATCCCTTTCGAGTTCGACCCTGGCTCCTTCGACCCTGGCTCCTTAGACACAAACCATGCTCATACATATACACAATCATGCACGTGCACTAAAGATCAACGGCGATCTGGCCAACACCACCCCCATCCACAAATCCCAGATCAGCTACCCAATCGTTCAGAACCCACAAAGCGACTAGTTCGTGAGCCAATCAACATCGAACATCCTGACCCAGATTGGAACAACATTCGATCATCAGAAAAACTACCCCGTCTGATCGGCTCACGCCACCAACGTCATAATTTTGGTCAAAGCTCCGCCTTCCCTCCATGGTCCGATGGCTACTGGTGCGATCAACTCCAATGCGATGACGAGACAAGAGTAATTCGAAATTCGATCCTAACTAAAACCTAAGCTAGAACCCTAAATTAATCTCGTTCATCCTCCGCAATGATTTGTAAAATCATTGATCATTTTTGTGATGATCCCTAACCCCTTAGCAAGCTATGACTTCAATCATGAAACCTAAAAACCCACCGATCACCAAAATTTTGACCAAACCTATTTCACATTCATCTTACTAATTCTCGAGATTTACCAAATTAAAAATCGTGATTTTTCTTTTAAAAATCGTTATTTCCAAGAACAAATCATATAATATAATCGATTCAAGAAATTAAGATACTTGAGTTTTTGTGTTTATTTGAGTTTCACTGTAAATTCTTATTCCAGTTCAAAATTTACTTTTTGATTTTCTTAAAAATATTATTAAGAACTAGATTATGATTTGACAAACACATTTTGTTTGAATCCTAAGGCCTAAATAGGATTAGAAGTGAAGAATTAAATTTTTGAAAACAGGTTTGGAACCCTGTCAACCTGGAACAAAGACATTTGCTTTATGTACAGACATGCCCTAATATATCCATCTATACAGAAGTTCATATTCACACAAGCATACATAACCATAGATCATCATATGCAAACCAGAAGATATAAATATATATTCAAGTGTTTGCTCACCTGGAATGGTTATACAAAGGCCAAGCTTTGAGTTTGAAATCTGGAACCAGATGGTTATTTGATCTAGCCTGCATTTGAGTTTGATTATTAACTTGCTACTTTGATTTTGATTTTGAGGTAATCCACAGGCTTCAGGTTGAAGCTTTAAACTTTCAATTTTGATTTATTTTTCCAGGTTGAAATTGCTTTGCTTGATCATGTTGCACCTGAATATTTTGTTTCAGGTTTCTAGGCTGAGATGTCTTTTGTGTTTACAGGTTTTCATTTCTTTCTTTGATCTGTATATCTTTCTTCTTCTTAAGATTTGAAAATGTATGGAAGAAGAAAATGTGGCCTATTTATAAATTGGAGAAACGAGCTTTTAAATGCGATTCGAGAGATTATTTTATAAAAACCCGTGGATGAAGTCAAGAGTAAGTTATCAAAGCCAAATATGCAATAACAACCACTAAAAAGCAACTTGAATCGATAAAATCCGAAAAACAAATCAAAATATGCAAAAACAGGCAAACAGGGCAAATAGGAGCAGGTTGGTCGGCCGCCTACAGGGCTCGGTCGACCGGACACTGTTCATAAAAACTCTCGGGAAGCAGGTCGGTCGACCGGCTACAGGGCTCGGTCGGCCGAACCTGATGATTTTGCACTTCCTGCCCTATTTCAATGAAATGCAAATTCTTCCAAAACGCGATCGTTCGAGCAATGGACCTAAGGAGCTTTAGCCAATAGATACCCCAGCTCCATTAGCTCTCCGATTCGCAACCAAAAACATATTCAAACATCAAAGTTAGGATCTTTAAAGAATTGAACCCAAACACTAAAAATTTGGATATTCACCAATTCAATCCAAACCAAAAGCAAGAGCATATGAACAAGGTGTTAGGAATTCATACCCAACATCAATGAAATCATAAGAAATAGATGTGAGTTCAAAACTCACATTTTTACACAAAACAAAGAAGATGAAGGAGCACAAATGCAAGGAATCAACCAACTACACTCCACTTCAACACTACAAGCTTCAATCTAGAATCAAAGCAAGTATTTCCTAAGTTAGGGTTAGGAAATTACTGAAATTGAAGAGGAGAAGAGATGGAGAAGATGGAGATGAACTTACCAATGGATTCCCTTTGATTTTGGAGCAAGAATCAAGTTTACAAGAAGAAACTAGGGCTTGCTAATTTCTATTTCCACTCCCTTTCCCCCATTTCAGTTTTTAGCTTAAGAAATGAAAATGAAAGAAGATGAAATGAAGAGAAGGGGTTGAGTTAGAGGGTTAAGTGGAGATTGGGCTGAACCCAAACTCAAGCCCAAGTAGAAAAAGTAGCCAAAATTTCACAAACTCCAAACATATCAAAGATTATACTCAAAAAGATCGCAAACGCCATTTTTGAACCAATGGAGGTAGTTTCGAGTCCCGATTCGGCCGTTTGCAAAAAGTAGTTTTTCGGACCCAAAAATCCGACTAACGACGCTATATTTAAATAAAATATTTAAATATAAAATCGTTAAATATGCGGGTTGTTACATTTTAAGGTTTTGTGATTGAAGTCATAGCTTGCTAAGGGGTTGGGGATCATCACAAAAATGATCGATGATTTTATAAATTATTATGAAGGATGAACGAGATTAATTTAGGGTTCTAGCTTATGTTTTAGTTAGGATCGAATTTCGAATTACTGTTGTCTCGTCATCGCATTGGAGATGCTCGTACTAGTGGCCATCAGACCATGGGAGGAAGGCGGAGCTTTGACCAAAATTATGACGTTGTTGGTGGCGTGAGGCGATCGGACGGGGTAGTTTTTCTAATGATCGTATGTTTTCCTAGTTTGGGTCAGGATGTTCGATGTTGATTGGCTCATGAACTTATCACTTTGTGGGTTTTGAACGATTGGGTACCTGATCTGGGATTTGTAGAAGGGGGTGGTATTGGCCAGATCGCCATCGATCTGCAGTGCACGTGCACGATTGTGTATATGTTTGAGCATGGTTTGTGTCGAAGGAGCCAGGGTCAAACTCTTAGTGGATCGTGGAAATACTCGAAGCAAAAAAAATGTGGGTGACTCGAAGTCAACCTCGGGGAAGATGAGTTTTTGCTCGGGTTATCTGATGTAATGTTAACAGTTTTGAAAATTTATGGGAAATCAAGTTTTAAAAATAAATTAATCTGGTTAAAACAAATTTTCTTTAATATTAGATGTTATCTAAGTTTTTAAAATGGGTTAAGAAGGTTTTTAAATAAATTGATTTAATTAGCCAAGTTTTAAAATGGTTTCGAATAAACATAACTTTTATTTTCAAAAGTTTATTTTAAATAAACTTAATAATATTTAAAGAAGTTAATTTATATAAAGGATGTTTTAAAATTGTTAATGTTAATTATTCTCCAATTAATTACCTTAATTAATAAATCTCATAAATTAATTAATTAACCTTTAATTACTTGATTAATCAATCTTTAATCATTAATTATCCATTCTTAATTACCTTCATTAAGTAATTATTTTGAATTAATTATTCATGAATTACTTTATTAATTAAACTTGGATTATTAATCAATTTTATCTCAATTACTTTTATTAAGTAATTAACTTCATTAATTACTCTGATACCAATTACAATGATCCTGACTCGTCCTTCGAAAATCGACACCTGTACTTCATTTGTACTCGAATGCCGCAGATTCAAACGTCGAAATCTGGTTCGCCGGAGCTTATAACACATTAAGTACAACAACACAGCGGAAGAAAATGAATAATATCATATAACTCCAAAGATACAATATACAATGATATACAACAATGAATTACAAATAAATATTAGAGATCTACAACAATACAGCTGAAACACAAATGCACAAGCAGTGGAAATAACATGAACTCCAAATGGAACTCCAATATCTGCAACTCCATCTCAAATCTCAAAGGCTATGCGGACTCCAATCCAAAAGTAGTTACATCCAAACCATAAGCTTGAACCATCATCAATCCTGAAGCGAAGCAACTCGATCGCAATACGTTTGCCAATATCCAAAGATTGAATGCTATCGAAATCTACACCAACTATTCGACTATTTGAAAAACCCAACTCTAGACTGCCCGTGTGGAAAATTGTGAGCACCCAGAGTTTAGGAAGGAACAATAAACTCCGGGTCAGCCATGGGACTGGTATGATCAAACAAAAACAGTTTTAACTTTAAAACAAACAACAAAAGATTTTTAAAACATTGAAATCTACAATGCTTTATGGAAAATGAAACATTTTGAAAGTATAATATTAATCTTAGCCAGCATAACACATTCATCGTATGCCTACTATAGCTGCCAAGTTTAATAGCAGGTTACCACTACATTTCATAGCAGGTTATACAACTAAACCGTACAGGGCCCGTATTGTTTCTTTGGATTTCCAACAAATGGAAGGATAAGGAACTTCCTTGCCGAAATAGGAATGCCTCTGGAAGGACGCCCCCAAAAACCTAACCGGATCTCTACTAACAAGTCCGACGCTACCTCACGCTTTATCCAAGCTATAACATAAGTAACTACTGCAAAAGTATGCCATCCTCGGTCGTTACCGACCTTTATCCGAGCGCTCGACACCAACAACCACAAAGTAATAAATTTGTAGTGACCACATAGGTTAAATATCTGGGTTCCATACCATGATATCACCTTTTATCCAGAAGGAAATGGACATACCCTAGGGGCGAGACCCCTAAAAACCTTGCTGCATCTTTCCTGTTTCGACCATTTCCGGGGTGTGAGGTCTTGATGCAGTTTCGTCCACAAAGCTACGCTTTTTCACAAAGCCATTCTTCGATCAACAAATGATCAGTAGCACTGCGTATGCCACATTACCAAATTGGGAATGTATCACTAGTAACCATCAACTACATAACCTTTGAGCTCGTACGTCTTAGAGAAGGGTGTTAAGCTAAGAGAATAAATCTCCGCCACCAAACAGAAATGTATTTGATAGAAACCAGCTTTACATCTCAAAGTGTAATGTCAGACACACATCCATACAAGTCTGTTCCGAGTTTGAACAGAATCGAAGGCACTTCACAAAGAAGCCCTTGCAATCCGGGTATCCCCAATCCCGATCGGACTCCCCATCACATATGGAGATCTTTATACCATTGCTACTCAGTGCAGAGTCATTCGATAGGTTATCCTATCGTTCTCGAAGACACCCAATCTTCACCACCGTCTTTAAATGCTATCCATTTCATCTTATCACTATTTGGAATGGGTTATATGACACAAAAGTCCTCTTCCGGCTAAACCGAATAGTGAGCGCAATATTTAAAACCATATGGATAATGCAATCTCAATTAAGTCACAACTTATTATCCAAAACCTTTTTTCAAATGGTTTAAAAAAATTACCATTTCCAAATCTTTGAACAAAAAGATTCATTTCACAAAGTTCACCAATCTTTCACACATATTCATTCATAGTTTTTCAAAACAATTCCCCTTTCAATTCTTTTATAGAAAGGTTACACTTTTAAGACCCCTCTTCAATTTGAAAACAAACTTCACCAATCTTTAAAAAGATTCATTCATAGCCCTTTTCAAAACCATTTCCACAGAACAATTCCATTCCAAAACTTTTATATAAAAGATACACCATTTAGAATCCCCTTCGATTCCAGAACAAAGCTTAACAATCTTTCACAAATTGGAAATCCTTTCTTTACATAAAGGCTATTATTATTTGAAAACAAATAGTTTTCGTTCTCGAAAAAATTTGATACGATTTAAAGCCCTTTAAGTCTAAAACTTGGGTTAAATTCAAATTCCTAAAATAATGTTTTAAAATGGTTTAAAACCTATATAAACACACTATATAACTTGTGAAACCTTTTAAAGCCATAATTTCCAAATATAGAGTTCAATTTCAAATATTTGAACTTAAATTCAAATCAAACTATTTTAAGTTTTCAAAACTTAATCAAGTTATTCAAAATAACTTTTAAAACTCCTTTCAAAAGATTTTCACATTTAACCCAATTCCATTTCCAAAACCATTTGGATTCAAAATTCAACTTTAAAATAATTTCAAAATATATGTGACGTAACCGATTTCCTTGTGAAATCCATATTTGTGTGTATGGTGTAGTCCAGGGGTTTTCCACAATAGTGCAACAACATCAATCATCACAGATTCAAACACAGAAATATCGATAAGCGGTATAATCTATAACGCTTATCTTCATTCACAGATCACATATAAACAATATAAATTTATCACAGATAAATAAAATACATTCATCACAGATAACTGAATTACATCACAGATGAATAAATTACATCACGGTTCATAGCTTAATCATAATAATTCATATCACACAATTCAAAGCATCCCATTCAATTCAAACATTCATAAGTAAGATTAGTTAATTGTTAGATTCATTTAAATCAGATTAATTACTTATGAATAATTTACTAACTTGGTTAATTAATCATTGATTAATTACAACCCATTTAAATTAATTAACCTTTAATCATTTATTAATTAACCTTTAATTAATAATTAATCATCTTTGTTTTAAAACTGATACAAATTATAACGACCCTGACTCGACCTTCGAAAATCGACACCGAATACTTCACCAGTATTCAAATGTCGCAGATTCAAACGCCAAATCTGGTTCACCGAAGCTTATAACACATTAAGTACAACACAGCGGAAGAAATGAATAGTATATATCATAAACAACTCCAATGATACAGTATCCAAATATACAACGATGATCAATATCAGAGATACAATGAAATGCTACAACGGAAACACCAATGAACCAGCAGCGGAAACAACTATAACTTGAAACTCCAAAAGAAACACCAATATCAACAATCTCCATAGATAGCTCGAACCACCGTCAAGTTGTACCAAGCTGAGCAAGGTCAGTCATCCTAACCAAAGACTTCAATATTAGTCTCCAAATAATTCCAAAGAGAAAGCTGAAAGCTACTGAATCGATATCTATTATCTGAAAAACCCAACTCTAGACTGCCCATGTGGAAAATTGTGGGCACCCAGAGTTTAGGAAGGGAACAATAAAATTTTAAAAATAAAATATGTTTATTTTAACTTAACTTAGATAACACATTAAGTAATTCATTATAACGTTCCTGACTCGACCTTCGAAAATCGGCACCCGTACTTCATTTGTACTCGAATGCCGTAGATTCAAACGTCGAATCTGGTTCGCCGGAGCTTATACCACATTAAGTACGACGACACAACGGAAGAAAATGAATAATATCATATAACTCCAAAGATACAATATCCAATGATATGCAACAATGAATTACAAATAAATATCAGAGATCTACAACAACACAGCGGAAACACAAATGCACCAGCAGCGGAAATAACATGAACTCCAAATGGAACTTCAATATCTGCAACTCCATGTCAAATCCCAAAGGCTACGAGGACTCCAATCTAAAAGTAGTTATATCCAAACCATAAGCTTGAACCATCATCAATGCTGAAGCGAAGCAACTCGATCCTAATACGATTTGCCAATATCCAAAGATTGAATGCTATCGAAATCTACACCAACTATTCGACTATTTGAAAAAACCAACTCTAGACTGCCCGTGTGGAAAATTGTGGATACCCAGAGTTTAGGAAGGGGACAATAAACTCAGGGTCGGTCATGGGACTGGTATGAGCAAACAAAAATAGTTTTAACTTTAAAACAAACAACAAAAGATTTTTAAAACATTGAAATCCGTAATGCATTTTGGAAAATGAAACTGGCATAAGGCCTCCCGCCACACACACAATGCAAGCGCACACTTGGAGGAGATTTCTTCTTATGACAGTCAAAAATGCTTGATACGCGAAAATCGTTTGATATTATTATTAGAGCATAGTGCAGAAAACTTTTTGAAAGTATAATATTAATCTTAGCCAGCATACCACATTTCGTCGTATGCCTATAATAGCTGCCATTTTCAATAGCAGGTTACTACCACATTCCATAGCAAGTTAAACAACTAAAACCGTATAGGGTGCGTATTATTTCTTTGGATTTCCAATAAATGGTTAGGCTAAGGAACTTCCTTACCGAAATGGGAATGCCTCTGGAAGGACGCCGCCGAGAACCCAACTGGATCTTTGCTAACAAGGCGGACGCTACCTCATGCTTTAACCAAGCTATAACAGAGGTAACTACCGCACAAGTATGCCATCCTTGTTCGTTACCGACCTTTATCCGAGCGCTTGACACCAACAACCACAAAGTAATAAATTTGCAGTAACCACATAGTTTAAATATCTGGGCTCCATACCATGATATCACCTTTTATCCAGAAGGAAATGGACATGCCCTAGGGGCGCGACCCCTAAAAACCTTGCTGCATCTTTCCTGTTTCGACCATTTCTGGGGTGTGAGGTCCTGATGCAGTCTGGTCCACAAAGCTATGCTTTTTCACAAAGCCATGCTTCGATCAACAAATGATCAACAGCACTTCGTATGCCACATTACCAAATTGGGAATGTATCACTAGTAACCATCAACTACATAACCTCAGAGCTCGTACGTCTCAGACAAGGGTGTTAAGCTAAGAGAATAAATCTCCACCACCAAATAGATATGTATTTGATAGAAACCTGCTTTACATCTCAAAGTGTATGTCATACAAACATCCATACAAGTCTGTTCGGGTTCGAATAGAACCGAAGGCACTTCACAAAAAGCCCTTGTAATCCGGGTATCCCCAATCCTGATCGGACTCCCCATCAAATAAGGAGATCTCTATACCGTAGCTATTCAGTGTAAGTCATTCGATAGGTTATCCTATCGTTCTCGAAGACACCTGATCTTCACCACCGCCTTCAAATGCTATCCATTTTGTTCAGAACCCAAAAAGCGACAAGTTCATGAGCCAATCAACATCAAACATCCTGACCCAAACTGGAACAACATACGATCATCAGATAAACTACCCCGTCTGATCGCCTCACGCCACCAACAACGTCATAATCTTGGTCAAAGCTCCGCCTTCCACCCATGGTCCGATGGCCACTGTTGCGATCAACTCCAATGCGATGATGAGACATAAGTAATTCAAAATTTGATCCTAGCCAAAATATAAGCTAGAACCCTAAATTAATCTCGTTCATCCTCCACAACGATTTATAAATTGATCGATCATTTTTGTGATGATCCTGGGAACTAACCAAAATGGGAACTAACCAATGCCCTTGCATGCTTCGTAGATCAGGATAACCTGAGTATCTTGTGAAGTGTTAAATAGATTCGTTCTTGTGTCTACTGATGATATTCTGATTTGGTAAGCCAAATGCAGTATAGATATTCAGTTTGATCTGGAAAACTGTTTCTCTATCTTTGTGTGTTCATCTATTCTTTGTTGTCTCCCTACTTTCAAATTTCGGGGACGAAATTTTCTTAAGGGGGGAATCTGTAACATTCCTGGATTTTAGCTAAGAATAATTTGATAATTAATTTAATCTTTGGGATTAAATTTTGAAATATTTGGTAATTAATATAAATTAAATTGAAATAGGAACTAATTTGAAAATTCAATAAATAGATTTTTAACAGAATTTTGATTGGGAATTCAAAAGTATATATTTTATAAATTGGAGTTTAAAACCTTTATATTATAGAGAACTAATAAAAATGTATATATGATTTGTAATTTGCGTACAATTACATTTTTAATCATTTCTTTAAAAACTTATATAAAAATGTTCATAGTTTGAAAATGTGTAAAATGTGATTTACAAATTATAGAATGATAAGGGTTTAACATAAATTTTAAAATAAAATTTAACAAAAGGATTTAGACACAATTTTATCATATAATGACATTTGTAAAATAAAGCGAATATGAATTTACAAGTGTACTTAATTGTACAAGTGGCATATCATATAATTCAAAAGGAATAGATATAGGTATAGAAAAGAAAATTAGGCCACATTTTCTTCTTCCGTACATTTTCAAATCTGAAGAAGAAGAAAGATATACAGATCAAAGAAAGAAATGAAAACCTATAAACACAAAAGACATTTCAGCCTAGGAACCTGAAACAAAATATTCAAGTGCAACATGATCAAGCAAAGCAATTTCAACTTGGAAAAGTAAATCAAAATTGAAAGTTTAAAGCTTCAACCTGAAGCCTGTGGACCTCAAAATCAAAATCAAAGTAGCAAGTTAATAATCAAACTCAAATGCAGGCTAGATCAAATAACCATCTGGTTCCAGATTTCAAACTCAAAGCTCGCCCTCTGTATAACCATTCCAGGTGAACAAACACTTGAATCTATATGTATATCTTCTGGTTTGCATATGATGATCTATGATTGTGTATGCTTGTGTGAATATGAACTTCTGTGTAGATGGATATACTAGTGCATGTCTGTACACAAGCAAATGTCTATGTTCCAGGTTAACAGGGTTCCAAACCTGTTTTCAAAAATATAAATCTTGACTTCTAATCCTCTTTAGACCTTAGGATTCAAACAAAATATGTTTGTTAAATCATAATCTAGTTCTTAATAATATTTTAAAGAAAATCAGAAAGTAAATTTTGAACCGAACAAGAATTTACAGTGAAACTCAAATAAATAAAAAAACTTAAGCATCTTAATTTCTTGAATCGATTATATTATATGATTTGTTCTTGGAAATAATGATTTTTAAAAGAAAAACCATGATTTTTAATTTGGTATCAGAGTTAAAGGTTGAAACTTTAGCTCAGGAGTATAGCATATTAGGTGACCCATTAGAGATAGGGTGAAGTATATCCTAGAACGAGTATATCCCTAAGATATCCATCTGAGTGCCTCAGTAAATTCTCTTACTATTCAATGATAGTAAGTATGAGTGCAAGAAATGAACAAGATAGGGGACAGGGGAATACGACTACAAATGGTCGATACCCTGCAACAGCGGAAACAATCTTTTCCAATCAATCTTCTTTGATCATCGTTCGATTTTCAATTCTTTGATGGTTCTTGGCAGCTCTAGGAAGAAACTTTGATATATTTGCACGGGACATAAACTCCAGATGGGTCAGAATTATTTGTTTGGATGAATTGTTTGCTTTGGTTGATATGGTTGTAGGTATACTTGTTTAAACTAAAAAGTTTATGATTGCATCCATATATCTATTTATTCTTGTCCAGATATATTCTACGAACGGTTAATTATCCTTTGAACTAACCAACCTTTTAGCAAGCTATGACTTCAACCACGAAACCTAGAAACCCACCGATCACCAAAATTTCGACCAAACCTATTTCATGTTCATCTTACCAATTCTCGAGATTTACCAAATTAAAAATCGATTATTTTGTGATAATCAGCTACAAGGAGAAGCTTTGGTACGATGGTGGCACTGCGAATCATGTAAATAAGTTCTTAATTCGTATTCTCTTCATCAGATTCTTATCAGCTTTCCGTTTAAATTTCAACGAATTTGAAATTTTAAATTAAAATAGATTGGTTAACTAAAATATAATGTTAAACATGAAGAATTGTATCAATAAAATGACTCGGTTAAAACCAAATTTGAAATTCTATTGTGATTTCTTGTGAAAATCAAAGTCCGAAGAAGGAAAGGTAGGTGTATATTTTGGAATATTCCAATTGGAATTGTGAATCCATCGTTTGTTCTGTTGGATCCAGATATATTCTACGAACGGTTAGTTATCCCTTCGGACTAACCAGTACCCTACTTATTTCACACATGACCGAAGTATCTTGTGAAGTATTGAACAAGTCGATCTTGAATTTATTTTGGATATTCTGATTTGGCAAGCCAAGTAAGGAACGAATATTCCGTTTGATCTGGAAAGCTATATCTTTGTGTGTTCATCTATCTCTGTTGTCTCCCTGGCAAATTTCGAGGACGAAATTTTCTTAAGGGGGGAATCCGTAACATTCCTGATTTTAAGCCAAATTAATTTGGTGATTAATTTGATTTTTGAATTTGATTTAGAATTAATTGGTAATTAATTTGAAATTTCCAGGAACGAATGTAACAAGTTGTGTTTGTTTATTTTATAAATAGATTTTTATTTGGAATTTTAATTTGAAATTCAAATACATATATGTTGAAAATAAATATTGGGAAAATAAATAGTTTGTGAATGGAATAAAATATATATTTGTTTATTCATTTATAAAAATTGATTGTATATTAATTTTTGAATTTGAAAATAAAATTGGATTTGGAAAAAAAAGTTGTATAAGTATTTTTATAAAATTAGTTGGATTTAGAAGTTGTAAAGGTATAAAATATAAGTGAGATTTAATTAAAGATTTAAAATACATGACGCATTTATAAGTATAAAATAGATAAAACATGTTTTATAAATTGAAATAAAATAAGGTTTAAAACAGAAATTTGTAAATTAATTGAGAAGAAAGGATATAAACATAAAAATGTTATTTTTAACAAGTGTAGATAATTTTAAATCATGTATGACCAAGTGTAAACTAAGTAGCATGAAATTTAACAAGTGGCATTTCATTATCTTTTAATTAAAAGTGTACAAAAATATACGTAAAGAAAGAAATAATCAGATTTCTCAATATTCACTCTTAGTGCAGAATTTCTCAAACCTGAGAAATCAAGATCAAAATAAAAACCCTGAAAACAAATTTATAAATAAAAGAAAGAAATGGGAAACCTGTAAACAATATTATCTCATCATCTCAAGTACAAACTTGAAACCAGATCTGTTTGCAAGTCTGTAAACGATTCAAAGATCAAGTAGAAAAAAATTCAAACAAAAGCTTCATCGGCAATCAAATTCAGATCATCAAGCAGAATTCAAAAACAAATTAAAAATAGTTTTATCTTTAAAACAAGGCATTATTCTAATGAATAAAGTTCACGCAGGTAGAAATACCTGTCTTACGACTATCTCGATCTTTTGTAGGAAATCGGAAAGTAACCTTACGTTCTTCAGTCTTCTTGCTTTCTTTTTTGAATAGTTTCACCCTAAGAACTTCTTTCTTAAACAACAAAGAATTTTAAAACATTGAAATCCGCAATGCTTTTTGAAAAATGAAACTGCCATAAGGCCTCCCGCCACACACACAATACAAGCGCACACTTGGAGGAGATTTCTCCTTATGACAGTCAAAAATGCTTGATACGTGAAAACCATTTGATATTATTATTAGTGCATAGTGCAGAAAAACCTTTCGAAAATATAATATTAATCTTAGCCAGCATAGACATTTCGTACTATGCTTACTATAGCTACCACATTAAATGGCAGGTTATACAACTAAAACCGTACAAGGCACGTATTGGTTGTTTGGATTTCCAACAAATGGTCAGGCTATGGAACTTCCTTACCGAAATGGGAACGCCTCTAGAAGGATGCTCTCGAGAAGCTAACCGAATCTCTGCTAACACAAGGCCGATGCTACCTCACACTTTAACCAAGCTATAACATAGATAACTACCACACAAGTATGCCACCGTCGGTTGTTACCGACCTTTATCCGAGGCCTCGATACCAACAACCACAAAGTAATAAATTTGCAGTAACTACATAGGTTATCTGGGCTCCATACCATGATACCACCTTTTATCCAGAAGGAAATGGATATACCCTACGGGCACGACCCCAAAAACCTTGCCGCAACATTCCTATTTCGACCATTACCGGGTTGTGAGGCTCGATGAAGTCACATCCACAAAGCTACGCTTTTCACAAAATCCATGCTTCGATCAACAAATGATCAGCAGTACTTCATATGCAACATTACCAAATTGGGAATGTATCACCAGTAACCATCAACTACATAACCTCTGAGCTCATACGTCTCAGAGAAGGATGTTAAGCTAAGAGAATAAATCTCCGCCACCAAACAGAAATGTTTTTGATAGAAACCAGCTTTACATCTCAAAGTGTAATGTCAGACACACATCCATACAAGTTTGTTCCGGGTTCGAACGGAACCGAAGGCACTTCACGAAGAAGCCCTTGCAATCCGGGTGTCCCCAATCCCGATCGGACTCCCCATCACATATGGATATCTCTATACCGTAGCTACTCAGTGCAGAGTCATTCGATATGTTATCCTATCGTTCTCGAAGACACCCAGTCTTCACCACCGTCTTCAAATGCTAGCCATTTCATCGTATCACTATTCGGAATGGGTTATATGACACAATGGTCCTCTCCCGGCTAAACCGAATAGTGAGCGCAATATTTGAAAACCATATGGATAATGGGATCTCAGTTAAGTCACAACTTATTATCCAAAACCTTTCTTTCAAACGTTTTAATCAAATTACCATTTACAAATCTTTAAACAAAAAGATTCATTTCACAAAGTTCACCATTTTTCACACAGATTCATTAATATCTTTCCAACTCAAATCTTTTATACAAAAGATACGCTTTTCAGATCCCTTTTCAATTTGAAAACAAACTTCACCAATCTTTAACAAAGATTCATTCATAGCCCTTTCCAAAACAATTTTCCTTTCAAATTGGATTAACTCATCTAAATCAAAGATTCAATTCATAGCTTACAAAACTATTTCCACAAAACAATTCCATTCCAAATCTTTTATATAAAAGATACACCATTTAGAATCCTTTTCGATTTCAAAACAAAGCTTAACAATATTTCAGAAAGATTCATCCATAGTTTCCCAAACCATTTACGATAAAAAAAAATTAAGTAAAAGATCCATTTTAGTTCAACAACAAGATTTTACCAAGATTTTAAGATAGCTTTCAAAACTATTCCATTTCAAATTTGAAATCTTCTCAACAAAAATTGAAAATTCTTTCTTTGCATAAAGGCTATTATTATTTGAAAACAAATAGTTTTCGTTTTCGAAAAAATTCGATTTTTATTTGCACGAGTTAAAGCCCTTCAAAATAAAACTTGGGTTAAATTCAAATTCCCGAAACAGTGCTTTTTAAAATGGTTTAAAAACACATTTATAAATTGTATAACTCTTCAAACCATAATTTCCAAACATGGAATTAAATTTCAAATATTGAATTCAAATTCAAATCAAACTATTTAAATTTCAAAACCTTATCAAGTTATCCAAAATAACTTTTATCTTTAAAACTTCTTTTCAAAAGTTTTTCATACTAATTCAATTCCATTTCCAAAAATCATTTGAAATTCAAAATTCAACTTTAAAATCATTTTAAAATATTTAATTCAAATATATGTGACTTAACCGATTTCCAAGTGCGATCCATGTTTGTGTGTGTATAGTGTGGTCCAGGGGTTTTACACGCAATAGTGCAACATCATCAATCAGCACTAATTCAAATACAGCAATATATTTAATAAGCGGTATAAACTATAACGCTTATCTTTATACAAAGATCATAGATAAATAATATAGGTACATCGCAGAAATAAATTACATTCCTCATAGATAACTAAATTACATTCATTATAGATAATAAGTTAAATTTCACAGCTTAATCATATCACAGAACATCATACAACATGGATGTCTCACAATTCAAAGCATCCAATTCAATTCAAACATTCATAATTAAGATCAGTTAATTGTCTGATTAATTTAAATCAGATCATTTACCTATGAATAAATTCCTGATCATGGTTAATTAATAATTAATTAATTACAAAACCATTACTATTAATTATTCGTTAATCATTAATTAACCTTTAATTTATAATTAATCCTTTGATTAATTATTCTTAATTAATTACATAAATTAATTAACCCTTAATTAATTACCATTATATTAATTATTCTTAATTAATCAATTAACCTTAATTACTTTCATGTAGTAATTATCTTTAAGTAGTTAGTTACCTTTTAATTACTTATCATTAATTAAATTTACTTAATCACTTACATCAATTATCATTTAAACCTCGTTGATAATCTTATAATTAATTAACAGAAATTACTTGACTCAACCCTTTAAGTGATATTAAGGATTAAAACACTTCATCCTATTATCATTTACTTAATTTAATATTACTTAAACAATTCAAAGACATTTAACATTTTAAATTTTGAAACTCGTTAAACTTGTTTTAAAAACCTTAAAACTTAGTAAATACTTACCTTTGGAAAACTTGCTTTTGTTTCTCTTTTACCATTCATTTGCATTAAGACCAGGTTCATGTTTTCTGTCGAAAATTTAAAACGTGTAAACATATCTTCCATTCAAATTTTAAAACCTATCATGCTTATAAACAACCCGGGCCAAATCAATAAATTTTCCGAGCCAAACTGCAATATTCCCAAGCAACCCCTAACCTTTTCCCGCTTCTTCTTCCTTTTCTTTATAACTTTGTTTGGTTTTAAAATTTCAAAACAGATGTATACCCCACTCGAGTCTTCCTGAAACAAACTCGAGCCTGAAGCAAACCTCCCCGAGCATAACTTCGAGACAAATTCTATTTTTTCCAAGCTTCTCTTCTTCGTTCCCAAACACCACAACTTTTACCTGATACAGGTGATAAATTGGTGCACGTGAACACACGATCGAAGCGATTCCGATCATGGTCGCCGTTATGCTCATGCAAATGTAATCGATTTACTTAGCCTTTATATAAAGATGATACCGCTTAATATTTACTTAGCCTTTAATATTAGATTCACTTTGTGTCACGTTTCAAATTTCAACGGTTGAATCTGCGGCATTCAAGTACAAGTGAAGTACGGGTGTCGATTTTCGAACGCTGAAATTGGGAACGTGACACAAAGTGATTGAATGTATATTTATGATTTCAAAATGATTTGAAATAAAAACCAGGTAATTAAATTCTGGGGTTTCTATTTAAAAGTTTTGTAAAGATAAGAGAAATCAGTTATTGAACTTATAATTTGAAGTTGATATTGATAAAAAGGGAAAGTGTGAATTTTTAATCCTGGAATAAATTTTTAAACTTGAGTAAGTTAAAATGAATAATATGGGTTGAAATTTAACTTAAGATAAGTTAAATAAAGTGAATTGGAGTTAAATTGAATGGAATGTAAAGCTGGAGGTATAAAATGATTATATAACTATAAGTTATAATTATTGAATGAAATGGATATACTTAAGCTATTAAGTGATATAGATAATCCAGAGTTATGATTATAAGATGTAAGTGGACTCAAATAAGTAAAACGAGATTTTAAGTAAATAAGTTCTTGAACTTATGAATTGAAAAGTGCAATGGTTAAACCAAAATGGAAATGGTTGATATAATGATAAGAATGGAAATTCAAAAATTTAAACTTTTAATGGAGAGTGAATCAAGATGGAGTAAATTAAATATAAATATGAATGGCACAGCGATTATGTAATTATATGTTACAAATATTGGGTGTGAGTAAACTTGAGTGGAAAATTCAGGAAATTATGAATACATAAGTTGTATAACTTATTAAACGGAGCAAGTGGAAAAGTATAAACAAGTTAAAAGGTTAAGTAATCGATAACAAGAATGAATAAAATTTAGGAGTAAATAAATTGAGTATGATTTGAATATGGACTGGATAAGGTTGGGTATAAACTTAAGTTATAAAGCTGAATATGGACTTAAGCAGCGATAAGGAAGGGTCATAATAAACCTTAGAAATAATTTTGTGAAAGGGTTTATAAATAAATTAGCTTGAAATGAAATACCATTCACTATAGAATAAAGTGGATAACACTATGTAAGTAAAATGAAAGTGAATGGAAAAGAGGTAATATAAGTTGGAAGTAAAGTAAATAGAAATGCAAGTGTAGGAACCATGTTATGATATAATAAATTGTTCGAGAATCGATTTGCACGGAATGATTTCCAAGTGACAATATAAATTGGATATACTAGTAAATGGAAGTGAATAAATTGAATGAATCAATTTAAAAGGAATTAGAATGTGATTACCATGGAAACTAAACTTAAGTGATTATTTATGGTATGAAAATCAATTTGGAAGTGTATAATTGAGTATTTGAACCCTGCAAACTGCATATGCATTCTAGATCACATGACATGACATGTTTGTGTATGGAAGATTAATAAAACGGGTTTGCATATAATGGAAGTGAATATAAATGGAATGCAAATAAATTGATTTTGAATCAATTTGAAATTGAATAAAAGTAAATTTATGCCAGTAAAGCATATATAAATCAATTTGGAATGAATACGAGTTTGGTTATTGGATATAAATTGAATACAATAAATTTGGTTGTAAATCATTTCGAATTGAATGAAATGATATATACGATATATGGATCCAGGGAAGAAAATTAAATTAGTGTTGGAACCTTAAAATTGTTTGTAATATATATGATTGCATGTTCGGGTTATAAAATTATATGTTTAGCTAGTTAAGGAAATGGAATGTTATGAAAATTTCATGATTTTGAAACTTATATGCTTATTTTAAGTAAATATAGGTACAAGAAGCTGTTGGATAGATTTGAGTTGCGTAAATGCATATAAATAAGCCGTTCGCTTAGAAATGCTAATATGAGGTACGGCTACGCAATAAAACAAAGAAATGATAATATATCGATATATATTTTGTTTTTAGCCGTGTGGGTCGATATATATATATATTTTTTATCTCTCCAGTCATATTGTAAAAGGCTCTCTGTACAAAGGACACACTATCAAAAAAATTCGGAAATTTGGAGTGTTAGAGAATTTTTGGAAAAAAAATTTTTAACAAGAAAAGTTGATTTTTGAACTGTACTAGAAATCAAGGCTTTTGAATTAGAAATGGAAGCTAATTGTTTTAGATAAAACCAAAAGGTTTTGGGAAGCGAATATAGAATTTTAATAAGTGGATTTTAGAAAAGTTAATGGGTTTGTGAGCATTTTTCCTAAATTAGAAATTTCTCGGACGAAATTTTTATAAGGGGGGAGGAATGTAACGACTGGGAATTTTGGTCGTTTAATTTTGAACATTTAATTTATTTTAAATCTTGAATTTGAAATATTAATTGATTTTGATATGAACGAATCAATGAAATAGTTTAAGATTTCAAATATAGCGATTAATTGGATTTGGTAAATATAAATTTAATATTTGAAATTGGGAAAATATGGAAATCGGGAGTTAAATGTGAATAGAAATGATTTCTAAGTTGGTTTAAAATTCTATTTTGATTAGAGTGATGATATTGGCATGTGGATGGAAATAAAAAGTCGATTAGTTGAAATTGAAAATTTATATATTATTTTAATAATGGAATTTAATATATGGTAATGGTGTGAAAAATTGAAGATTTGATTTAAAATGAATCGGAATGATTCCTAATATGAATATAAATTCTATTTGGTTTATAAAAGAGTTGGTAAGTTTTTAAAATTAAATTTTCAAGCGATTTCAATGATTTTGAAAATCGCTCGATTTGATCAACGGGTTAAAATAGCCTTTCGGGTTACGGTCTTAGAATTTGACCAAACCAGTTCCATTGGATTCGTAATAGTGTATTATTAGTGGATTTCAAATTTCGTAGCGTTTGGAGTTACCATTTGGTCGTACGAGATAGAAAAGCGTTGAAATTAATATCGAAAATTTAATATTTTAATTCCATTCTAAAAGATATCATCCACATAGGATCGAATTAGTCCCCGAAATATGTTCCATTTTGTTTACAATAGGGGTAAAACATTATAAACGCATGGCGGCACGTCTCGGTTGGACTTTGTTCGAAAAATCATGTAAATTGTGGAAATAATATTAAAATAATATATATACACTTATATATGCATTCCAACAGTAAACCCTAACCAAAACTTCACAGCCGCCGCATCCTTTAAAATCAATGGCCGAAATCATCTAGCTTTCCTCCCTCAAATCCTCTCAATCCGCACCTTTCATGCTTTGAGATCAACATGAAGGTCGTAGAGTTTTTCGAGCTCTACGAATCTATACGTCTGTGATTTGGAACGACGCATCAATCAAGGAGGTACGAGCCCGCATCCAGGCTGCTTTCAAAGGAGTTTTGCGAATGCTACAAGGGGTCGAGCTCGACCAAGACATAGGCGGTGGTGCATCAAGGCGTGGGCGAGGATGTGGCGAGGTTCGATTGAACTCTAGTGAGCCGAAGTAGGCGCGACGATCGAAGAGTTGTAGCGACGATGAGTTTTGTTCGTTCTTGAGTACACGAGAAAGAAGGAGATAGAAGATGCCGTCGAGATTCCTCTCTAAAAAATGCACGGGCCAAATTTATTCCACGTAAAAGAAAAGGAAATTATTTATATAAATTATATTCAAAACTTGTAAAAATCATAACTTCTTCATATCTCGTCAGAATCGGAGGAAACAAGCGACGATGAGATCGTGGCGACGAGCACTACGCTCTGGAATAGATCTGGAGACATTTGGAGCAAGCTAAAATTTTAGTTGAAATCGAACGTTTTCGATTTAATTTAAAATTGAAGCGTTTGGCGAAATTAAAAATTAAGGTGAGTTAATCTCACTCAATTTTGGACTGCTGCCTTTAATTTTGAATAGTTAAAATTAATTAATGATTGATTGGTTAAATTGATAAATTATTATCGACAGGTGTGATATTATGTAACGACTCGATTTTTTTCGACTTTCGAAACTCGACATTTATACGTCCACTGTATCAAATGTTGCACAGTCGAATGCCGAAAAATCGAACCGTTAGGGTTTAAGAAGAAGAAGATAGAAGAAGAACAGAATCAATAATAGAATCTCACATTTCGCAGTAGAACAATTTATAATAGATAGATGAATAATCTTTAAAACAAAGAATCATCTCAGTTAATACAATGCAACATCAGAGTTTACAACGACATCATACATCACTGAAAGTTATTATAACTTGACAATATGAAAACTAATTTGCACCAACCATACGCAACGGACACTACATAGTAAAGATACGTCTCGTCATCCAACTTCAACTCCTGATCACTATAGCAACTCTTTTCTGACTTCGCTCCTGAATAACTGAAACCTAACTCTAGGCTGCCCGTGGAAAATTATGGGCACCCAGAGTTTAGAAAGGGAATAATAAACTCCAGGCCAGTCATGGGACTGGTGTGAGATCTTAAAACATTTATTCTTTTACAAAAGAAAACAAAGGAATTTTAAAAGAAATCCGCAATGCTTTTTGAAAAATGAAACTACCATAAGGCCGCCCGGCACACACACAATGCAATCGCACACTTGGGAGAGATTTCTCCTTATGATAGTCAAATATGCTTACTACGAGAAAAATCTTTTGATATTATTATTAGTGCATAGTGGAAAAACATTTGCAAGTATAATATTAATCTTAGCCAGCATACGTACCATTATAGTATGCCTACTATAGCTACCATATTAGATGGCAAGTTATACAACTAAAACCGTACAAGGCGCGTATTGGTAATTGGATTTCCAACAAATGGCCAGGCTAAGGAACTTCCTGGGCCACATGGGTACGCCTTTGGAAGGACGCCTCGAGAACCTAACCGGATCTCTGCCAGCACAAGGCTAAGTTACCTCTGCAAAAATAGGTAACTACTACACGAGTATACCATCCCCCCGTTGTAAACAACCTTTATCCGAGGATCCTCAACAACAACAATCACAAAGTAATATATATTTGCGATATTCACATAAGTTAAGTATCTAGGCTCCATAACATGATACCACTTCTATCCAGAAGGAAATATACATACGCAAAGGGGCGCTACCCCCTATAACCTTGCCGCATCCTTCCTGTTTTGACCATTCCGAGGTGTGAGGTCCAACGAAGTCTCGTCCACAAAGCTATGCTTTTCACAAAAGCCATGCTTCGATCAACAAATGATCAGCAGCATTTCGTACGCCACATTACCAAATTGGGAATATATCACTAGTAACCATATATCACTAGTAACCATCAACTACATAACCTCTGAGCTCGTACGTCTCAGAGAAGAGTGTTAAGATGAGAGAATAAATTCTCCGCCACCAACAGAAATGTATTTGGTAGAAACCAGCTTACATCTCAAAGTGTAACGTCAGACACACATCCATACAAGTCCATTCCGGGATCGAACGGAACCGAAGGCACTTCAAAAGAAGTCCTTGCAATCTGGATATTCACTAATCATGTTCGGAATCCCCATCACAACGGGTGATAAAATCTCTATACCGGAGCAACCCGGTGCAGAGACATTCGACAGGTATCCTTTCGCTTTCGAAAATACCCGATCTTCATCACCATCTTCGTCGTATTGTTATTCGGAATGGGTTTTATGATACAAGGTCCTCTCCCGGCTAATCCGAATAACGAGCGCTTATTTTGAAAATAAGAGTTCATTCAGATTCAAACAAATCACAACAATTTCACTTTGATCTTTTAAACAAAAATCATCACAATCACAAAGGTTCAATGTGGGTTTCGAATATCTAGTTGGAATTCGACTCTCGGTCGCATCGAAATTCAAATGCCGATTAAGGCCTATATTGATAGTCACTTATTTAACTATCAATCATCATTCACAACAGTCACTAGATTTCACATAATTTTCCCCCTAATTATTATTATTTTCAATATATCTTCACAAGATAAAATTTCACTTTCCAACACTTTGAAAACAATTCAAATCAAATTTTCACACTTCAATCCTTTAAAAATAAATTCCAAATCAACTTTCTTCCTTACACGGAAAACATTTTCAAATATTCATTCATTTCCACTGAAAATCTGCCGATTTCAAATATTTTAAAATAATATAAAATACTTATTCAAAATATACTTGGAAATATTTAAAATAAACTATTTTAGAATATTTGCTTAAATATTAGTTATGAAAAATATTATACTAATATCTCATATAAAAATTCAGGTCCAAAACTAATTTTAAAATAAAAATTTGTAAATAGAGTACAAATATTTAAATAACTATTTTCTAAATCAACTATCAATTTAAATCTTTAAATAATCCCCTATATAATTAATTAAATAATTTTTTTTTGCTTTAAACAATTTTCAAACTAATTTCTCCAATAATATTATTTTAAAACCAAATATAAAACTTTTAAATTATATTTAAAAGCTATTTTAAAAATATACTCGGCTTTCTAGGGAAGAATTCTTTTTCCATTACAAAATGGTCCATTCCAATAAATTAATAAATCTTCTTGATTTATTTTAATTTACATTCCAATTTGTAAATTTCTTTCCACACTTTAAAAATAAACCAATATTTATTTGTAAACAATTTCCCTTTTCTTTACAAATTCCCGTTGTGAATTTACATTTCCAAATATCAACTGATATACGAATTTTAAATCGATTTCCAAATATCACCTTAAAACCAAATCAAATCCCAATTTGATTTCCAGTTTATCTCAAACCCAAAATCAAATTCCAATTTGATTTCCCAAATTAATTTTCCAATATCAAACCAATTTCGAATTGATTTTCCAAGTTATTTCCAAAACACCAAACCAACTTTCCTAATCGATTCCTAAGATTTATTTTAACTCCAAATTAATTCCCGAATCGATTTCTAAAATTAATTTCAACCCTAAATTAAATTCCAAATTTAATTTCTAAATTTATTTCCTTTGAAATAAATTTCTTTCTCTCTTTCAAATATTTAAAATCCGTACTTTAAATAATTCTTCAAATATTAAACAACATTACTCGAAATTCCTTTATTAAAATATTTTCCCATATTTTTGTAATTTATTCAATAAGTTTTCAAAGATAAAACTTCATTTATTTAAATTTCCTTCTTTTAAAATTTCACCTGATTCCTTTGAGTGAATTTATCATAAATTTTCTACCCAGATTTCAAAATCAAATTTTTATTTACTTCTGGTATCCTACGATACCAAAAATATATTCGGCTAAATTGCAGCCTTCAAAGGTTTCAATCACAAATAATCATACACAGAATAAAATTAACCATAACACAACATACGAAACAAATTAAATATTTGAGTAATCCAGTTGGATCCCTTTAACCTGTTTCCCTGCATCCACAGACGTTAGCATAACAATTAAATACCCATTCCACTTCAAGGAGGAATATCGCGGTATATGGGATTTATAAAATATTATTCGCTATTATGTGGCGTAATAGGGTCTCATCCGCTATATAATGCGGGAAATCAACAACTCCAAATACATATATAATACCAATTCCACTTCAAGGTGGAATATCACGGTATACGGGTTTAATATAATAACCTCCGCTATTATGTGGCGCATAGGATCTAAACTAATATAACTAATAATGAAATAATTATCCAAACACACAATCAATCAATTTTAAATTTAACTATAAAAATTAAATCGGCGATTGAGTGAGAAGATCTCACCTTTGCTTATGCATGCAATCCATTTTCATCCCAGATTGATTCTTTACAGATTTTGACCTAGTATAAACAATTATATAATTTATTAATATACGAATAAATTGAAAATTTTATTTTCTTTTAACAAATTTAATTAACAGTGGTTTTTATTTTAAATCAATTCCTTTTAGTAAATTTATTTAACTAAAAAAATTAAGTTTCAAAACTAAATTTCCTTTTTAATAAATTCGGTCGACTAATAATTTAGTTTTAAATTAACAAGATAATTAAATAAAAATTTTAAACAAATTAACCACCCTAACTATATATTTTTGAAACACTAGTAAAAAAAATATGGGTATGTATATTTACTTTATTCTTTTCCTTGAGTATAATTTTTCTTTGAATATAATTTGTTAAAATCAACTTTATTTATTTATATAAGATATTTTCTGTTTTTCAAATTAAAATATGTATGTGTAAAATTTATTTCCTTTTCCTATAAACAACAACGCAAACTTACTTTACGATATATGTAATTATAAAATATACATAGATAAAGAAAATCTGATTTCATATAGGCCCAACACATATATATTTTTTATAAAATTCCTATTCTTCCAAAATCTTATATAAACTTTCTGTACATACATATATATAATTAAACTCTGTAAATTTAAAATTGGGTAGCAAACAACATTATTATTATTATTATTATTATTATTATTTACTGTAAATACATATATATTTATATATTTCTTTCCATTGTAAAAATTATCTCCTGCATGCATATAAAAATTGAAACTGCATAAACATTAATTTATAATCTTCTCAAATCTAAATGTTTATTGATTAAATTAAATAATAATAAAAAATATGATTACCTCTTTCGACAAGCACAGAAAATCTTCGGCCTTCAACCAAACCCTAATCTCGCACCAGTGTTCGATAACACCACGTTGTCGTAGACGAACCACCATATCGCTTTGCCTCGCTCGACCCCTTCTCCGACGCACGCGATGACTCTCCACATAATCCCCTTGCTTTCACGAACCTGGCAACCAAAGGTCCTCCTCTGAGCATCACAGTTCTTGCCCTAATCGACTCGAGATTTGGAGTTCCCTTCGCGTGAGCGAGCGCGCACGCGTGTGCCCTTCCAGAAATCCCTAGGTCGCCACGAAATAGCATCGCCCATATCGTGATGCCATCGCGATTCCCCCTCGGTTGTTCTTGATCGATCGCTCGATTGATTGTAAAAAGTTTTTTCGAAATGGCAGAAGAGTTCGATCTAATTTGGGAGAGATGAAGACTATCTGTGATTTCTCGTTTCATTCGTTTTTGTTTGTTTTTTTTGTTCGTATAGTATTTTTTCTTTAAAAATGAATACGCGTGTAAACATTGAACGAAGTAAACCAAACATGTGTAACGAAAAGGCAGATACGTGTTGTGAAGAAGAGAGAAAAAAAAGGACTTGCACAATTGTTGTTTATATTTTAAATTCAAATTCAAATTCAAATCATCCCGAATTACGCAACTTAAATCCCCAAACTTATATCGAGGCGTGCTGCTAGGCGTTTATAATGTTATATGCCCATTCCGAACGCAATGGAAAAGGTTCCGAGCCCAAATTCGATCGTATGAAGAAGATAGATTTTTGAAACAGTTATAATCTCGAATTTTCGATTTGAATTTCTGCGCGTTTGCTTATCGTACGGCCAAACGATCACTCCAAATACTACAAAAATTGAAATTCGATAATAACTAACTATTATGGATCAAATGGAACTGGTTTCGTCGAATTCCGAGACTGTGCCTCGGAAGGCTATTTTAAAACATCGATTTAAACGATAAAATTCAATCATGAACAAAACAGTTTCAAATTCAATTCTGAAGCTTCTATCATCTTCAGCATTATCAATATAAATTTTCTAAGCCATCAAATTATTTTTAACAAGCTTAAAATTGAAGATTCAAAAATTTTACCTAAATTTTTTTGATTAAATTCAATAGTTTGTTTGCCAAATTCAAAGTTATATTTGAAACCCAAGTTAAAATATCATTCAAACATTTTTAAAAAAATCAATTAAACATTTCGATTTCAAATGTTCAAAATTCTGGGTCGTCACATCCTTCCCCCTTAAAAGAATTTCGCCTCGAAATTACTAGTTAAGAAGAATGGACCTTAACTCGTTTATCACTTTTCCAATTCAAATAGTTTTTTTTTCAACAACTTGCCAAAACAAATCTTTTTATTAGAGACCCATCATTAATTCGACTAACTTTCCAAATTCAATTATAAGTTCCAACAACATTGTTTTCTTAACAATTCAATTTTAAATTCAAACTAAAATTCAAATTTTAAAAAAATTTGTCAAAAAATTTCTAACTCCCTAAATTTTCGAAAAATTTCGCCAGCGTCTCCTTTGCGCGGCTAGCTCGATACGACTACAAAAATGGCACCACGGCCCCCAGATTTCAAAAAGAAAAGAAAAAGCCAAGCGGCTAGACAAGAAGATCATCAAATTTCATACTGAAATTCAAATACATACCTTTTTGTCGAGCAATTCAATTTTATCTTCGGAATCAAAATCTGAATTCCAATTTTTCTTTTATACACCCGTATATCCTGCTAGTCATAATATCCAATTACAACATTCAAATATCATTTTGCACATTTCATTACAAAATTTTCAATATATACTTCTTATACCGTCTTTACTTTCTATTGAAGTTATATATCTATTTTCATTCAATCTTACATTTTCAATTTTATTTGAATTCAATTTACCATTTCAATTCTATTTGGATTCAATTTACCTTTTGAATATTGAATTTTATCAATTATCTTTCATTCACAACTGATTCATCTTACTATTTTAAATTAGTTTCTTTTACTAATTCATTACAAGTTCCAATTCGTTTTAACTCAAACCTTTTTTTTCTATATCCACCTTTATTATCTTTAATTCACTTCAAACTGATTTTTACAACTTCATTTTATTCCACACAATTCAAATTGGTTTTCAATATTCAGTTTCGATTTCAGTTTTATTCTTTTATTCATTCCCAAAAACAATTCAATTCACTATTTTGGTTCATAACCACTTATATTTAAACTGGATTTCAAATTCCATATGAATTTAATTTACCTTTTATTCATAAATATTGAATTCATTTCAAACCATGTCTATTAGGTCTTTTCTTCAATTAGTTTCACTTACTAATTTTTATTTCAATATTTCGTTTGCTTATAACAAATCAAATTCAATTCCAATTCAATTCTATTTGCTTACAAATTCGAAATGAATTTCAACATTCAATTTTGCTTTCATTTAATTATAATCGTATATTTATTCATTCATTCACAATTTTATTTTCCATCTTAATAAATTTTATTCCAACCATTTAGTCTATAAGACTTCTCAAATCCACCTTCATACAAATTAACTCAAATCTTCAATTTCAATTCCATTTTGAACCCATGTCATCATTTTATTTGACTTAATTTTTCAATCTCAATTCTTTTATTAAATTTTCATTTTTTTTATCCCATTTGATTTAAATTTTTCCTTTCAGCTTATTTTGTTTCCACATATACCTTTATCTTGCTTCTCTTTAAGTTAGATTTTACTTTAACAACTTTAAACTTTACAAGTAATCAACTTAATAATATTTCATAAATATTTTATATAGTATTCCAGAATTTTTTCAATCTTCCAAAAATCATTTTTAGAAATCAATTCAAATTATCTTTTGAATTATCTAAACCAAACCCAGTTTTCCAAAAAAATTCAAATTTTAAATAATTTTGCAGCAATTCCTCTCTTGGAAACTCGAAAATGAACACCGATGATGTCGCGATCATCATCGGAATTATTTTCCAGCGACGGAAAAGAGTTTAGAGCTTTTATCTCTTCAAAACACTTTTCCAAAACCTTTAAAAATTCATTTTCAAACTCAATGGAATTTAATTTCCCAAATTCCAAATCCTTTCAAAAAAACATTTCCAAAAATTTATCTGGAATTCTATTTCAAATTATAAATCACATTTATAATTTACATTCTCAAACTTCATTTGTATATGGATTTTGTTTCTCAACTTTTGATTATGATTTCAATTTCTTATTCAACTTCAATGATAATAATTTAATATTATCACTTCCTAACTAACAAGCAGCCATATGCTATAATAATTTACAAAAAATATTATTTCCTTTTAACACAAAATAGTTTTGGGTAAAATTATTACATTTGCCCTAATTTTAAAACAATATCATGTCGAATTGTTCTGTACGAGTGTTTAGAGATCCCTATCGATAGAGTTGTACAGACTATATCGACCAGAATCCATATACCATTCACCAAATCAATCATCAAAATATAAAATAAATTTCAATTCACTAACAAATACGCACTGATATATATTATTACACTCAACTCATTCTAGAGTACTACTGACTCTATGTCTAATGAGTAACACCCAACAGAGCCAAGATTGTCGCTTAACCAAATGCTCTGATACCACATTGTAACAACCCATTTTTTTTGACTTTCGAAAGTCGACATTTACACCTCCACTGTATCAAATGTTGCACATTCGAATGTTGGAAAATCGGACCATTAGGGTTTAAGAAGAAGAAGAACAGAATCAATAATAGAATCTCACATTTCGCAGTGGAACAATATATAATTGATAAATGAATAACCTTTAAAACAAAGAATCATCTCAGTTAATATAATGCAACATCAGAGTTTACAACGCCATCATACATCACTGACACTTATTATAACTTGACAATATGAAAACTGATTTGCACCAACCATATGCAACAAACACTACATAGTAAAGATACGTCTCGCCATCCAGCTTCAACTCCTGATCACTACAACAACTCTTCTCTGACTTTGCTTCTGAATAACTGAAACCTGACTCTAGGCTGTCCGTGGAAAATTATGGGCACCCAGAGTTTAGAAAGGGAACAATAAACTCTAGGTCAATCATGGGATTGGTGTGAGATCTTAAAACAGTTATTCTTTTACAAAAGAAAACAAAGGAATTTTAAAAGAAATCCGCAATGCTTTTTGGAAAATGAAACTACCATAAGGCCTTCCGGCACACACACAACTCAATCGCACGCTTGGGGGAGATTTCTCCTTATGATAGTCAAATATGCTTACTACGAGAAAAATCTTTTGATATTATTATTAGTGCATAGTGGAAAAACATTTGCAAGTATAATAATAATCTTAGCCAGCATACGTACCATTATAGTATGCCTACTATAGCTACCATATTAGATGGCAGGTTATATAACTAAAACTGTACAAGGCGCGTATTGGTAATTGGATTTCCAACAAATGGTCAGGCTAAGGAACTTTCTGGGCCATATGGGTACGCCTCTGGAAGGACGCCCTGGGAACCTAACCGGATTTCTACCAACACAAGGTCGGGTTACCTCTGCAAAAATAGGTAACTACTACACGAGTATGCCATTCCCCGGTTGTAAACAACCTTTATTCGAGGATCCTCAACAACAACAATCACAAAGTAATATATATTTGCTATATTCAGATAAGTTAAGTATCTGGGCTCCATACCATGATACCACTTCTATCCAGAAGGAAATGTACATATCCTAAGGGGCGCTACCCCCTATAACCTTGCCGCATCCTTCCTGTTTTGACCATTCCGGGGTGTGAGGTCTGACAAGGCTTTTCAACCATTGACAGCGGCCACTCTCGACTAGTAGGCTTTTCAACCATCCCAGCCCTGCCGTGGCATACAATGGTACCCGAAATTTGCTTTTACGGCCAGCATTTTGGCTTTCACGGCTTACGTCTAACCAACCCCGTAAAGAGGACATGTGAGGGGTAAGAGTCTCCTGCTCGCCACCAAACAAAAAGCGAGAACCCCCCATCACATTTCACTTAGACAAGCAAGTCTCGTCCACAAAGCTACGCTTTTCACAAAAGCCATGCTTCGATCAACAAATGATCAACAGCACTTTGTATGCCACATTACCAAATTGAGAATATATCACTAGTAACCATCAACTACATAATCTCTGAGCTTGTACGTCTCAGAGAAGGGTATTAAGCTAAGAGAATAAATTCTCCACTACCAACAGAAATGTATTTGATAGAAACCAGCTTTACATCTCAAAGTGTAACGTCAGACACACATCTATACAAGTCCGTTCCGGTATCGAACGGAACCGAAGGCACTTCAAAAGAAGTCCTTGCAATCCGGATATTCACTAATCACGTCCGAAATCCTTATCACAAAGGGTAATAAAATCTCTATACCGGAGCAACCCGGTGCGGAGACATTCGATAGGTATCCTTTCGCTTTCGAAAATACCCAATCTTCAGCACCATCTTCAAATGTAATCCCATTTCGTTGTATCGTTATTCGGAATGGGTTTTATAACACAAGGTCCTCTTCCGGCTAATCCGAATAACGAGCGCTTATTTTGAAAATAATTGTTCATTCAGATTCAAACAAATCGCAACAATTTCACTTTGATCTTTTAAACAAAAGATCCATCACAATCACAAAGGTTCGATGTGGGTTTCGAAAATCTAGTTGGAATTCGACTCCCGATCGCATCGAAAATCAAATGCCGATTAAGGCCAATATTGATAGTCAGTTATTTAACTATCAACCATCATTCGCAATAGTCACTGGATTTCGAATAATTTTCCCCCCAATTATTATTATTTTCAATATATCTTCGCAAGATAAAATTTCACTTTCCAACACTTTGAAAACAATTCAAATCAATTTTTGACACTTCAATCCTTTGAAAATAAATCCCAAATCAATTTTCTTCCTTACACGGAAAACATTTTCAAATATTCATTCATTTACACTGAAAATCTGTCGATTTCAAATATTTTAAAATAATATAAAATACTTATTCAAAATATACTTGGAAATATTTAAAATAAACTATTTAAGAATATTTGCTTAAATATTAGTTATGAAAAATATTATACTAATATCTCTTATAAAAATTCAGGTCCAAAACTAATTTTAAAATAAAAATTTGTAGATAGACTATAAATATTTAAATAACCATTTTCTAAATCAACTATCAATTTAAATCTTTAAAATAATCCCTTGTATAATTAATTAAATAATTTTTTTTTACTTTAAACAATTTCCAAACTAATTTCGCCAATAATTATTTTAAAACCAAATCTAAAACTTTTAAATTTTATTTAAAAGCTATTTTAAAAATATACTCGGCTTTCTAGGGAAGAATTCTTTTTCCATTACAAAATGGTCCATTCCAATAAATTAATAAATCTTCTTGATTTATTTTAATTTACATTACAATTTGTAAATTTCTTTCCACACTTTAAAAATAAACCAATATTTATTTTTAAACAATTTTCCTTTTCTTTACAAATTCCCATTGTGAATTTACATTTCCAAATATCAACTGATATACAAATTTTAAATCGATTTCCAAATATCACCTTCAAACCAAATCAAATCCCAATTTGATTACCAGTTTATTTCAAACCCAAAATCAAATTCCAATTTGATTTCCCAAATTAATTTTCCAATATCAAACCAATTTCAAATTGATTTTCCAAGTTATTTCCAAAACACCTAACCAACTTTCCTAATCATCATTCACAACAGTCACTAGATTTCACATAATTTTCCCCCTAATTATTATTATTTCAATATATCTTCACAAGATAAAATTTAAATTTCCAACACTTTGAAAACAATTCAAATCAAATTTTCACACTTCAATCCTTTAAAAATAAATTCCAAATCAACTTTCTTCCTTACACGGAAAACATTTTCAAATATTCATTCATTTCCACTGAAAATCTACCGATTTCAAATATTTTAAAATAATATAAAATACTTATTCAAAATATACTTGGAAATATTTAAAATAAACTATTTTAGAATATTTGCTTAAATATTAGTTATGAAAAATATTATACAAATATCTCATATAAAAATTCAGGTCCAAAACTAATTTCAAAATAAAAATTTGCAAATAGAGTACAAATATTTAAATAACTATTTTCTAAATCAACTATCAATTTAAATCTTTAAATAATCCCCTATATAATTAATTAAATAATTTTTTTTACTTTAAACAATTTCCAAACTAATTTCTCCAATAATATTATTTTAAAACCAAATCTAAAACTTTTAAATTATATTTAAAAGCTATTTTAAAAATATACTCGGCTTTCTAAGGAAGTATTCTTTTTCCATTACAAAATGGTCCATTCTAATAAATTGATAAATCTTCTTGATTTATTTTAATTTACATTCCAATTTATAAATTTCTTTCCACACTTTAAAAATAAACCAATATTTATTTGTAAACAATTTCCCTTTTCTTTACAAATTCATGTTGTGAATTTACATTTCCAAATATCAACTGATATACGAATTTTAAATCGATTTCCAAATATCACCTTAAAACCAAATCAAATCCCAATTTGATTTCCAGTTTATCTCAAACCCAAAATCAAATTCCAATTTGATTTCCCAAATTAATTTTCCAATATCAAACCAATTTCGAATTGATTTTCCAAGTTATTTCCAAAACACCAAACCAACTTTCCTAATCGATTCCTAAGATTTATTCTAACTCCAAATTAATTCCCGAATCGATTTCTAAAATTAATTTCAACTCTAAATAAATTCCAAATTTAATTTCTAAATTTATTTCCTTTGAAATAAATTTCTTTCTCTCTTTCAAATATTTAAAATCTGTATCTTAAATAATTCTTCAACTATTAATCAACATTACTCGAAATTCCTTTATTAAAATATTTTCCCTTATTTTTGTAATTTATTCAATAAGTTTTCAAAGATAAAACTTCATTTATTTAAATTTCCTTCTTTTAAAATTTCACCTGATTCCTTTGAGTGAATTTATCATAAATTTTCTACCCAGATTTCAAAATCAAATTTTTATGTACTTCTGGTATCCTACGATACCAAAAATATATTCCGCTAAATTACAGCCTTCAACGGTTTCAATCACAAATAATCATACACATATTAAAATTAACTATAACACAACATACGAAACAAATTAAATATTTGAGGAATCCAGTTGGATCCCTCCAACCTGTTTCCCTGCATCCACGGACGTTAGCACAACAATTAAATACCCATTCCACTTCAAGGTGGAATATCGCGGTATATAGCATTTATAAAATATTATCCGCTATTATGCGGCGTAATAGGGTCTCATCCGCTATATAATACGGGAAATCAACAACTCCAAATACATATATAATACCAATTCCACTTCAAGGTGGAATATCGTCGTATATGGGTTTAATATAATAACCTCCGCTATTATGTGGCGCATAGGATCTAAACTAATATAACTAATAATAAATTAATTATCCAAACACACAATCAATCAATTTTAAATTTAACTATAAAAATTAAATCAGCGATTGAGTGAGAAGATCTCATCTTTGCTTATGCATGCAATCCATTTTCATCCCAGATTGATTCTTTACAGATTTTGACCTAGTATAAACAATTATATAATTTATTAATATACGAATAAATTGAAAATTTTATTTTCTTTTAACAAATTTAATTAACCAGTGGTTTTATTTTAAATCAATTCCTTTTAGTAAATTTATTTAACTAAAAAAATTAAGTTTCAAAACTAAATTTCTTTTTAATTAATTCAGTCGACTAATAATTTAGTTTTAAACTAACAAGATAATTAAATAAATTTGTTAAACAAATTAACCACCCTAACTATATATTTTTGAAATACTAGTAAAAAAATATGGGTATGTATATTTACTTTATTCTTTTCCGTGAATATAATTTTTCTTTGAATATAATTTGTTAAAATCAACTTTATTTATTTATATAAGATATTTTCTATTTTTCAAATTAAAATATGTATGTGTAAAATTTATTTCCTTTTCCTATAAATCTTATATAAACTTTATGTACATACATATATATAATTAAACTCTTTAAATTTAAAATTGGGTAGAAAACAACATTATTATTATTATTATTTACTGTAAATACATATATAAGTATCTGGGCTCCATACCATGATACCACTTCTATCCAAAAAGAAATGTACATAACCTAAGGGGCGCTACCCCCTATAACCTTGCCGCATCCTTCTTATTTTGACCATTCCGGGGTGTGAGGTTCGACAAGGCTTTTCAACCATCGACAGCGGCCACTCTCGACTGGTAGGCTTTTCAACCATCCCAGCCCCGCCGTGGCATACAATGGTACCCGAAACTTGCTTTTACGGCCAGCCTTTCGACTATCACGGCTGACGCCTAACAACCCCGTAAAGAGGACATGTGGGGGCAAGAGTATCTGACTCGCCACCAAACAAAAAGCGAGAACCCCCCATCACATTTCACTAAGACAAGCAAGTCTCGTCCACAAAACTACGCTTTTCACAAAAGCCATACTTCGATCAACAAATGATCAGCAGCACTTTGTATGCCACATTACAAATTTGGGAATATATCACCAGTAACCATCAACTACATAACCTCTGAGATCATACGTCTCAGAGAAGGGTGTTAAGGTAAGAGAATAAATTCTCCGCCAGCAACAGAAATGTATTTGATAGAAACCAGCTTTACATCTCAAAGTGTAACGTTACACACACATCTATACAAGTCCGTTCCAGGATCGAACGGAACCGAAGGCACTTCAAAAGAAGTCCTTTCAATCCGGATATTCACTAATCATGTCCGGAATCCCCATCACAAAGGTGATAAAATCTCTATACTGGAGCAACTCGGTGCAGAGACATTCGACAGGTATTCTTTCGCTTTCGAAAATACCCGATCTTCAACACCATCTTCAAATGTAATACCATTTCGTCGTATCGTTATTCGGAATGGGTTTTATGACACAAGGTCCTCTCCCGGCTAATATGAAAAACGAGCGCTTATTTTGAAAATAAGTGTTCATTCAAATTCAAACAAATCGCAACAATTTCACTTTGATCTTTTAAACAAAAGATCCATCATAATCACAAAGGTTTGATGTGGGTTTCGAATATCCAGTTGGAATTTGACTCCCGGTCGCATCGAAAATCAAATGCCGATTAAGGCCAATATTGATAGTCGGTTATGTAACTATCAATCGTCATTCATAACAGTCACTGGATTTCAAATAATTTTCCCCCCAATTATTATTATTTTCAATATATCTTCGCAAGATAAAATTTCACTTTCCAACACTTTGAAAACAATTCAAATCAATTTTTCACACTTCAATCCTTTGAAAATAAATTCTAAATCAATTTTCTTCCTTACACGGAAAACATTTTCAAATATTCATTCATTTCCACTGAAAATCTGCCGATTTCATATATTTTAAAATAATATAAAATACTTATTCAAAATATACTTGGAAATAATAAAAATAAACTATTTTAGAATATTTGCTTAAATATTAGTTATGAAAAACATTATACTAATATCTCATATAAAAATTCAGGTCCAAAACTAATTTTAAAATAAAAATTTGTAAATAGAGTATAAATATTTAAATAACTATTTTCTAAATCAACTATCAATTCAAATCTTTATAATAATCCCTTATATACTTAATTAAAAAAAAATTACTTTAAACAATTTCCAAACTAATTTCTCCAATAATATTATTTTAAAACCAAATCTAAAACTTTTAAATTTTATTTAAAAGCTATTTTAAAAATATACTCAGCTTTCCAGGGAAGAATTCTTTTTCCATTACAAAATGGCCCATTCCAATAAATTAATAAATCTTCTTGATTTATTTTAATTTACATTCCAATTTGTAAATTTCTTTCCATACTTTAAAAATAAACCAATATTTATTTTTAAACAATTTCTCTTTTCTTTACAAATTCCCGTTGTGAATTTACAATTCCAAATATCAATTGATATACGAATTTTAAATCGATTTCCAAATATCACCTTCAAACCAAATCAAATCCCAATTTGATTTTCAGTTTATTTCAAACCCAAAATCAAATTCCAATTTGATTTCCTAAATTAATTTTCCAATATCAAATCAATTTGAAATTGATTTTCCAAGTTATTTCCAAAACACCAAACCAACTTTCCTAATCGATTCCTAAGATTTATTCTAACTCCAAATTAATTCCCGAATCGATTTCTAAAATTAATTTCAACTCTAAATTAAATTCCAATTTTAATTTCTAAATTTATTTCCTTTGAAATAAATTTCTTTCTCTCTTTCAAATATTTAAAATCCGTATCTTAAATAAATTCTTCAATTATTAAACAACATTACCCGAAATTCCTTTATTAAAATATTTTCCCATATTTTTGTAATTTATTCAATAAGTTTTCAAAGATAGAACTTTGTTTATTTAAATTTCCTTCTTTTAAAATTTCACCCAATTCCTTTGAGTGAATTTATTATAAATTTCTACCCAGATTTCAAAATCAAATTTTTATTTACTTCTGGTATCCTACGATACCAAAAATATATTCGGCTAAATTACAGCCTTCAACGGTTTCAATCACAAATAATCATACAAAGATTAAAATTAACCATAACACAACATATGAAACAAATTAAATATTTGAGGAATCCAGTTGGATCCCTCCAACCTGTTTCCCTGCATCCAAAAACATTGGCACAACAATTAAATACCCATTTCACTTCAATGTGGAATATCACGGTATATGGGATTTATAAAATATTATACGCTACTATGCGGCGCAATAGGGTCTCATCCGTTATATAATGCGGGAAATCAACAACTCCAAATACATATATAATATCAGTTCCACTTCAAGGTGGAATATCGCGGTATATGGGTTTATATAATAACCTCCGCTATTATGCGGCGCATATGGTCTAAACTAATATAACTAATAATAATTTAATTATCCAAACACACAATCAACCAAATTTAAATTTAACTATAAAAATTAAATCAGCGATTGAGTGAGAAGATCTCACCTTGGCTTATGCACGCAATCCATTTTCATCCTAGATTGATTCTTTACAGATTTTGACCTAGTATAAACAATTATATAATTTATTAATATAGGAATAAATTGAAAATTTTATTTTCTTTTAACAAATTTAATTAACCAGTGGTTTTTATTTTAAATCAATTCCTTTTAGTAAATTTATTTAGCTAAAAAAAATTAAGTTTCAAAACTAAATTTCCTTTTTAATAAATTCAGTCGACTAATAATTTAGTTTTAAACTAACAAGATAATTAAATAAATTTGTCAAACAAATTAACCACCCTAACTATATATTTTTGAAATACTAGTAAAAAAAAATATGTGTATGTATATTTACTTTATTCTTTTCCTTGAATATAATTTTTCTTTGAATATAATTTGTTAAAATCAACTTTATTTATTTATATAAGATATTTTCTATTTTTCAAATTAAAATATGTATGTGTAAAATTTATTTCCTTTTCCTATAAATAACAACACAAACTTACTTTACGATATGTGTAATTATAAAATATACATAGACAAAGAAAATCCGATTTCATATAGACCCAACACATATTATTTTTTTATAAAATTCCTATTCTTCCAAAATCTTATATAAACTTTCTATACATACATATATATAATAAAATCTGTAAATTTAAAATTGGGTAGCAAACAACATTATTGTTATTATTATTATTATTTACTATAAATACATATATATTTATATATTTTCTTTCCATTGTAAAAATTATCTCCTTCATGCATATAAAAATTAAAACTGCATAAACATTAATTTATAATCTTCTCAGATCTATATGTTTATTGATTAAATTAAATAATAATAAAAATGTGATTACCTCTTTCGACAAGCACAACAAATCTTCGGCCTTCAGCCATACCCTAATCTCACGCCAATGTTCGATAACACCACGTTGCCGTAGACGAACCTTCACATCGCTTTGCCTCGCTCGACCCCTTCTCCGACGTACGCGATGACTCCTCCACATTATCCCCTTGCTTTCACGAACCTGGCAACCAAAGGTCCTCATCTAAGCATCGCGGTTCCTGCCTATTCGACTCGAGACTTCGAGTTCCCTTCGCGTGAGCGAGCGCGCACGCGTGTGCCTTTCCAGCAATCCCTAGGTCACCACGAAATAGCATCGCCCATATCGTGATGGCATCGCGATTCCCCTTCGGTCGTTCTTGATCGATCGCTCGATTGATTGTAAAAAAAATTCTTTTCGAAATGGCAGAAGAGTTCGATCTAATTTGGGAGAAAGACGAGAAGATGAAGACTATCTGTGATTTCTCATTTCATTCTTTTTTGTTTGTTTTTTTTGTTCGTATATTATTTTTTTCTTTAAAAATGAATACGCGTATAAACATTGAACAGAGTAAACCAAACACGTGTAACGAAAAGGCAGATACATGTTGAGAAGAAGAGAGAAAAAAAGAACTTGCACAATTATTATTTATATTTTAAATTCAAATTCAAATTCAAATTATCCCGAATTACGCAACTTAAATCCCCATACTTATATCGAGGTGTGTCGCTAGGCGTTTATAATGTTATACACCTATTCCGAATGCAATGGAAAAGGTTCCGAGCCCAAATTAGATCGCATGAAGAAGACAGATTTTTGAAACAGTTATAATATCGAATTTTCGATTTAATTTTCAACACATTTGCTTATCGTACGGCCAAACGATCACTCCAAACATAACGAAAATCTAAAATCGATAATAACTAACTATACCGGATCAAATGGAACTGGTTTCGTCGAATTCCGAGAATGTGTCTCGGAAGGCTATTTTTAAACATCGATTTAAACGATAAAATTCAATACTGAACAAAACAGTTTCAAATTCAATTCTGAAGCTTCTATCATCTTCAGTATTATCAATATAAATTTTCTAAGCCATTAAATTATTTTTAACAAGCTTAAAATTGAAGATTCAAAAATTTTACCTAAATTTCTTTGATTAAATTCAATAGTTTGTTTGCCAAATTCAGAGTTATATTTGAAACCCAAGTTAAAATATCATTCAAACATTTTAAAAAAATCAATTAAACATTCCGATTTCAAATGTTTAAAATTCTGGGTCATCACATATTATATATATATTGGAGTGATTTATGTCCCTACATATATATATGTATGTATATATGTAGCGGATGAAACCCTATGCGTCCCGTGTAATAGCGGATGACCCTATATACCGCGATGTTTCGCCTTGATGCTAAATTGGTATTTTTATGCAGTATTAACATCTGTGGATGCAGAAAAACAGGTTGGAGGGATCCAACAGGATTCCTCAAAAATGTTGGATTTAATTTCATATATAGCGATATAAGTTCGGTTGGAACAATCTGTGACAGGTTGTTGTGTGATTTAAATTGGTTGAATGCTATGATAGTTTTAGCCTAGATTTTGGTATCTTTAAATTCCAATAAAATATGGTTTTGAATGGGTAAAGAATTGTAAATAGGGATTTTGAAGTAAAATGTTTATATAGAGCTTTGGATAAATCAATTGTGTAAAATAAAAGGTTTTAGAATTTGTACTTAACAAATTCGGGATATTGTAAATAGAGATCCTGGGATAAAAGTATATAAAGAAATTTTTAAATAATAAATATTTAAGCAGTACTTGTTTAAAAGTGAAAGGTTTAAAAATCGAGATTTTTAATAGATCGGAAGGATAGAAGTGAATTTGGAAATAAGTATAAAATTGGTTATACTGGAGTTCAAGTAAGAATTCCAGATTTACGAAATGAAATTTAGAATCGAGGATTTGGGATTGTTTTAAAAAGTAGATTTTTAATTATCAACTCAGTATTTTAAAAGCGTTAAAAATATTCTTGAAATAAGTTATTTACTTATTTTAGATTGTTTAAAGCATATTTAATTATTAATTAGTAACCTTATAATGATTGTCAAAGATTTATTATTATTTAAGAACTTGTCAGCACTTTTATTTTAAAAGATAAATTATTAAAATATTAATGTGGCTTTGTATAATAACTTTTTATTTAAGTATATTTATCTAGATTAAACATGGAAAATTATTTTAGAACTTAAAAGCAATATTTTGAGGTAATTTTAAATAAAGCTTTAGGAAGTAATGGTACACCTACATGGCGTAATCGAAGTGAGTGCCTACAGTTAATTTTGGATTTCTCTGGGATAGAGATGTAACTGTTGAGCCGTGAATCCATGGATTGATACCGCAGTGGTACTTCCCTTATTATTTTAAAGTGTTTCAATATTTTTGAAAAAAAAATATAGTTTGTAAATTTATTGAATTCGATAAGATAAGTACACATATTTTGGATAAAGAGATTATTAGACTTAAA